>JARFJB010001840.1:1610000-2292686 GCA_036346205.1 Vesta saturnalis
GAAAAATATTTCGCTTTTCAAAGCTACACGACATAATTAGTAACAACTAATTTAAAGGATGGACCATTCACGGTACGCTTAGAACATAGGTTTATGAATAAGTTCATATCAAAGACATCATCCCTACATTAAGTCATTAATTAGTGATCAACCCTCATTGCGATTAACATCTACAGAGACACAATGACCGACTCATTAAACATCTTTCAAAACGTACATTTTGATCATGCTGTAATTAAATCAGATATTCACACCTATCTTCCGTACGGATCTTCTAAGTGTAGATCTTCCCAAGAAATACGCATCTTAATTCAAAGTTAGGATCTAATTACAACTACTTACGATAGTTTTCTGTATATAGAAGGTAAGCTGAAAAAAGAGGATGCAGAAAAATCATGCAACTTAACCAATAATTTCCCCAACTTTCTTTTCGAAGACATTCGTTATGAGTTAGGTGGTCAAAGAGTGACGTTTGCCGAAATCCCGGCATAACATTTACACTGAAAGGATATATTATACGACAAGCAAGAACAAAGCACTAAGCCATTTGGGGTGGTCACCAAAGAATGAGCAACCGTTACAAGTATAATTCGATGAGCGAAATGGTGAAAAATGCTTTACAGTATGCATACCATTAAGCCACATATTTGGACGAATGGAGGATTATCGTCAAGTAGTCGTGAATATGCGCCAAGAGCTGATTTTAATTCGATCTAGAAGCGATACAAACTGTTACTATGACAGAAATAACCCTAAGTAAAATTCAATGGAAAGTACCACACTTAACACTTAGTGATGCTGCGAAACTAGACTTGTTTGAAGGAATCAATAATAATGCTATTATTACTGTTCCATTTCGTCAATGGGAGTTATATGAATTACCTGCTTTAACCCTTTGTGTCCCAGACGTGTTTTTTTCTACAAATTATTTTATTAACTGATTTTCTACTATCCTATGGGTTAAATTCAACATGTTTCCAGTTTGAAAAAATAACAACCCCTACCACATTTTTTGGGGGAGTGGACTCAAAAGTGCCGTCAGGACTGGCAGTTAGTAACTTTGTTGCAGAGCTTATAAGAAAACATAGATACAGTTTCAATGATGCTTTTATTGATAATAAAAAAATCAATTTGTTTACATCATGATATTCAGCAAAGCAATTCTCCTTCTCGTTGCAACATAAGAGAACTCCTCAGGTAGTACATTTGGAATGTGGGTGGGATTGGATACATTTTGAGGAGCACTGCTCACATCTCCCTCGTTGATTTCTGAAGGTTATCCAGTGACTTCCTTTATTGCCTAATCTTACATCCTGACATACACTATAATTGAAGTTTCTTCTTTTATAAATAGGAGATTTCGTTTGAACACTGCAGCGATTTTTGTTGACCCTAAGATTACCAAGACTGCAATTCACTAGGTCCTGTGATACTGAATGCCTAAACTCTAGAAGAGTCACTTTATCTTCTTCTAGTGCTGAATGTAGGAATTGAGAAAAGCGATATCCACTATGCCGAAAAATAAACGGTGCCACTATTTTTTCGAGCGCCTGTCAACACAATAACTGCCTCGAATTGATCAACGTGATAGCACCATATGCTTATTATAGTCTGCTACAATATTTGGGCATGGTACTTGTGATTTAGAACATTTCCTTTCTTCCTACAGTGCAAGTCTCAGTCCCATGAAAGTTAGAGGCCAAGTGGACACATTCATTATCTTTCCATTTGAAAAAGCTAATATTCGCATTCGAGACCCTATAATCGAAATCTCGTCTCTTCATTTTCTTGTCTTCAGCCAACTGCAGACAATCTTTTCTGGATGTACGAATAGTTCTACAAGCTAGTGTTTTATCTATTTTCAGTCTTTCTAGGAGGTGAATACTGCAAAAGTAATTATCAAAGTAAATCTTCCTATATTTACTCCATTCAGGTTCAGGCAATTGAAGAACCACCCGTTGACCACGCCCATAGTCCTTGAATTTGTTTTCAAGCTCAGCATTTTTTCCTTGATGTATTTCAAAACTTTTTATGTAACCCTTCTGATCAGCCAAACACCACAGTTTGTAGTCTCCTTTGATTGGCTTCATAGGGTTGTAGTGTTTCAAGGATGATCGCCCTTTGAAGACGATCATGGATTCATCGATAGCCATTTCTCTGGTACCATGATACAACTGGTTGCAATTTTCATTCAGTTTGCTTACAAGTGGTAATATTTCATATCTTTTATTTCTATTATTGGGTGGAATAGTCTGATTATCGTTAACATGCAAATAACTAAGAATATCCTGAAACCTATTGCGAGTAGTTTTTCGAACCAATTCTACTTCAAGATCACCACTTGTACTCCAGTAGTGATTGTAGCTGGGTAATGAATGGTAGCCCATAAGAAAGTTTATGCCCAAAACTGCAAGCAGCTCATCCTCCTTCAAATATAAATTTTTATTTTTTTGGGTGGCATATAAGTTACTCTGATAAACTATATCGCATATCGATGTACCTATCAACTTTTTGAAGTAATCTGTTGGAGAATGGCATGTTAAAAATTCCTCAATAAGTGGGCCTTCAGGAAGATCATAATTGAAAGTATTTGTATCTACCTCTCGTGCTTTCCAAAGCCGATTGGGAGTTTTTTTACTATTTTCCTTCTTACTGCTACGAGCTTGTTCACAGTTGATTTCACTATCGTCAGAATGAACTATAACACTGTCTTCACTTACATTTATATGAAAATGATGGTTCTCTACATTTTTTTATAAAGAGAGTACCCCTATGTGGTGGCTCTAATGGTAAGTTTTCTTCTTGTTCGAAGTCGCTTTTTATATCAGTATCAGGTGAATTATCTAGCGACAATTCGTCAGTTATCTCCCTTGAAACTTGTTCAGCTGCTAGGGGCAATTCTTCGTCAGCCAGAGGCTTCTTCCAGTATGCTTTGTCATTCCAAAATGCCATTGTCGTATTTTAGCAAATAAATGTCATAAAATGCTTCAAGCAGATAAATATTTAGTATACATAAAGATAATTATTTGTGCTTACCTTACAGTTGTATTATATAAATATTCAATTGTTTACGTTCTTGGATGTTCAAAACACACTACAAAAGCATTTAACTTACAAATATTGGTCAGGCTGTATTCAGGTTGCCAACATAAAAATAAAATAGTGACTCGGTTTATAACACTGTACTTTACAGTACCGTCAGGTCTTAAAACCAATTATATTCTTCTATAAGGTTTAAATGCTGTTTGAAAATGATGGTACTTAAAAGTACCGTTGAGACACAAAGGGTTAAGACAGGCAACTTCTGACATATGGCCAATAAAAACGTCAATGCAACTGGAAAAACCACGTTGGATAATTGTTGCATTCCAACACAATAAAAGCTACATAAAGTCGGGAAGGGCAGGAAATTTTGATCGCATTAACATCAGAAACCTTAAAGTACATCAGAATTCCGAGTATTATCCCTATGAAGCAATGCATTTGAACTTCAGTGCTAACCAATACATACCTGCCTATCACAATTTTTTGTAACTCCGATGTGATTACTACTCCGAATTCAAATAATGTCCAGTATTTGTAATAGACTGCTCTAAACAAAATGAGTCCTTAAAAAACTCAACGCTAGACATCAAATTGGAAATGGAATCTCTAACACCTTTCGATAATTGGATCGTTGTCTATGACCTGATTCTCCACGATGCTATTGTGTAGTGCAACCCACTCAGCGAGAAGTGAAAAAATTATAATCTGTATGTCTATAGTATATAAATAAAAATGTAATTTTTCGTTTAGTTTTATTTCTTACGCCAAAGATGAAAGTAGTTGCTCAGAAACAAAAACTTCCAATTCAAAATCATGACTTTGATGAAAAGTCTGGTACTCCAAAACATGGTGATTTACTTCCTAATAGTATACGTAGTGTTATATGTGACCCCTCCAATTGCGGAAAGCAAACGCAAGGATTAGTTTGCTTACTGAGAAAAATGGTTTAAAATTTAAACATGTATACGTATAAACTATTATAAGTTTTTGTTATGAAGGAATAAGTTCAAAGGTAAATATGTAATTAAAAATTATTATTAATTTTATTAAATACATAAATAAAGTTTAAACCAACTAGCCATCAAGATTCAAGCCCCAATCGGTGTAAATTTTGTCTTTATGTATATAGAACTGATGTAAATTCTAAAACTTATAATAATTTAATATTAGTCAAGTTGCTTTGGTATGTGTGAATCCTTGCGATATTGCAGGTTCACATTCCATTGAAATAAGTACTTTGATTGTAATCTCATTACATTTAGAATTTACATCAGTTCTACATACATAAAGATAAAATTTGATCGATTCTTGAACCTTGATGGCGCAGTTGGTTAGCTACTCATAACAAAGTACAGGTCGTAGGTTCAAATCACTGAGGTAAACTTTTTATTTATGTATGTAATAAAATTAATAATAATTTTTAGTTATGTATACGTATACTCTAAGTCATTGAATCAAAACAAGCACAAACTTTTACAGGAAATCCTACTTCCGATGAAGGATATAGGTTACTTTACGTTCTGTGATAACCAAGATGTGATTGTGCAGAAGCAAACTCTATTTTTATCTTTGATGATATCGCTTGTGAAAAACAAAATAACATAAGGGCATATCTTTCTATGGGTGGATATAACAATATTGACTGTTTCTATTTGGGTCAAACTTACAGTAAAATTCCAAAGCAATTAATTCGTGACAATGCGAATCCAATTATATTATTTGAACAAGATGAATTAAACCTAATACATGTGTATGAGGATCATATAAGAATAAGCATGACATTGTTTTATATGTACAAAGGCTGAATAGATAGTTTGGTTTATGATAAATATATATATATATATATATATATATATATATATATATATATATATATATATATATATATATATATATATATATATAAATAGTCAATAATGGTCGCTATGGGAAAAGGTTTGATGAATATATAATACCTTTACTGCCCAATTTCGGTATTAACAGCTATCAGTTCAGGAATGAACCTTTCTGCTACAATGTAATACCAAATTTCAGTGGTTTATAGTTCGCCCGTTTCTATTTATTCAATATTTTGCTACAATATAATAAAGAGATTATATTAAACTGAAAAATTATTCAGGCTCGTAAAATAATACGTCAAAAATATAACAGTCTTAAAACTGCCCGCTAACATTTATCGAAGTACACAATGAATCACCCCATAATAACTTGTATATGTACATTTTAAGGGGCATGTCATCAAGTAAGTTCATATTATCTAAGATCCTATCTACTTCATTATAAATTAACGAACCTTTATTGTTACACAATTTCATAAAACTTTTAATAGTATTGTCTAAGTTAATTTTTCTATCAAATAACGTCTTAATAATAACTTCACCTGCACACTTTGAGTTTATAGCACACAGTTAAAGCACTCATCAGGAATAAGAATATGTTGCAATATATTCAGTATAAATGTATAGCTTTCGGGGGAGGTCAAACAACGCTTCAGGTACTTTCTGTAGATTTGATCACTACTGTACTGCAGTTCTTCCTGCAATGTGTCTTCAAGACTGCTCATTGTTTACTGAAAGTTATACCCCCATGTCTAGTATCAGTGAAATCGAAATTTACTAGGCGTTTATCGTCATAAGGATTAAGTATAGCTTTATTTTGTTTGATGGTAAACACATCATGTTTCTTTGATCTTATGAGATGTTGATAGCGCCTTATTACCCCACCATCAAACAAAACCTGTTTATAATCACTTATCGTGATCTGCCCCACGTTTGCTTGGATAGAACCCTTTGATTTTTTTACAACCTTTTCGTCAACCGCGTACGCACACATTGTCCCGCGAAGTCCTACAAATTCAACCATAATTTCGCCATGATTTTCATCTTTCATTAAGCCGGGGACTTTTTTATTTACTAATGGAAGTCCAAAGATGTTGTCGGGATTATAATCAGATTTATCGATTTATCAATGTCCTCTTTAATTTCATTCATAAATATCGGGAACTGAAAAGGCGTATATGAGACTATCCGTATCCGTGTACAAGGGCTTAGCATTATTATGGAACTTGGGTACTGAATAACCGTAATGAAAATTATATAGAAAAGTTTTTGAAACGTCTAAAACACTTAATCCCGCATATATAGGTTTATTGAAATATACTTCTAGCTTATTCATTTGAATGATAAGCATAGCATATCAACTACAACTATGAAAATTTGGTTTTGCTATGTAAGCACGAGCACCATAGCGATCCTCCCATTTCGTTACTAAACGTATATGCTTATGCTTACGTACATTTTCCATCAGATTCCCGAAAACACTATTAATCATTAATTTATAGAAGTTTTTGTAATGTTGAACCCTCTTTCTGCACTAACAATACGACCAATCTGTTTTTTTTTTTACAATGTTTTTAACAGGAACAGATTAACCAACTCATCGATATTAAAATCTTCAGCCTGAAATATACTTTTCAAACAAGTTTCTAATAAATTGGAATTTACTTGAGGTATTAAATTACTGTTAGTCATACTTGTAGCCTCAGGAGCACGAATGAGATTTGATTTCTTTTCCTGAAGTGCAACCAGTCGATACCTGTAGTTTTCTTTGTTAAACTTATACTTTAACTTAATTTTTCTCTAAATCAAAAAATTTTCGGCAGTCCATTGTAATTATTCCATAAAAGATTCAAGTCGAGAATATCAACCAACTGTTTTTCTTGTTCGGCAGTAAAAATTGTTTGTAAGTATCATTTCTTGGTATGTGTGTAACAACATTGTAATCCGACAAGCAACAAGTTTTTGGGATATTAAATTGTTGGCTTGCTTTTCTAATTGATAAAGAGTTTGTATTTGTTGTATAGCTTTGTACGTGCAACCATCTAAATAAACAATAATTTTATTGGTGAATACATAAATTCATTAACATAAAATTTGATGGACAAGGACCGGTCTTAATTCATATGTCCTATTCAAATGCCGTTAATGAAATAATGTTTGTACCGCGTTTTATTATAGGTTAGTTTCATTCGAACTACTAAATTTTTACAAATTCATGTAGTTATTGCCTCACGAACTCAAAAATTATTAACTATTATTTAAAAAAGCATACGTGCATTCAGAAAATTAAATATATTTAGATCACTTACTGTGATTTTCGATTTTTTTATACCATGCACTCAAAGCACATCCGCGCGTGTCGAACATATGTTTGCGACTGTCGGGGCCGTGTATTCGATAGGCTACATGAAGTAGCGAGTTAATGGCGCATGACGTAAGTAAATAAATGGCCTAGTCCCTGTCACCCCGGTGGTCCTCTGTGCCCCCTCCTCCCCTAGAGTCGCGAATCGGTTGGCAACCGTGGCCGGCTTAGACGGGCTGTTGCAAACTGAACCTTACTCGCATGCCAGCGATAAAAGACGCGGTCGGTGTTATAGTTTAACAGTTTTTTATTTTGTGGCTACACTACAAGTCGGAATAAAAACCGTTGTATTGCCCAATGTATGATCTATAATGTTTATAGAAAGCATTTTTTTGATTACTTAAAGAATTACAAAGTTACGGCGAGGTAAGTATATCAGAATTACGCGTTTACAGTACGAGCGTTTATTTATATAAAAGCATTGCGCTCGCAATTTTTAAAATTAGAAAAAAAATATTTCTGTTCAAAATTTTAAAGAAATATTTACCCAGATTGTTCGCAAGGGTTCAAACTATTAAAAAACACAAAAACAAATTTTTGGTTATATTTGCAAATTCGCCCCCTGCGACCTCCTGCACACGACGATTTTTGGACGACCAGTCGAAATCAGTTACTAAAGGTATTTGGAATGATACGAGGCTTTTTAAGAATACCGTTTTGCGATTCCATGCCGCAGCTGTCGGCGTTGCGATGCGCGCTGGTTACCTAATCTCTTGTCTACGCACTGACGCCATTGCAGTCTGATTCTTCATTGTATAGTTGTTTACTGAGTGTTTAAGATGCCTGACAATCGTAGTCCCGCCGATTGTGAAGTACGCTGTTATACGATTCCTTAGTGCTAAAGGCGTAAAACCGATCGATATTCATCGTGAGATCTGTGAAGTTTACAGACAAAACATTATGAGTGATGGAATGGTAAGGAAATGGTGAGAGCATTTAAAGATGGCGCACAAATGTGCATGATAAAGAACAGCGTCCTTCGGTCGTTAATGAAGATTTTGCAGAAAGTGGACGAAAGGTGAGGAAAACAGACGCTTTACAATTTCATCATTGTGCGACTGCTTTCCTCAATATTCTCGTAGTGTTTTGTATCGCATTGTGACCGAGAACTTGAATTACCGGAAATTGTGTTCACGTTGGGTTCCAAAAATGTTGACGGATTTGTACAAAACCCAACGTTTAGGCAGTGCATTGACTTTCCTTGAGCGGTACCACAATGAAGGTGAAGATTTTTAGACCAAATTGTTACTGGTGACGAAACATGTGGCCTGTCACACCAGAATCGAAACAACAATCCATGGAATGGCGACATTCATCATCACCCAAAAAGTGAAGTTTAAGCAAACAATTTTGCCCGGAAAATCATGTGCACAGTTTTTGGGACAGAAAGGAATATTGCTAGTGGAGTTTCTGCCTGTAATGAGACAATCAATGCAGCGTCTTATTGTAGACATTGAACAATATGCGTCGTGCAATCCAGAACAAAAGACGGCAAGTTGAGTAAGGGTATCGTTTTGCTGCATGACAATGCCCGTCCACATGTGGCTAATCGGACCAAAGATCTCATCAAATCTTTTAAATGGAAACTCTAGATCATCCTCCATACAGCCTGATCTGGCGCCAGCGACTACCATTTGTTCCTGCACTTGAAGAAACACCTGGTGGTCAGTCTTCAAGACGATAACGAAGTCAAAACATTTGTGATACAGTGGTTAACAAGTCAGGCGGCAGAATTTTATGAGGAGGGTATTCAAAACTGGTGCCACGTTATGACAAGTGCCTCAATATTCACGGAAATTATGTAGAAAAGTAGATTAAGGTACAGGCTTTGATGTAAAAATAAAATTATTGCGATATCTTTGCACGTCTTTTTTAATTCCAAAACGGTACTTACTTAAAAACATGCCTCGTATTAAATGGGTCTTACATTTTAGCAACAAAATGCAAACGGGGTGACACAATAGAAGCCGCTATTAACTCTACTATATTGACCATATGTAAATTCGTTGAAAACTTCACATCGACTTTTTTATTGTGTAGGTACAAACATTCGTGTAATGTATTTATCAGTTAACATTACAAATATAGCTGGACATTCATACATTTTGATACCTAGCTATTTATCAATCGAGTAACATTTTTCTAAAATTTACATTCATATTTGATTTTAGTAAGAAACATCCTAAAGAAGATAATTATTATTCTGCCGAATCATTACCTTCAAATTCTCATTACAATTAACAGAAGTTTACAATATTTGATTCAAACCACGAATCTATTGATTAAATATTTCACATGCCCTTTTTACATTGAAAAAAATAATTAAGTCAAGAAATAGTTACTTTTTGTTTGTCTTCGTTTTCACGTAACTGGCCTTTTACGACACTTTTAATTTAGTTATTTAAAATTAATCTAAGCCGTAGAAATATGTGAAGTTGTGTAACGAAACAATAATTTCCGTACCTAAAAAAATACTTTCATCGTGATCCGTAAATATTCTTCAACAAACTCGCTAAATTGTTAATTATTTGAACACTCTGTATTTAAAAATTATTATTAATAATAATTTTTAATTACATATTTACCTTTGAACTTATTTGTTCATAACAAAAACTTATAATAATGCGTATTTTATGCTAAAACAGTGGAAAAAATTAATTTAATCTTCAAGTGCGCCAGAGAGATTACTATTGTTAGACGCACATGTGTTAATATAAAATCCTTAATAAAATTAGAGGCAGATCATCCAAAATTCAAATTCGCTGAACAACGTCTGTAAAACAGAATGGCGTGGAAAGCTGGTGATTGTGAAATAATAAATTGACTGCAATTATCAAGATAATCAATTATTAATTTGGTTGGAAACAACAATTATCATGCAATTATGACTATCTATCAAACCACGCGTCGTTGACAAAGAAATGCGCATTATGCGGTATTTATTAACAGTTCATTCACACAAGGTCGTTCGGTCTAACTAAAGTATTCTCGGGAATGTTGTTATATGAAACCAATTTCGGGGTGGTTTACTAATGCATGTAAAAAAATCAAAACATCTAATGATACATAAATTATAATTACGGTAAAACTAATTAAATCGTTTATGCTTACTAAAACAGGTCTGGAGGAGTATAAATTCTTCGCACACACTCGCACCTACTCACAATATACGGGGTGTTTACTAAGTACAGTACATAACTTCAGGAGCGTATTCTGCCACTAAAATAAAGGCAACCTTGCTTATAAACTATGTCTCAAAAATGCTTCGTTACGGAAGTACAGGGCGTGAAAGTTTCATTGAAAAATTACAATTTTTCTAATATTTCCATAACCACTTGAGACATTTCAATAAAATTTTGCAGTGTTTGAGAGTTAACAACGGTGCGTATTTTACGCTAAAACCGACGGATTTACTATAATCAGTGGCGTGCAGGCAGGATAGTCGTTGCACAATTTGAAAGAAAAAAATGCGGTTAACCACTGTTTCTAATCTTTCTCAATTTTTTTTGGATTGTCAGTTCCATTTGGACGAAAAAATGGCTCTCGTCTTTTTTTCCTAAGACTAGTCGTTTTCGAGTAAAAAAATAAAAAGCATTGTAGTGCTCCGTGATGTAATAACCAGTGTTCATGAATGATTCTCGTGGCAAACTCATAATAAACCTATAAAGAAACTAAAGTTTTTTCATTGCTTTTAATTATTTTTAAACTGTCTTAACAATGCACAACAAAAAAGTTTTTTAAAATTTTTTGTCTAATACTACGGCTTCAGCCTTAAAAAAAAGGAATATTCCTATGAAGGTATGAATATGTATTTTATTATACAGTGTCAGGGTATTTTGAACACCCTGTATACGTATTGGGTAATTTTGTTTATAGTTTTATGCACTTAGTTAGATTCCGTATATACATATTTTTTTTTTGTTGTCAAATTGAGTTTTATAGTAAATTTGTTTTAACGTGTGTAACGACCTTTAGGGATGGTAGGTGTATGGTGAGCTTTAGTTTTTTTTGTTTGTGAAATTATTTTTTTGTAATTTAGGTTGTTTTTCCTTATTATTCCTCGTTTATAGAAGTTTGATTAACGCTTATTTGTAAATAGTTGTCTATAAGTTTAATTAAGGTTATTTCGTTTGATTTCCGTAAAATATAATAGAAGATTAAGTAATTTAAATAAATAGTGTGGATTTATCTGTGTATGATGTCATGTTAGCGACATAAAGACGCTTAAGTATAGTTGTTCAGTGTAATAGTGAATATGCTGGTTTTGAGTCATAGAGATTGCATGGGCCTTATTGTTCGTACTTTAAGGTAAACATAGAGAGCTGTACAGGATACTTTTGCTGACGTTTGAGATTTTGAAAATTACCGAGTCCTTACGGACGGAAACGAATTTGTGCATTGGGGTACCTTATTTTCCCCTTCCGTTTTTTTAATTGGTGGAATTAACTTAGATAAGATTTTTTATGAGTAGTGGGATTCAAAATTCAAAGATGGATTTTTGTGAATAATTTGCGGGAGTCTGAAATTGACTGCGCTTTCGAGTAGTATACGTTGCCGTTTATTGTTACGCTTTAAGGTGGTTTAGAACGTTGATATTTGGGACCTTGTGGTGTTTAACGAACGTACTTGTTGTGTAGTAAGGGTAGTTAGCTACTCCTGAAGAATACCTGTATAGGGATTTTATCAAAATTGTTCATCACCAAAGGATTATACCTAGTGCCGATTTCGGTTTTTACGTAAAGTTACCTTGGGGACATCGTCGTGTTGTATAGTGCTTCAGTGACCTCTTTGGTTTATATCGCTTCTGCGGATTTTAAAATCATCGTTCTTGCAGTGCCACCTATTTATCGTACAAAGCGTGTAAAGATAAAGAAACTTTCGCAATATATTAAAATTTATAGTTATTTAAAACAGTTATCAACATTTTGGATTATTAGTGGAAATAAAACCAATTAAAGCTAAAAGTTATCAAGTCTTTTAAACGCTCATTATTATCATTTTAAAAGAAGTTATTAATTTAAAAGTTTTTAATGCAGTAACATTTTCGAGATTCATTCAAGAATTGTTTGTGCATAAAAGAATAAAGTCAACATTTTCTCATCTTGTCAGACCTGGGAAACCCATCCGAATAGCAGTAATTGAACACCTAGTTCATCCCCATCGTTGTAACACAGAAGGTAAGTTAACCTTAAGGTAGTATAAATATGTTTTTTTATTGAGTATTTCAAATTCTGAACAATTTAATAGAACTTGTGGATATATTTTTTTTGTGTATGTATTTAAATTATTTTCTTTGTATGAAAGTTTGAAAGCGGAGTTGTTTTGTATTGAATTAAGTTTTTTTTGTTTAGATTTAATTATTTTAAGTAATTATATTATTGACACTTCGCCTTCATACTCTTTTTATTTTGTATTAAAGGGCAATTGACCCTAGGTAGTGTGTGGTATATTTCCACGAAATAGTTAAGATAAGTGATTTAGACCTGGCGTTACATCGATCAGCTGGCCAGTCTTTCGTCCATTAAGTATTTGTTGTTTTTTATGCGCCTTATCGTATGTTGATATTTATACCATTTTTTATATATTATTGTTTTAATCTTATTATAGCTTTGTTAGTTTTATAAATGTGTTTAATTCTGTAAACACCCTTCTTGTGTTACATAACCGTTTTTTTGCAACTTAAAATTTATGAGTAATTGCAAGTTACCGGTAATTTAGTTTTAACGTAACGAAGTTAGTTTTTTGTTTTATTGAGTAATAGCGTTATTAATATTTAGTATTTTATTTGATTTTTAGTTGAATATTAATTCAGTTTAGAGTTCATTCTATAGCTTTTTTTTTTGTTTTGTTTTGATTATTATTTAATGCCTAATTATTTACACTGAGGTGTAGTAACGTAAATTTATTGAGTGGATATCACGCTTTTATTTGACAAGCGTGTAGTGTTTTTGAAGCCCTATTTCACGTGGTTTGCTGAGTTGCTGTCCAGCACACCTGGAATTGATTGCGGATAGGTAAGCGTGTGTTTTTTGTATGTTTAGACACGCTATGTACTCGTAATTTTGGCACGACAACCCTTATTTTGACTACCAAACATTCTGGCGCCCAAACCTTCGATTTTGTCTTCATCCCCTATTGTGACTTACGTACGATTTACTATTCTGGATGCGCAAAATTTTTCAACATCTGACCTACACCAATACGCTGACTAGTCGGGGCAAAAAGGCCAATTTTATCTGTAATCCCGTTCTACCACCCGTTTATACCGTTACAGGTAAAGTTGGCGCTTCAACGTGGGACATTTTAGGGTGGTTTTTTTTTCGTAGATTTTTTATTTTTTGGTAACATCTTAGGATAGTATTTCAGTATTTTCGCTTCAGGATTATTTTATTGTTGAATTAAGTTTTTTTATATACGTATCGAAAGATTAAATATGGGTTATATAATTAATGTAGATAGGCTTACACCTAGTGAGGTAAGATATGAGATAGCTGTTTGAGGTGGTGATCTATCGTTAGGGGTAACTGCGTTACGTGCATTATTACGGAATATTTTAAGTGAGGAAAGGTAAAATTTCATCACGTCCCGATTATCCTTTCGATTTTGAAACAGATAAGAGTGCTATTGAGGAAACGAAATTGGAATTAGGAAAATTATTAGAGGAAGTCAAAATTAATCCGTCCACAAAAATTTTAACAACCATAGAAACCAAGCTCAAATATTTGTTAGGTAGAGTTAATAATTCAATTCCGAAAACCGATATCGATGTTAAGATTAAAGAAAGTTTGTTTGTTGAAATTGCAGTAGCTCAATCTACGTACGAAATTTTGGATAAACGAGTAGTTTCAAAAAGTTCACCTTTGGAAATATTAAGCAGTGTTTCGAATAATGACGAACAAAATTCAAAAACAGATATTTCAGTACCGATTAGTAATTTAAATTTAAGTACATCACCTGTTAGGAATGTAGTTGTAAAAAGTACACCGGTTTGCAAATGGAATTTATCATTTTCGGGAGATACTAAATCCTTATCGTTAAGCGCTTTTTTGGAACGGATTTCAGAATTACAGATTTCACGTAGAGTAGACGATGCGCAATTATTTTCGGAATGTTTAGATTTGTTTACGGGTAACGCTTTGATTTACGTTCGTTCCGTTAGAAGGGAAGTTAGGACTTAGGGTGAGTTGGTGGAATTGTTGAAAATTCAATTCCAGCCAATAGATTATGACGATAGATTATTAGATGAAATTAAGCGTCGTACTCAAGGTACGGACGAGACTATGGGAATTTATATCGCTGTTATGCGGACTTTATTTTCGCGATTGAACGAAATTTTGTCGGAGGATAAGCAATTACGTATTTTGCGGAAAAATATCGCGCCTTCTTATCAGGCACAATTGGGTTTAACGGAGATTAACTCGATTAACGAATTAATTAAGTATGGAAGACTTATCGAAGAAAGAGTTCAAGCGATGAATAGTTATGTACCGCCTAGTCGGAAACGCTCCGACCTAGAAGTAGATTTAGCGTACGTGGGAGAAACCCCACCGGTTGTGACGATTAAGAATAAGGAAGTACCGATACAAGAAGTAAAGATAACGCCGAGTAGAGTTGAGGGTAGATCGTGTTGGAATTGTCAGAAGACCGGACATCTGGCGTCGAGTTGTAAGGATACCATTAGAAATCGTTATTGTTATCGTTGTGGAAAGAAGGATTTTACAGTGAAGAATTGTCCTAAGTGTTCGAATTCGGGAAACGGATCAAGGAGGCAATAAAGAGCCGCGTATTGCCTTCCAAGATCTACATTAAGTCGGCAGTTTATTATAATAGTTTAAGAGCCAAGGATGAAGTAACTTTTTCAAGGAATAAAGTTTTATTGGATTACGTTTTCGATTTAAAGGATTCAGATGAGAGACCTTTCGTCACGGTCAAGATTTTTGGTCAAGAGTTATTAGGATTATTGGACAGTGGATTTACGAAGACCATATTAGGAAGAAAGGATAGAAATTAAGTCAATTGGGTGAAATTAAATAGAGAATTTACTTCAACCTGTGTCGTAGCTAACGGTCAATCAGTGAAGAGTATCGGGTCAGCCAGTGTTCCGATCGAAATTAAGGGAAGAATTTACGATTAACGTCATTGTTGTATTGGAGATACCACACCAGTTGATATTGAGTCGATTTTGAAACGAGCGAATTTTGTTCCGGACTTAAGAAAAGGAGAGTGGAAATTTGAAAATGAGGAAACTATTAATGCTATGGAAGATAGAGAGCCGAAGATTTGCTCACGTTTACATCTGAATGGAGGACAATTAAGACAATTGGATGGAGAGGGACAGTTATTTTGCGAACATTGAAG
The DNA here is from genome assembly GCA_036346205.1 of Vesta saturnalis. Classification (NCBI taxonomy): domain Eukaryota; kingdom Metazoa; phylum Arthropoda; class Insecta; order Coleoptera; family Lampyridae; genus Vesta; species Vesta saturnalis. The sequence goes on from JARFJB010001840.1 coordinate 1,625,604, forward strand.
GCAAGGAATTAGGATGTACGACTTTAGTAGAACACAAAATTAAGACAAGTAGTGAACCAATTAAGCAACGATATTATCGTGTGTCACCGTTTATTCAGCAACAAATAGATCTCGAGTTGGACAAAATGTTGAAGATGGATGTGATTGAGAAATCTAATAGCGCTTGGTCAAGTCCGATACTACTAGTAAAGAAGAAGGATGGAAGTTATAGGTTTTGCGTGGATTTTCGAAAAGTAAATAAAGTTACCGAGAGAGATGCATATCCGTTACCGTACGTTTCAGCAATTTTAGACCGTTTACGTGACGCAAAATACATATCGTCGTTGGACATTAAGTCAGCTTATTGGCAGATACCGATGGCTGAAGATTCAAAGCAGTATACCGCATTTACAGTACCCAATCGGGTCTGTTTCAATTTAGCGTTTACGTTTGGACTGCAACGCACCGGAGTTGGCAGAGATTTATAGACCGAGTTTTAGGACCAGAATTACAGCTGTTTTCGTCTATTTGATGACACTATTATTTGCACACCTACTTTTGAGAAGCATCAGGTTTTACAGAAGTTTTCGACGATTCAGTGAAGCTGGTCTTACGTTAGGAAGAGATAAATGTACGTTTTGTCAGTCCGAGCTCAGATATTTGGTTATGTAGTTAACGAAAATGGGTTATCGGTTGACCCAGAAAAGGTCAACGCCATTTTGAAGATTCAACACCAAAGAGTCCAACGGAAGTAAGCGATTGATCGGCATAGCGAGTTGGTATCGTCGTTTTATAAAAATTTTTCGACCATTATTGCACCATTAACGAATTATTGAAGAAGTTTGCTAAATTTAATTGGGATGAAGATTGTGACAAAGCGTTTGAAACTATTAAGGATTGTTTGGTTACCGCACCCATATTATCGTGTCCAGATTTTTCGCTACCGTTTATTGTGCAAACTGACGCTTCAGATTATGGCATTGGTTCAGTGTTGACGCAGACTATTGATGGAGAAGAACGAGTAATATGTTACAATAGTAGATCATTGACGAGGAATGAAAGAAAATTTTCGACTACCGAGAAGGAATGTTTAGCCGTACTTTGGTCAGTAGAGAAGTTACGACCTTATTTGGAGGGAGCAGAATTTACGGTTATTACCCATCACGCATCGTTAGTTTGGTTACATAATTTAAAGGAACCTACCGGTCGATTAGCGCGTTGGGCTATACGCCTTCAGCAGTACAGTTTTGAGATCATTCATCGTAAAGGAAAGGATCATGTCGTACCGGATACATTATCGCGTTCCGTACCAGTTATTGACGCACTTGAAGTGACGAGTAAACCCGATATTGACTTACCAGACGAGACTATAGTAGAAGACGAAGAAAAGGAAGTAGAAGATATAAAAGATGACGATAAGTGGTTGACACGGATGAAGAAGAATGTTAGGGCAAGACCTATCGCGTACCCGCAATGGCGGATAGAAAAGGGAAAGTTATTGAAGCATGCAAAGTGTAGTTATCCGAAGTTGAGAAATGATGAGGAACAGTGGAGAGTTGTAGTGCGAAGGAGAACGTCCAGATATTATCGCAGTGTCATCATGACCCTAGAGCAGGACATGCAGGTATTTTTAAGACTTATGAGAGAATTTCACGACAGTATTATTGGCCGAAGTTAAAGGCAGACGTGGTACGTTATGTTCGACATTTTGAGACTTGTATTAGACATAAACCGGAACAGAAGAAACCGGCCGGCCTTATGGCAAAACATCCCGTTATCGACAAGCCTTGGCAAATGATTGCCACGGATATTGTAGGACCGTTACCGAGATCATCTCGAGGTTATTCATACGTTTTAGTAGTTGCCGATTATTTTTCGAAATGTGTACTTTTCTTCCCGTTACGTGCCGCTACCGCTGCGAGTGTAGTTAAGAATATCGAAGAAAATGTATTTCTTATGTTTGGAGTACCGTTGTGTGACAATGGATCACAATTTAGGAGCAAGGAATTTCAGAAAATGGTTACGTCTTATAACACCAAAATTATATTTAACGCAAATTACCATCCTCAGGCTAATCCATCAGAACGTGTTAATAGAGTTATGAAGACCATGTTAGCGTCGTATATCGAAAATAATCAACGTAATTGGGATAAGTATTTAGCGCAAGTTGCCTGTGCCATTCGCACAGCGACTCATGAAGTTACCGGCCTGACGCCTTATTTCGCGAACTTTGGGCGAGAAATGATCATAGACGGATCACAGCAGGGTATACCGACGAACAGTACCGATCTAGATAATGTAAATTTTGCCGACAGAACACCGTTGTTAGAGAGAAGTGAAATTTTTCGCGTTGTTTATAACGATATTAAGAAAAGACTTAATGCCGCGTATATTAAGAGTAAACAAAATTATGATTTACGTAGACGTTTAGCTAATTTTGAGGTAGGGGATACCGTGTGGCGGAAGAATTATGTTTTATCGGACGCGTCTCGTTATTTTGCAGCTAAGTTAGCGCCTAAATTTATCGGTCCGTTTTATATTAAGAGAAAGGTTTCGTATCAAACTTACGAACTGTCTGATGCTTCAGGAGTTTCGAAGGGAGTGTGGAATGCTAAAGATCTTAAGCCAAATCCTAATGTCGATTAAGTCCTCTGGGACGTTTTCTCTGTGTAGGGACGGAGTAAGAATTTTCCTACAGCAGATGCCACTGCTTGTCGTAAGAGGCGACTAATTAAGTAGGCGTAGCGAGTTTGGTTGGAGGTGTTGCGATTTTGGGTCTTGCGTATGCGGTTGTGGAATAACGGAAAGCGGGGATCTCGTGAACCGTGGCCCGACCTCTTCCGCATGCTCTCGACGCGGAGTTTCAGTGCACCAGCCAAACGCGTGTACCGTTGTTGCACCTTGTTGTGCTTTCTCGGATCCTTAGCGGATCATTTTTGGGTTTGTCGTTTATCGTGGGATTTGATCCAATTTTTTTTGTCTTCTCGATTTTGACTTATGATACCGAACGTGATTGTGGAGTTTGTGGGAGTAATGTTTGTAATTAGTGTTAGATTTGTTTTTGTTCCTGGCGTAGGTTGCCTGTAGGGTTAAGTTGTTTTTCGGATATATTTTCCGAAGGAAAATATTTTTGTAAGGGGAGTGTCAGGGTATTTTGAACACCCTGTATACGTATTGGGTAATTTTGTTTATAGTTTTATGCACTTAGTTAGATTCCGTATATACATTTTTTTTTTGTTGTCAAATTGAGTTTTATAGTAAATTTGTTTTAACGTGTGTAACGACCTTTAGGGATGGTAGGTGTATGGTGAGCTTTAGTTTTTTTTGTTTGTGAAATTATTTTTTTGTAATTTAGGTTGTTTTTCCTTATTATTCCTCGTTTATAGAAGTTTGATTAACGCTTATTTGTAAATAGTTGTCTATAAGTTTAATTAAGGTTATTTCGTTTGATTTCCGTAAAATATAATAGAAGATTAAGTAATTTAAATAAATAGTGTGGATTTATCTGTGTATGATGTCATGTTAGCGACATAAAGACGCTTAAGTATAGTTGTTCAGTGTAATAGTGAATATGCTGGTTTTGAGTCATAGAGATTGCATGTGGGCCTTATTGTTCGTACTTTAAGGTAAACATAGAGAGGCTGTACAGGATACTTTTGCTGACGTTTGAGATTTTGAAAATTACCGAGTCCTTACGGACGGAAACGAATTTGTGTATTGGGGTACCTTATTTTCCCCTTCCGTTTTTTTAATTGGTGGAATTAACTTAGATAAGATTTTTTATGAGTAGTGGGATTCAAAATTCAAAGATGGATTTTTGTGAATAATTTGCGGGAGTCTGAAATTGACTGCGCTTTCGAGTAGTATACGTTGCCGTTTATTGTTACGCTTTAAGGGGTGGTTTAGAACGTTGATATTCTGGGACCTTGTGGTGTTTAACGAACGTACTTGTTGTGTAGTAAGGGTAGTTAGCTACTCCTGAAGAATACCCGTATAGGGATTTTATCAAAATTGTTCATCACCAAAGGATTATACCTAGTGCCGATTTCGGTTTTACGTAAAGTTACCTAGGGGACATCGTCGTGTTGTATAGTGCTTCAGTGACCTCTTTGGTTTATATCGCTTCTGCGGATTTTAAAATCATCGTTCTCGCAGTGCCACCTATTTATCGTACAAAACGTGTGTAAAGATAAAGAAACTTTCGCATTATATTAAAATTTATAGTTATTTAAAACAGTTATCAACATTTTGGATTATTAGTGGAAATAAAACCAATTAAAGCTAAAAGTTATCAAGTCTTTTAAACGCTCACTTTATTATCATTTTAAAAAGAAGTTATTAATTTAAAAGTTTTTTTAACTAAGACAGTAACATATTTCGAGATTCATTCAAGGAACTGTTTGTGCATAAAAGAATAAACGTCAACATTTTCCCTCATCTTGTCAGACCTGGGGAAACCCACCTCCGAATAGCAGTAATTGAACACCTAGTTCATCCCCATCGTTGTAACACAGAAGTGGGTAATTAGACCATTAAGGTAGTATAATATAGTTTTTTTTATTGAGTATTTTCAATAATTTGGAACAATTTAATAGAACTTGTGAATATATTTTTTGTGTATGTACCTTAAATTATTTTCTTTGTATACGAAAGTTTGAAAGCGGAGTTGTTTTGTATTGAATTAAGTTTTTTTTGCTTTAGATTTAATTATTTTAATTATATTATATTGACACTTCGCCTTCATACTCTTTTTTATTTTGTATTAAAGGGCAATTGACCCTGAGGTAGTGTGGTATATTTTCCACGAAATAGTTAAGATAAGTGATTTAGACCGGCGTTACATCGATCGCCATCTTTCGTCGCCATTAAGTATTTGTTGTTTTTATGCGCCTTATCGTATGTTGATATTTATACCATTTTTTTTTATATATTATTGTTTTAATCTTATTATAGCTTTGTTAGTTTTATAAATGTGTTTAATTCTGTAAAACCCTTCTTGTGTTACATAAGTTTTTTTGCGAACTTAAAATTTATGGAGTAATTGCAAGTTACCGGTAATTTAGTTTTTAACGTAACGAGGTTAGTTTTTTTGTTTTATTGAGTAATAGCGTTATTAATATTTAGTATTTTATTTGATTTTTAGTTGAATATTAATTCAGTTTAGAGTTCATTCTATAGCTTATTTTTTTTTTTTTGTTTTGATTATTATTTAATGCCTAATTATTTACACTGAGGTGTAGTAACGTAAATTTATTGAGTGGATATCACGCTTTTATTTGACAAGCGTGTAGTGTTTTTGAAGCCCTATTTCACGTGGTTTGCTGAGTTGCTGTCCAGCACACCTGGAATTGATTGCGGATAGGTAAGCGTGTGTTTTTTGTATGTTTAGACACGCTATGTACTCGTAATTTTGGCACGACAACCCTTATTTTGACTACCAAACATTCTGGCGCCCAAACCTTCGATTTTGTCTTCATCCCCTATTGTGACTTACGTACGATTTACTATTCTGGATGCGCAAAATTTTTCAACATCTGACCTACACCCATACGCTGACTAGTCGGGGCAAAAAGGCCAATTTTATCTGTAATCCCGTCCTACCACCCGTTTATACCGTTACAACAGTTGCCTGTTTGGTAGTGAAATTGTTGACATTTTACTTGTCACCGTATTTATCTTTGTGTAAAGCATTCAAAACATAAAATGAATAACTTTACTAACGTTGAATTGGCTCAGATGCATTTCATTTATGGCCAAGCAAATGGAAATTGGTAGACTGTTTAGGCAATCACGATTTTTTTTCTGTATATATTGGTTTCACGAATTGAGTATTAGTTTTCCGCCAAAGTTGACAATATATACCAGTTGGCCTTAGTATTTTAATCACAGTAGGTAGTTAATTTTATTGCAACTAGTACAATTTTTTTAACAACGATTAGCTGACTGTCGTTTGGGAAATAAATTACCATTTATATTTATTTTTTGGCCTAATTTTTTTATTTTTTTGTGGATCCGGTAGGTACACGGCCCGTGTACCTACCGCCTTGTTTGTTGTTATTAAATTGTAACATTTATTTTGGCCATATATCGTATCCGCGCAGACGGATTAAAAGAGTTAATTATTTTATTTTTGCCTCTTTATTTATTGATGGCATGTTTAGGCGAACGCGATTTTTTGTTATATTTTTTTAACAGGTTTATTCAATCGACATCCTGAATCAGTGAAGCAAATTTTTGTTTCTTGGTGGGTATTTTTGGTATTTAGATATTGTTTTCACACAGTTGGCGAATAATTATTTTGTTAATTAAGCACTAGAGTGCGCTTTGTTTTCTTATAGCTGCCTTCAAAAATTAGAGGCTGAGTCCTCGCACTGTAACCACCCCTTTTTTTCGAGTATTATTTTTTGGCCGAGAAATATTAATTTAATTTGTCCCATTTACCTGCGATAACAATTTATTTTTCTCAAACTGAGACCGAGAGTTTGATTTATATTTTTTGCCGTTTGACGAATCGTATTATTGTCCTAATTTATAACTTATACATCTTAATTTTGTTCATTTCCTCCCGATCTCTATACCAGGAGTTATATTTTTTGGTGACTGAAATTTTTTTTTTTTGAATTCATACTAGCGGGATCGCGCATTTCCAACTCAACAACGACAGAAGTTTTAAATATCGGCACCAATTTAAATCTTCGGAAACCCTGGTAGACCGAAGTCTTCACTGACACTACTTGGACCGCTTTTACCCTTTAACCTCCCGCGAAGAGGAATCTAGGCCTTTAAATCACCGTTCACCTAGATTGGCGCTCGAGTAACCCGATTATACCGCAATAGTACAACCGCAGCGCAGTTCACTGCTCCACCCCCCCTTAAATAATTCTGATAGCAACTGACCGTCCACCGAAAGTAAAAGCGTTATAATTGAATTTAAAAAAAAATGATTTCTTTATATTTTAATCTACAACAAAACCAAAAATATTAAATGTCTTGAATACCAAATGTTATTTTTTATTGTGAAAAATATTTAATTTAAAAATTTGTTTCCTCTTGGGATTATCTTTATACATATTCTGTATTTTTTCAATATTTTTTAAAGCTCGAATATTTAAAATTGTTTTACAGGATTCAAGATGAAACGTAGCGAGTATTAATTACAATTGGTTACTCAGAAAAAATTTGCATATGTATCAGAAAATGTAAGTGTTACCAATATTCTTAGTACCTCCTCATAGAGTTCTGAGCAGTTTTTTTCATATTTCCAAGAAAACGATGGTATTTATAACGGAGCATTGAGTCAGTCTCCATCGGAAAAAACACTTCGAACGTCCAATAACTCTATAGCAACTTCATCAAATGGGAAAATATTTAAGATTAGTGATGATAACATTAATTTACAAGAAAAGCTGAAACTTCCTGGATTCCTAACTGTAAAATCTAAAATTTCCTCTAAATCAGGACACACCAAAGAGAATTTTACTTACTCCGAAACTTTAGAACTTCGCGATAGTAATGGCATTTTTCAAAGAAGAAATATTTCGGATAACGCCGCAATTCTAGAGCATTGACGAGAATCCCCGATTGAAATTAATTCAAATAGACCTAAACTCGATTGCGACACTTTTCCTGATAACAGCTTTTCATCTGTGTAAATCAGAATAATAATACTGAATGTCTTAATTATACTCTCCTCAAAAATGCAGAATTTATTCAATGTGACTATTTTAAAACTAGATTTCCACGAAGGCCCACAAAATTTAGTTTCCGCATTTGATGAAACCGGTTTAGAAGAAGATAAAACACGTTTTGATGATTTTGAAGAATTCTCAGGATCAGGAAGTTCAGGATCTGAATATAATCTTTTAGAATACATTTCAGAAACAATCTCCAATACAGATGAGGATGAGAGATTTGAAGTTATGGATATTAAAAAAATACTTATTCAAGAAAGAACCCAACTGAGCAGCTAATCAAAGCCAATGACAAACAGGTAGTATGAAATAAAGAAAAAAATGGGTATTCTATTCAATACCTTTACTCTGCAGAAAGATGTGCCAAGAATAATTTATCCAAGTAGCCAAGAAACTGAAAATTGCATCTCAAACTCAATGTTTAACAAGGAGTCAGAAACAATACCAGTAAGTTGTTATAAGTTTTTGTTATGAACGAATAAGTTCAAAGGTAATTATGTAATTAACAATTATTATTAATTTTATTAAATACATAAATAAAAAGTTTACCTCGAGTAGGATTTGAACCTACGACCTGTACTTTGCTAGAGTACCGCGCTAACCAACTGCGCCACCAAGGTTCAAGCCCCAAACGATGTAAATTTTGTCTTTATGTATGTAGAACTGATGTAATATTACATGTATGTATGTAGAACTGATGATCTAAAATCAAGTAGAATAATATTGTCCATTTACGGTGAAATGGAATATTGTTTTAAGCTATGCTGTATAATTCAATTCTTAGAAGTAATCAGAATTCATGAAAATATTAAACTTTTTGCTTTCAGATCGCCCCAGGACATTTACTAGATGGCTTCTTTTGCTAGAGACGGGAAGGGGAAAAGAGTTGTGGGGCAAGAGTTTAAATGAAACTCAACTTGACAAAGATATATACTATAGTTCTGAATCAGAAGAAGACTCAATGGAAAACATAAAAAATGAGAAATTGACAAAACCAAAGAAAAGAAAAGCACAAATATTGAACAATAAAACGAGTAAAGAGGATCAGAAGGAATCTGTCCAAAATAAAAAAAATATCTGGAGAAGGTACTTTTAATAGAAAAATCTTTGGTTCAAATGGTGATAAACAATCATTGGAAGAAGAAACGTACTTGAGAGAAATAGAGAAGAAAGATGGAAAGTCGAACAGAATAAACATATTTGGAAATGGACGTAATGCCCCAGAGGAGGATCAGAAGAAAGAAATGTACCCGATGAAGGAGACAAAGGAGATTATCAAGTTTTCACAGTAAAAAAACACTTGCAAAAAGATAAAGGGACGCGTTCGGTGGAGTATTGAAGAAAAGGGTCTTGCTCGTAAATATTTTCCAACTCGTGGAAAATAAGACAACACCTAGAAAATATGAATGCGATGAATTCATAAAAAAATATGGAAAGTTGCTCCATTTGTTTATAACTGTTTCAAATAAGTTTAAAATTTCAATAAAAATGTATTTTCCAACGTCTTTTCATGTTCCCTAAACTCTTAAATTCACTTAGAATGTTCTCGTTTTGTTTATTATACAGTATATCTAAAAAAGTTGACAACAAATGGAAATACTTTTATTACTTTATAACTTTCATTAGGTATTAATTTTACGAAAAAAAAATTATTCTTTATAAAAGGATCTGCTGTTCAACAAGAAAATATTATTAACCTGCTTAAACTTGATCAGTATATACAGGAAAAGCAAAATTAAAAACATTAAAATCGACTTAAGGGAGAGGTACTATTATTATTCCTAGGGGGCTATGAATTCTTCACTTTAAAATGAATAATAATAGTACTTCTGTGCTGTGAATTTTGATTTCTTTAATTTATGAGTTCCCGGTATATACAGGTTTGAGTAGTTTAATTTGCGTGGATGTTAAATCCAAGGGCTTCCCAAAGACCTAAAAATATACCAGGCGTCCAAACATAAGTAAACAATATATCAACTGCATATTGTATATACAGAGTGTGGTGGGCCCTCTGGTGGCAATCATATCGAACTTAAGGTTCGTGAATTAAGATATTTTACGAACTTATGAAGCCTTTTCCGTTTTTACAAAATAGGTACAGATGGCATTATCATAATTAACTCATATACACAATAATTTTTTTCAGGTTTCGTAACATTCGTAAAGTATGTATATATATATATATATATATATATATATATATATATATATATATATAATATATATATCACAAAACCTTCAAGACAAAAGTAGTTTGACGAAATACTGCGCATATTGTGCATGTCAGAAAAAAATATTTTGGTTGCCAATGTTGAGATATGACGTCATCGGCAGTTTTTTTAAATCGTAACCCCATAATTTTTTTCACGCTTTTATTCTTCTTCCAATTATCAATATGACAGTACAACAAATTTGATATCTATCATAAGAAAATTTTTGAAAAAAAAAATTATTGAAAGTTGGAAAACATAACTTTTATTATCAATAAAAACACATAAAAACTCAAACCAGTAACTATCTAAAATTGAAATTTCTAACAAAAAAATTTCGTTTTTAAAGCAAATGCTCGAAATGTTCACCATTCACAGCGTCGCAAGGCCTTCATCTGTCATAACAGCCACGAATAGAATTTCTTAATGAATTAGGCGGTTATAATTGTGCTTCGTCGATTATTCTTTGTTGTAGTGCTTCCAGATTATAGGGTACTGTTTTTGTACATCTTAGATTTGAAATGAGTCCATAAGAAAAAATCGCACGCTATAAGATCTGAGGATCGTGGAGGCCATTCGGCAGTCCCTCATCTACTTACCCAACGATTCGGAAAGACTTCATCTAAATATTTCCGCCCCATTTTGTTGAAACCACAGGTGAACTTTGGAAATTGTTCTTGACAAGGTGGAATAATTTATATATATATATACATATATATATATATATATATATATATATATATATATATATATATATATATATATATATATAGGGAGAGGGAGAGGGAGAGGGAGAGAGAGAGAGGGAGAGGGAGAGGGATAGTTATTAATTTAAGTCTTGTTTTATTTGCATTTATTAAGTTGAATATTATTAATTTTATTTGGTTTCTCTCCAGGATTGGATATATAATTATTAACGTGAATAAATTGTTACAAATTATGATATTTTCAATTAGTAAGCCAGGTCACAGAATACACCAAAGTAGTGCTGATTGCAAACTCCCCTGAGTCCAAAAAGGGACAAAGAATTAAAATTTAAATTTGTAGAACTGAAGCGCTTACAGATTTTAATGAAACTCTATATTTAGAGGTTACTTTTAAAATAACTCGGTACTGTCAAATTATTGTTAAAATTTATTTACAAATAAAGGTTCTTTATAGAAGGAGCTAAAACGACAAGCTCTAAAAAATCAAAATGTCCCTAAAATAATGTTTTGTCTAAATCTATCAACCATAAAAAAAATGCTTTAAGCGTTTTTTAAGATAATTCAATTTTAGATAAGTATTACTTGTAAAAGCTTTTAATAAGAAAATAAATCAGCTTTAAAAATTAATTTAAACATCTTATGTAAGTTAGCATATCATAACGGAATCAAAAATTAACCTTTAATGTCTCCTTGAATTTTATATTTGACGAATAAAGATGAAATGTCAATACTTGATTTATACAAATTTAAATGCAATTGCGTATATTGAATGTCAAACCAAAGTTAATGTGTGTTATATAAGGAGAACAATGTTTAATAAATAAATAAATTTAGCCAGGTAGAGTGTATATAATTTTTATTACTTGTTTACACTACAAAGATTTGCATACGTGTATATGTTTAATTGAGTACATATGTTTTGCACTTTTAATATAAACGGAAATATGAATAAGTTAAAATATCCGTGTAGTTACAAAAGTATAAGAAAGTTAAAACTGCCACATCCGATTTTCCTAAATTGTAATCTATTTTGAACTAAAATAGTTGATATTTGAAGAGTGCTGTGTAACTACTCAAGAAAGCAAGGTTTGTCTTAAAAATGAATACACAGTTTAACACTAGCATGATCCCTTTTTGACTATCCGCTTTATTGCAATTGTTTGGCATATCTCATTAAGTATCTACTATCCCGTAATGTGTATTATTAACCTTTAACAGCAAAAATAATTGAATAATACGAATATGCTTTGTTAGTTACTTATCATAAATGCGTATGATAAGAGTTTGTTGACATCTGCACAAAGTAAATTGTTATTAAAATATAAATTTTAGCAATCATGTGTTCTACATTAACAGCACGAATACAGTTCAAATTGGTGTTGTTATTTACATAATGTAGACGACAATATCTCTAGCGCATAAAAAATCACTTTCTCTCTAAGTAGGTAATAAGAAACAAAATTATGTAATGACGGAGGCGTTATTTAATATAAAAACAGATTACGCTTAAACGTTTGTGTATAAACGCATCCAGTTTTAACAATGTACACAATTAATTGCGTGTAAAAATAAAAAATATTATTGATTTAAATAGACGAGACACGTGTTGGCGGGCATAGGTAGCGCGTGCGCTTCCATTTAGCAATCTCGCTCGCATTGATACTTTTAAGATTCAAGCTAAAACAGAATATTGTAAATGTTGAATTTAAAGTGTTATGTGTAATTATTGATATGCAGTTTTGAGGAGAGCATGTGGGAATGGATTAGTGGGTTATGAAATACTAGAGGAGTACGTATTATGACGGTTTTTAACATAAACTGGATTCTTCAAAGATTCATAGAATAGAATTTGGGAATTTCACTATTATGGTAAGTACGAACTAAATAAATCATAAAAACATTGTTTCTTTGTATCTATTAGGGATCTCAAATCTTCGGCTAAATTCTCAAAGAATAAATAATTTTGTCACTTTTATTTATGGTCATTACATTTTGAACATTATTAATGACCCCCTTCATTTGAGGATGTGATATAATACACTGTTGCTAAATTATATAGCAATTTATTGCTATTAGTAAGCATTGGTATACGTCCTTCAGAGGTAATTGTACCAATTTTAAGTATTACACTCGTTTCCAACAGTTTGCGCTGGTTATGAAAATTCACATTATTACGACACAAAAATTAATTCCTTGTTTCTTCGTTTGCGGACAAATAATTACAAATTCGAGGTTTATAAATCGTGTATTTCAGAATAAATTATTACTAAATGTATCCGTTTGGATAATAATTACAGTTATCGTCATCTGTAACAATGAAAGTTTTAAAAACTAATTAGTGTCGAATAAAGTTATAAAATATGAAAACGCAAAGAGTAAGCTTGCTATAATTAGGTGCACATATTTGAAAGCCTACAAATAAGTATATTTTATTGTATTAACGGTAAATGTTTAGATCTTTAATTGATTTAATCTTATCAAACCGCCTTAAACATTACATCCCAGAACACCCTCTAACGGACAAGGCTAACAGTGAAAAATGTACAATCTAAAAACAAATTTACCCAAATTTAATCACATTATAATGGCGGCTCAAACTTGTGAATACTTATATATGAAAATGGTAAAGGCATTCCCAATGAAATAATATTCAATAGTCTGTAGTCCCAAGGTGCTCTATCGAATTTGAAAACATTAGAAGTTAATCTCAATAACTAAAAGACTATAAAGTTGATACAAGTTCTTATAAAAATTAACTAATAGCCTTCACATCATAGTGGAATAGGCAAACAATAAAATTACTCTAATTAGAATTAATGAGCTTTGCGCACTGATGTTTTAACCTGATAATTATGCATTGGGAAAGAATCATAAAAAAACCCAGTTCTGTATTAATGAATAACCAATTTTACATGTAATATCTATAAATCGAAATAAAACAAAGAAAAGAAAATGTTCAATATGCAAATGCAGCATTGGCGTTAAAGTGCGTATAAAATTGTAAAATCGAGCAATAAAGTAACGAAAATATGAAAAGTAGTTTAACTGCACATAAACAAAATAAAAAATAACCAGTGCAATCACACTCATCAATAAAATAAAAATTAAATCATTACACTAATCATGTTGGCAAATATTATCAATAAAATAAAAGTAAAATAATAATGTTCAATATGCAAATGCAGCAGTGGCGTTAAAGTGCGTATAAAATTGTAAAATCGAGCAATAAAGTAACGACAAATATGAAAAACAGTTTAACTGCACATAAACAAAATAAAAAATAACCAGTGCAATCACACTCATCAATAAAGTAAAAATGCAAGTCCAGATATACATAAAATGAAACAAACAGTAAAGTTTAAAAATTATTATTAATTTTATTAAATACTTAAATAAAAAGTTTACCTCAAGTAGGATTTGAACTCTAGCAAAGTACAGGTCGTAGGTTCAAATCCTACTCGAGGTAAACTTTTTATTTATGTATTTAGTAAAATTAATAATAATTTTTAATTACATATTTACCATTGAACTTATTCGTTCATAATAAAATAAAATAATAAACAGTAAACTTAAATACGTAATTGAGATAATAAAATGCAATTTAAACTAGACATAAGCAGGCATAATTTACACATACACAATTGTATCGTAAATAAACGCATTTATTCACCTAATACATAAAGAAATTCGTACAATTACAATAAAATTCATATAAAAGAAATCAGTTCATAAACAAATTAATTCTATATCAGCAGGCTGAAATCAAGTACACCCGAAAATCATGAAAACAAAACTGCTTTGCAAAAGTAAGGTGAAAATAAAATTAAGTTTATAACGGGACAAGGGATGACTAATAAACTACCCGGCAAGCGGTGGCGCAGCGTTTAAGTGACTACGCCAGGTCCGACGGTATCTTTTTCTGATAGCTCATACTGATCTACACGTTGCTATGTTTTAAAACAACAGAAAGGGTTAATGTGACAGCAACAATGCCGTAGATAACCAGCTCGTAATTAGCAAACAGGCCTATAGTTGGAGTTCAAGAAGTTTAACCAACATCAACTGGCCACGTGTTCGATAATCTTCAAGCGTCATCAATAATTATATAAATCAATAGATTGAGGTTTTCTATCCCGTTTCGCTACGTGTTGAGTTCTCAACAAAGGCGGAACATGTTAATAACAAATAACAATCTTAAATCATCAGAGCAATGATAACATATATCGTATTAGTACTAACACCGGCTATTTAAACAAATTTCAACGTATACTCGTAGTTGCGAGATAGTTGGCAAACAAATTCTAAATTACTACCCTATGTAATCAAGAGACAATTCTGTGCGATTTGGATGTCGTTATTTAATTAAATGCGAATGTTCGCAAGAGACTCCTTCATGCAATATTTGGGTATCCTCTAATAATTAATACCTCTTTCAAAACTGTCTTATAGTCACTGCATTTTGTAAACTTTGCCCCATTGAATTGCTGGTTTCGATTTTATATTTAAAAAGTACATACTTACGCTTGGAAATAGTAATCCGTTAAATTAGTCACTAAGAAGTTCACTCACACGACCGCGCGTTTTTGATTATCTTCTTTTGTGAAACTCACGGCACATATATTAAATATCGATATTAATTGGTTTTACATGACTATGTTTATTGGAGACTTACATTAAAGAAACAAGAAAACAATTCCGCGCTTTCATTTTGCTATAACGGAAACATTTATTTATTCCCACAAACGGTTAATATTTGTATGTAACAAAACAACGTCTAATAAAATTTAAACTGCTTCTGCACTCAGGCAGGTATGAACTGCACTTTTTCCTCCAAATGTAACTAAAAAAGAAAAATTACGTGGAAAAAATAGGCCCCTTTTACATTTATCATTAAAAAGAAATATTAATTCTTGAAAATATTCACTCCTCCGGAAAAAAAACTTTATGTATAGAATTACTGCTTTGATTGCGCCGTATGCCTGAAAGTGAAATATGACTGCTACCGTCGTAAACAGTGATATTTTGTCCAAAAATGACGTGATGATGTATGTAAGCGATTAATTTTATTTTTTTTCCTTTTTTTCAATTCATTACCCACGTTTATACTTGGTTACATAAAATACATAAAAGAAAACATTCACCGAAAACTTCTTTTTCATGTTACTATTATAATATATTTTGTATTATTAATGATACTCGTATTTAATTATATATATATATATATATATATATATATATATATATATATATATATATATATATATATATATATATATATATATATATATATATAACGTCCCCAGGTACCTGACAAGAGTAATTTGAAATTATTTGCAATAATGCAAATTCAAGAACCAAACAATCGCTAACTGATTTATCTTGACTTGACTGACAATAATGTCACTATTACTCAAATTAATTGCCTGCCTTACTTTGACTTTCCGGGCAATAATTAAAACATTAGCATTTATTTACAAATCTGATATTTATTACTCGCAAACCTCAAACCGGATCAAACGAAATGACCGTCTAGTGTTAGGTACGTTATGCTATCTAAATGAGATAGTCTGGATGAGGTACGTGTTGCAACATGCGGGCAGGTAAAAAAAAATGAAACTACTCAAATTAAAATCAACGAACTTGGCGCACCGGTGGTTCAGCCCGTTAATCTACTATTGTGGGAAAGAACCACCAATAAAACCCACTTTATTCATAAATAATCCATTGCACAAGTAGATTAATAAATCAAATAACACAAAAAAAAAACAATGATAGGGTTAAATATATAACAAAACACCATTAAATCAGGTTAAAGTGCGTACAAAATTATAACATTAAGAGAAAATGAATAAAAAGCAGTTTAGTTACACCGAAACACAATGAAAAAAAAACATATAGCCACACTCACAATTGGGTCATAAATAATCAGAATAAAAATCATAATAAAAATCGTAACACCAAACATGTGGCCAATTTTAAAAACCAATCATGCCAGTCTTTAAGTAAATAAGCACATAAAATAATAAAGCAAATCACGGTACTTATAAAATACAACAACAGTAAAATTGCACTGGTACTAAGGTAAATTCGAGGATCAAAAGAAAACAGACAAGGAATTTAAAAATTAACCAATTGTTTAGTGAGATCTAAAGCACAAAATACATGAGTCACATTGTAATTAAGCACATACAAAAAATAAAGTAGCTCGCAGGGAAATAATTCAACTTCAACAAACTGAAATAAAAACTCATTAAAACAAAGCCTTACAAGGGTACGTTATAAATAGATCACTAACATCGTGACACATATATATATATATATATATATATATATATATATATATATATATATATATATATATAGTTTGCGTTAGCAACATACCGTACCTCTCTCTCTCTCTCTCCGGTTACACATTCACCTACACAATATATAAAAACAGTAAATATAAAATTCGAGGTGTTTAATGGTCTGGCTTGGGAGTGTGCACCAACAGGCAATTGCCTTTTACAATTAATAACAATAACATGCGGCATCCTATACCCATTCACCAGTCACCTTTCCACTATTATAAATATAAACAACAATCAACAATGCTAATTCGCACAAATACCAAAGGGAGAGTGCCCAGTACTGTCCTTTTATTTTAGCAGATTTCAGCTTAATTAGTCCGCGCACGAATAAGATATTTTTGCAAGATAATGTTTGGTATTTAATATGTTATCTAGACTGGTAAAACTATTTGCTGCGAGCTTTCAGTTATATAAAAATACATACTTACACTAGAATAAATATTGCCTGAATTGATTACAGGCACAAATCGTTAATAGACGCGGTTTAACCCCAAAAAAAAGACAACTTAGTGTTGGCGAATTCAAAAGAAAAATGTACTCGCACGAATTGTTTTAAAGACAAACTGTTTACAATGAAGGATTTAATTAACCCAAAAATTGATCTGGCTCGATTGAAAAGATCGCTGTAACTGCCTCCCCCCCCCCCCGATCCAAACATAACTATATCTACTCCCGAAAAACCACCCCCCGTCTTTCAAAAGTAATAAAAAACAGGAACCACTACTTATGTTGGAATAGTTTCGTAATAATTATTGCACGACCTCTTAATTTTAAAAATATGCATTCGTCTGTAGCAACCTTATATTTACGAGTCCCGAGTTTCCCAGTAACAAAGATATATTTTCTTCGTGGCCCGTCTCGCACAATTAATTATTAGACCCATGATATTTTTACATCAAGAGCGCGCAACAGAAATATTCCAATGATTTGTTACGCCCCTTCAGTAAAGCATTTTTAATTGTGCACCTGCCACTCACCCCCTAACATGTGTTCACATACATATTAGTTACAAACAATCCTACATTCCTTAGATAGAAATATATAAATAAAAATATTTTGAAAACATTAGTAAATTACGACGTATTATCAAGATATTAAAAATCCACTAATTATCTTTTCTATCGTGGTAACAATGGCGATTCGACAAACGTTCCGCTACCTACAATATATATAATTTAAGCTTCCACGAGTGTTCATAATGAAAATTAAACTTGTTTCGGA
The DNA here is from genome assembly GCA_036346205.1 of Vesta saturnalis. Classification (NCBI taxonomy): domain Eukaryota; kingdom Metazoa; phylum Arthropoda; class Insecta; order Coleoptera; family Lampyridae; genus Vesta; species Vesta saturnalis. The sequence continues at coordinate 1,643,762 of JARFJB010001840.1, forward strand.
TTAAACTCGTGTTGGTTGTAGTCTATTCGATGTTTCGAAAGCTGCTTTGCTTTCTTTTTCAAGAAGGTTAACAAAAGTTGAATTAAATTCAAATTAATTTATGACACTTGACAACTACCACTATCACCAGATTTTAATTTGTTTGCTGCGTGTTACTGGGCCCGAGTGGGAAATAATATGAGATTAACAACAATTTACCAACACGCGTTAAACACGAAATAAGTTTAATTTGTAATATATATATATATATATATATATATATATATATATATATATATATATAATAGAACTTATAATCTAAACGCATCTAAGTGCTAATAATAACAACGTCATAACAGTATGTCAACTGTGAATTATTAAAACTACCAACGTATATACAGTAACAGATTGCCTCGAGTGGGACTATATAGCTTAGATGGTTAAGAGCCCTACTCTAGATAAGTAGTGTTCGTGGGTTTGAGTCCCATTCGAGGCAATCTTTTACTGTATATACGTTGGTAGTTTTAATAATTCACAATTTACATACTATATATTGTTAGAAAATCACAATTAATGGTAAAAAATGTAAACATAAAATCGAAACACTATTTTTTTTAAATATGAATTCGTGCTTCAAGACTGATGTTATGAAACTTGTTTTTTAATATATTATTATTCTTCAACACACACGTGTTCCTTTTTTGGTCGAGTTTGTTGTCTAGTAATTAAAATAAGTACCTCACAAATACGTCACGCATAATATACATAGGGGAAAAATGATAGGCTATAACCTAATTGAGGCGGTCGATAGCAATATCGATATTACAAATTACTAACGACGTAAAGAAATCTTCAGTATATAATTGAATGTTTGTGTGAATAGTGCTGCTCTATTTTTGTGCGTTAAACGCGAGCATCTTTATACATTATTATACTACAAATAATAATAATAATACAATAATTGCTGTTATTAACGATATGATGTAGTATTACATGATATGGTAATGGTACCTTACAGTACTGTTATGTTAATGTTTACTAAAAAGCGTGCGAATGTTAAATGTTACGGATTCGTATCTATGATTGCTTGATGCGCACGATGTGACATTGCGTGATAATTAATGGGCGTTCGTATGGTCAGTTTAAATACTTCCGCCCCGGAACCATTAGGGATGATTAGAACCGGACTGACGTTAGAAGGCCTCCTGTATTTCGTGGGGATTACGTTCAGGCACGGGTCAGTATCCATGCCATATAGCATGTGACATTTGTCTGTCGTTGGAGACCTCTGTATTGCATAGAGGGATACGTATTTGGTCTTGGTAAGTGCTTGCTGGGCGTCTCGATCGACGTTAGAAGGCTTCCTTTATCTCATTGGGATTACGTTCAGTCACAGAGTCAGTATCCATGTCATGTAGCATGTGGCCATGGTCTGTAGTTGGAAGATCCTTGCAGACCCTTATCTCTGAGGAGGGTGGTTTATGCATATGCGGATACATGGTCGGTCTTTATTGGAGAGCCTTCGGCACCCATCAAGTTATGCACGAAAATTACCTACTCGTCCTTCTCCATCGTTAGAAGTCCTCCACTAATTCATTGGAGTTACGTATTCGGACTTAAAAGCTTGTTGCTTCGATCTGACATAAGAAGACTCGTGCAGACCCTCTTTCTATGAGGGTAGTTTAATTATTGGGGGTAGAAAGACCAGGCGTGCGAAGATCTTCAGATTCATAGACAACGTTCTCCTGACAGGTATTGTGGTCAATAGCTGATTGGCCTTAGAAGGGCACAATTATTATAAAAGTAAGTGTTGAGATTGGCATAGTCCTTGTGTTTTCTTTATTATTGCAGTAGCCAAGCCAAGGTCGGTAATTGCACGGTTCTGTTAGAGGTCCTATCAAACCGGAATGAGTTCGATGAGTGATAATAAGAGTTATGCGATTATAGATTCGATTTATTGAATTGTGTATATGCTAGGTGAGATCCTCCTCCCTCTTACATATCAAAACTAGGGAGGGTTGTACAATATAATTATTAGTCTTTTTGTTACACATCTTTAACCCCAGTTGAATGCTATATGCTATATCAAATTCATTCCTTAAAGATAGGTATTTGTAACTATGATTTTAAATCGTGAAAGTTTTCATTTTCATATAAATGTTGTAATTAAGCGGAACATTGAAATAAAGCCTAACTCGTTTTTTATGTTTCAAAAAATGCATTACAAGGAGAAATATTGTTAAACCATTAGATAAATTTAAAATGGTGACTTACAAAGTATTTATTACTTATTTGTTGTTACAATGCAATCCAATGAATACATGATGGAATGATGGAATAAAAAAAGCAACTCTCGTTATCAATAAAGGTAACCTGAAATTCATTTGTTCACTGATTCAATCTCACTTACCTTCGAGCCCTGTAAGTATTGTTTTTGGTACTTATTTTGAAATAAGGGATTGTATTAAACTGAGATAGTCTCACTTAAAGTAGTAGCCCCTCTAAGCCAAAACCCAAAAATATCTAGTGTGGAGCACACACGCACGCACGCACGCCGCACGCACGCACGCACCCTGTGTGTCAGTGTGTCTGTGTGTCGGTGTGTCGGTGTGTCTGTGTGTCTGTGTGTCTGTGTGTCTGTGTGTCTGTGCGTCTGTGCGTCTGTGCGTCTGTGCGTCTGTGCGTCTGTGCGTCTGTGCGTCTGTGCGTCTGTGCGTCTGTGCGTCTGTGCGTCTGTGCGTCTGTGCGTCTGTGCGTTTGTGCGTCTGTGCGTCTGTGCGTCTGTGCGTCTGTGCGTCTGTGCGTCTGTGCGTCTGTGCGTCTGTGTGTCTGTGTGTCTGTGTGTCTGTGTTCTGTGTGTCTGTGTGTCTGTGTCTGCTGTGCCTGTTGTGTGTCTGTGTGTCTGTGTGTCTGTGTGTCTGTGTGTCTGTGTGTATGTGTGTCTGTCTGTCTGTGTGTCTGTGTGTCTGTGTATCTGTGTGTCTGTGTGTATGTGTGTCCGTGTGTCCGTGTGTCTGTGCGTCTGTGCGTCTGTGCGTCTGTGCGTCTGTGAGTCTGTGCGTCTGTGCGTCTGTGTGTCTGTAGGCCCGTGTGTACGTGTGTGCGTGTGTCCGTGTGTCCGTGTGTCCGTGTGTTCGTGTGTCCGTGTGTCCGTGTGTCCGTGTGTCCGTGTGTCCGTGTGTCCGTGTGTCCGTGTGTCCGTGTGTCCGTGTGTCCGTGTGTCTGTGTGTCTGTGTCTGTGTGTCTGTGTGTCTGTGTGTCTGTGTGTCTGTGTGTCTGTGTGTCTGTGTGTCTGTGCGTCTTGTGTGTCTGTGTGTCTGTGTGTCTGTGTGTTTGTGTGTCTGTATGTGTGTGTGTCTGTGTGTCTTTGTGTCTGTGTCTGTGTGTCTGTGTGTCTGTGTGTCAGTGTTATAATACACTTAAACATTTTCAATATTACTTAATCAATTTTAAATCTTATTTGATTTTTTGTTAAAAAAGCTTTATAAAGAGAAGCTATGTAGGGATTAAATTATCTTTAAAAAGGATGTTTGCCCATTTTCTATAAAGTTGATCGTTATTCAGATGTTGAAAAGTACTACCTTAGGAATTTCTTTGCCGCTGAATTACGCGTCGTATCAAAAAATTACGTAGTACATAATTTATAATTTTACGATCTATATTTTTCTGTATTTGAAATATTAGACTGTTTAAAAAATATTGGATAAAGACATGTGCGTCCATGTATGCACACACACACACACACACACACATATATATATATATATATATATATATATATATATATATATATATATATATATATATATATATATATATATAATTTAGTATAGTCTAATTGTGCCAGGATTAAAGAAGAATTCTTGATAATTGTCGAGCTTTCGGGATTGTTTATTCTCTTTATCAAGGCAAACATTGTTTAATTGTTACAATTTGACATAAAATCATGTCATAAAACAAATTATTATATAGAACTTTCATATCGTGAGCCTGTTAAACAAGCAGCGTTGCTTTTGTTACAGATTGATTGTCAATTCTTATGGACATTCATTAATAAGGACCACAAAACACAACCTTAAAATAATTACAAATTTGTACATTGCATAAAGCCATAATCAATTGTATCTTTATGTTGCAAAAAATCATTTTAAAATTAACTACTCAATTATAAATACGAATATTAATTTATTACATTACAAATTGTTACCATTAAATCTAGACATGACTAGCAAAAGTTTCTACAATACACAGGCATTGAGAGAAAATGATGTTTGTATGTAAAAGTAGCACAGAGTGAGGAACTAATCAAAATATGCAACAATAAAACCAAAAACTTGAAAATATTTCTTTAAAAGCGGACGTCAATAAGATAAAAAACGTTAGACTCATATAATACTTATTTATTATCAAGCGTTAGGATGTAACTGTAAATGTTCCTTAGATTTTTAATGTCCCATTTATTATTGACAGTCAGATTCTGATTAATATAAACCATTTCTAAAAAAATTCGTTTATCGTAATTCACAAATAATGATCAACGAGTTTTTTTAGAAATGGTTTATATTAATCAGAATCTGACTGATTACGGCTTTATGCAATGTACAATTTGGTAATCAAGATAACCTTATTTTAAAGTTCTGTTTTGTGGTCCTTATTAATAGTGTCTATAAGAATTGACGATCAATCTGTAAGCAAAGTAACGCTGCTTATTTAAAGCCTCACGACATGTAAGTTCTATGTAATAATTTGTTTTATGACATGCTTTTATGATAAATTATAACAATGAAACATTTTTTGTGTTTTAGCTGTCTTGATAAAGAGAATAAACAATCTCGAAAGCTCGACAAATATCAAAGAGTTTTCTTTAAACCGGGCGTAATTAGAGAGTATACTAATTTGACTGCATCCTCAATTAATTATACTATTGTTAACATAGACATTCGGGATTACCTTCTTTCTGAAAGATTCTTTCATGTAGGTTCAGTTGCACGTCATTAATTTATGTAAGTAGTCCCAACATTACAGATTGTTTCTATCTCCTTTTGAGCCATGGGGACATACGAAATAGGTGCATGAATGATTTCTTGGAACTAGCTAATTAAATTTATGACGTGCATCGGTTGTTTCATGGATTATATGATATAGAATATGGTATATGCTAAGAGAATAAACAATCCCGAAATCTCGACAATTATCAAAAATTCTTCTTTAATCCTGGCCTAATTACACTATACTATGCCACGGTATTTACCGTAGAATATACTCGTCCAGGCTAGCAGTTGGTAATCTTGAGCAATTTATGTGCATATGCGAACTAAATAAATGTGTTTAGAGCTTATAAAAAAAAAAAGGTTAGCACAAGTTTCTTTAGGTCCCTAAACTTGAAAACATAAAAGAAACAATATTGTGAGAGTAAGTAATACTATATTAACAAAACTATAAATGAATTTCTGTAAAGTGAAAAAAAGTTTCAATTTTGAATTGGTAATTAAAAAAATTCTTTTAATGATAGTGAGTAATCAGAATTGGTTGCAGTGACAGTGACTTGAAAGACAGCAGTAGAAACCAAGCAAAGCGTTTAAAATAATATATCAGTAGCAAATAAAAAATTAATTTATGCATATAAAAATATAGTCAACACAGTAATTCATTGAATCGATTCAACGTATTGATACTGCGCACCTAAATAAAAAACTATAATATATAATTCAAGCTACACAGGAAATAAAATTCAGTGTACAACTCTGCGTTGCTTCTCTCCTATACTGAATAAACAAAAAAATAACTAATTCAATTGACGTACTACCGTAAATGATTTACAAAAAAACATATTGTTACAATGGTACTGAAGGTATATCAAACACAATAGCAAAAGTAACGTACATAAACAAATGCGGTACAATAGTCACAATAATTTCAGAGGAATGGTATTAATTTTTTTGATAACAAAATGATTCAAGATTCAAATTATGAATTACAACAATAGAGTTTTCAATTGAACTTAACGTGAAACAAGTGAAATTTTACAATTAAATCGTTAGTGAATCATAAGGATATATAACAAGAAAAGGTACGTAACCTCAATGTTTAATTTAATAATGTGAATGATAATATTAATTTTAGCGAACCAACAAAAATACACTGATTTTAATTAGTTAACGAAACATGTTTTAAACAATAAATTATAAACTGTAGTAATCTGACCTGTTGTAGTTGATGAAGAACAAGTTAATTAATATGAAGAAATATTGTTGTTAACAGTTACCAATGCACACCTTTAATAAGGTTTGGTTTCGTTGTAAAAATTTGTCTTCCTTGATGTAATGATTAAATTATTGTTTGTAGCAGCAAGAACATGAATGTGAATAGTTCACTGTTAAATGGTGTTAATGAAGAACAATTAGCAGTTGGTTTAGACTTTACCTGAGTTGATACCAGACAGGAAATGTGCCAAGTATTATTAAACTTATTTAACAGGAATAATTAATATTATTTAAGTGTATTCAATTTTTATGAGCACAGATTTATCCAGAATTACGCTTACTAGAATACGAATTTTAAATGAACAAAAATTTATATCAAATAACAAAATTGCTTAATACCTAAATAATAATTTGCCTGATTCATTTTTATATGATTATAAATATATATAAATTATTATGCTACACATGACTTAATATATAATATATATTATTAAAAATTTATATATCATGAATATATCGAAACCATTGTCAAAAAACAATTAAACCGTACAACTAATTCAGCATCGACATACATCACAGTAATTATATCACTAACATATATAAATACTAAATAATATAATAATATATATATATATATAATATAAATATATATATAATGAACAAAACACAGACAAAGACAACATACAAACACAAAAACAACAACAAATAACACACAACAAGCAAACACACAGACACACAGGCACACAAGACACAGCACACAACAACCAACACCACGTACACCACACACAGCACACACACACGACACACACAGACACACACGACACACACACAACACACACACACACACACACGCACACGACACACACACACCACACACACACACACACACACACAACACACACACACACAACACACACAGACACACACACAGACACACACACACAGACACACACAAGGGACACACAAGGGACACACACAGGGACACACACAGCACAGGGACACACACAGGGACACACACAGGGACACACAGGGACACACACAGGGACACACACAGGGACACACACAGGGACACACACAGGGACACACACAGGGACACACACAGGGACACACACAGGGACACACACAGGACACACACAGGACACCCTCAGGGACACACACAGGGACACACACGGACGCACGGACGCACGGACTCACGGACGCACGGACGCACGGACACACGGACACACGGACACACAGACACACAGACACAAGCGATTGTATAACCTACTATACCTAAACATGTACAAAAATGGTGGGGAGGTAAAAAACATAGTTTGGAAACGAAATTTTCTAGTCAAACCAGCATCCAACCACACCCTAAAATGTAACATTTTTAAAAAATGTATGCGATAATTTTGGTGTAATTAAAGGCTAAAGTTGCGTCTCAAATCCTCTAATAAAGTCCTTAATAGCTAATTAAGAAAGCTCACTTATAATTAATCATCAAATTTAAACGTGTGAAATGTTTACATAACAGATGCGTTGACTCCATTTGCTTTAATATCAAATGAATGGTCTAGGCAGGTGCATAGCATTTAATTCCAGAATTGTTAAAATAGTCCTATAAGTATTCCAATAATAAAATAATAATCTGGCTGTTTAGAAGGAAAATTATTAAAGTTATTTTTGGGATTTATTTTTAACAAGCACCTGTTTGGGTGTTAAGTATGGCACATGTTTAAATACAAATAAGGAGCTTGATTTTATTTTAAGAGGATTATCAGCTAGATTTGTAACAATGTATCATAGACAGCGCAAACGAAATTTTCCAAAGTACGGCTTATTAGTTCTATTAATTTTAAATAAAACTGCTAAACTTGGTAACTATGATTAAAATTAATATACCCATCGGGCAGCCTAGATTTTGTTATTGTATCTCATATTTATGTTTTAAAACAATTCTGTTTGATTTTAAAACGGATTTGCGTGGAAAATCTACATGAGCTGTTTTAATATCATTAAGTTATATACCTACGTAAGCAGTTACTTTTACAAATTAGATTAGAGAGAGCGTGGGAGTTAATTAAAGAAACAAATAAGTAGCAGTTATACAGGCATACAAAAAGTTGATTGTATAAAAAGGAATTATAGCTAGCGAAAACTGATAATTAAGCTTCATTATGATGCATCTTCAGCAGTTTTTATACAAGGTGCTCAAAATTAGGCGACACGTTTCGAGAACTTCAAGAGGCACAAAATTAGTTTTATTTTTAGAAAATGATTTTTCCTTTATTGGTGAGGGTATTTGAAGGTAATTGAACACAGTTAAATAATATGGTAGTTATACGTTTTTGAGTACATTTTCGCTTTGGATAAATGTGCACTTACCTATTCTAGTCAATTTTTCGACGTTGAGCAGCGTAAAATGTTAAACAGTCCAATTTAATCCGCGACAAAATTGAATAACTGAATATTATTATCTTTTTGAGAAATTTCAGCATCCGTATAAACAGTCGATTTTTAATAGATATTACTACTGACGAAGATAACTAACTGTAAGTGTTATCGAAACGTTTAGATTGTATAATTTAAAATACACCATTAATAAACCCAAAAGAGATAAGTATTTTCCCATCCCAGTAAATTTCTTTCCGTCCATAGTTTAAGCGAAGATAATAAGAGGCAGCGTTTAGATTACTGGTAGGAAATTTGGCAACACATTCTGGAGGATGGGGACTTTTTAAATAGAATGGTTTTTTCGGACGAGGTAAGTATTACTACGGCGGGAATGTTCAACAGACATAACAAATATTTTTGGGTCAAAGAATATCCGCACAAAATTCAAGCTGTCTGAATACAGGGACGTAGGTCAATAAATGTCTGGTGTGGTATGCTACGGAATAAAATCATATAACAAACACTTTTGGGCCAAAGAAAACACGCAAAAAATTCAAGTTGTCAGATTGTAGGGACGTAGGCCAATAAAGAGAGGGGGAAGGGAGAGTGGGAGGGAGGGAGAGAGACGGAGAAAGACGGGGAAAGACGGAGAAAGACGGAGAGAGCCGGAGAGAGACGGAGAGAAACGTAGCGAGACGGAGAGAGCCGGAGAGAGACGGAGAGAAACGTAGCGAGACGTAGAGAGACGTAGAGAGACGTAGAGAGACGGAGAGAGACGGAGAGAGACGGAGAGAGACGGAGAGAGGCGGAGAGAGACGGAGAGAGGCGGAGAGAGACGGAGAGAGACGGAGACAGACGGAGAGACTGAGAGACCGAAAGAGACGGAGAGATTTAGAGAGACGGAGAGACCGAGAGAGACGGAGAGAGACAGAGAGAGACGGGGAGGGACGGAGAGAGACGGAAAGACTGAGAGATGGAGAGACGGAAAGAGACGTAGAGGCGGAGAGAGACGGAGTGAGACGGAGAGAGACGGAGAAACGAAGAGAGACGGAGAGAGAGGGAGAGAGACGAAGAGAGACGGAGAGAGAGAGATAGGAGGAAGGGAGGGAGGGAGGCGGGAGGGAGGGAGGGAGGGGAAGGGAGAAAGAGAGACAGAGGCGGAGAGAGAGGAAGAGGCGGAGTGAGACGAAGAGAGACGGAGAGAGCTGGAGAGACGGAGAGAGACGGGGGGAGACGGATCGAGACGGATAGGGACAAAGAGAGGCGGACAGAGATCGGAGAGACCGGGAGAGACCGAGAAACCGAGAGATACGGGGAGACCGAGAGAGACGGAGAGAGACGGAGAGAGATGGAGAGAGACGGAGAGAGACGGAGAGAGACGGAGAGAGACGGAGAGAGATGGAGAGAGATGGAGAGAGACGGAGAGAGACGGAGAGAGACGGGGAGAGACGGAGAGAGACCGAGAGGGACGGAGAGACCGAGAGGGACGGAGAGACCGAGAGGGACGGAGAGACGGAGGACGGGGAGACGGAGAGGGACGGAGAGACGGAGAGACGGAGAGAGACGGAGAGAGACGGAGAGAGACGGAGAGAGACGAAGAGAGACGGAGAGAGACGGAGAGCCGGAGGGACGGAGAGAGATGGGGAGAGACGGAGCGGGACGGAGAGGCGGGGAGAGGCGGAGAGACGGAGGGAGAAGGAGAGAGACGCAGAGACGGAGAAACGGAGAGACTGGGAGACGGCGATTGTTTAAAAGTACGACCCTAAATGGCGCCACAAATTCAAATTTTCAGTCAAGGGCCACGACAGGCGTCGAAGGCCTATACTTATCTTACGGGGAATTCCTTATTATTATTAGAATACATTTCCAACCAGGGGACCACGACAGGGGGGCGAAGGCCCAATATCTAGTTTCAAAGACCTATCCCGGAGGGACCATAATCAACAAAATGGCCGACAAGAATGGCCAACAAAAATACGCCTTTCACATGGGCATGAACAGAAACCCAATTATTTAAAAATTGACTTGACGAAATGTTTATTTAATTTTTGAAATCAGCTTAAAAATATCTATTTAATTATTGAATAAAATACCGGTTGTTCCGTTTAAAAAAATGTAAGCTGGGTTCAGTTTTCCATCAGTTTATAAGATATTGGAAAGTTTGATAGTCCTAAAAGATAATATAATTAGAATCCTACAGCTTTTTTTCTATCTCAAATAATAAACCCTGTACGTTTGTGCCAATATATAATAGAACACCCCGTATATATGTATATATATATATATATATATATATATATATATATATATATATATATATATATATATATATATATATATACTGGGTTTTTAATCCGAGGAAGTCTAATACCGCTGTTATAAGAAATATAACGCCTGTTAGTAGTAAACGGGCACCTTCCGCCATATGGGATTTTCTGGGGAAAACCCACCTTTCACTTTTTTATACGCTCACGTGGGGGACCGGATTTTTCACCCCTATGGTTTCTTTTCGGAGGCCTCTTTCAACCCTTGATTTTAACCCCTATCGTTTCTTTTCGGAGGCCTTTTTCAGCCCTAATTATTTTTTATACGCCCACGTGTGGGGCATGTTTTTCTACCCCTACGGTTTCTTTTCGAGGGTCAACCCTTGATAGAATTTTCAACCCTAATTACCGCCTCTTTTTTTGTACTTGCTCACGTGAGCGGCAGATGTAGGTCTTGGGCTAGGTCTTGGGGCTGGGGGCTGGACCTGGGTTTGGTCTTGGGCTAGGGCTGGACCTGGAGCTGGTCTTGGGGGTTTGGTCTTGGACTCGGGGCTGTGTGAATGCTTCTTTTCAATGGTCAACCCTTGATGGGAATTTCAACCCTGATTAAAGCCTTTTTGATTTTTTTCATGCCTACGTGTAGGAGTCGTTTTTTGTTGATCATTTTTTATTAATTAATTAATTATTTTTTAACCCGGGGAAATTCTCGATCCTAATCTGTTGCCCTATAAGATGATCTTAAATCTGTATTCTGATAAGGGTGGGAAAATAATCATTAGATGTAAAAAATAGTTTATTTAATCTGTGTCTACTATTAACATTTATTAGAGCTTGTTTATCAGATATTTGAATGATATAAAACTCATTTAAAGGATTGATTAGATAATAATTACGTGCGGGAAAAATTGACTGTATTTCCCTATATTACTTTATTAGCGTATTTTTATCAAATGAGATTGTTATTACATCTATTTTAATACCTATCTACAGATTGTTTAACATACGAAATTTATTTATACATTGTATTTCTAATAAGGAGTCCTTAATGGTAGCTTGTAAGACACGTGTAGGGCTTCGTCCTCTCTCTCACTCTCGCGTCTCTAACGTCTCTCTCTCTCTCGTCACTCTCTCTCTCTCTCTCTCTCTCTCTCTGGTCTCTTTCGCAAAAAACGAAAACATGCAAACACAAAATCGCAACACGAAAAACGCAAACACGAAGAATCACTAACACGAAAAATGAAAACGAAAATTCGTAATCACGAAAAACGAAAAATCGCTAACACGAAAAAACGAAAATGAAAACTCGCAAACACAACTATTTGCCCGCAAGGAATTTGTCTATTTCAAAAACAAGATCGCGAACACGAAAAATCGCTAGCATACAAATGCGCAAACATGAAAAACGAAAACGCAGAGCTGTAGAATGAATCAAGACAAGGAATTGGGTCTATAAATAAAAGAATTCCTTCCTGTTAATATGTTTTTATTATTTATTCCTTATATCCAAATGGAAGAGTATCAAAGTTTTCTATTCTACGCCGTTTAGAGTAACTTATTCTATTCTGTTTAGATTCAGGTCTACTTAACACATTGTAGCATCTGTCTCTAACTATTTTTCTATCATTATACACAAAAAGAGAGTCTTTACTAAGCACCATATCTTTCATCGCTTCAAAGTTTATAACGCGTGAATTCTTATAGTTTAAGGTAATGCCCTTCACTTTACACTCTAATTTAATTGTCTGTTCACTGGTTGAAATCACATTATAACTGTAGTTTTTCGGTCCTGCACTAACAAATTCGGCTATATAACTTCCTTCACCGTACGCTTCCAATTCGTCTGTCATCTGGCCAAGGAAATCACCGCAAGCTGGATTCCAGTCGTCGGGTTTAGCGACAAATATGACACTGTCTGTATCATAATACAGAACACGGCGGTCTAGCTTTTCCAAGTAACTATATAATTCTAAACGTGCATGAGCAGTCGTGTAATGGGCTATGGACACAATAATAGTGTGACTCACCTTCACCCTCCGGTCTATCCCAATTTACTATTACCACATTATCATTAATAGGTATTATGGATTGCACCTGAACCAATGGATCGGTAAACAGTTTAAAAAAGTCCTTTGGCTCGGATACAATACTGCACCGAGTTAAATTTTCGCGTTGAGCAAACTTACCCCAAAAACAATTTAGCATTAGTTTAGCCAAGTACCTTAAACCGGGGTTTTTCTTAATATTATTCGCGTCTAATTGAATCCCCTCCTTCTCATAATATTCCGCTATGTAACTCAATTTCGTGGCTTCTGACGTGCAATGGCTAGGCCACCCTGAACATTCCTGCTTGAGTTTCAGGAAATTATCGATGTACCCGCTAAATAACCTACCCTGTTTCGTGGGTTTGTCATATGTGGTTACCTCATACTCACAAACTTCAAAAACATCCAGGACTTTATAGTTTTTAGAGATAGCCTTACGCAGCTCGTCAGCTACAAACCTTCCAACGAAACTGCGCTCGGTTTCACTATGCTCACACTCCCTTTCATTTAACTCAGCACCACAAGTCCTACACAGCACAAACATCAGCTTGCCATGCATTTTTAACGGTAAAACAGGGTGGTAGAGATTAGAGGGCGGTAGTACTCGACATTTAATTAAATCCTCTACCGTGTCCAATGAAATGTTCTTACAATCTAAACCTATATAAATTCTCGGATGACCTACAGGATACTTACAATATTTATTTACATAGGGGTATAATGAGCACACGTCATAATACATGATTTTTTTGTTAATACCGTTACATTGATGATAGTTTGCTAGCATTAGTGCGACCACCGTAAAACGTGTCTCGTGGATTTAAGGGTTCGTCATCTTGGCCACCTAAATTCTGTATGAATACCCTCAACTTATCATTTGCATGAATTAATCTTTTAAAATCACATTCACGCATCTCAATTAGATTATACCCACGCTCGCGTAGAAACTGGGACCGAGCCTCCGTGTTTCCGTTTCGCGCAAGCATGGAAGTATCACCAAGCTTAGGGTAAATATTTACCTGGTTGGGGAAACATTCCTCGCAATCGTGCCAATAACATCCCTGAAACTCAAAAACCGTATTTGACTCTGCACAATACCCGTCGACCTTAACACCTTCAGGTGTTCTAAATTCGCGCACTTTCCCTGCGTGATGTATACTCACCTGCTGTGAATGTTCAACCCAACGTAACCATTGTATTGCGACGTTTGATTGGTTGTCGGCACGTCTATAAGCCTGCGAAACATTTTATTACAGGCACTAGCAATAGTGGTAGCCTCCTCAAACGGGTCGACTTTATTTTGGGTCGTGAAGGTGGACCAGAAACTAATACAACCTTTAACGAGGATCTTAACATCCATCAGGCAATACTTCACAATCTCTTCACTCATCTTGAAAACATAATTACTCTGGGCCGCGTGCCAGTCTAAAAGTTTTTGCCGATCATTCACCGACATCTGATCTGCACAATAATATTCAATGGACCCTCATAATTCTGATTCTCGGATGAGTTGAAGAGGTATGGGAAATAACCTTTGGTCTCGGGGAAATTGAAAGTTTTCGGAAATGCCGAGAGTGGTGACGGGATGAAATTAAGGGAATCAATAAACCTAATATCGTCGCACTGAATAGAGATTAGTTTTAGACCGTTGGTGATGACTTTAGGTCTCCATTGATTATTATTAGCCAACATACATCTAAGCACAAAACACCCATCGTACCCCTTCATATTATGCGCAATGCATGTAACTTTAAATTTTCACGCTCTCTCGCCAACATAAGACAGAAACGATTCAACAAGATCTTCCCTGAAAATGTTAACTCTTTTGCTACACGTCGAGCACCGCTCATCCATATTGTCGATGTGCTGAATACAAGTGGAACAAACATTCGCGGCCACGCATAGATTGGGCTCATGCAGAAATCGATCATTCATTCCCTCACACACCTTCTCCTGCATGCACTCCAAATCGTAAAAGATAAACATAGATGGTTTACCATTACTACTGTCACGTCGAGCTTTGTTAATGGCCATATAGCAAAGATGACCAATAGGTTTCTGATCCCGGCACGTGGAGCAGTAGCTGTATCCGCACCTATGTTTACCCTTTACTTCAGTTGTTTTAAGACATTTTAAACATCTACGTAATTTTTCACATAGTTTAGTGTCCTTATGGTTTTAAGACATTCTACACCGTAAAAAAATCTCCTGCAATCATTGCAGACAATTTTAGGATTTTGAACGGAACATGGCGGGTTTTGATGACACGCGGGGACTGGTACATACATTTCATATGATCTTTTTTGTCATTATACCGTTTTCTGCATTGTTCGCAGTAATAACTACAAGTAAATGCTGAAGTTAGGCTGGTAATGACATTATAATGCTCGTCTTCTAATATTAAATTTAAAACAACTCTACCCGGTTCCCTAGGACCTTCAAAATAAACCGAATCACTTATTCGTGAATTATAAACTAAAATGGTATATGAAGCTAAATGGTTTTGAAATGCTTAAATATGCTCGTAACTACCACCCTGACTAAGATCTATCCCACTGTTTTGGCAGAGTTGTACTGATCGTGCTTGAAGTAAGGGATAACCCAATGCCATACTACTACGCAATGTATCGTTATTTTTAAATGCTATTGCTATAACTAGACCGCGAGCTAAACAATTATTATCGTTCATTGTTGTCGGTACAACAATAATGCCCTGTCTTTTTGCTTTACAAAAATCCTCAAACTTTAAACCCGTCACATTGCTCTGCATTACCTTTTCCAGTAATGACATTATCACTTTCACCGACAACTGGTCCACTCTTCTAAATGACAGGCCGATCGGTTTGTCTGGGAAATTTGGGTTCCTTAACATGATCCCTTCACGATCTGGCGGAGCTGTATCCTTGATAGGGTATGCATACAACTCTTCAAATGCACTTTACAAAAAGATATGTATTTAGATAAATTGTTAGTAAATGGTATATTTTACCTGTAGCCATGTTAAGGGATTATCCTTACACGTATCGTCATTAAAACTAAATCTTAATGTTTTACATGTGGTATTGAATTTTTTTATGAATTTACTGTCTGACTCTCCTATTATATTTATATGATTGAACCCTGAGGATGATTTGGCCTGTTGCTGGGAACCTGAGCCCGTTTGGCTTTGCTGTAATGTACTCATTCAGTAAACGAAACAATAGAAATTTAAAAAGACATACCGTTATCAGATTCACTGCTGCGGAAGTTTCCATCATCTCATCATCGTCAAATACGTCCTCCATGTTTACCTGGGCAGGCCTTAAAAAATAATTAGAACTTAAAAAATAAAAAACAGGCATATACTTACACTCCGCCAGCTCCCCGTACAGCTTCCATAAAATCATTATAAACATTTATCGAATCGATAGTGTCATTTTCACACAACATCTTATAAGTAACGATATTGTATGCGTTTTTTAGCCCCTCGTAGGTTAACGCTTCAGCACTGAACAACTCAAGAATTTGGTTAACAGTTAAAGATTACATAGCAATATGATGCTCTTCGGAACAGAACTAAATTAACTAAACCCTGGCGTACGCTTTTATAGTATTTTACAGGGTCAAAGGTCAAATTAAGTTGCTTTGAAATTCACAAGGCTAACTTCATGGCCAACTTCAAGGCTATGCTTATGGCTAACTTGAGGGCCCATGACTTTCTCAAGGTAAATAAGTATGATGTTTATCTTTTAATAACAAAAGACTTATTGTTGAAGGTGAAGTTAGGTAATAATAACATAATCTGTACATACGAAGCCAAAATTGGCATTAAAAGAAATGTAATAATTTTAATAACGTTTTTTATTTTAGCTAAGCGTTTTTATAACATATTCATTACGGTATAAAACACTCATTGTTAAACTAGATCAGTCGTTTAACTACATTGGAAAAATAATTTTAATTAACTAAAATGTAAAAATACACTTAAAATCTAAGACCTTTGTTTAAAAGAACCCTTTTATCATCTTATTACAGAACAATCTTAGATAGTAATCTTTAAATACACTTTTTATTCTTATATTTCAGGTTTTAAATGGACATACTTAAAAAAGTCTATTTTACATGCCCGGGCTGATTGACCCTCATAATACAGCGCTTGATTTTTTAAAATTGAAATACAAAGGTATTAATCATGTTTTTAATATCAAGGGCGTTATCTTCTTTTAATTGCATGATGCATTTACAGGAGTTCACTAGATAAACATTTCGAAATACCACCTGACGTGTTTTAACAACCTTGCAATTAGGACCACAATTTTAACGGTTGACCTTTCAATAGTTGATAGCCCCATTAAAATGAAACGTTAATAACTTTATATGAGTTCGACGTAAATAAAAATGCGGTACCAAGCAATAGTGTTATAAACTAGTGGAGGTCGTTATTAATTCGTGTATAAGTTGAAGGTTGTGTAGGTAGAAGGTTACAAACTGCAATTAAAAAGAAAGTATAATAACACATATTACAACAAATAATACAGGTCCACTCTCACGCATTTTATATGTATATATATATATATATATATATATAAAAAATTTTTTATATACAGGGTGTCCAGTTTAAGATGAAATGCATGGGGATATTGGAAACCGTTAGAGATACGAAGATGGTTAAATGGAGAAAAGTTGCGTCATTATATGCCCAAGAAGTAACCATGGTTACATGTCAAAAGTCCTTCCATTTACTAGATACAGGGTGATAACTGAAAATATGCGTTTTCTAAAATCGCTATATCTTGTTTCTTGCAAGAGATACATCCACGATTTTTGCAGGATGGGGTAACAGGTAGCGAGGATTTCAAAATGATTTTGAAAAAATCTAGGCCTACTAGATTTTGAGATAATGCACGCAACTTTCGATTTTCTTATGGACGCCATATTGGATTTTTGCATTTTGAATTCTTCATAAAAATGCTTTTCAACCATATATCATATGTTTATAATCTGCCAATGAGAAAGTGTCAAATTACACAATTAAATTTATATCAAAGCAACCTTGACATATTATGTATTTTAATTAAACGAAAATTAATCTACAAATTAAACTAACTATTGAGAACAATATTATTGATTATTAACATAAATCATAATAATAAAAGTGACAAAAACAACAAAAATAAAATTTAATATTATACTGAATTTTACTATTAATTAATCAAATGCTCGAATAAACCTTCATTCTCCTGCAAACACCATCTGCATCGAGTTAGCACTGCATCACAAGAGTTCCATATCATCTCGCATTTTTGAATTCTTCATAAAAAATGCTTTTCAACCATATATCAGATGTTTATAATCTGCCAATGAGAAAGTGTCAAATTACACAATTAAATTTATATCAAACTAGCCTTTGCCAATCAACCATCTATTCAATTATTGCAAGAGAATGGAGGTTTATTCGAGCACTTGATTAATTAATAGTAAAATTCAGTATAATATTACATTTTATTTTTTGTTGTTTTTTGTCACTTTTATTATTATGATTTATGTTAATAATCAATAATATTGTTCTCAATAGTTAGTTGAATTTGTAGATTAATTTTCATTTAATTAAAATACATAATATGTCAAGGTTGCTTTGATATAAATTTAATTGTGTAATTTGACACTTTCTCATTGGCAGATTATAAACATATGATATATGGTTGAAAAGCATTTTTATGAAGAATTCAAAATGCAAAAATCCAATATGGCGTCCATAAGAAAATCAAAGTTGCGTGCATTATCTCAAAATCTAGTAGGCCTAGATTTTTTCAAAATCATTTTGAAATCCTCGTACCTGTTACCCCATCCTGCAAAAATCGTGGATGTACTCTTGCAAGAAACAAGATATAGCGATTTTTAGAAAACGCATATTTTCAGTTATCACCCTGTATCTAGTAAATGGAAGGATTTTTGACATGTAACCATGGTTACTTCTTGGGCATATAATGACGCAACTTTTTCTCCATTTAACCATCTTCGTATCTCTAACGGTTTCCAATATCCCCATGCATTTCATCTTAAACTGGACACCCTGTGTGTATATATATATATATATATATATATATATATATATATATATATATTGAAACAATTACTTGAAATAAACGGCATATCGACTCTAATAATATTTTATTATGAAAACCTGTAATCTATTTATCAGAATACAGATTTAAGATCTTCTTATAAGTTAGCAGATTATGTTAGGATGCGCATACCTAATCAATCCTTTAAATGAGTTTTATATCATTCAAATATCTGATGAACAAGCTCTAATAAATGTTAATAGTAGACACAGATTAAATAAACTATTTTTTACATCTAATGATTATTTTCGCTCCCTTATCAGAATACAGATTTAAGATCATCTTATAGGGCAACAGATTAGGATCGAGCATTTCCCCGGGTTAAAAAATAATTAATTAATTAATAAAAAATGATGACTCCTACACGTAGGCATAAAAAAATCAAAAAGGCTTTAATCAGGGTTGAAATTCCCATCAAGGGTTGACCTTCGAAAAGAAGCATTCACACAGCCCCGAGTCCAAGAGCAAACCCCCAAGACCAGCTCCAGGTCCAGCCCTAGCCCAAGACCTACATCTGCCGCTCACGTGAGCAAGTACAAAAAAAGAGGCGGTAATTAGGGTTGAAAATTCCATCAAGGGTTGACCCTCGAAAAGAAACCGTAGGGGTAGAAAAACGTGCCCCACACGTGGGCCTATAAAAAATAATTAGGGTTGAAAAAGGCCTCCGAAAAGAAACCATAGGGGTTAAAATCAGGGGTTGAAAGAGGCCTCCGAAAAGAAACCATAGGGGTGGAAAATCCGGTCCCCCACGTGAGCGTATAAAAAAGTGAAAGGTGGGTTTTCCCAGAAAATCCAAGATGGCGGAAGGTGCCCGTCTACTACTCATGTTTCGTATTAAAATTATATAATTTTCATAGGCGTACAGTGGCGAGCAAAAAAAACTGGAACCGTATATCCAGGCACTCTACGTCTATAGTTTAGAATTTGGCTTAGCATGAAACTGACTGCTTCAACTGACATTAGCTCACTTGATTTAGTTGCAGCATTCTTACAACTTCCAAATTGACAAGGATTTCAGATATGTCAATGTGACAGGTATTTTTATTTCACACCACAATTCACATTTCAGGTATAGTGTAAGCTACGAAAGTGATAGATATCGCACAACCGGGAATTTTCAAACTAGTGCGCCAGCCCGAGTGTGAGAATCCCGTGAGTGCAAGATAAACACTTTCGTGCGAGCTTAAGGTACCCATTTTTCCTACGACTACGAAAGAAGAAAAAAGTTCCTTAATGTTTTATTGATCACACATTAAACAATTACAAAATACACTTTAATCTAATATTTCTGGTTTTTTTTTATTAAGATACCATAATCATGCCCTAAAAAAGAGTGTAGTTCGTACTTATAATGAATCTAAAGGCGATTATCTGAATATTTAAACTTGTCAAATCATAAAAGACAAATAATTTGAAATCACTATGGTACTGCCAGCAACTGGCTCATATTATTTATGTGAATAGAAGTAAGCGTAGCGACTTTTACCGCGACCGAACTCCCTGTCAGGCCGATGACAACCGATAGTTGCTACCGTAACTTAACGAAAAGCAATGCGAAAGTAAAAGCCACAAATGGAAATAGAGTACTTTACCCAAAATGTCACTTCGATTTCGATTCTGTATCTAAAGATGTGGGCTTTCATTAAAAAAATTACACATTCTGTTGCCATGGTTTTGTTAAACATCGTGTATACTAGCTAGAAAATATTTTCGCTATGTACACCTTTGTAAATTATATGATTTGTGTCTGAAAATGGTTTTTCCTGTAACAACAAGATATTGGACTTTCCCGTGTGTCCGTGTGGAGAAAATTTCCTATTCACCCGACGTCCGAGATCACGAGACCTCCAGTATACGGACGTCGCATGGAATTTCTTCATAATTTGTCTTGTAACTAAATGGCAAATTTTTGTTAGTACGTCTGATGACCGCAATAGTTATTTATTTCGTTAGTACAAAGATGTCAATTTTCCGGACGAGGAAAAAGTCGTTACGACTGTCGAAATCACTATGCAATATTAACATTATTCTGCAGCTTCACTACTCTAGTGAGAACGAATCTATTTTATGAGCGACTATCTGTCAGATCACAACATATTCTATTTTATACAAATTACTTTAGTGAATAGCAAAATTAGCGTGTAGATCTTTAATTAATGTTCATTCGATTTTAACTAAAGTCTAAAAAAATTCAATCAATGTATGCGTGGTATTATAATCGTGATAAGTAGGTACGACTTGTACCGGCGCAAATCCATGTTCTGTGTCATGAAAGATAGTTCACGTCAAAACAATAACCTTACACTGTGCATAAAACGAAAATATTCACGATCGAGATCAAAGATTAGTATTGAATATCAATACTTATGTTATGTACTTGTAACTATGCAAATTTGTATACTTTGAAATTGTATTTTTGTTAAATAATGCATTTCCATGAAAACAAGTCATTTACATGAACCGATGTTTGCTCAGTGTCAAATACTTTTTGTACACGTCTACTATGAAGACTACGGAGAATCGAAATCATCTATTTTGTTACGAAAATACTGTTAAACTTAGCGTGTTATTTAGGTTGTTGGAGTACAAAATGTCAATTTTCGGGTGGAATACAAACGTTGGTATCGACGACGACTATTCGATATTCGTTTATTGAAAACGTTATTAATATTGGCAACGTTGCAAACCAGTTTTATTCTTCTTCTTTTTATTATTAGAATATTTGAAATAGCTCAACAATAGTTTACTATTAGTTTTAGTGGCCGTTCCGAACTATAGTTCCTTTGCAAAATTAATTTATACAGTTTATACACAATTGTCAGTATTGTTCATTAAAATCTGCAAATTTACTTGATAAAAATACAATTATTGATTCAAACTTTATTGAATTCGATATTTTGCTTCGTTTAATTGAAACTAATAATCATGCATATTCGTATAATCCTTATACAGATTTACATGAAACAATCGTTATCGAATTTGTTCAGATGAAATTACTCAACACGTACTCTATTTTATACGGGAATTGCTTTATAAGCAAGAATGAAGCTGCATTCTGGTGTTAATTATTAACTTGTAAACGTTTTTCAACAATTTTAAGAAATAATTAATAGGTAAAAAATCTATTAGAAAAACTTTTATATTACACGTTAATACCAGTTTTTTTTTGTTTTATCAAAATTAGACATATTAACAACATGTTTGCAAATTTGTCCGAAAAAAATCTAGTTTCATTATTTTGAAGTTTAATAGCAATTACAATTTTCCTGCCTGTGCTTGGCTAAAAGATTTCGAGCACCACACAAAAATATATTATTTGAATGCAATTTTCTTGAAAGAAGACTTATCTGAAGTTATGGTAACGTCCAAAATACAATTATGATTTAGTGCCCAAAAGCCCAAAATTTGGGAAAATATTTGTATCGTTTTGATACGATGTTTCGTCTGTAAGGTAAGAAATATCAAGCATCATAATAGTATATTGTTCAACGTGTGACGAGAGTAACATTTTTTAAGCGTTTACCAAACGAAGCTAATCTTAGTTTGGTAATCTTGGCAAGCTGAAAAAAATGTTTTCGACAACGAGTTCAACACTATACTGTTTTTATACTTTTTACTTGACTCCATAACAAACTTAAAAAAATAATGCATAAAATTCTTCCAAACCTGTTTGACTAAACGATTTTTAGTGATATAAATTTTATTTCAGGCCAAAACCCTTGGACTGTCTAGTCGGATTATTTTGGTGCCTAGTAGCAACTGCGATCACATATTGCCGGTCAAATGGTTTTGAGTATTCTAAACTTCTTGAAAATAGATCTATTTGCACTACTTAGATGTACAAAAACTAAGATTACGGTTGGTCTTAGTATTTCTAATCCTATATTGAATTTTTTTTACTGTAGCACAATTGCCTTAGAAAGAAATCTATACTATATTTTGACGTCTGCAACGATTTTCTTGTAGTAGGCCTTGTAAAGTAATCAATTTGAGAGTGATTATTAAATTAGATTATATCAGAATAGTATCGCTAGAATATATTAAAACCGGCATACATATAGCACCAAGTTTTCTTACGATTCTTAATAGGTTGCTACCATAAGTTTCGTGGAACTGGTATAAAGTTTTAGCCGCGCATGAATTACTTTATCTGTAGCGTTTGTTGTATTTGGGTAAAATATTTTTACCCCCACATTACAAAACTTGCTCAGTAAAAATTTTAGTTTAGTTTTTGTGGATCAAATCCATGCATTTGACACCTTTTCTAATAAATTACGTGTATTGGGTATTTTGATCTCTACTGATGCAGAACACTATAAACCACAACATTTAATTTTTGGCCCATCGAAGCATGCGAGCTACTGTATCTGGGAAACTATACATCGTAAAGGCTTTCGGAAAAAAATATATTACTAAAACGGCCAATACAAAAACCTGGAAAATATTTTCATGTTTCTGAAATGGCCGCTAGGGGGAGTAACTGCAATCTTGAATCTAAAAAAGTGATGTTTCTGTGAATTCTGCTACATTAACCTAATAAAAAAATAACTAATCTTTGAAGTCGAGGATAATCTGAACCTTTTTTTGTTTGGCACTTTTTGACGTATCTATAAAAATAAAGTGGTGGGGGGTATTCAAAGGTTTCTTTAAATCACCCCCCGTTCCTTCGAAACGGCTACTCCGATTTTAACAAACTTGGGCGCGTTGAAAAGAGCTTTTCTTGGGCTACAAATGTGAAAATAATTGAAGTTTTGTTAGTTTCACATGTCGCCGCTAGAGGGCTTTTTTCGACATTCCGACAGAAACGGTTAATTTTCGCAAAAAAATTAAATGTATTGGTATGACTTTTTTTCATGAACAAGTAGCTAAATGATGCCTAAACAAGCTCGCGAAAACCGCATCTCGATATCTTGTTCCTAACCTAAAATATCGACCAAAGAAAACTTTATACGAAAATCCCTTAAATTTTTATTTTTTTTAAACTATATTTCTCTGGAATTGTTTTATTATGTAAGTTGTGGCCCTGAAAAGGACCGATTTAAAGGAGGAAGGTTTTTAATGCCCCCGTAAATGCTCGAAATGCTGACCATCACTCTGTGCATTACTGAGGCCTCTTATGGGTAAACAAAACTGCAGTTTCAATTTCGGCTCTGAATAGGTTAGAAATTGCGATTTTAAATGTTTGTAAATTTATTCATCAGAATAAAATCACCCTTTTTGAAATTACTACGGGCAAGTAAGCAATGATAAAAGTTATACGATAGGCCTATTTTTTGTTTGTTTAAATGCATATTCACTATGGATATATACGAAAAACACAATTAATAGAAGCAGGCAATGGAAACAGATACCTAAACAAAACATACATAATCCTCAAATTGTCAATAGTTGTCAATACTTTCGCGTTACTTTGAGCAATTTTTGTGCTTTCAAAATGCGTTTTCCGAATAATGAAGCTGTTGATATGCTTGGGGTTTATTTTGAATGTCTTCAGAATGCCGGAGTAGCTAAAAGAGTTTACGCGGCTCGATATCCAAATCGGCGTCCTTGAGATGTACGAGTTTTTCCCCGATTAGTGGCGAGCTTACGAGCCAATGGTAGTTTTCGGCCTACGTTTCAACGCAAAGAATTGGAAGAACACAAGAAAATATTAACCGTGTACTGGGCTATATTGAAGGAAATCCTCATCTTGACACAAGAACATATATAGGTATTCGTTTAAACTTTTTTTAATTACTGCACCCACATCATGTCGTTTTGCATCAGGCCTTGAAAGAGGAAGATTTTGATCGAAGGGTTAGATATTGCCATTGGATGTTAGGCATGATACGCGAAGTAGTGACGGGAGAGTCAATCTGCACAATATGCATTATTGGCCTGCAGAAAATCCCCATTGGTTGCGTGAAGTTCAGCGCCAAGGACGTTGGAGTTTAAATGTATGGTGTGGCATACTGGGAGGCAGAATTATTGGGCCATATTTTTTCGAGCAACCCCTAAATGGTAATGTATTTCTTGACTTTTTGGCCAATCAATTACCGTTGTTGTTGGAAGATGTGCTTCTGGAAACAAGGCAAAAATTGTTTTTGCAGTTGGATGGTTGCCCAGCACATTTTGCTATTAATGTGCGAGAGCATATTAATGCAGTATTTCAACAGCGGTGGATTGGAAGAGGAAGTCTGTTTCCATGGCCTCCGCGATCACCAGACTTAACTTGCCTCGATTTTTATTTATGGGGGCGCTTAAAGGACATCGTGTTTCGGACTCAATCTATTACTAGAGAAGATATGAAAAACCGGATTCGTAAGGCAATACGTAACATACCGAGAGCCGAAATTGAAGCTGCAGTTTTATCTCGTCATGAGAGGCTTCAGCAATGCATAGAGCGTGTTGATCAGCATTTCGAGCATTTACGGGGGCATTAAAAACCTTCCTCCTTTAAATTGGTCCTTTTTAGGGCCACAACTTACATAACAGAAACAATTCCAGAAAAATATACTTAAATAAAATAAAAATTGAAGGGATTTTCGTATAGTTTTCTTTGGCCGATATTTTAGGTTAAGAACAAGATATCGAGATGCGGTTTTCGCGAGCTTGTTTAGGCATCATTTAGCTACTTGTTCATGAAAAAAAGTCATACCAATACATTTAATTTTTTGCGAAAATTAACCGTTTCTGTCGAAATGTCAAACAAAGCCCTCTGGCGACGACATGTGAAACTAACAAAACTTCAAATATTATAACATTTGTAGCCCAAGAATAGCCCATTTCAAGGCGCCCAAGTTTGTTAAAATTGACTTAGCCGTTTCGAAGATACAGGGGGTTATTTAAGGAAACATTTGAATACCCCCCTACCACTTTATTTTTAGACATACGTCAAAAAGTGCCAATCAAAAAAAGTTCAGATTATCCTCGACTTCAAAGATCAGTTATTTTTTTATTAGGTTAATATAGCAGAATTCACAGAAACATCACTTTTTTGGATTCAAGATTGCAGTTACGCCCCCTAGCGGCCATTTCAGAAACTTGAAAACATTTTGCAGGTTTTTGTATTGGCCGTTTTAGTAATAACTTTTTTTGCGCAAGCCTCTACGATGGATAGTTTCCCAGATACAGTACCTCGCATTCTTAGTTGGCCACCCTGTTCATGTCTTCCCAACGAAATTGATGAAGAAATAACGTTTTGGAATTGTTCACCGTAGAAGGTTACCAACGCTCTGTAACCATAAAATTACATTCTTGCTTATTGAGAAAGTGCATTCGGGCAGTTTCCTTACGATGTTTGTCTTTGGGAAATCTGGTCCAAAATGATGATTTCTTAACGATAAATAAAGTTTTTGGGTACAAATGCTTATCTTTTTTAGGTTTTAAATCGTGTACAAATTATATAAACTTTTGTAATGCTGTCATTACTACTGACGTCAATAACTGCACTGGTTATCGAAACGTATAAATTTTGTATAATTTGTCCTAAAATACACGATTTAAAACCCAAAAACGATCAGTATTTCTAATTATGAGTTCAAATCATGAAAGTCTACATTGTTATATTTTTAGGCTTTAATTCTAAATGATCAGTACCATAAAATATAACTTTTAGTTTTTGTTCATTGAGGAAATGTGTTCGGTCGTTTTCCCGTGTAAGTCAGAGAATAAATATAGTTTTTAAGGCATCTTTGCCCCCGAATGATGACCAACGCTCTAAACCTATAACGTTCGATTTTTAACCATCGAACCAATTAATGAGTGTCGTAAAACCATAACATTCTCATCGAGGCAATGCTATTGGCGTTTCCCCAAAGAATTACTATATATAAGCAATTCCACGAAAAATCCGATGCACGTCATAAATTTGTTTAGCTAATTCCAACAAATTATTCATGCTACTATTTCCTATGTCCCCATGACTCACAAGGAGATAGGAACAATCTTGAACGTTGGGACTTCTTACATAAATTAATGACTTGCAACTGAACTTACATGAAATTTACTATAACTAATATTTTTAGTCAGGTTCAGCCTCAGATAATGACCAGCGTTTTCAAATCGTATAATCTCGTTTTTGCCTAGCGAAAAAATGCGAAATAAAATTTTCAGGCTTTCGTCCCTAATGATGACTGGAACAGCAAGCCATAATCTCTAGTCTACCAAGTCAATGAGTTTGATCGCGTTAGCAAGTAAATCGAAAAGTAATTTAGGAAAATTTGTCTTCAAATGGTGACCACCGGCCTAAAACCATACAAAAATTGATGTAATATAATCAACAATTTGTTAGATATTACTTTATTGAAATTACATTATAAAACGTCTTAAATTGACATAGTAGCGCTACCTACATCAAGTTAACTGTTTTCGTCTGTTTGATAACCGCTAGAGGACGATACACGTAATAAAATGACTTTATTAATTTTTGGAAAACAGTAAAGTAACATTCTAAATAAGTGGTAACAATGTCTTTTTTAACTAAATTTCCGGTGAAAAAATGGCCCACGATGTGCTTTGGGTCACCTGAGCGAAGATTAGACGCGTTTCTTGAAAAAGTGACTATTTTTACTTTATTGATGTCATCGACAGCTCTAGAATAGACAATTTTATTAAAAGTATTCATTAAACTGTTGCTGTACTTGCTTTGATAATGATTACTGTTCGCTGAATGTAGCGGTATAATTTCTTTTGCTCATGGGTAAAATATTTTCATTCTCTTAACTTTTGATAATTGTATAATTTCTGGTAGTAACAATAATACTCTAATTAAACCAATCGCTAGTCCCCAAGGCAGGTAGTGAGCATTCGTTATTACACCATTTAAGATCGCTTAACGAACTTAGAGGTAAAAAACGTTAGATTATCATTTCGCAAACATTTTCGTTTCATTATTTTAGCTTTTGGGTTTTCTCTTCTTCTGGGATGATTCTTTCGCTGTGTTAGATATATGTTTCTCCTCCTTGACTTGATGGTTACTTATCGACACTACACTAGATCATGGCTCGCTGGTAAAGTTTTCGTGAACCTCCTTACGATCTTTATGTGGCACCGCTACAAAGTGGAAGATTCGACGATCATATTGTACGGCTGTCCTGTCTCAAGTTGAAATCATCTTGGCGTCGTTTCACCCTGTGCTCGCCTACGCCGACATCGATCAGGACAAATTTTGCTAACGTCGAAACAGGTTAGAACTTTCCATATAGCATGTGTCGATTATCTAATCACGAAGTTTGGTACTGTAAACACTCACGTTTCGTAAACTGCCCTCTGCCGTTGTCGATATATTTTAGACGCCCTAAAAGTGCGATTCGGTTGATGATATTACCTGTTTTATAGGGTAATACTTGCATTGTGGGAACTATCGTCAGCAGTTTTCAATATAACCACCATTTTATGCATATCTCTCGTATGTAACTAACCATTATTGAACTTGTTTAATTGTGAGTAGCGTTAACTTCCCTTTTTGTGCATTTGTAATTATATAACTTGGGCCTATTGGCCAACAATTTTCTAGGCCACTGACGGCACGATTGTTTGGTTAACGTTGCTCGTTCATTATTCATGTGACCCTCCTTGCTACTGTTGGTGACGACGACTTGCGTCGTAGCATTCCTTTTATACCGGGATACTGTGCCCATTTAACTTTTTCTTTTAGATTTATGAATTATATTTATACTGTGGGTTGGAGTATTTAGTTTATACGCGACATGATTTTAGTTATTCGGGTTATATACATTTAAATTCTTGCGAGTGTGAAGTACGATCCGAACAATATTTCCCAATTATTATTTAATTATTTGATGGTTGTGGGTGATCAAATTACCGAATTTTAATCTATATTTATTTTGTTGTATGTGAACTTTCATTTTCAGGTTCATAATGGTGAAAGATTTTTCAACGAACCTGATATGTTTAAATAGTTAATTAGTAATAATTTAATCATTTTCCTTCAGGATAAGTACTTACTCTCCTCGGTTGCCCTCGTCAATATTTGTTAGGGGCGAACCCCCATATTATATTAGGGATAAGATTACCCATCGAGGTAAATACTTACGTTTGATAATTAGATATTTATACAAAATTTGCTCAGTCCCTTTTTAACGGAATCTAAATAAAACGTTACTACGTGAACTGTTTGTTTATATATTTTTATCTTCTCTCTCTGCTCCCCGGTTCGAGCCTTATGGGAGTCTCTCTCATTGATTCAACTTACTGATATAAATCTTGCGGCGCTCAATTCTTGTTTCTTCTCTTTGTCCTTTACTAGTACACATTCTCTTCTCTCTCACTAACCTAAATCTACCGTTTATCTACACCCCAAAACTCCTCACGTCAACAAAGTACTCTACGGTTAATTACTGGTTGACTGAGTTCTCACGAGCTCCTATTTTATGTTGAGTGGTGGGTTAGACACGTAGCATGTTTAATTTATGCCCATTAAGTCAACGAAAAATTTTAGAACCCTCGGTCCAAAATAATGATAAAACCATAACGCTTAGTTTTTGACCATTGTGATCATTGTGTGTAATACTTTTCCCACAGAAATTGGAGAATAAATAAAGTGTTTGAGCATCTTTAGCCTCAAATGATGACCAACACTGAATTATTTAGTTATATTTCAGGTATTTTACGTCAAGGCAATGCTTACGACCATTTTCCCAATAAAATGTATAAATAAATAAAGGCTATAGTTCATAAAGTTCATAAAATTCAATAAAACTTCGTTCTTGTCCATTCAGGTAACGTATTTAAGTAAGAATTATCTGATTGACATAATAAATGTATTCTGTTTGCTGGTATTGCATTATTACAACTTAAAATACAATTAGATTTCAAAATATTTAATTTAAGAGCTTTACTTAATTTAGTAAACTTTATTATTTGACTTTGTATTAGGTGCGTTATTCAAGGAGATGTGATGCAATGGTAACCAAAATTACACAATCGTTTTTTACTAATAAAATTCCTTGCCTCAATTAATAATTAGTATTTTCCAAACACGCAATTTACTAGATAACCGGATTCATGGTAGCAAATCTAACGTTTAAATTATTTCTATAGTTTATAATAGATGTGTTTAAAAATGTTGTTATCTCACAATAGTTATTTAATGAATTGATAAATTTAGTGTAGAAACTATGCCGCGTAATCTATTGCGACAAACGTATTAGTATACTTATCAATTCTATTAATAATTAAACTATTATCACATATTTGTAATAAATCTTTGTTAATGGAGTATTATGACTAGGATCCAATTAGACGATAATATTATTATTAAATAATAATTAACTATAATCCTTGTTTATATACTATCTATAATTGAAAAAAATATAAATCATTTCCCTGCATGACTAAAATACTATTTTTTGGGTGAAATCTTGTATTTTTTACAGAGGACGACAGTTTTGGTATAAAACATAAAACAAAATATATAAATTTACAATTCACAAAAAAATAAAAATTTAAAAGGATTTAATAGTACGATGTTTTTACTGTTTCAAAAATAACATCAAATTTGTCAGGAATGTGAACCAAAAGGACAACTGATATAACATACTCGTAAAATAGTGCGCTTTTAGTAGTCAAGTATTGTTTTAGCGAAATATTAAATGTCGAGTTCTCAACGGATTTAGACGTTTTCAGCATTTTAAAACAGTTTAAATCGTTTCAACTTGCGTGCGTGACTGAATGAGCGAGTGAGTGCGTACGGGCGAGCACGTGCGTGGAGTGCATTTGTGAGTGTTTGTGTGTGTTTGGGAGAACGGGCGTGCGTGAATTCGTAGTGAGCGCATGTGTGATTACAGGTATGCGTGTTTGCGTTTGTGTAAAAGCGAGCATGTGTTAGTGTGTGCGAAATTGTACGTTGTGGTGTGTACAAGTCGTGTGGTGGATGTGGAGTGTGCAGTGTCAGTGTGTCTGTGTGCCAGGATGCGTTTCAAGCGCCAGTTGTTAAAGTGACTTGCGTGTCGAAGTACAGGGGTTGTGTAGTGACGTGTGAATACCGTACTTGTGTGTGATGCGTGTAAAGTGCGATAAAAGTTCGTGTGCTCGTTGCAAAGATGTGGTTGTTAGTAGCGTAGAGCGTGAATTGGTGAATGACGTGTTGGATGGTGTGGTGGCGTGCGCCATTTCAGAAGTGTGAATGTGTGAGGTGTGTTATTGGCGTGTAGTAGTAGGTGTTGTGGAAGCTTAGTGGATGTTGTAGAGCGTAGCTGTTGTGTGTGGCGAGCTGTGTGTGTGTGTGTGTGTTGTGTAGAAATAGTGTGTGAGTGTTTGTGAAGTGTGTGGTTGTACTAGATGAGTTTGTGTGTGAGGAGTGTGTGGGTGTGTCGTGTGAGTGTTTGTGGATGTGGTCAAAGTGTGTGTGTTGAGTAAGTAAAGTTGTGAGTAAATGTGATGTTTTAGGTTTTAAGTGTGTAAGTTATGTAAATTTGTAATGTGTATTAGTATGAGTAATAAGTGTGGTTGTGAAACGTGTAATGTTGTAAGTTGTCGTGTAGAATGTGTGAAGCAAAAGTGTGTGTGTGATGTGGTTGATGTGAAGTGTAGTGTGTGTGGTGTGTGGTGTTGATGATGTGCGTGAAATGTGAGTGTAGTGTGTGTGATGTGTGAGTGTGTTGGTGTGTTGTGTAAGTGGATAATTAGTGTTGAAGGATGTTGTGTGATGTGAGTGTGTGGTGTAAGTATAGTGTGAGTGTAGTGTGGTGCATTGATGTGTGTAAGACTAAGTTGTGTGAGGATGTGTGGGTGTGGTGTGGAGTGTGTGATAGGTTGGTGAAATGGTGTGTGTAAGTTGTTTGGTAGTGCTGGATTGTGGTGTGTAGTGTGTATGTCGCGTGATGTAGGAGTGTGTGAGTGTGTGAGTGTTGGGTGTGTAGTGTAGTGTGTGAGTGATTGTGAAGTTAGTGTAGTGTGTGGTAGGTTGAGTGTGTATGTCAGTGTGTTAGTGTAGATGTGTGTGGTGTGTGAAAGTGTGTGAGATTGTAGTGTGTCTAGTGTGGTGGAAGTGTGGTGGTGTGTGAGTGTGATGGTTGTGTGAGTGTAGGTGTGGTGTGTGAGTTGGTGTGGGGTGGTGTGTGAAAAGTGTGTAGTGTGTGGTTGTGTGTGGTTGTGGTGATGTGTAGTGTGTGGTGTGTGGCTGTAGTTGATGTGTTGTGTGTGTGAGTGGGTGTGAGTGTGTGAGTGTGTGTGTGTGGTGTGGTGTGTGTAGTAGTGTGAGTGTGTGTGTAGTGTGTGGTGTAGTGTGGTCGTGTGAGTTGTGTGAGTGTGTGAGGTGTTGTGAGTGTGTGAGTGTGTGAGTGTGGTGAGTGTGTGGATGTGTGTGAGTGTGTGTGAGTGTGTGTGTGTGAGTGTGTGTGTGTGGTGTGTAGGTGTGGTTGTGTGGGATGTGTTGAGTGTGTGAGTGTGGGTGTGTGTGTGTGGTGTGAGTGAGTGTGTGTAGTCGTGGTGTCAGTGGTGAGTGTGTGAGGTGTAGTCGTGTGATGTGTAGTGTGTGAGTGTGTAGAGTGTGTGAGTGTGTGAAGTGTGTGAGTTTGTGTGTTGGGTGTGTGTGTGGTGTGTGTGTGTGTGTGATGTGTGGTGTGTGAGTGTGTGGTGTGAGTGTGGTGTGGGTGTGGGTGTGTGAGTGTGTGAGTGTGTTGAGTGTGTGGTGTGTGGTGTGGTGAGTGTGGGTGTGAGTGTGTGAGTGTGTGGTGTGTGAGTGTGTGGTGTGTGGTGTGTGGTGGTGTGGTGTGTGGTGTGTGAGTGTGTGGTGTGTGGTGTGTGGTGTGTGGGTGTGTGGTGTGGGTGTGTGGTGTGTGGGTGTGTGAGTGTGTGGTGGTGTGTGTGTGTGAGTGTGTGGATGTGTGTGGGTGTGTGGTGTGTGTGTGGTGTGTGGTGTGGTGTGTGTGGTGAGTGTGTGTGTGTGTGTGTGAGTGTGTGGTGTGTGTGGTGTGTGGTGTGGTGGTGGTGTGTGAGTGTGTGGTGTGGCGTGTGGTGGTGTGTGTGGTGGTGTGGTGTGTGGTGTGTGGTGTGTGATGTGTGGTGTGAGTGTGTGGTGTGTGAGTGTGTGAGTGTGTGGGTGTGAGGGGGGGGGGGGGGGGGGGGGGGGGGGGGGGGGGGGGGGGGGGGGGGGGGGGGGGGGGGGGGGGGGGGAAAAAAAAAAAAAAAAAAAAAAAAAAAAAAAAAAAAAGGGTTTGGTGTGAATTTTACGTTTTAATGAAATTTTGTGTAAATAATTTTGGGTGTATTGGGTTGATTTTTGTTGTGTGGTTTTGTTTGTTTTTTATGCTTATTTCCTATGTATGACTCACAAGGAGATAGGAACAATCTTGAACGTTGGGACTTTTAAATTAATGACTTGCACTGAACTTACATGAAATTTACTATAATATTTTTAGTCAGGTTCAGTCAGATAATGACCAGCGTTTTCAAATCGTATAATCTCGTTTTGCCTAGCGAAAATGCGAAATAAAAGTTTCAGGCTTTCGTCCCTAATGATGACTGGAACAGCAAGCCATAATGTGTAGTCTACCAAGTCAATGAGTGTTGATCGCGTTAGCAAGTAAATCGAAAGTAATTTAGGAAAATTTGTCTTCAAATGGTGACCAGGTAAAACTGAAAATTGATGTAATATAATCAAATGTGTTAGATATTACTTTATTGAAATTACATTATAAACGTCTTAAATTGTAGTAGTGCTACCTACATCAAGTTAACTGTGTTCGTCTGTTTGATAACGTGTGGTGTGAGTGTAAAATGATTGTATGTGTGGAAAAGTAAAGTAAGTTGTAAATAGTGGTAGAGTGTGTGTGTTATAAGTTCGGTGTGAAATGGTCGTGATGTGCTTTGGGTCTGTGGAAGATGAGGGTTTGTGAAAAAGTGATGTGTGATGTGTGATGTTGAGTGTGAATGAATGTTGTTAAAAGTAGTGTAAATGTGTGGTTGTGCTTTGATATGTAGTGTGTGAATGTGGGTGTAGTTGTGTGTTGGGTAGTGAGTTTTGTGTGTTAAGTGTGATAATTGTGTAATTTGGGTGTAGAATTTAGTTAAGAGTGTGTGCGTGTGGAGGTGTGAGATTGTAGTCGTGTAGTGTGTGGTGTGTAGGGTGAAAGTTAGTTTGGTGTGTAAACGTTTCGTTTCTGTGTGCTGTTGGGTGTGTGTCGTGTGGGTGAGTGTGTGCTGTGTGATGGTGTGTTCCGGTTGCTGTGGTTGTATCGTGTCTGTTGGTGTGTGAGTGTTCGTGACCTGTTAGTGTGTGTGTGGCGCGCTCAAGTGGAAGTTCGTGATCTGTGTCGGCTGTCCTGTGGTGTTGAAATCGTCTTGGCGTCGTTTCACCCTGTGCTCGCCTACGCCGACATCGATCAGGACAAATTTTGCTAACGTCGAAACAGGTTAGAACTTTCCATATAGCATGTGTCGATTATCTAATCACGAAGTTTGGTACTGTAAACACTCACGTTTCGTAAACTGCCCTCTGCCGTTGTCGATATATTTTAGACGCCCTAAAAGTGCGATTCGGTTGATGATATTACCTGTTTTATAGGGTAATACTTGCATTGTGGGAACTATCGTCAGCAGTTTTCAATATAACCACCATTTTATGCATATCTCTCGTATGTAACTAACCATTATTGAACTTGTTTAATTGTGAGTAGCGTTAACTTCCCTTTTTGTGCATTTGTAATTATATAACTTGGGCCTATTGGCCAACAATTTTCTAGGCCACTGACGGCACGATTGTTTGGTTAACGTTGCTCGTTCATTATTCATGTGACCCTCCTTGCTACTGTTGGTGACGACGACTTGCGTCGTAGCATTCCTTTTATACCGGGATACTGTGCCCATTTAACTTTTTCTTTTAGATTTATGAATTATATTTATACTGTGGGTTGGAGTATTTAGTTTATACGCGACATGATTTTAGTTATTCGGGTTATATACATTTAAATTCTTGCGAGTGTGAAGTACGATCCGAACAATATTTCCCAATTATTATTTAATTATTTGATGGTTGTGGGTGATCAAATTACCGAATTTTAATCTATATTTATTTTGTTGTATGTGAACTTTCATTTTCAGGTTCATAATGGTGAAAGATTTTTCAACGAACCTGATATGTTTAAATAGTTAATTAGTAATAATTTAATCATTTTCCTTCAGGATAAGTACTTACTCTCCTCGGTTGCCCTCGTCAATATTTGTTAGGGGCGAACCCCCATATTATATTAGGGGATAAGATTACCCATCGAGGTAAATACTTACGTTTGATAATTAGATATTTATACAAAATTTGCTCAGTCCCTTTTTAACGGGAATCTAAATAAAACGTTACTACGTGAACTGTTTGTTTATATATTTTTATCTTCTCTCTCTGCTCCCCGGTTCGAGCCTTATGGGAGTCTCTCTCATTGATTCCAACTTACTGATATAAATCTTGCGGCGCTCAATTCTTGTTTCTTCTCTTTGTCCTTTACTAGTACACATTCTCTTCTCTCTCACTAACCTAAATCTACCGTTTATCTACACCCCAAAACTCCTCACGTCAACAAAGTACTCTACGGTTAATTACTGGTTGACTGAGTTCTCAGCGGAGCTCCCCTATTTTATGTTGAGTGGTGGGTTAGACACGTAGCATGTTTAATTTATGCCCATTAAGTCAACGAAAAAATTTTTAAGAACCCTCGGTCCAAAATAATGATAAAACCATAACGCTTAGTTTTTGACCATTGTGATCATTGTGTGTAATACTTTTCCCACAGAAATTGGAGAATAAATAAAGTGTTTGAGCATCTTTAGCCTCAAATGATGACCAACACTGAATTATTTAGTTATATTTCAGGTATTTTACGTCAAGGCAATGCTTACGACCATTTTCCCAATAAAATGTATAAATAAATAAAGGCTATAGTTCATAAAGTTCATAAAATTCAATAAAACTTCGTTCTTGTCCATTCAGGTAACGTATTTAAGTAAGAATTATCTGATTGACATAATAAATGTATTCTGTTTGCTGGCATTGCATTATTACAACTTAAAATACAATTAGATTTCAAAAATATTTAATTTAAGAGCTTTACTTAATTTAGTAAGAAACTTTATTATTTGACTTTGTATTAGGTGCGTTATTCAAGGAGATGTGATGCAATGGTAACCAAAAATTACACAATCGTTTTTTTACTAATAAGAATTCCTTGCCTCAATTAATAATTAGTATTTTCCAAACACGCAATTTACTAGATAACCGGATTCATGGTAGCAAATCTAACGTTTAAATTATTTCTATAGTTTATAATAGATGTGTTTAAAAAATGTTGTTATCTCCACAATAGTTATTTAATGAATTGATAAATTTAGTGTAGGAAACTATGCCGCGTAATCTATTGCGACAAACGTATTAGTATACTTATCAATTCTATTAATAATTAAACTATTATCACATATTTGTAATAAATCTTTGTTAATGGAGTATTATGACTAGGATCCAATTAGACGATAATATTATTATTAAATAATAATTAACTATAATCCTTGTTTATATACTATCTATAATTGAAAAAAATATAAATCATTTCCCTGCATGACTAAAATACTATTTTTTGGGTGAAATCTTGTATTTTTTACAGAGGACGACAGTTTTGGTATAAAACATAAAACAAAATATATAAATTTACAATTCACAAAAAAATAAAAATTTAAAAAGGGATTTAATAGTACGATGTTTTTTACTGTTTCAAAAATAACATCAAATTTGTCAGGAATGTGAACCAAAAGGACAACTGATATAACATACTCGTAAAATAGTGCGCTTTTAGTAGTCAAGTATTGTTTTAGCGAAATATTAAATGTCGAGTTCTCAACGGATTTAGACGTTTTCAGCATTTTAAAAACAGTTTAAATCGTTTTCAACTTGCGTGCGTGACTGAATGAGCGAGTGAGTGCGTACGGGCGAGCACGTGC
The DNA here is from genome assembly GCA_036346205.1 of Vesta saturnalis. Classification (NCBI taxonomy): domain Eukaryota; kingdom Metazoa; phylum Arthropoda; class Insecta; order Coleoptera; family Lampyridae; genus Vesta; species Vesta saturnalis. The sequence goes on from JARFJB010001840.1 coordinate 1,680,652, forward strand.
GTGGAGTGCATTTGTGAGTGTATGTGTGTGTGTTTGGGGAGAACGGGCGTGCGTGAATTCGTAAGTGAGTAAGTGAGCGCGCATGTACGTGATTACAGGTATGCGTGTTTGCGTTTGTGTAAGCGCGCGAGCTTGTGTGTGTGTGTGAGTGTGAGTGTGCGTGCGTGCGTGGGTGTGTGTGTGTGCGTGCGTTCGTGCGTGCGTGCGTGCGTGCGTGCGTGCGTGCGTGCGTGCGTGCGTGCGTGCGTGCGCGCGTGCGTGCGTGCGCGCGTGCGTGCGTGCGTGCGTGCGTGTGTGTGTGTGTGTAAGTGTGTGAGTGCGTGAGTGTGTGAGTGTGTGAGTGTGTGAGCATGTGAGCGTGAGTGTGTGAATGTGTGAGTGTGTGTGTGTGTGTGTATGTAAGTGTGTGAATGTGTGAGTGTGTGAGTGTGTGAGTGTGTGAGTGTGTGAGTGTGTGAGTGTGGTGTGAGGTGTGTGGTGTGTGAGTGTGTGAGTGTGTGTGAGTGTGTGGTGTGGGTGTGGTGTGTGGTGGTGTGGTCGTGGTGCGTGGTGGTGGTGTGTGTGTGAGTGTGTGGTGCGTGAGTGTTGAGTGTGTGGTGTGTGATGTAGTGGGTGTGTGTGTGTGAAGTGTGAGTGTAGGTGTGTGGTGTATGTAGTGTGTGAATGTGAGTGTGTGTGTGAGTGTGTGAGTGTGTGAGTGTGTGTGTGTGAGTGTGAGTGTGAGTGTGAGTGTGGTGTGTGGTGTGTGTGTGTGTGTGTGTGGTGTCTGAGTGTATGTGTGTGTGTGTGTGTGTGTGTGGTGTGTGTGTGAGTGTGTGAGTGTGTGAGTGTGTGGTGTGTGAGTGTGTGGTGTGTGTGGGTGTGTGAGTGTGGTGTGTGAGTGTGTGGTGTGTGTGTGTGTGTGTGTGTGTGTGAGTGTGTGTGTGGTGTGTAGTGTGTGAGTGTGTGAGTGTTGAGTGTGTGGGTGTGTGAGTGTGTGAGTGTGTGATGTGTGAGTGTGTGTGTGTGTGTGTGGTGTGTGTGTGTGTGTGTGTGTGTGTTGTTGTGTGGTGTGTGGTGTGTGGGTGTGAGTGTGGTGTGGTGAGGTGTGAGTGTGTGAGTGTGTGTGAGTGTGTGAGTGTGTGAGTGTGGAGTGTGGGTGTGAGTGTGTGGTGTGTGGTGTGTGGTGTGTGGTGTGTGAGGTGTGTGGTGTGTGTGTGTGGTGTGTGGTGTGTGGTGTGGTGTGTGGTGTGTGGTGGGTGTGTGGTGTGTGGTGTGGTGTGGTGTGTGGTGGTGGTGTGTGTGGTGAGTGTGTGTGGTGTGTGAGTGTGTGGTGTGTGTGTGTGTGTGTGAGTGTGAGTGTGGTGTGTGTGTGTGTGGTGTGTGGTGTGTGAGTGTGTGGTGTGTGGGTGTGAGTGTGTGTGTGTGAGTGTGTGGTGTGGTGTGTTGGTGGTGGTGTGTGGTGTGTGAGTGGTGATGTTGGTGGTGTGAGGTGTAGTGTGTGAGTGTGTGAGTGTGTGAGTGTGTGTGGTGTGTGAGTGTGTGAGTGTGTAGTGTGTGGTGTGGTGTGTGTGTGTGTGTGTGGTGTGTGGTGGTGTGTGAGTGTGTGGGTGTGAGTGTGTGGGGTGTGAGTGTGTGAGTGTGTGTGAGTGTGTGAGTGTGTGAGTGTGTGGTGTGTGGTGTGTGTGGTGGTGAGTGTGTGGTGTGTGTGTGGTGTGAGTGTGTGGTGTGTGGTGTGTGTGTGTGGTGTGTGGTGTGTGTGTGTGTGTGTGGTGTGGTGGTGCGTGCGTGCGTGCGTGGTGCGTGCGTGGTGTGTGTGTGTAAGTGTGTGAGTGCGTGAGTGTATGAGTGTGTGGTGTGTGAGTGTGAGCGTGAGTGTGTGATTGTGTGTGTGTGAGTGTGATGTGTGTGTGTGTGTTGTGTGTGTGGTGTGTGGTGTGTGAGTGTGATGTGAGTGTGTGGTGTGTGAGTGTGTGGTGTGATGTGTGAGTGTGTGAGTGTGTGAGTGTGTGTGTGGTGTGTGGTGTTGGTGTGGTGTGTGGTGTGTGTGTGTGTGAGTGTGTGAGTGGTGTGTGGTGTGTGAGTGTGGAGTGTGAGCGTGGTGTGTGAGTGTGTGATGTGTGAGTGTGTAGTGTGTGGTGTGTGTAGTGTGTGTGTGTGTGGTGTGGGTGTGTGGGTGTGTGAGTGTGTGAGTGTGTGAGTGTGAGTGTGTGAGTGTGTGGTGTGTGAGTGTGTGAGTGGTGTGGAGTGGTGTGAGTGTGGTGAGTGTGTGAGTGTGTGAGTGTGAGTGTGTGAGTGAGTGAGTGTGTGGTGTGTGAGTGTGTGAGTGTGTGAGTGTGAGTGTGTGTGTGAGGTGAGTGTGTGATGTGTGATGTGTGAGTGTGGTGTGTGAGTGTGTGGTGTAGGTGTGTGTGTGGTGGTGTGAGTGTGTGAGTGTGTGGTGTGTGGTGTGGGTGTGTGAGTGTGTGTGAGTGTGTGATGTGTGAGTGTGTGGTGGTGGTGTGTAGTGTGTGGTGTGTGGAGTGTGGTGTGTGTGTGTGAGTGTGGGTGGAGTGTGGTGGTGATGTGAGTGTGGTGTTGGTGTGTGAGTGTGTGAGTGTGTGAGTGTGATGTGTGAGTGTGTGAGTGTGTGAGTGTGTGAGTGTGTGAGTGTGTGGTGAGTGTGTGAGTGTGTGAGTGTGTGTGTGTGAGTGTGTGAGTGTGGTGTGTAGTGTGTGGTGTGGAGTGTGTGAGTGGTGTGAGTGTGTGAGTGTGGTGGGTGTGAGTGTGTGAGTGTGTGAGTGTGTGTGTGTGAGTGTGTGAGTGTGTGAGGTGTGTGTGTGAGTGTGTGAGTGTGTGAGTGTGTGATGTGGTGTGGTGTGTGAGTGTGTGAGTGTGTGAGTGTGTGAGTGTGTGGTGTGTGGTGTGTGAGTGTGTGAGTGTGTGAGTGTGTGAGTGTGTGTAGTGTGTGTGGTGTGTGAGTGTGTGAGTGTGTGGAGTGTGTGGTGTGTAGTGTGTGTGAGTGTGTGAGTGTGTGGGATGTGTGTGAGTGTGGGTGTGGTGTGTGTGGTGTGTGAGTGTGAGTGTGTGAGTGTGTGTGAGTGTGTGAGTGTGTGTGGAGTGTGTGATGTGTGAGTGTGTGAGTGTGTGAGTGTGTGAGTGTGTGAGTGTGAGTGTGTGAGTGTGTGAGGTGTGTGAGTGTGTGAGTGTGTGTGAGTGTGTGGTGTGTGTGGTGTGTGAGTGTAGTGGTGTGAGTGTGTGAGTGTGTGGTGTGTGGTGTGTGAGTGTGGTGTGTGAGTGTGTGAGTGTGTGAGTGTGTGAGGTGTGTGAGTGTGTGTGTGTGTGTGGTGTGTGGTGTGTGAGTGTGGTGTGGAGGTGTGAGTGTGGGTGTGTGAGTGTGTGGGTGTGTGGGTGTGAGTGTGTGTGAGTGTGTGAGTGTGTGAGTGTGTGAGTGTGTGAGTGTGTGAGTGTGTGGTGTGTGTGTGTGAGTGTGTGAGTGTGTGAGCGTGAGTGTGTGTGTGTGTGAGCGTGTAAGCGTGTGAGTGTGTGTGTGTGTGTGTAGGTGTGTGAGTGTGTAGGTGTGTGAGTGTGAGTGTGAGTGTATAATGACGTGGTTGAAGAGGTTTAACAAATTTAATAAATTAATGGGTGTTAAATGTTCTCACAACAAATCGTTAAACTAACTCGAGATACAACTCGTTCAACAAAAATAATGCCTTTGTCTCAGTCGGTACCACAATTTATGCTGTGTTATTTCTACTTAACATCAATAGAAAAAACTGCTATGTAACACTAATAAAAATGATCTCGGACGCTAAGTTATTTTTTAATTATGCTCGGAATAACTAAACCGAGGTTTACAATAAAAATTTTACCTAAATGTAGAAAATAAAAAAATATACAGACTATGTTTGTTAACAGTTAAATTTAGGATTATATAAAATATATCTTAAAATTAGCCTTATGTAAGGAAATCATTAAACTTATAAATACCTGTTATAAAATATAATACATCTTGAGAACCCCTGGTATTGTAAAAAATAAATGCGGAAATACAAACCAAGGTGATGTAATCCTTGTATCAATGTTGCGCAATATATCGCAATAACAATGCTTTACGTTGTAAACCTCACCAAAATGGAATTTTATTTCTTATAAATTGTTCTTCAAGAAATTTGGGTAATCCAATGTTTATTTCATTCTCTCGAAGGTTCAAAATAAATAATGGGATCTACATTTAGATCTGCATTATAAGCAAAACGCAATCATAAAGTGAACGCATACGTAAAAGTAGAATTAAATGTGCAATTAAAAGCGGTAAAATTAAAGTGTGTACGTGTATACGTGTGTACGTGTGTACGTGTGTACGTGTGTACGTGTGTACGTGTGTACGTGTGTACGTGTGTACGTGTGTACGTGTGTGTACGTGTGTACGTGTGTACGTGTGTACGTGTGTACGTGTGTACGTGTGTACGTGTGTACGTCTGTACGTGTGTACGTGTGTACCTGTGTACTTGTGTACGTGTGTACTTGTGTACGTGTGTACGTGTGTACGTGTGTACGTATGTACGTGTGTACGTGTGTACGTGTGTACGTGTGTACGTGTGTACGTGTCTACGTGTGTACGTGTGTTCGTGTGTACGTGTGTACGTGAGTACGTGTGTATGTGTGAACGTCTGTATATGTGTAAGTGTTACATGTGTACGTTCGTACGTGTGTGCGAGCGTACGTACGTGCGTGCGAGCGTACGTACGTGCGTACATTCGTACGCGTTTAGTTTTTATTATTGGACATACCTAGAATAAATGAATGTATCATATTGTTATATCATTCCTAAAAGCAACAATATGCGTTTCAAGTTAATTTTGGATACTAATAGCTATTTATTAGGTCACGAAAGAACTGTTTAGCAACGAGAGCTTGCTCGAATGGGCTAATTTTTCACCAGTGTAATTCATAGTTTTATCCAACACCTCCTTCCGTAAAAGTTTTTAAAACATTATCAAAACCTGAAAGTAATACGGGAGCACCTTCCACCGCCATCCTGGATTTTGACGTCACAAGGATGTCCCACGTGAGGAACGCGTTTGACCACCCCTATGGTTTCTTTTCGGAGGCTTTTTTCAACCCCTAATTATTTTTGTTTGTACACACCCACGTGTGAGACCGTATTTTCCACCCCTATGGTTTCTTTTCGAAGGCCCTTTTTACCCCTGATTATATTTGGTTGTATTAAGAGATTTTTTTGACAGCAATTTTTTGTACTTGCTCACGTGAGGGGGAGATGTAGGGGTTGTCTTGTCTTGGGGGTCGGTCTTGGAGTTGGACTAGGTCTTGGAGCTGGTCTTGGACTTGGGGTTGGTCTTGAACTTGGGCTAGGTCTCGAACCTGGAGTTGGTCTTAGGGTTATTCTTTGATGGTCAGCTTTAACCCTAATTAAGGTCCTTTTGTTTGTATTAAGAGCTATACCCCTGGGGGTTAGGCAATTGCACGTGTTCTGATTAAAAAAAAGATTTTTATTTAGGCTATTTAAACGAGGTGGCTGGTAGAGTATCTGTTAGTATCGATTCAAGATGGAAGGTCAGTTTAAGCACCCCTTTTCGGCGATAGTTGCGGGCCGTCGGGTTGTGGGAAATCATATATTATCGTGGATTTTCTAAAAAATATCGAAACTGCCTGCGATACAGCATTTGAAAAAATTATCTGGTTTTACAGTGAGTGGCAGCCTTTATTCAAAGATCTCTCTGTGGAATTTCAAAAGGGTTTGCCTGATATGGAACAGTTTGTTGGGGAAAAACCTGTCTTAATAATAATTGACGATCTAATGCGCGAAACGCATGATCGAAATCTAAGTGTGTTTTTCTTAACACAGAACATATTTCATCAAGGACGTGGACAGCGGGATATTTCTCTCAACGCACATTACATAATTTTGTTTAAGAACCCACGTGACAGAGCTCAGATACAGCATTTAGAAAGACAGATTTCGCCGGACAACCCAAAAATCTTAGAAGCAGCGTACCAACATGTTACTTCAAGCCCGCACGGATATTTATTGTTCGATTTAAAACAGAATACACCGGATGTGCTACGTTATAGAACAAACATATTCGGGCCTCAAGGTATCTGCCAGGTATATATAGCGAAAAAAGGGTTTAAGTCTCACAGTCATAAAGATTACATCATATACGATGGCTGACGTTTTAAGTGAGAACACTGATATCCTGCATGCATTAGCCAGATTAAGTAAAAGTCAACGTGACGCTTTATTGAAATGTTTGGATAGTAAGCAGGTAGAGTGTATTTGCGAGAGTGGGGAATCCTTGTGACGTCAAAATCCAAGATGGCGGCGGAAGATGCCCCCGTACTACTCCTAAACATTTCATAATTCATAGTATTAAAAGCTGGTTACCATGTGGTTGCTATAACAAATTGTTTTTTTTTTGAGAAGAAAATATCTGGTGTGGAACACCACACGACCTTCCAACCTACAAAATGAAAATTCAAAGAAATGAAATAATTTTAATAAAATTTTTTTAGAATAATTATTCAACCTCTTTTATGTTTATTACGAAAATAGGCAACATTGTAAACACAAAAACAATAGTATATGTCACACAGACGTTTAAAACTTTATGTCAGACAGAAGTTAATAGACACAGATGCTAACTTAAAAAATTAAACTCTGTGAAATAATTTTAATTATAATTATTTTGAGATAACTAGACAGTTTAACCATTTTCGTTCACACTTAATTAATGTTTCGACTTGCCTTGCGTTATATTAAGAAACGTTATAAAGAGAAGTTATGTAAAATTAAATTTTCTTTAAAAAAATATGTCAACTATTTTTCTTATAAAATTAATCGTTATTCAAATATTAAAAAAGTTTTAAATAACACTTAAATTCTAAGAATTTTTTGCCGCTAAATTACGCATCGTATCAAAAAATTGCATAGAACATAATTAATCGGTATGTTTAAGGTCTATATCTAGGTATTTTTATATCTTTGAAATATGCAGCTGTTTTAGAAATATTTGATAAAAACCAAAAACTACCCCCTAATAGACCTCCCTCTCCGCCGTTGGATTTCATCCAAAATCTTATCAGCTCCAAGTGAAATGAGAACAAGCTTAAATACAAAATTTTAGTACGTAGGTATTTTCGTTCTGGAGTGGACACTAACATACATTCACACACACTCACACACACGCACCCACATACACGCGCTAACGCACGCACACACGGAGACACGCAGACACATACAGGCATCATGGCCGATCTTGGCGAAACTTGGCCAAACGTAGATTTTTATACCTGTTGTTAGGCAACATACCTTACGGCGATTTCAATTTTGAGAAATTTGGCAATAGTGTGGGTATCTAAATTCAATTTTTCTAGTAAATTTAAAAATGCGATAATGCTAATTTTCTCATTTGTTAAAAAGGATCATGTGACTTTTTCTTTCTGGTTTCTTATGTGACTGAAGATCGCCATTTTGGGGTAACGAAAAATGCGTTAGAAAATTTATATGGGAGAGATATTTTCTTGTAACTGCTATGAAATCTTTACTTAATAGAAGTTATAAACAGTGATTACTGGTTTTACATTCTCTACCTATTATAGAATTATGCTAAGTACACTTAGTTTCGTTTTTACGGATTTAAAGTTTTCTAACAATGGTTCTCGTCAAATCAGAGGTAAGCGAAACCACGTTCTTTCTTTCTTTTACACTGATCACCTCTGTTTTAACATTTAAATCATTATAATACAGGTTTTACAATTTAAAATAAATTAAAATACACTGAGACTCGTATTTAAAACAAGGGTTTCTCTAGGTTTTTTTCTTGCTATTGTGTATTATCGTTCTTCTCCGTTCTTCAAGATATTGCTGTGACCAATTCTACCACTTTACTTGGGCAACGATCTTCCGAGTGGTGATGTAACGTGCAAATGGTCTAGGCCGAAGATACTTTATGCTTACGACGTTATATCGGAACATCATCTTACTAAAAACAAATAGGTTTATATACAGTAGAATACTCAGTTAAGTAATTATACACAAGCTACATCCTGGTGTTTTTCTTTTACTTGTTGTTCCTTCATGACGAAGCTCTCACTATATAGACAATTGCTGTAGTTAATCTGTAGAGTATTTTAGGAGCAACTCGTTACTATACAGAATTACGGTTCTAAGTATAACATTGTTTTTCTGAATTTGTGTGGGCGACTTCTTTTTTTTTAACTTTTAATGTGTACAGCTAACAAGGTTATGTTCCTGTAACGATAAAGATTATATACGCTTTAGTGGAAATGTTATGAACTTTCATACACACGTATTTCTTGCGACGAAAGAAAAAAAATGTCAATGAAAATGATAAAACCATTGAAATACACGAAAGTTTCTGAGATTGTTTTGAGGAATTCGCTACAGAAAATCAAAATATGCACACAAATGAAGATGTGGAATAGAATAGTTCAATTGCAAATGAAAATGATTTTTACACGAGAACTGTTCGCCTAGATCGGACAACAGATCCTTACAAGTGGTGGTCAGCAAACGCAAAACAGAATCCAAGTCTAGTAGAATTTGCGATATATTGTATATAGCGAGCGGCTATGTTCGGAAGCAGATATGATTTATGAGGAAAAGCGCAATCGTTTGCTATCAACAAATGCTGAAAAAATTGTTTTCGTTCGTCACAACTTACCACTGATAGATTTTAAGTATTAAATATGCTGATTTTCTTACTAAAACAATTTTTTGAGTAATATGCGTTTTTTTTCATGATTTGGTATTCGGTATTCAACTGAATGGTTCGCAATATTCGGCCGAATACTGAATAGTAAAAAAAGCAGCCGAATAGGCCGAATACCGAATAGTAGCCGAATATTCGTGGCATCTCTACTTTTAACCTTCCTGTCGGACCGACTGAGCTTCCGGCTAAATCCATATTTATTGTTACGGCACACCTTTTTCTACTTTTGCAACGACCGCACTTTGTGCATGTAACAAACGACATTAAAGTGCCAAAAAATGAAACGAAAGTCATTTCTTTTAACATAAATGTTCAATAAATTGTTCAATTATCGCTATACTGTTTAATTATAAAAACAATTCATAGTTCCACTAGACCTTATAAATTATTCAAAATCGGCATTATTATGACTTCATAATAAACAGGTGTTGGATAGAATAAATAAGTATTTACCAAGAGAACAATCGATACCTTTTGTTTAGAAGATTATTAAAACTAGGTCATGCACGTGTTTAATTGCCTACCATTTTACTTGTTGCATACTTGATTATGGTAATCAAAGGTGCTGCATAGAATTTCCTTGCCAAGTTAAAAATACTACAATAAAACGCATTATTATTAATAGTTGCCACCTGTTTATTTAATTTTCAATGCAGTTAAGTGAAACATAAGTAAGGAATAGGATACTTCAATTTTTCTAATAAAGTTAATAATAATAGCAAGGAGTAAAACATTAAGAACGGAAGCTAATAATTTTGATAAAATTATTAATGATTAATAGTCTAATGAAATTCCATTTGATATCAGAAAAAAAATGAAAAATATAAAAGTTACAAATGTGGTTAATTGTATGTAGACTTCTCGTGACAGGTGAGCTGAAGGTGAACAAGTCTCGTTTATAAAATAATAATTCATTGATTACTGGCTCGATTAATAATTCAATAATCGAGGAAAAAAATTGTCTTGAAAAAATTTTCTATAAATTTCTGGACGTACTTTTAATAAATGTTTAAATTATTTATTTCATCGTGTGTTATATAAAATTATTGTACCCTGTGGGTACATTTTAAGGACCATACGGTAGATAGTTTGTTTTGTTCTATTTTTTTTTTTAGTTTCGAATTTGAAAGAGTTTATATTTTTGAGAGCTTTTATTTGTTCACCTTTTGTTTTTGGATTTGGAGACATTTATAAATGGAATTTTGATTTGTAAAATTAAGCTTCACTCACAGGTGATGCTTGCATTACAATTAAAGTAGTGTTAGAAGAGTTTTGTGTAGATAGGTATTCTCGTTATTTTAAGTTTTAGAAATTTAGTTGTTGAAAGAGAGAAATTACGTTTTTTTAGGAATTAAAAACTTGAGCATTGTATTTAAGACAAATTTCTTCGATAAAATACCAAGGAGTTGAAATTGTACCTAATCGTATAAATTTTCCAAGGTTTGAAATTAAAAAGTATTTTTTTCCTGATAACGTCCACGTGTAATAGCGTGGGTATGTGGTGCCATAGGTATTTCTGAATGTAGTATGCTATATCACTTTTGCTAAGTTGTGTCATTGTAGAACGGGAGGAATGTATCTGAGCTGCAATAAGTACTAACGAAAAATAATTTGGCGATATCATTTTGAGTCGGTTGCAGGAAGCGGACTTTGCAATTGCAGCATGATGTAATAATTTCTTTCTCTCGATTATTGTCGTATTGAGGATCGTTTTACCGCGCTTAAAATTCAAGTGATTCTGTTTTTATGATAGGCTAATTTAGATTTATGTAAAGGATTGGAATTGAAAATGGTTAGTTCTGAACGATGCTCAAGTCAGTCTAGCCACGATATAAGGCGAGGCCTCACGATTTGTTTGAGGAATCGCAATGTCCCCGAAAGGGGGTAGTAAGTAGGTTATTACATACTGGGGGTGTATTGAATTATCGTGGAGTCAGTGATCTCCGTTTCTATTAAATGGGATCATATATTGGTTCACCACATCCCCGAGTTATTTTCTGTTGTGTATCGTTTGTCTCTAATGACAAAATTTGGACATAGAAATGGCTTTCGTGTTTCTTTTTAAGTGCTTAGCCTCTGTTCTATGGACCGGCTGTTTAGCATATTGTTTGTGCAGATTAATTTAACTTTCGCGTATATTGCCGACTTTGAACAAATAACATAAACTGTTTTAATTTAATTCTAAGAAGTTTCGTGTAAACATGCAAATATAGATTTACGAATTAAGACGCTGCTGGTTCCCATTAATCATAACGGGAGCGGTTGATGAAATAACGTTGTGAATAAGAAAAGGAAGTTCCGACTGACCATTCTGTGTGTGGTGCAGGTAACCATATTTTTCTGAATGTATGTGTGTTGGTAATTCTATTAAGTGTTTATTCGTACATATTTAAACGAATGTATATGCCTTTTGGTTTAAGTTTAATTAAGGAACGTTTAGGTAGTAATTCAATGTATAAGGCACATTCATTCGTGAATTATTTCGGACGGCGTTCTGATTGTTTCATTTGGCTATTGTCATATAAAATTATGTACCGCCAGTTTTGTAAAATTTAGATGTTCGACGATTTCTTTATTTTGATGTTAATTATAATTTAGGATATATATATATATATATATATATATATATATATAAATTTGAGGATCGTCGGAATCCTGCAGAAATTATTCCAAATTGGACTACGGGCATTTTATTTAAGAGTTACGTTTCAGGTAATAAAAGTTATAACTAATAATTTACATTTCATGTGTCTTGATATTTCGCTGTTTACTTTTCCATGTTTCTGGTCATTTTGAATATAGATGTGTAATGTTTATAATTTTTTAAAACGTTCATATTTTGTAATCCTCGTCTTCACTCACAACGCTAACAATGTTTTACGTACAGTTATTTTATGAGAATTAGATCGTGATGTAACGTCAATATTTTTTTTGAATTTGAGCATATTTGATAGCGGATTGTTTGATTTACTTACCAATGGTTGTAAATGAAGTATGGTGATTTCTATTTTCTGAAGTAAGAATTTATTGAAAATCAGAGTTGTACAAGTTTTTTGTTAAGTAATAAGTCGTTTTAAAAGAAGTTTTAAATTATAAAGTAACGTAAAATTATGGAGGGAGTTGGTAGACCGAACAGCTGCTTGTTTTATTTGGTTCATAAGAGCGCTTTGCGAATAGTTGCAACATTTTGAAAATTGTTTTTATAGGAATTAACAGACCGATTGTAGACATCAGTCGTTGCCAAAAGATAAGCGGTTTGTTATTTGTTTGAAAATGAGCTGTATTTTTCTCGAATTTAGGTATTAAGTCCCGATATCGACGTTTAATAAATTTTAGGGTTTTGTAAATTTTCCATCACGCTTAATTTTGTTGTAGTGGGGTATTTTTGGTATTTAAATTGAAGAATTAATTATCGTATTTTCATTTAGTTTTGGTTGTTTGAGATAATAATCTTTGCATTGAGGTTTGGCGAGATTTTAGGCAGTTTTGGGTTTTATTATCGCGATTTTGCGGCTTTGTATAAGCTTAGAATTTCATTGGTATTTAGGTGAACTTCGCGTCAAGATTTTTGGAATAAAATTTTTAGTAGCAGAGTAGTTTATTTTTGAGTGAACGTTTTAGTTTCCTGTTAAGCCAATTTATGATCTATTTATGACGTTTTTCCGCTATAAATGTGTTTAATAGGTGACGCCTTTTTGCCATTTTTACCCGATTTTGATTTTTTTAGATTTGTGACGAGTGCCTTTTTACATCATTAAGTAAGAACGAACCCCGCCCACACCACTGACCTATGCCGTGGCACAAATTTCCTTTACAGGCTGGATTCTAGTGAGTATTTAGCCTGTAACATCATCCATGAAATGCTGTAATTAATTGTGAACGGTTTGGTAAAGAACATTTGAGTTTTTACAAAACAATGGGTAATCTACTATTTGTAGTTCAGAAGTTGTTCATGAATGTATTGTTTTATTAAACAAATTGGTAGAGCAGTTGCGTTTTTGACAAAACCATTGGTACCCTATTATTTGTAGTTAAGAAGTTATTCCGCTGGATACACAAAAACACAAAGAAAATTAAATAATTTGTGAGAGCTCTTTATTTTGCAAACAATTTTTAATACAAATCCATTGTAAAGGGTGATCCAAATTGGAGGATTTGTTTTTTGAATAAAACACAACATATTGGAAAAATTCGAATTTTATGGTTATTAGTGTAAGGTAGAGAAATTAATGAAATTCTTTTAGCGAAGTTTTCCGTAATCGTTTCCAATGAATGCGGTTCGATATTAGCAATTGCACGTCTGATGTTCTCTTTGAGTTCCGGAATTGTAACAGATTTGTTGGCATAGACCCTTTTCTTCAAATAGCCCAAAAGAAAAAAGTCTTGTGGGGTTAGACCGCAAGACCTCGCTAGCCAGTTGATGTCGCCCCTCTGGGAATAACATAACCAGGAAATTTGGCTTGAAGTAAAGTGAGTGTTACACGTGCTGTGTGACATGTGACTCCATCTTGTTGAAACCACATGTCATTTATGTTCAAATCGTAGGTTTCATTAAAAAAACACCAAACAGTGCTTGTTTGTCGATACATTGGTTTTTCTTGAATAGCATGTGGATTTTCAATACTCCAGATGCGACAATTTTGGCGATTCACAAACTCATTCAAATGAAAATGAAAATGAGCTTCATCGCTCCATATGATTTTTGTTTGCAAAAATCAGCATCAACTTCTGCGCTATCTAAAACCCAGTTTACAAATGAACGGCGTTTCTGGTGGTCCACTGCGTCAGTTGAATATTATACGCCCTTAAATGAAGGTCTTTTTTTAAATTCGTTTAGTAGTGTCACATGAACGATTCAAGTGCTGTGAACGGTGACGGATTGACGTGCTTGGTTCTTCTTGCATACTATCACATGTACGAGCAATATTTTCACCTAAACGACCTCTGCGTTGATAATGAACTCTTGGTGTATCAATAAGCATACAACTTGTTTCAAATTTTTGCAGATCACGAATTGCCCGCTCGCTTGAACATTACTGCGTCCCGACAGTGATCGAAGTTTTCTTCGCGTAATCGTAACTGATTGCCTGTTTTCATAATAGACTTGCACGATATTTATGCGTCGCTGCACAGTATACGACGCCATGATTAATCTGTCATGTGTTTAGAAACCAACTATTAAAATGCAAACATTCAGAGAACGAAAATGGCGCGCAATTCAAATCTTACTGTCCAATTTGGATCACCTTTGATTTAAATTTAATTGCGATAAATCTTATGTAAACTTACTTTGATACAGATTCATTAATAATGGACCCGTGTATTACAGGGATTTGCGCGGAAAGCATGATTCGACAAGTAGTGGCGGATTTACCACTAGGCCGCCGGATGAAGTGGGGCCGCGACCGCACGGGGTAGGATATACTCAGTCTGTATACTGCTACGGTTGCCTCATCGGCTGAGAACCCTCTTATAGGTCAACACCGTGTGACGTCGGTCAGCGACTTTTAAGCTAGGCGTTAGAGCACTGTTATGGGAATAACAATAACCAGTATATAAATTATCACTGCGTTAATGTAAAAGCAACTTAGTAATAATTAATTAATTAAAAGAACAAGCAATATTTATCTTAACTAAATGTAGCAGTTCCGTAATTCATATGTTATTGTGGTAAACAGAGGTATGCTGTTTTCAAACGAAAATGACACAATAAAGCAAACCATTATTATTATTAAGGACATACGTAAGTTTATTACAAACAACAACGCAGATTAATAATAAATGCTATTTAACCGTATTAATTAAAAATGTATATTTTTAAAAATTAAGTAGTTCATTATTCAATTTCAATTTATCTGTTTAGCAGCAACGCAAAAGATACTAAAAATGAATTTTTGAATTTCGTTTGGTTTGAATTACTACTACTTTTTAATTTATAATAAAATACTTATCTTTTTTGAGTTTTTTTAATGGTGTACTTTAAATTATACAATCTAAACGTTTCGATAACACTTACAGTTATCTTCGTCAGTAGTAATGTTTGTTAAAAATTGTTAAAGATGTAGTAAACAATTTTGTCAAATTTGAAAAATTAAAACATTTTCATACTTTTTAATTTGTATTAGACTGGAATTACAATTGACATTTGTAATGTGACTTCTGAATTACAAATTTGAATTGAAATGTCAGAACTCGTTTAAATTCCCAATGTTTCTCTACTATTTGTTTAGCTAAGAAGTTATTTAACAATTTTTCTTAGTTTGCGTTGCACTTTGTCGGTAATTAAATCACCACTTCTTTTTGAGCTAATCATGCTAACCTTCTTTTTATGATTTAAATATTTCATTCGAATATAGGTGCGCTGCTGAAAAAAACATTTAATTACTTCTTCTGGTATATATGTGTTGAGTTCCAGAATTTTTTTTGTTATCTTCTTGGTAAGATTTTTAATTATTTGTTTGATTTTAACAACATAATTTTAATTTCACGAAAATAATGTAATAACTAATATAACAAATACTCTCTGCAGCTGTACACCGGTCGCTCAAACAGTCGCTGAGTGACGTAGGCTTTCCCCCTGCTCGCTTGTAACGTAACGCCAAGCCGGGTTATGGGGCAACCGTAGTAGTATACAGACCGTGGGATATACTTGCACTTGATCGGTAAAGACGGACATAAAGTTTGAGCCCTCTTATTCGAGTTGTGATTGTTCAACCGTCCAGATTTTATGCGGATTTTATTTTTGTCCTTTAAAAATTTGAACATGTATTCTATTTTTTGCACGGATTATAATTTAGATTGAATCAAATCGCTTTTACTTCATATTATGTTTGCGATATTAAAATCAAGTCACCGATGCTGATAAAGCAGAAACCTAGAAATTTGAATTGTCAATTTATTTGTTTTATTTAAACTTATTTCTGAAGTAGGTAATATTTTTCTACATTTTCAATTAAATATGTCTTCTGATGAAGAGAGTTTGTATAATTGCACACCTCCAGAAGTTCGCGAAGTTGCAAATCGATCCAAAGTAAGATACATGTAGCACAAACTTTAACGCCGGAGCCATGCCCATCCCATTCTTATCAAGTTTGGAATGAGTGTACCAATTAATGCACTTGGGAATGAAAATAGTGTTGGAGTAACTGGTGTTTCAATTTCATCATGCAGTAATTGTACGATTACTGTAAATGTTTACAAGAATTAAACATTTATAGTTACATATATCTGCATATTTGTTTATTAAAGCGTTTACTGTTCCCTTTCTATTTTTAAGGTTAGAAAAACAATACGGTTGTTCTTCTAGAAGACCGCGGCAGTATTATAAACTAAGCTAGAAACACAAAAGTATTCTAGCATTAGCAACTAGAGGTACGTACAAAACTTCTAATAGATGGCGCCGTGTTATTAAATTACTATTTATTTTAAAGAATTTGAGACTAATTTTTACCCTTTTAATATAGAGAACAATGTAAAGTGCATTTATATTTGCTTTTTTTATTTCTCACTCATATGACTTTTTAGATTATAGCCCGCAATAAATTAGATAATTTCGGTGAATTTTCGCGCACGAGTGTGGGAAAGTGCACAGTACCCGTAAAATTAACATTCCTGTCATTCGTTGTTGATCGGGAACTCTAGATTTACTTGCAATAAGTAAATTTACAAAATATTAATTCTGTATTATATAGATCTGAATTTCTTTTCATTTCTCTGAAAAAGTAAGACCATTGCACAAAATTAGTAAAAAGTAACAAAAGTATTAATAGGTACTTATGATTGATAAGCAGGAATACAGATTGGGTTTTCGATCACCATCAGATCATATTTAATGTATCTTGTTTATCGAAATCTGACCTTCACCTTTTTTATTTGTTTAATTTGAAACGTTGACACATTGAAGCACGTGTAGGTACATAGTTACTGACCTGAATTTTTTTATTGATACGATACAGTATTGTTTAAATTTAAACAATAATTACAGTTAAAAATAGTTTACTAATGAATGAAGTTTATTCAATGTCATGTCATGTTAATAGTAGGTAGGCAACAATATAGGAATATTATAAATACGCCCTCATCTATGCTTTCGTAATACTCAAGTAAATAAAGACGCACTAGTTTCAAGAGGTTAGCGTTTAACTTTTCTTTTTGTGGTTGTGCTTTTTAGGAATAATTGTGTAATTTTCAAAATAATGATGTGTTGCATATGGTTGAAATAATTCTACCAACAAAAAAATAACATAATTACCTTTCAACCTACATATACATATGTAGGTATAGAAGGTTATGCAATCGCTATCACTATCACTATCGCTAAATCGACTTATTAGCTCATTTTACAACTATTGGCCAAGTTTCGCCAAGATCGGTATGACTCCAGAACGAAAATACTTACGTAATAAAAATGTTCTATTTGAGCTTATTTTCATTTGGCTTAGAGCTGATTTGATTTTGGCAGAATCCAGCGGCTAAGAGGGGGGTTATTAGGGGAAGTTTTTGATTTCTATCAAATATCTCTAAAACAGCCGCATATTTAAAAAATATAAAAATACCTAAGGTAGAATTTAAGTGTTCGTTCAAATTTTAATTTTATAAGAAAAAGTGTAGACTTATTTCTTAAAGAAAATTTAATTTTACATAAATTTTCTTTATAAAGTTTTTTAATGTAAAGCAAAATAAATGTAAAAATTAAATAAATATGCTTAAAAATGCTGAAACTGTGTTATCGATATTTTGATAGAAGCGGGCGGCTTTGGAATTTTTTTACATTAACATGTATTTATGACTATGAATCTATCTGAGATGAAGTTTTAAAACTCAGCAAACAAGATAGTTGGAGAGGGGATACCGGCGCTATAGTAGCTTGTAAGGTACAATCCGAAAAAAAATATTTGGGCGCTTAATTTAAATGTGTATTGTTGGATACACAAAAATGTATTGTGTGCTGCATAACCAGTGTCTCTAATATTTTCTTGATAAAATCACAAAACGGTAAACCAAGAATTTGAGGTTAGGATATGTGTTTTGCTGATTTTTTTTAAAGAAATATTTAACTTCGAAAAATTGGGAAGTAAGTGTTTAAGGTGATCATAAATAAAGATGTTTACTTTTTAATTTTATAGGCAAAGAAATAGGATATATCGAAAATGTAAATTTAGAAGAAAATACAAATGGTAATTAAGCATTCCTTTTATTATTAAGTTACAATTGTTTAACAAGCACATTTTATTTATTAAATTAATTACTTATTGTGTAGGATATTATTGGATAGTGGTTAATAATTTCTTTTGTAATATATTCTAGATACATCGAGTGAAGTATTACAAATCGGGTAGTGTGACTCTTCTGTAAAACTCTTAATATCGGGTGGTGCGACTCTTCTGTAAAACTCTTAATATCGTTGTACGAAGAATTCAGACCAAAGGTAGGAAAAACAGTAAAACTAAAGACCAAAAAGAAAATGTGGGTAGTAGAAATAGAAATGAAAAATCAGGGATATGGTTTTAGTGTTAGTGTGTTACAAATTGAGAATAAATGGAACACTTTAGAAAGAGCTTTCAAGAAGAAAACAGAAAATAACAATAAAACCGGCAGAGCACGTGCAAATGTCCTTACGAGAAGTAAGTTTTTTTAAGTTGAAGTTTAATCATATCAATTGATATTTTGTAGAGAATTAACTGAATGCATGCTACGAAAGTCGTCTGTTATACCAGAATTCTTATTTGAATCGAATGATAATGGGAAGAACCGACAGGAATTATTAATACAAGTAGATAGTGCACAAGCAAGTAGCAGTTCTAGTCCTAGCCCACAAATGGGGGAAAATAATTCTTCGAATAGTGAAAACATTAAATACCAAATGAAAGAACTAAGGAATTACAAAGGAAAAATGATTTAACAATTTAATGTACTGCTTATTAATTATAAAACATTCATAATGAATTACATATTTCATCTCTTAAATGCTTTCCATCTTAATAATATAATTGTGTAAATCCCTGCTTTAACATCCCAAATGAGTGAGTTCAGTATCTACTCGGCATGAACTCAAAGTAATATTAAAATTTTTTTGTTTTCTACTTAAATGTCCATTGTCTTTATATGGAACAATAAGCCATTTTAGGCAAGGAAACTGAATACACTAACTGCACTGTATTTAAGATCTACAATTCATTTTGATTAAAATATAATTACATTCTTATAGTTTATCGAATGAACTGATGCGTTATTTGTTTGGCAAAGTTTACCAACACAATTTACTTGTTAAGTTATAATCAAAATAAACTGAATACATATTTAAACAATCGGAGCGAAATCATATAAAAATCAAAATGTTTAAAATATCAAGGCAAAATTAGTTTATGTTATTTTCTTAATCTGATTCAAGTTCAGAACTTGTGTCATCTTCCCACAAACCAGTTTTCACTACAAATTCCAAACTTTCCACTATTTCGTCAAATAATCCATCTTTCTCCCACATTTCTTGAGTCAATCGATCCACATGCTTGCAATGTTTTAGCCAATCTAATGCTATGATTTCAGCAAAAGCGTTTCTCACTAGCACTTTCCTTGGTGCTTTGCTGTACGTTGTTCATTGCGACCTTATGTTTTACCAAACTCCATATAAACTCAATTGGATTAAGATCGCAATGATATGGAGGCAAACGTAACACTATATCCATGTTTTTTAAAAATTTCATCCACATAAAATGTTTTAGTATGATTAAACTGTTTCACCAGATCTAACAATTCGGCTTTTCGCATATCCCCAGTTGTTGAAACCTCGTTACTTTCAAGCCAATCTCTAATTTCCTGCTTTCTTGTGGCTTGGGTTGGGGGGATTTGTTAATTTGAACACTGTGGTACGGTGCATTATCCATAACAACTATCCCTTTTGGAGGCAAATTTGGGATCAATTGTTTTTCGATCCACTGCATAAAATTCTGATGATTCGTGTCATCGTGGTAATCCCCTGATTTACTCGTAGATTTGAAAATTAACAACGCGTTGTTTACAAGTCCGTATGCACCACCTGCGTGTACAATAATGTACCGCTGATCAGAACGATCAGCTTTGTATATACCTGGTTGCTCTTTTGACTGCCAGCATTTACTCACCCCATAAGATGGATGAATAAATCTAAATACGTGATTGGTTTTGTATTGTCTCCGGGAACACAGTTTTCTCTGCACTTTCGTAAATAACGAGAATGCCAAACTACGATATCATTGCGTTCCATGAGCAATTTTCGTCGGTTTTCACATTTCTTAAATTTGAAGCCAATTTTGAAAAGATTTCTTCGAATAGTTTCTTGTCCACCAGTATAATTGATCTTGTCTTGCATCTTATTCACTAAAATTTTTAACGTTGGCACTTGCTTGTCAACCGTGAATTGTTGCACTGTTCTTTTTAAGATTCCTAAATCACACATCCATTACTATATTATTGGATCCTCCGCTTCTCCTTTTTTTCGAAGGTGAATCGAGTAAATCACTATCAGCCACAGCAGCTTCTTTTCTGATCCTCAAAATAGTATCAACTGATATCCCAACAGTAGCCGCTGCAAGTTCGGTTGCCATGACCAAAGGGAATGCCCATTCACCAGCAGCTTTTTGTCTATCAAAGAACTGTACAACATGTTTGATAATGTTTCGAGCCTCAGAATGTATAGTTTTCTTCGTATCCAGCCATAATAGGGATAACCTTAAAACATTAAAATTACATTTTTATAAAAATTCTTGTACATACCTTTATTTCACAAATAAAACAACCAAAGTCTTCAAAAAAACTGATTTAACAAACAAGAGTAACACAATAAAGGGATTAAGTAATAAAACGCACGCGGAAAATGTCAGCTGTAAACTGTAATAATTTACTTTATCCGCAAACGTCACAAAAGTGACACGTTTATGGCTCAATGTCAAAGGTAAAACTTTTATTTTTCAGACATGGAGTAAAAGTTGTACTTTTTTATCCGCAAACGTCACAAAAGTGACACTTTTATGACTCAATGTCAAAGGTAAAAGTTTTACTTTTCAGACATGGAGTAAAAGTTGTACTTTTGCGCCTAGGCATTTTTATTTTTACCAAATGTGCTTATTAAATGTGCGTTATGGTTTCATTACTTGCAAAGCGTTTACTTGCAAAGCGTCCTGATTATCTTATTCTTTTACCTCTAATTATGTTTGATCTTTCCTTTCGATCTTTACCAATTATTTTTACGTTTGCGGATAAAAAAGTATATGTTATTCGGAGTAAAAGTGACTTTATGTAGCTCAGCTGAATTATTTGCCTCACTTGAATGTACCACTTTATAATTCTCAAATGTGATTGGACAAATAATTTGCCGCGTCAAAAATTTCAAATATATTATTTTAGTTGACATATTTTCCGACTATCTTGTTTACGGAGTGGAGATGTAGATTATTATTTTTGTTTTCACAATGACGTACATCATTTTGAAAAATTTATAAAGGGGAAGTCCCATGTTAAAATAAACTATTGTATATATTGGCTCCCCTAATTATTTTACAGTAAAATGTCAAATGTAAAACTTCTTAAGGAAAAAAGGCTGCTTCTTATGTTACAATTGCATTTACATTTGGTTCATCCGTTTTCGAGAAATTTAGGAAAAACTTAAGGGCTTTTTCGTAACTGGTCAAGGTTGCTTTGCTTTAGACAGACAATGCTAACAATAATTATTAATTGTCATTGTAAATCATTCACTGTTCAAAAACAATTCATTCATCATTAAAACTTTATTTGGGACAGATTATTACTTTTTAAAGAAAAATTTGTTTATAAAAATGAATTATTACACCAATGAAGAATATTGTTTAGTTGCAAACGGAGATTTATTTGAACACTTGATCAAATAGTAGAAATGATGATTTTTTGTTATTTATTTTCCAATTTTCATAATTAATTTGTTTATTTAGAATATCATCTTCTTTTATCTTATTTTATTTGTGCTCCTTATTGTATTTATCCTGACACTTACATGGCTTATTAACGTTACCGGTTACGAAAAAGCCCTTAAGTTTTTCCTAATTTTCTCGAAAACGGATGAACCAAATGTAAATGCAATTGTAACATAAGAAGCAGCCTTTTTTTCCTTAAGAAGTTTTACATTTGACATTTTACTGTAAAATAATTAGGGGAGCCAATATTTACAATAGTTTATTTTAACATGGGAACCCTATGCCCAGAAATTCAAGAGACACAGTGTATATTATTTCTATCATTAGCAGTGTTATCTTAGAATCTATAACAGATAAAAAAAAGTATTATATAAAAGTTTTTTTGGGTTTATTACAATTTTTAAATTATTTACTTTTTACATATATAGGGTGTCCCAGTAAGTCGGAATCGATGTCAACTCGAAAAATTTAAATGGAACACTCTGTATTTTATTACATATTTGGATTTTCCTCAAGAAAGTGAGATACTTGTATCTAAAACTTTTTTTTTAATTTTGCACAGTTTCGAAGTAAAATGAAGCTATGTTATTTTTATCACAAAATTACCCTGTTAAAAAACTTATTGCTATACACAAAAAAAAATTAAAAATTAGGCAAATTATATATATTTCACATCACAAAGGTTGTGATCAATAATCCAAATCATTAGAAACTTCTATTTTAATACTGGGTGTTTTTTATACACGGTTCAATCGAAAATATTTTGAATGAAAAAACTTGGATTTTTTAAATGGAACACCCTATATTTTTATTGCATATTTAGATTCTATATTAAAAAATAAAAAAACTTTTTGTAATTACACTTTTTTTTTTAATTTTCATTAGTTTTGGAGTAAATTTAGGTCTTGTAATTTTTATCACAATTTTTGCTCATTAATATGCTATTTAAAAATAATAATTGTCATAAATGTTAACCGTTAAATTATACTGTTAAGTTTACGAAATTAGTTTAAAAGAGTTGTAAAAGAAAAGTAGAATCCTTACTATACCCAGTTTGTTAAAAATTAATATTTAAAATAATATATTCTCTCTCTCTCTCTTTAGTATTTACGTTTGCAACATGTTTTAAGTTAAGGATTTAGAGTAGGTCTAGGATCAGGGTAATGGCAGCTTTTATTAGTAATAATTAAAAATCAAGGCGGCTGTGTTTAGCAAAGTAAACAATTTGACAGTTAAGAGCTGTTTAATTCTATTGATTTTGTGATAAGTTGTGTTAAAAAAAAGCATTTATATTATTATTGTAAAAATGGTAAACTATTCCGAACAAGAAAGATTAGATTTATTTGAATGCTACATTAGAAACAATAGAAGTCCAGGACTAGCTTTGAGAGAATATCACACCTAAGAATACTAATAATAAAAAAATATTTAGGAGAATAATTTCGGATCTACACGAAAAGTTTGTTGTTATTAATAAAAAACGAAACAGACCAAATACTATTTTAACACAAGATCGTCAGATTAAGGTTTTATTATATTTTACTGAAAATCCTGAAAGTTCATTAAATGATGCTACCCGTAATTTAGAAATAAAGAAAACTAGTATTCATAGAAGCGTTAAATTAAATAAATATAAGCCATATAAAAAATTATTATTAATTTTATTAAATACATAAATAAAAAGTTTACCTCGAGTAGGATTTGAACCTACGACCTGTACTTTGCTAGAGTACCGCGCTAACCAACTGCGCCATCAAGGTTTAAGCCCCAATCGATGTAAATTTTGTCTTTATGTATGTAGAACTGATGTAAATTCTAAATATAATGAGATTACAATCAAATTACTAGCAAAGTACAGGTCGTAGGTTCAAATCCTACTCGAGGTAAACTTTTTATTTGTGTATTTAATAAAATTAATAATAATTTTTAATTATATATTTACCTTTGAACTTATTCGTTCATAACAAAAACTTATAATAATAAGCTATATAAGTTTCTACCTGTTCAGAAATTAACAGAAGCTGATTGCAATGAAAGATTGAAATTTTGCAATAGCATGATGGACATGCAATTTGAAAGAAATATATTTCCCAACGTGTTTTGGACCGACGAAGCTACCTTTAGCACAAGCGGTACGTTTAACAGGCGTAATTGTCACTACTGGTCTAAAAATAATTTAATGAAAGTAAAAGAATTAAAAAAACAAGGCAGAAAAGGCGTTAACGTCTGGTGTGCTATTATACATAATGTAATATTGGGTCCTATATTTTTAATGGGTATATGAATAGAGGAGATATAAGCAAATGTTGGAAATCCAAATACCAGAATTGCTGGAAACTTTGCCCGAGCGCGTTCGAGCAAACCTGGTTTACCAGCAGGATAGCGCGCCGTATCACTGCACGGACGAAGATATAAATTTTTTAACTGAAACCTTCGACACAATTATATGCAAAAATGGCACGATCTCCTGGCCTCCAAGAAACCCTGATCTATCCCCACTTGGCTTTTTTTTGTGGGGTACATTAAAAGAAAGAGTTTACAAAAATAGGACGAACAGTATTGAAGAATTGAAGCAATTGAAGGAGAGAATTTGCAGCATTAAATAATTCCGATGTAGTGAAAAATGCCATTCAATCTTTAGAAACTAGATATACCACATGTATAGCGGTTAATGGAGGATACATTGAAAACTTGTTGTAAATTTCTGTTGTTTATTTGTTTGTTAGTTGTGTTATTATGTATTAAATACGTTCTGAAAATTTTGTTGGTGCATCATTTTATAATAAAATATCTAGTAAACATCTTACAATTATTGATAATAATAATTATACATGAATTTAATTTAGTTAGTATTTAGTATTTTCGTTTTAACAAGCCTACTTAAAATATTATTTTACCAGAAACAACGCAAAAGGTTAGAAAAGAGATTCGAAATATGTATATTTTTAACATACAAAATCAAAAGAATTATACGAGTAACACACTATCACAGCCTTCTTAACAGTCAAATGGTTTCCTTTGCTAAACACAGCCGCCTTAATTATTATATTACTAAAAACTGTCATTACCCATTTATTTAAAAAATCCAAGTTTTTTTCATTCAAAATATTTTCGACGACCCGTGTATAAAAAACACTCAGTATTAAAATAGAAGTTTCTAATGATTTGGATCATTTATCACAACCTTTGTGATGTGAAATATATATAATTTACCTAACTTTTAATTTTTTTTTTTTGTATATAGCTTAAACTTGAAACGCAAATACTAAAGAGAGAGAATACCTATATTATTTTAAATATTAATTTTTAACAAACTGGGTATAGTAAGGATTCTACTTTTCTTTTACAACTTTTTTAAACTAATCTCGTAAAGTTAACAGTATAATTTAACGGTTAACATTTACCACAATTATTATTTTTAAATAGCATATTATGAGCAAAAATTGTGATAAAAATTACAAAACGTAAATTAACCCCAAAACTAATGAACATTTTTAAAAAAGTGTAATTACAAAAACTTTTTTATTTTTTAATTAGAATCTAAATATGCAATAAAATATAGGGTGTTCCATTTAAAAAATCTAAGTTTTTTTTCATTCAAAATACTTTCGATTAACCCGTGTATAAAAAACACTCAGTATTAAAATATAAGTTTCTAATAATTTGGATCATTTATCACAACCTTTGTGATCTGAAAGATATATAATTTACCTAATTTTTAATTTTTTTTTTGTATATAGCAACAAGTTTTTTAATAGGGTAAATCGATTCCGACTTACTGGGACACCCTGTACATATAAAAAGTAAATAATTTAAAAATTTTAAAAAATCCAAACAACTTTTATATAAAACTTTTTTTGTATATGTTATAGATTCTGAGATAGGGACATCTTACGTGGAACACCCTGTACCTGACATACCTTCCAACTTCAATTTTTTGTACTCAGTGTTGCAAACTTATAATATGGTTTCAGTATACAGGTTTTTTCTTATTTTTTAAATGTACGGATTTCTCATTCTTCAAGATAATTATTTAACATGTTAAACTTTTTGTTACACATCTATTGTAATTTTTTTAACTTGTTTTGTTGTATATCTGACAGTGTAAAAAGAGCTAGCTAAAAAGATGAAAGAATTCACACCGTATCTCTGAATTAGGACTAAAAGCAGTTTAAAGTCACGTAGTAAGATCATTGCTAAGTCAATAAAATGAAATAAACGTAGCGGAACCATACGTTACACGACAAACAATTTTAATCTCTCTTAATTTTGCTATAGAACTGAGCAATTCTGAAAATGTGTGGGCAATTTTGGTCCGTAGTAGAATGGGGTACCTACTTATCCCCCACCAGTTTTAATCGGATAGCGTCATAACTGAAAGGAGTGGGGGAGTCACGTGACCTGCCCCCCTCCACGTAGCCCAGCCCACTTGTCGGGTCTTCGTCCCCTTCTCGGGCCCTCTTGTTTACTATGGCAGGAAAACTTGAAATTTGAAATATTGTTCTAATAAGGGGGGTCCGCATACTATCTTATAAGACAACTATAGGCCTACGGAACTTGTTCTCCGGTATTCGCCCCTTGTCTGGCCCCCTGATAGTTTGTGATATCACCTACTGGTGTATTTTAAAACTAATGAATGTTTTCTGTAATAGAGGTTGATCGTGGCTCCACCTAGTAGTATATTTTAAAAGTAGATTTAACTGTTATGGCGGGTAATTTGAAATAGTATTTTAATAAGGTGGCCCGCGTACAACCTAATAGGACACCATTAGTACTCCTAAACTTGTCACAGAGTTTTAACCCCACTGCAGCTTAATTCATCTAACTAAAACAGGAAAAGAAGCTGAGCTAACAACTCTTCATAACCTTCAGGTTACGATTCTCCCACTGTATATACCTAACTCCTATGAGCGACCGCTTACTAAGTAGATAAGGCTAACCGACGCTCAGAGTTGGTACTCCCCCTAAACGTGAGGGCACCGGCGTGGGAAAACAGTCGACCATTGCTGATTTTATTTAAGTTACAGTTTGCAAAAACCAACTTTCAACTATAAAATCCTAATTTGATTTAACTTGCATTTATTAATTAATCCTATATTTAAATACAAAAACTTTATTAGTTTGCAAAAACCAGCTTGTAGTATATATATTTATAACCAAACTTGAAATCAGGCCTCTATATTATTTTACATATAAGGATTGTCTTATCGGAAATACCTCTGTCAAAAGGGCCTTAGGTTTATAAACAAGCTTGAACACCAATTATGCATTTATAAAAATTATTCTACTTACAGCGTTACGCCCAACGTTTTTAAATGGTTGTACACTACTAAAAACCTTAATTTGTTTTAATAACAAAGAATGTAAATAGCATAATTATATTTCAAGGACCTTTTACCTTTTATATAATTACTTAATTAAACAAGTTGACCTTTCCAATTTTGATAATACACTTCATTTTTTACTTTAAGCAATATCAAGTCAACGTGAGTATACAAATTCCATATGGTATCACTAATACGATGTTGAATCAAGCTGTAGGAATTGATAACTAGAAGTGTATTATCAAAATTGTAAATGAAAGTCAACTTGTTTATTTGTCCCTAGGCATTTTTGCTATTCGCATAATTATCAAAACTAAGGTTCTAATCAATTTAAAAATGGTATCTGTCTTAATAATCTTAAAACGTATAGATAGAGTAATCTGATCAGCCTCATTTTATATAATTTAACATGGGTCTTGTCAGTATTTAGATTCAATCAATCAAAAACCATAAATTGTTTTAATAACAAAGAATGTAAACATTTCCGGGACCTCTCACCTTTTATGTTGATAGCTAAAACAAACTAACCAAATGATCTTGCTAGAGTTTTACATGTTAAATGTTTTGATCATCTTACAAATCTAAAACCTAAAGGTATTTTAATGAATTGTATTACTGCAGAATCGGTAATCTTTTAAGTTCAATTCTAAAATGCTGATTTGATTCAATTTACACTTTCCAAAAACCAACTTTCAATTCTAAAATACTGGTTTGTTTCGATTTAAACCAACTTCCAATTCTAAAATACTGATTTGATTTAACTTGCAGTTTGCAAAAACCAACTTGAAATCAGGCTTCTATACGAAAATATCTCTGTCAAAAGGGCCTTTGTTTTATAAACAAGCTTGAACACACAGAGTCGTTATTGAAAATGGACAAATGGAGCAAATAGACAAGTTGACTTTCATTTCCAATTTGCTAATACACTTCAAGGACTGTCTTACCCGATATACCTCTGTCAAAAGGGTCTTAGATCTATAAACAAGCTTGAACACACAAAGTCGTTATTGAAAATGGAGTAATGTCTGCGGCAAATAGACAAGTTGACCATCAGTTATCGTTTTAAGATTATTAAGACGGATACTCCTCTTTATAATTACAACTGCTTAAAGTTCTCATTATTGTCCATAATCATGAAATATTGCTAGTAAACCGTTTTGTTGAAATTGCCGCTATTTAGAGGGTAGTAAATTTGGATCACATACATAAAGTACTGTAAAAATATGGTAATTACGACACCATTAGTTACACTGGTACAAGTCGCGCTCAATAGCGTAGCACGCTACTAAAGGTATACTGTGATTTTTATCACTCAGATTCATTACTCGTCAAAACCAAGAGTAACAAAAAAGCACTTTATCGTTCGTTTTGATTGAAAAGGAAATACGGGACATGGACGCATCATCCGAAGGGTCAGAGGGGTACCAAATACTACTCGGCACGGGAAGGAGAGGGATTTTAAATTAGATACAAAATTTAGTTTTTATACTTTCTAGTGTAAGTGACAAATGTAGTGGTTGTGTATGGTTATGCCATAATTCAATAGTGTAAAAAAAATATCTGGTGTGGAATAACACACCACCTTCCAATCCACAAAATGGAAGATAAAAGATATGAAATAATTTTAATATCATTTTTTGTTAGCATAATTATGCAACCTTTTATAATAAGTTAATTACAAAAATATGCAACATTTAATAGCTAATAGACATCTAAATGATAACTTAAATTAAAAGAAATGAAATAATTTTAATCTCAATTTCAACTACACAACCTCTTTTTTATACGTTCATAACGGAAACGGGCAACATTGTAAAAACAAAAACAATAATCTGTCATGACGTTTAAAACTTCATGTCAGATAGAGATTAAGGGACATAAATACATGTTAACGTAAACAAAATTCCAAATCCACCCGCTTCTATAAAAATATCGATAATACAGCGTGAGTATTTTCAATCATATTTATTTAATTTTTACATTTATTCCGCTTTATATTCAAAAACGTTATAAAAAAAATTCATGTAAAATTAAATTTTTGCTTTTAAAAATACGTCTACACTTTTTCTTATAAAATTAATCGTTATTCAGACAATGGAAAAAATTGAACTAACACTAAAATTTTACTTTTTTTTGCCGCTAAATTACGAGTCATATCAAAAAATTGCATAGAACATAATTAATTGATATGTCTATATCTAGGTAAGTATATCTATGTATTTTTATACCTTTGAAATATGCAGCTGTTTTAGAAATATTTGATAAAAACCAAAAATTGACCCTAATAAACCCCCCTCTCCGCAGATGGATTTCTCCCAAAATCTAATCAGCTCTAATAAAGTTCCCGTTTGACTCTGAGTGAATACAGACGCTCGTGGTCTGCTTCTCTGATTAGGTTTACTCAAGCGCACTGACCTCGGGGTCAAGTGCAAACGTTTATTTACTGTCAATTGAATTACACGGTGTAAACCTGTGTCTGAGCGCTGGTGATATCAAGTGTGCAAGATAAGAGAAGGCCGTAAGGTCGATGTACATAGCGCGGACGATAAGCAAGTATATATTTGTATTATAGAATACATTGTAATTTAATAAATCCTTAACATTCATAATGGCTTTTGCCAGTAATTATACAAACAGGCAATTGCCTTTTTCACAAATTCCACTTAATTATGGGACTGAATCCACAAACACAAATAAACCAACAACCCGGCGCGTATTCTCAACCAACGAATATGCAAAATGCAGTATACTACAGCCCACCCTGGCCGAATTATCAACAACATCAACAGCAACCAACAACAAACCTCCAATTTTCACCACTAGTTTTACAAAACGAACATGATTGGCAAACAGTTAACCGCAGCTCTAAGAAAAGTATTCTTAGTCCCGAAACGAAAGAAGCCACAAGCGAAGAAAGCTACTGGTTGAAAAAACCTATTCCAACGAATAACAGATACCAAAATTTGCCCCCTCGACGATGACATGAACCAAGATAAAGAACGAATAGTAACAATGAACCAAAACCACCACCGGTCTTTATATCACGAGATATTAAACCACTTATGGAATTGCTCGAAAATTTAGCAAAAGATAATTATACCCTCAAAGCAACCAATAATGATCAGGTTAAGATACAACTAAAAACACAAGAAACTTACAGCGCAATTATTAAAGCTTTAAAGGAACGTAATACTGAGTTCCACACGTATAAACCCACACAAGATAAAAATGTTCGTGTTGTACTCAAAAACCTCCATCCATCATCAGATATGGAGTTACTCAATGAACTGGGAAAACACAACTCAACACATGGAATATAAAACACCGCGTCACAAAAAAACCCCTTACCAATGTTTTTCATCGATCTTCAGACAAACGATAACAACAAGGAAGTTTACAATATCAAATTATTACAAAACTGAGTGGTGAATTTTGAACCACCACACGTGAAGAGGGAAATACCACAATGCGCTAAATTCCAAAGGTACGGACATACTAAGAATTACTGCTATCAACAAAAATGTCTAGGGAGCCACTCGACAACAGAATGTCCAAGAAAAGCAAGAAACGACGAAGTTAAGTGTGTAAATTGCAACGGAAATCACCCTGCTAACTATAGAGGGTGCTGGGTCCACAAACAATTGCAGCAAAAGATTTACCCTACACTACAGCAGAAAATTAATAAAATCCCTACAAGAATGATCCAACCTGGAGTAACATACGCGCAACAAACAACTGGCAAATTCCAGGATACACAAAGCACAAACAACACCAGCCAACTTAATTCAAACAATTCACCGCAGCAAACAAACCAATTTTCAGAACTCCAGTCTATGATGAAACAGTTAATGGAACAGATGAGTACGATGATAAATCTGTTAACCACCGTCGTAAACAAACTTACATAATGGCTGCACCACTTAAACTTGCAATATGGAACGCCAATGGTTTGAATCAACACGCCCAGGAAATCTTGTACTTTCTACAAATAAACCAAATCGATGTCATGTTAATATCAGAAGCACACTTCTCAAATAAAACTCACGTTAAAATACCAAACTACTGCATCTACTACATAACACACCCCAGCGGAAGAGCACATGGAGGCACTGCAATTATTATCAGGCAGAAAATCAAACACCATGAATTAGAACAGTACCAATGTCAATACCTGCAGGCTACAAACATCGCTATAATAGATCACAATAGGTTCGTTGGTCGTATCGGCAGTATATTGCCCACTCAAGTATAAAAACAAAAGACAACAGTACGAACAATATTTTCGTACTCTGGGGAGCCGATTCATTGTGGGTGGCGATTTTAACGCCAAAAACCCTGTCTGGGGTTCACGGATTACTACGACAAAAGGCAGAGAATTACTAGCTGCAATAACGAACTACAACCTACAGTGCCTTGCAACGGGTGAGCCCACTTACTGGCCAACGGACCCTCGGAAAATACCCGATGCCATTGACTTTTCAGTAACAAAAGGAATGGATCCCAAACGATTTACGATGAAAACATCTCTAGACCTTTCCTCAGACCACTCAGCTATTATTATGACTTTGTACACAAAGGTACAACATAAACAAAAACAACCAACGCTCTATTCTAAATACACTAACTGGGATATTTTCAAAACACATCTAGATGAACTAATCAATCTAGATATGCGATTAAAATCAAAAGAAGACATAGACAGTGCAGTCAACGAGACAGTTAAAGCCATACAAGAAGCTGCCTGGCAAGTCACTCTTGATATTCATACATCACAAATTAAAGAAGTTTGTCCGACAACCATCAAGGTTAAAATTACAGAAAAACGTAAGCTACGCAAACGATGGCAAATAACGCGATCAGCGGAGGACAAAAGAAAATTTAACAAAGCAGCACAAGACCTCAAGCAAATGCTATTAGACATAAAAAGTCAATCAATACAGGAGTATCTGAGTAGTCTCACTGCAACAGAAGCTAACGATTATTCGTTATGGAAAGCCACTCGAAAAATGAAACGTACACACCAAACAACACCACCTATAAGGACTGTAAATGGCACCTGGGCAAGAGACGGTAAGGAAAAAGCTTTAGCCTGCGCAAAACACCTAGAAAAGGTATTTATGCCTGTTCCTTCACAACTGACGGCAGATGAAGAAAGCGAAATTAAAACCTATTTAGAAGCACCGTTTCAAATGGATTTGCCTATCAAAAATTTTACAACGCATGAAATCAAACGAGCAATACTACTCGAAATTAATCCTAATAAGTCACCTGGTTGGGACCTTATCACTGGCAACGTACTACGAGAATTAACTCCTAAATGTCTGAAAGTTTTAACATTTATCTACAACACTATTCTACGAATAAAACATTTTCCTAATCAGTGGAAGCTGGCTCAAATGATCATAATTCCAAAGCCAGGAAAGAATTTAACCAATACTGAATCCTGCAGACCCATAAGTCTCCTGCCAGTGTTATCAAAATTGTTTGAAAAACTATTCCTAAAACGACTCCGACCAATACTGCCTGAAAGAGAAGTTATTCCCAATCATCAGTTTGGATTACGAAACCAACATGGCACAATCGAGCAGGTACACAGAATAGTTAACAAAATAAGTAATGATCTATAATCCAAACGGTATTGCTCCGTCGTATTTCTGGATGTGAAACAAGCATTCGACACAGTATGGCACAAAGGTTTAAGCTACAAAATCAAAAAAGTACTAGCCCATCATTACTACGAAGTTCTCAAGTTTTACCTGGAAGGAAGATGGTTTCTTATCAAACAGAGAGAAGAGCTAACGAATTTATATCCTATTAACTCTGGAGTACCTCAAGGTCGCGTCCTGGGTCCAGTTTTATATACCATATATACTGCCGATATACCCGCAACAAATCTTGCCACCATAGCTACATATGCTGATGACACAGCTATACTAGCATCAGATAATAGCCCTGCTGTTGCATCGGAAAACCTCCAGCAAAACCTAATTTTACTTGAAGACTGGTATTGGAAATGGAAAATTCAAATAAATACTACTAAATCGTCACACGTCACTTATACCATGCGAAGAGGTAAATGCCCAGCTGTATCATTTAATAACACGGTAATCCCACAAACTGAAGATGCAAAGTACCTGGGTATGCATCTTGATCGGAGACTCACATGGCGTAACATATTTTTACCAAGCGTAAACAACTCGGCCTTAAATTCACTCAGATGTACTGGTTACTGGACAGAAAATCACAGTTGAAAATCGAAAACAAGCTTCTTATTTACAAGACCATTTTAAAACCGATATGGACGTACGGTATACAATTGTGGGGTACAGCTAGTACCTCAAATATCGAATTCTTACAAAGATTCCAGAACAAAGTCCTTAGGAGTATAGTTAATGCTCCATGGTATGTGCCTAATTATGTTATACAAAGAGATCTTAATATAGAATCAGTGCGGGAAGTGGTTAAAAATTACTGTGCGAAATATCAAGATAGGCTTTCAGTGCACCCTAATGTCTTAGCCACAGAATTGTTCGATGATAATAATATCATTCGTCGGTTAAAACGTTTCAAACCATCAGACCTGGTTAACAGGTTTAATTAATGTGTAGGTACTAGCCGTACATATTAAACAAAGCATTTAACTACATCAAATTGTAAACTAATGTAATCAATCAATTGTGTAGTAATTTAAAGATGAGAGAACTATCATTGGATTGTTTCTCGGCAAGTTTGTTTGTAGTAGTTTAGTACTTAGTATCACAAAATTTACTTATTGTTCGCTTGAACAGATTGTACATTTGCAAAGAGTTAAAAAAAAATCCAAAGCTTAAAAAAACTGTAAGTACGTTGGTGTTTTCGTTCTGAAGTTATCCTGGATACTAACAGATGTCCGATCTTGGCGAAACTTGACCAAAAGTTGTAAAATGAACTAATAAGTCGATTTTGCGATAGTGAAAAAAAAGTCGATTGCATAACCTTCTATACCTACATATGTTGGTTGGAAGATAAAAAGGGGTTGCATAATTATCCTAAAATAATAGGTTATTACATGTGGTGTATATATGATTTAGCTCCGAGGAGTTAGCCCAGGAGCCAAAATAAGCGACAAAATGTCAAACTTCTGCACCGAATATAGTATACTATTTTTTCTTCAAGTATAATCTGCATTTTCCATTCGAAATATTGAGTGAATTTCTGTTACAACTCAATTTGATTGATTAATTACATTAGGCAATGAGAAATTAAATGGCAAATGTCAAAACAAAATGGAAACAACCAAAAGATATGAATAAAACTTATTTCTACGACAGGTAGCTAGATCAAGAATAGCATGATTTAATAGCGCTTGAAGAAAAACTTATTAAAATTATTTCATTTCTTTTAATTTCCACTTTTTAGGTTGGAAGATCGTGTGTTGTTCCACACCAGGTATTTAAATTTTGTTTTTATCATTTGTGCTGATTGGCTTTACTGTTGTTGTTTTCAAATTTACTATTGTTTTATTTACAATTATGTGTTAAACTTTGTAACTGTTTGCAGAGTGACAGTCTTCTGTAAATACCTTTAATTTGAAATAGATAGAGATTCGCGGTTTTCACCAAATTATTTAGTGCGTAATCATCTTTTTGATAATGTCAAAAATATATTTCATTTTACACCGCCAAAATCATGGATGTTTTAAAAAGCGCTCTTTATTGATCACTACGAGAAATACAGAGGAGTGGTTGTAGCGTAATTAATAGAGGAGCCTAAGTTTGTTAGTTGTGGTTAAAGCAATCTGAAATTTTTTATTTCATGAGATAGGCTAATGGGTTTTAGACAAAACGTTCCAAAATTATGAGAAATTTAATGCGGATACCTTGAGTTTTCACCTTTTTTAGAAAAATTTGATTTTCTAAGCGTCAATTTTACAAGCTTGAAAATTATTTCCATCTATGTATCACGTGGAGTTTTATTACGATTTTTTGCCCAAACCTCTGCGGGTAATCTGCTATGGCTTACAATCCCTTTTTTCAAACTGCTTTAATCTGTACATTTCTTATTATGTAACATAAATAATTTCAACATTATACATTAATAAATTCTTTTAATACTAATAATTAAATACCAGTGTACGAAATGTCAATTGTTTACAACATCTTTAACAATTTTAGTTGATATTACTACTGACGAAGATAACTGTAAGTGTTATCGAAACGTTTCGATTGTATAATTTAAAATAGACCATTAAAAATCCCAAAAAAGGTATTTGATTACGAAATATCAAATTTTATACTCATAACCAACTGGTAATTGTAATATTTAAATCGCTCGAAATTTAAATAAATAATTCATTTTCAGCACAGTGATAGTATGTAAGACATTAATAGTGTGTACGGATGAAATGGAAGTTGATATGAAAGAAAAGGTGTAGCCAATCTGATTATGTTGATATTTCGTCCTTCCTTTGTGGGTAATTTTTGTCGGGAGTGATAACAAAGTTTATAGTACTATTTTTGCTTTATTTTATTTTTTTACCAATTCATTTATGCTAGTAGTATTCTTTATTATACACATAATAGTCATTTTTACAAACACTAATGCGAATTCCGTACATTTTTCACACTCCATCCATCAGTTTACTCGCATTTGTGAAATATTGAATTAATTATATATGCATATATTTGTTACAGATTTAATACATTTCAAATCTAGATGGAAGTAGAGGATATCATGTGTGATCAGGGAATTATGAAAACTGAACTAGGGATGGACATTGAAACGGAATCTTCAACGATTATTGCTATTTCTGCTACGTAAGTTAATAAATTTGTAACGCATGTGGCGACAAAAAAAAATTCTAACGTAAATTCTGATTTAGATTAAAACACAAAATTTAATAACTCGAAATACACTATTACAGTAAAAATATGTAACTAATGTAAATTGTATTTGTGTGTTTAAGTTATATGGATCTTTATACTATATATATATATATATATATATATATATATATATATATATATATATATACATACGGTGTGGCGCGAAGAGTTTTGATTAAAAGTAATGGTGGATACAGTTATGTTAAAAATCTGAAATTGCGAAGCTGTAGGTTTTGGATGACGCTGAGTTCAAATATAATATTGTCCTGAATGTGGCACTTCCAGTTATACCGGAAGTAGACGTCAACTTTGTTATTTTAAATGTAACCTAATATTTTTTATTTTATTTTCGAATTCTACATGAAATTCTAGATAAAATTTCTGCACAATGTCCTATACCAAAAATGAAGTATTTTCGAGATATTTCGATTTTTTTTTAAATTTTGAAAACATCCTAGTCCACATTGAGTAACGATATCTCCATTAATAACGAAGCGCTTGCCCGTTAACTCCATATATCCATCTCGTTGATATTTTGTACAGGGTGTTTTAAACTTAGCCGCCAACATGCACAATTTAAATCATTTATAAGTTGCTTATATATAGAACACCCTGTATTTTATTACATTTTCCGCTGTATTTTTTAAGCCAATTCGTTTGGTATCAGTATTCCCTATACCTAAATCCAACCACTTTTGAGATATTTCATTATCTTAGTTAAAACATAACAACATTTAATTATTTCAACGTGAAGAGATTCAAGCAAGCGCGGGTAAACGGCGGGAGTAACTATGACTCTCTTAGAAACCGTCGTTCTGTCAACACGTATTTAGTGCTGAGCAGTGTATTACGGAATTATTTGTAATTAAGATCATTTTATCTACGCTTGCTTCTGTGAATTACCCTTATAATATAGTGCAGTAGGTCCGGTGTAGTGTAAATTGCAATCAGTGACAGTGGTGATTAATAACGACATTCCAACGCGTGTGCTCTTTGTGTGTATAAACTTATGAACTAAATATACGTGAACACTTATAAGCCTTAACTTTGTTCATATAGTTTATGTGGTAGAGGTAGGACTAGCTTTTATATAATTATTTAACATCTAATTAGTCCGCCTAGAACAATTAGGCGCGGGGATTTTTCCTCTACCACCACCTG
This sequence comes from Vesta saturnalis, assembly GCA_036346205.1. Classification (NCBI taxonomy): domain Eukaryota; kingdom Metazoa; phylum Arthropoda; class Insecta; order Coleoptera; family Lampyridae; genus Vesta; species Vesta saturnalis. The sequence continues at coordinate 1,717,641 of JARFJB010001840.1, forward strand.
CATAAGTGCACCGCTATCACGTCGATTTTGACCTCATAGGTCACTTACCAACAGATTACCACTATCACCGTACACACACGCACATGTCTTCTAAGAAGGTTACTCCGGCCACGGACCAATCGTCCTTGGCTCAAAGAAGATCCTCTATCGGTGGTCCGTCTACCCGACGCTCGTCGATTGGAGCATCTCCAAACCCGGGATCCACCCCCGGCCCATCGGGGCTTGCAACTAACCGTACTGCGAAATCTGGTATCGAGTTAGTTTCCGATGCCACGTAAGCCACCACCTCAACCCCAACAGAGACACTGCCCTTTCAGTGCACCAAGTGCGGAAAAGGGTACTCACTGAAGTCCTCTCTGGCGAGGCACATTAAGGACTGTGGGACCAGGACACGAGATAGGTACCTATACTGCGGGGTTTGCTTTCCGACTTTCCAGGCCGTGCGTCAGCACGAGCGCCGCACGCATTCTCACGAATACAACGCGGAACTAGAAAGCAAAGCACGTCTTTCCGAACCCAAGCTAATGGAGAAGATCGCATCGATTGAATCCAAATGCAAAGGAGGCGTGTTTTCATTCAGAGAAGCTGAAGTCGCCACCGGTTTGACTAAACACCAAATCCGGCATATGCGGGAGAAGGCAGAATACTCTAAATATCTAGAGCGTGCCAAGAGTAGCCAGAAAAGAGCCAGCTTTACCCTTTTTGGCGCGGCCACATCGGGCTCTCTAGCACGCCCAGTTACTTCCATAGTACCTACAACATCTACGGCACCTCCTCCTTCCACCTCTAGCATTAGTAAGCGACCATCCACCTCTCCCCGAATCAATAAACCACCTAGACCCACCTTGTCCCCAGAACCACCTACCTCTTCGTCAACATCTATGACTGCGCCTAGATCCTTTAAGCCAGCCGCTAGCAAACCACCTGCTGCTATGCCGTCTTCAGTATCCCAGCCCGCAAGGGGTGGGACCAAACGTGCCCTGACTTCGCCAGTGCAGCAACCACCAACACGAGTCCGACGGGATGCACCTGTCTGCATACCTACACATTCTGCAGCCCCGCCACCGGAGGCCCCTTCGCCAACGGTGGCGGTAAGCCCGCCGGACACCGCTAAACGAAAGCGTTCTATATCAACCCCTACACCACCAAGGAGTGATGTCCTCCGTTTCCGGCCGACCACGCAGGATGACTTAACGCCCATCTCCACGACTCCTATGTTAGCCGCTCGCACCAATTCATCGCCACATATTACACCACCACCGCCGGCTCCTCACGAGGGGAGTCCTATCAATAACGCCGAGTATCCCGAGTTCGCCACACTACATACTACGATACCTGATAGGCTGGCGGAAGAAGCCTCCTTCTTGGTACGCATTCTATCCTTTAGAAAACGCGACCACGCAGCCTGCCACAAGAGGCTTATACATACAGCCCTTTCGGGCTCGAACCGGGAGCTCCAGCTTAAGATTGAACGCTGGATCGGCGAACGTTTCCCTCTAAATCAAAGGAAGATGCCGAAGAGAACCTTTTCACAACAACCACCACCACCACCTAGAGTACCGGCCAATAGTAGAGAACGCAGAACTATGATGTACGCAAAGGCGCAAGATCTCTACATAAAGAACCGCTCTCTATTGGCCGACTGCTTACTCGACGCCAAACCTTTGCTAGAGAGGGAAATATTCCCAGACTCTAACGCCGTAAGCCAACTATACAAGGATCTATTTGGAGGACCGCAAATCTTGGACGAGGCCCCTTTTGAGGTCGACGCCGAACCCTCCGAGGGATTATACCTTCCTATTGACACCCTTGAAATCGAGGCAACAATGCGCGGATGGTCAAACTCCGCGCCCGGTACTGACGGCATCACCATCCCGCAAGTGCGGAAATGCCGACTACAACATCATGAGGTCCTGTATAACATCCTCTTATACAGGAAGATAACACCTACCTCCTGGGCTACCTCTAGAACAGTGTTGATACCTAAGGACGGTGACCGGGCCGATCCTAACAATTGGCGACCAATAACCATAGGATCAGCGTTACAAAGGCTACTCCACCAGATACTAGCCAAACGACTGACTAACGCAATCCATTGGAACGAACATCAGCGCGGGTTTTTACATCCCGAGGGATTACTCGCCAATACCCTGGCGCTGGACGGGTACCTCCGTAAGAAGACGCTCGAGGGCAAATCCTTCAACGTTGTCGCTCTCGACCTACGCAAGTCCTTCGACACCGTAGCCCACTCCTCCATCGAGCGGGCTATGCGCCACCATCGGCTAAGTGAGCAGTTTATTGAATATGTACTGAGTACCTACACACACGCAACCACGACCATCCAGGTTGGTGCGGAGAGAAGTGGAAGTATCTCTATCCGGAACGGGGTTAAGCAGGGCGACCCACTTTCACCGGCCCTGTTTAATCTCGTTATGGACGAGTTGCTGTGCGAGCTGAACAGCACCGGAACGGGTGGCACGATTGCCCCGGCGACTCGGATCGCGGCACTGGCATTCGCGGACGACATCATCTTGCTCGAAGACCGGGACATTGACATGCCAAACCAAATGGACGCTGCAGAACGTTTCTTCCTTGCTAGGGGAATGGAAATCAATCTCAAGAAATGCCTATCCATCTCGGCAGTGCGCGTCCACGGGAAGTCCGTCCCGCGGTCTAAACCGGTCTTCAAGATCGCCGGTAGGCTTCTACCATCCATAGGCACCATGGCCACTTTCAAGTACCTAGGCCACCGTTTCGGTGCCACTGCGGCGGCCAAACCGAGCCTCTATAACCTTACATCATGGTTAAGCAACTTAGAAAGATCTCCGCTACGCCCGCACCAAAAATTCGGGATTCTGAAGACGTACTTCATACCACGTGTGTTGTACGGCCTCCAGAACCCCAAAATAACTGCCACAAAGCTCGCCGAAGCAGATAGGATGGTGAGGAAGACAACGAGGAGGATCCTTCACCTCAGCGTCCACACGGGGAACCAGTTCCTACACGCCGGCGCCAGGGATGGAGGCTTGGGAATCCCCGAATTACGCCGGCTAATCCCCTGGATCCTCCATAATAGATTCCAGACTCTACGCCGAATCAATGACAGGCTTACGGCGGCAATGCTGGGTAACGCAGGACCCACAACCGATTTCGACAAACGGACAGAACATCTCGTCCGGGGGCCTCCAGATGCGTACTGGCGTGAGGAAGTCACGCCGAGGCCCTTCAGTAAGGGACTGCAGGAAGCCGCCCACGACAACTCAAGCAGATCCTGGCTTTTTGACCCCCCCCCCCCGCGGATGGAGCGGGCAAGATTTCGTGCGTGCCGTTCAATTAAGAACATCTAATTTACCAACCAAAGGCCTCCCCCATATCCCAGAGGGAGAACGCTATTGCAGGAGAGGGTGCGCTCGAGTGGAGTCCTTGTCGCACGTGCTTCAAGGATGTCCACTCACTCACCATATGCGCATAAAACGGCACGACGAAGTTGTGCGGAAAATCGCACGGCACGCAAGGAAGAAGAGATGGACAGTAGAGGTCGAACCGAGTCTACCACCCCGATCGGCAGCTATACAAACCTGACCTGGTGATCCACCTCCCAGACAAGCTAGTGGTTTGTGATATCCTAGTTTGTTGGGAAGGGCAACGTTCCCTCGCTGAGTCGTGGGACAACAAACGTGTGGTATACGACAACCCCAGGTTTAGGGAGGCAGCGTCGAAGAGGTGGCCGGGCTCCCGACTCGCCTTCCTACCGGTACTACTAGGGGCCCGTGGTATTTGGCCACGCTGCAACATTGAGACCGCCCACATCCTACTTTTTCCACCTTCACTCAAGGCAAGCTGTGTCTCCTCCTGTATGCTCTGGGGGAGCAGCATACACCGTGCCTTTATGGCGGCCGTTTGGAAGAGGGCACAAAACACCTAATTCCGTTTGGCGTCGCTACCGACGGGAACAACCACCCCTCGGACTCCTTGCTACAACGGGAAGTGTCTAATTTAATTTAATTTACATTATTCTGTATTACTTATGTAACTTGTATTTCGTGTAAGCCTACTGTTGGGCAACACCGACAACAGACATGTGGTATATTATTCAACCTATTAAACCATTTTAAAAGCCAAATGCCTCGTCATCTAATTAGTGACGCGCATGAATGGATTAACGAGATTCTCATCTGTCCCTACCTACTATCTAGCGAAACCACAGCCAAGGGAACGGGCTTGGAAAAATTAGCGGGAAAGAAGACCCTGTTGAGCTTGACTCTAGTTTGGGACTGTAAGGAGACACGAGAGGTGCAGCATAGGTGGGAGACGGGACCGTGCGATCGAGCGCCTCGAGCGGCGATCCCCCCCGTCGCCAATGAGATACCACTACTCTCGTCGTTTCCTTACTTACTCGATCGCGCGGAGCGCGTGCCCCGCCGGCCACGACGTTCTCGCATCAAGCGCACCTCGCGCGACGAGTAGCCGGCCGACGCGCGTCGACGGTCGTCGCGATATTTTGTTATTTATTCATAAATTATTAATTCTGAAAAGTAACCAATAGCCTGAAAGGATTATTAATTGTGGATATCATTAAAAACGTTGACTAGGTATTTTGTATTAATTTAATTAGATAACTTACAAACAAAAATAACTAAATGTAATATTAAACAAATAAAGTTTTATAATAAGTGTTAAAATTAGCACCATCTACTTCTAAACATTTATGAATCCTTTTCATTAAGTTATGTCTTGTAATTCTGGAAATATGGTCAGGTGTTAGAGAATTAAAAGCAAATAAGACTCTCTGCATCATATCTTCCTTTGTCGTAACATTTTCCGCTGCATTTTTTTAAGCCAATTCGTTTGGTATCGGTATTCCCTATACCTAAATCCAACCACTTTTGAGATATTTCATTATCTTAGTTAAAACATAACAACACTTAATTATTTCAACATTAGTAAAGGGTAGGCCATGGCTGTCAGACAATTGATAGTTAGAACGTTAATTGTTTATGTTGTTTTGACAGTTTTCTTTACCAGTTTGTATTTCATAGTAAATAGTGGCAAATGTAGGATTTACTAATGATGATTTTTTAAATCTTATTATTATTTGCGGTGAGTGTAATAGAATTGTTGAACGGACTTGCCGTGTTTTTCAGAAAGATATCCAACTCGACCAAATGCAACTGGTGATATTGTAAGAAGATTGCTTAAAAGCTGCCGTCAGTTTGGTCAATTTAAGACAAAAATTAATAAAAATAAACCACTAGTGGACAGTGACATAAACCACTAGTGGACAGTGACATAAACGAAATTAATGTTTTGGGTTATTTTACGGCCTCTCCAAGTTCCTCCATTAGAGAGAACAATTCATCGCATTCTAAAAAAACACAGATGGAAACCATTTTCATATCATTTGGTGCAACACTTACAATTAGGTGATCTTCCTCAAAGGATAGAATTCTGTGAATGGTTTTTAATGAAGACCCAATAGGATGAAAACTTCATAAAAAAAGTTATATGGTGTAATGAAGCAAAGTTTAGCAAAAATGGATTATTTAAACGACATAATTCTCATTTTTGGACTAATGAAAATCTACATGTTAGTAGAGAACGTTATTTCCAAGATACTTGGAGTTTTAATGTTTTTTATGTAATAAAAGACGATAAAATTTTAGCATTAAAATTTTATGATGAAAATTTAAATGGTACAAGATATTGCCACATTTTAGAAGAAGCCATACGACCAGCGTTACATACTTTAAGAAATAGAGAGGCGGCTTCAACCTGGTATTAGCAAGATGGAGCACCTCCTCATAACTTTGGGTCTGTTGCTCACCATGTTTACAACATGTTTGATAATAGATGGATTGCCAATCAGGGTCCGTTTCGTTGGCCAGCTCGATCTCCTGATTTGGCTCCTCTAGATTTTGGTATTTGGGGTTACATTAAAAATCAGGTATTTTCCAAACCTGTTACGACAAAGGAAGATATGATGCAGAGAGTCTTACTTGCTTTTAATTCTCTAACACCCGACCATATTTCCAGAATTACAAGACATAACTTAATGAAAAGGATTCATAAATGTTTAGAAGCAGATGGTGCTAAATTTGAACACTTATTATAAAGCTATATTTGTTTAATATTACATTTAGTTATTTTTGTTTGTAAGTTATCTAATTAAATTAATACAAAATACCTAGTCAACGTTTTTAATGATATCCACAATTAATAATCCTTTCAGGCTACTGGTTACTTTTCAGAATTAATAACTTATGAATAAATAACAAAATATCCCCTTAAATAATGTAAATCATGGCCTAGCCTTTACTAATGTTGAAATAATTAAGTGTTATGTTTTAACTAAGATAATGAAATATCTCAAAAGTGGTTGGATTTAGATATAGGGAATACTGATACCAAACGAATTGGCTTAAAAAAATACAGCGGAAAATGTAATAAAATACAGGGTGTTCTATTTAAAGTAAGCAACTTATAAATGATTTAAATTGTGCATGTTGGCGGCTAAGTTTAAAACACCCTGTATGAAATATCAACGAGATGGATATATGGAGTTAACGGGCAAGCGCTTGTTGTTTACTGCTTACAATTTCACGACACTAGCTTCGTTATTGATGGAGATATCGTTTTTCAATGTGGACTAGGATTTTTTCAAAATTAAAAAGAAAATCGAAATATCTCGAAAATACTTCATTTTTGGTATATGACATTGTGCAGAAATTTTATCTAGAATTTCATGTAAAATTCGAAAATAAAATAAAAAATATTAGGTTCCATTTAAAATAACAAAGTTGACGTCTACTTCCGGTATAACCGGAAGTGCCACATTCAGGACAATATTATATATATATATATATATATATATATATATATATATATATATATATATATATAAAGATCCATATAACTTAAACACACAAGAAGAAAATCACGGATTCAGTAGGTTTTGGCATCTTATAGTTAAAAAAAGACAGAATGGTATAGTTTGATTCAAATAAAGTTGGGTATGACTCATTCTTAAAATTACACGAGCTAAGATTTAGGCGATTCATTAAATCAGCAAAGTATCTTTTAGTTAATATTTTTATCGGCAGATGTCTCCACATAAATTTTCATAAAACGTCAAAGAAAGTTGAAAATTATTGAATGTTTTTTATATTTTAAACAAGAAAAATTATCCATTATGTCCACTTATTTTATTGATGGAGTCGAAAATATTTTGCTGCGACAATGAATTGTTATAATTTAGGACATAGTTTGATTATAATTACATACCATAACAATACATAACCTATATATTTGTAAGTAAACAAATATTTTTTGTTTATTATAAATTAAATCATTTCAGGTGGCAAAATTGATAAAAGTTGCAATTAGTTTGTTATTCTCAAGATTTATAATAATCCTTCTAGAACATTATTATTTCTTTGTAATCGGTGTAATTCTTATAGATGCTTTAGAATAACATAAATATCAATACATTTGTGATCATTTCATTCTTGTAGAAGAAAGTGTGTACAGTGTAATGTAGTTTGAAGTTCAACGAAATTATAGATGGTTAATATTTTAATTTAGTACATAGTTTAAATATATTTGATATATTCAGTCCACATATTGTAAAGTTGTCAATATGTTATGTAAAAATTAGAATATTTATATTACATTGGAATTAAAACATTTAAATTAAAAAAAAATATATACACTATCCGTGTCATTCTTAGTAGTGGAATCGTTAACAGATATAATTAATCCCATCAATTCGTTGCAAGGATTCCATCCATATTTCTTTTACATGGTCATCGTTAAATTTGGAATTATGTCTTCCTATATTTTTGTTGTAGTGTTTTTTCCAGTTTGTCACACCAGTTCGATTGAACTAAATTGATCTGGTGGTAACCGTAATACTCTGTGTCCACACTTGTGTGCTATTTCATGTATTTCGTACACTTTTGGTAACGCATTTTCTGCAGCTAATTGCAAGTTATTATTTTTTAAACATGCTAGGTTCAAAAGTTATGTTGTGCTTTAATAGAAAATTATTTGGAATTTTTTCTAGACGTTTGGAATGATAACTAGTATTGCTCATTACATTTAAGTTTGCAATTAAATTATTTTCAAACCATTGTGTAAACAACTCCGCACACATATCTCCATAATAGTCTCCACTTTGTGACTTTGTAGAAAACAAAAGTGAAGCATCGGAAATAAATCCATCTTCATTACCTGCATGAACAACTATGCGAGAGGGATTGGAGAGGAGAGGGAGAGGAGAGGAGAGGAGAAGAGAGAGAGAGGAGAGGAGAGAGAGAGAGGAGAGGAGAGGGAGAGGAGAGGGAGAGGGAGAGGGAGGAGGGAGAGGAGAGGAGAGAGGAGAGGGAGAGGGAGAGGAGAGGGAGAGGAGAGAGGAGAGGAGAGGAGAGGGAGAGGAGAGGGAGAGGGAGAGGGAGAGGAGAGGGAGAGGGAGAGGGAGAGGAGAGGGAGAGGGAGAGGAGAGGGAGAGGGAGAGGAGAGGGAGAGGAGAGGAGAGGGAGAGGGAGAGGGAGAGGGAGAGGGAGAGGGAGAGGGAGAGGGAGAGGAGAGGGAGAGGAGAGGGAGAGGGAGAGGGAGAGGGAGAGGAGAGGGAGAGGAGAGAGGAGAGGGAGAGGAGAGGGAGAGGAGAGGGAGAGGGAGAGGGAGGGAGAGGAGAGGGAATTATGTAATTTTATTATAGAGTTTTACATCGATGAGTCATACCCAACTTAATTTGAATCAAACTTTATGGGAAATTTCGTGTAAGTTCAGTTGCGCGTCATTAATTTATGTAAGTAGTCCAAACGTTCTAGATTGTTTCTATCTCCTTTAGAGTCATGGAGACATACGAAATAATAGTATGAATAATTTGTTGGAACTAGCCAAAGAAATGTATGACGTGCATCGGTGTTTTCGTGGAATTGTGTATTTGTCTCAATTTTAATGTTAACTTGTGGCATGTCTAGGTTTTCGCTGTTGTTTTTGCAGACGCCGAAGTAAATATTGTACTAATTAAGTATTGTACACAATACTTTTATATTTCATACTTCATTTTTTATACAGGGTGAACCCTAAATGGCTGATAATAGACATGCCACTTTATTCTGCATAGAAAATGGAGTAGTACAGTCTTATTCCAATTTGCTGTTAACCTGTGCGATATTTTTATGAAATAATAATTCTTTGTTGTAGTTTAGTCAACAAAAAAATCACCAGTCAACATAATCAACATGCCTTTGGTTTACCTAGAAATTCCATCAGAAGTTTAAACTTTTTGCAATGCTTGAGTTTTACCAAAATGTTGCAACAATGTGCAATACAATTTTCACGCTTTAAAAGAAACGTAGGCTTTTACGTACTTTTTTCAAACAATTTGAGTTTTACTGACATTTCTGTCACAATTTGCTAATCAAAGTCCCGTGTTGAATTGTCTTCGTCATTTTTATCTTCAGTCTAGTTTAATTTTGGTTTATGTGTGTTTATTTATTTTTATTTGTTCGTGGTTTGTTTGTGCTTATTTATTTTTGTTTGCTCTCGTTTTTTTCCGTAATTTCGTTATGTTTTTGCACCGTTTTTGAGTTTCAATATTAATTTTTCTATTAGATTCCCCAAATTAACGTTATGGAGGACAGTTATGCTGTGTATTTAATTTTAGGGAAATGTGGCAATTTTAATGCTGCTGCTAAAATTGTAAGTGATTGTAAAGCAATAAAAACACTTAAAACCTATAAATCACTGGCGGCTACATACAGGCTAGTACGACTAACCACTGTGTTGCTAAGTTGAACAAACTTCAATTAAGAATTCTTCCAAAACTAAACATTTTCGAGAAAAGCGGTTATGGAATTTTTGATACAGAATCAGGTGATATGTCTATTATCCTCTTAAAGTATTTCATGTTGTATATTACATATTTCATATTATTTCACTTAAATGTGGCTTATGTACTATCGCGCTCAAAAAATACTGGTCAGCTTGTTGCTGTAGACACTTCCAAAATTCAAATTTTGATGTAGACACATTTTTGTGTGTAAATCGTACAAATCACGATTTTCATGTAGGGGTTAAAACATTTGTCAAACTGGCAAATTTGATAGATATTTCATGGTCATAGCCTGCTAACGCAATTGATTTATGTGCCGTCAAACTAAATGCATACAGCCAAAATTTAGCACTTACTTAGACCCCAGTGATATTTAGTGGAAATCGGCTCATTAGATACGAATTGATAACAATGCCACCTAAATACCATAGCAAACCCTGAAATGTATTATTAAATAATACGATTCGCATTACTATTATTTAACTTGCCATTCTGACAGAGCATGCAACAAGTAAATCGTATTTAAATGTTATTTTTTAGATCAGTGCTTTAGTAAATTTGTCACAATAATTTGTCTTTAAACTTCTGTTGCAATTTTTTTAAATTATTTGAAAATATTAACAATGTACTGTTATCAACTGACAGTTTCTATAATGTTCTTTGCACTTCCTTATTGTAAACTTAGCTTTGACAATGACAGTTTTATGGTTCTGTAAGATTTTTGGTTTCCTTTATTCCAAATTATTTATATTAATTTCTAAGAATTAAATAATTAATTGATAGCTAATATTTTATCAATTGATTTTGGTTTTTGGGTTAGACAATATGGATCAGGGTATACCTATAAGATATTCCATGTGGAGATTGTGATCATATATTTGGCGCATATCATTTTCGATAACACCAGAAAGATAGTATTAGAATAATATCTAACCAAGAAAATACCATGGGCCACACACAATAGACCTCTTATGGAAACCACACAAAAACCAGCGAAACGGAAAATAGAGAATGTGAAAGTCTCCGAAGATATAAATGACAAGGAACGAATAGCAGATATCACTTCAATTCGAATAACATGAGTGCAGAATAAGATTATTAGTGACCTGAAGAGGGTAAATTTTAATTTATTTTAACTATTTTATACTATTCCAAGCTTTGGAACCGGTATTATTTTCTTTAACAAGGCTAAATTAGAATAACAGATATTTAGATTTTAGCAAGAAAAATAAAGATAATTAAATTTACATGCAAGTTAACTATAAATACAAGGATAAAATACCTATTTCATTAAAACTATATTAGAACAAATTAAAATATAAGATTTATAAAAAGGGAAAACAGAGCAATTTATCAAACTTATAGGTTTTGATTCATTTGTTAAAAGTATTTACGTCAAGAGTAATTAAAAATAAGTTTTATGTAGTAGGCAGAAAAAAATTATTTAGGTTAGGTATACATATAATTTAAGAAAATAAAAGTTATAAACATGATATATCTGAAAACTTAATAGCTAAGTTAAAAGTTTGATTTTGTTATTGAAACTAAGCAAATAAGTGTTAACTATTCAAGAATTATGAATTTATGTTTCTTATTAATACATTTTTTTGTATTATATTGTATCGAACGTTTATTATTATTATTTTCTAATTGTAACATTTTAATCTCTGTAAAAAGTGGATATTGAATTCTATCAATAGAACGTTCACTTAGTGCAATGAAATTTTGTTTAACCTGGTGTCACTTTAATGTTGCGTTGATCGGTTTTTAAGAACTGTACAGGTTTGTCCAATGTATTCTTTACTACAATTAAGCAAAGATTTTTTTATATAACAACTGAAATCTTTAAAGTGTCAATTTTATCCTTGATTTACTAAATATTGTTTCGAGATATTTGTAAGTAAAGTTTGTTTGTGTTTCTTGTTAAATACATAGATTTATCAGTATCATTCGTTGTTAAAGGAATACTATTTTGGAATATTAAATAGAAGCATTTTTAAAAATGTTTATTAGATATGGAAGGATGGCTAATACGTTTTATTTTTATTTTTTAAATACTTTCAACGAATGAATCAAAATTTATTAATGAGCGTTATCTTATAATTTGTTCTAATATAGTTAGAAATTGGTATTACACCCTTGTGTGTATACTTAACTTACATGTAAGTTTAATTATCATTATGTTTCTTGTTAAAATCTAAATGTCTTTTATTCTAAGTTAGCCTTAATAAAAGAAAATAATACATTTTCGAAACCTTGGCATAGTATAAAATAGAATTCCTAATAAAAGCAATAATTTATATATACACGGTGTCCAGAAAATAGTGGAAAAACCACACTTGGAAATCTTCCTTGGACTATTTTGAGTAAAAAATCCTAATACAAAAATGCCGTACATGGCTTCAGAGTTCCATCAGGTGCAACACAGTGAATGTGTACATCTAGCAACATAGAATCACACAGGTGTCATGTAGTCATATGTAACTAAGTAAAAATCAAAAAACAAATCGGTATGTTAAATGGACAGAGATATACTTAAGAGTAATTCATATTATTATTTGCACAGCACCGAGGCATTGTTGTATGAAATTGAACTTGTAAGGTGAGGAGGTCAGAGTGTTACAAACTAAAAACTAAAAACAAGAACACACAAACGATAATTACAATGAGAAAACAAGTACGGCACTGATGACACTGAAAATCTGACAATTCGCGAGACATATCATAATTGTAAAAACTGTTGAAATTCGCAGTGTTGAGAAACGTCCTAATTTACAAAAAAATGCACTTTTATAAATGTTTAAAAAGTTAACACTTATTATTAATTTTATTAAGTACCTAAATAAAAGGTTTATCTCGAGTAGGATTTGAACCTACGACCTATACTTTGCTAGAGTACCGCGCTAACCATCTGCGCCATCGAGATTCAAGCCCCAATCGATGCAAATTTTGTCTTTATGTATGTCGAACTGATGTAAATTCTAAATATATTTAGAATTGATGTAAATTCTAAATATATTTAGAATTTACATCAGTTCTCGATGGTGCAGATGGTTAGTGCGGTACTCTAGCAAACTACAGGTCGTAGGTTTAAATCCTACTCGAGGTAAATTTTTTATTTATGTATTTAATAAAATTAATAATAATTTTTAATTACATATTTACCTTTGTACTTATTCGTTCATAACAAAACTTATAATAAAGTTTAAAAAGTTAATTACTGGAGTGCAGTGAGAATTAAATGAAATAGGAGTTTGCAAAAGTCTTAAAATGTTAAACGTACTTGCCAAAAGAAATAGAATTGAAATAAAATATGCATGTTTGTGACCCAAAATTTCCAACTTTGATGACCTTGTGTGGCTCCACGAAGTGGTTTAGACCATTTTTGTATTAGGATTTTTTACTCAAAATAGTCCAAGGAAGACCTATAGTGCCCGTGTAAAGTCTCCACCCCCCAACCTACTGTGTGAACCATAAAACTGAAATTAATAAAATTTTGGGAAATCGAACTAAGGCACATATATACAACGTTTTTTATGGTATTCATTGACGTAATCATTAAAAATAACGGACAGCCGCCATTTTGTAAAATAATTGTAAATGAGAGTAATACCTCATTTGAAAACTTGTTTCAAGTCCTTTTCAATGACATCAACAACATTAAAATTTCAACCCAAAAACCTCAAAACATTAATTGGCGTGTTTCAGTTGAAACTCATGAATCACTAGCAATATTTTAATGTTGTTGGTGTCGTTGAAAAAGACTGTCCGCCATTTTTAATGATTACGCCACTGGATACCATCAAAAACGTTATATATGTACCTTAGTTGTGTTTCCCAAAATTTTATTGATTTCAGTTTTATGGTTCACATAATAGGTTGGGGGGAGGGGGGTTAGACGGGCACTGTATATATTTAGAATCGTTAATAGGTCGAAAACTAGCTAACTAACCAACAAGACCTTACTTTTTGTAAGTAGAGAAGGCCAATCGCACATAGTGAATTGTATTAACTTAAAGAAAATTTTATCACTGATTATATACATCGTTATCAAACCGTATTTCAACTAATGTTGCTACACTTCTTTAAAAATTTTATATAAACACTGTAATACTTCTTAATTTTCTTTTGAAACAAATTAAATTCGATTAATTAACAAGTATACGGTTTTACTGTATTTTCTAACGAGAATAATAATTATAAAACCAGTAAAAATTCCAGAAAATAGGAAAGGTACGGTCGGTGTCATAAAATCAGGTCAAAGGAGTAGAAAATTTTATCTTTAATTTTCCAGAATACTTTTATTATTTACGAAAGTCTTTAAAATTACAAACAATATAAAAAGAACATAGTTGCATACGCATAAGAGAACATTAACCCAAGTACAAAATTCCATTAGCTTTTAAAGCTAATGTAAGTAAGAAATAATTAATTAATAATCGAAAAGATAAAATAAAAAAATTAATAATTTGTCTTTCCACCATTTGCAGCAATCACTATCTGTAAACGCGTTGGCATAGAAATTAAATTGGGAATATAATCTTCGTCCAAATACATTTAAGCATTTGGTTGTAATTTCTGGGGTGGAAGTTGCGTCTACCCATCTCTCTAACCATTCAACCCCATACATTTTCAAAAACCGCGTTTAAGCCAAGACTTCGTGAAGGTCATCTCAACACATTAACGTTATTTTCCCTAATCCAGTTTCGGTCAATATTTGAGGTATGAATCGGGAAATTATTGTGCACCTGCTGGAAAATGAATTCGTCATGAATCTGTTGAATCGGTAGTAGCATAATGTTCTCTAAAATATTCATGTACACTGGTCCCGTAAGCCTCTCACCAATTTCCCAACAAATTCCGGGACCTGAAGAATTCATCCAAAGCCACGTATTTACGCTGAAATGGGCACTTTTTGGAGCTTCATGCACGATTGGAACACTTTCTCGTCTGAAAAATTACCAAAATTCTTGATTTCGAACTGTAAATTCATTTGCAAAAGCAACCCTTTCCTCTCTGTTTCTTTCCGTTAAAAAAAGCTTGTTAGCTGCACAACAATTTTTTAGTTCACTTGCTTTCAAAGGTCTTTGTGCTGTCCTAACACTTTCAGGAAAATTTGGTTCTGACTAATGGAATTCACCAAAATCTAAATGTTGTTCATTAGTGGAGACTTTTCTTCAACCTGATCCCGGAGTTCTTTTTACTGTTTGGCGATCAATCCACTTTTTCCTAATTCTGATAATAGTACTTTTTCCTATATTAAACCTCCCAGCAATTTGTCGTGCAGACCAACCATATTCCAATCTTCGTAAGATTCTTGTGATTATGTGTGTATGTATGTATGTATGTATATATGAATATATATATATATATATATATATATATATATATATATATATATATATACATCATTCTATCATTTTTGCGTCCATCTATTTGGCATTTACCATCAATCTGGCTACACTTTGCAAAGTGGCGTCTGTATATGGACGCCAGATTACAATCCTTAATAATTTTCTTGGTATGAGTGTTAGAGAAGCACTGTTGACAAAAGACAATTCTGATAGGATCCTATAATACTCGTTCTGAGTATGGGGCCCATTCCATACTCCTACGTTGAGATTTTTTAAAAACTTGTCGACGCCAAAATCGTGTAATTCGTAAAATTGTATACAAACTTAGTTCAGCACTTTGCCGTCACGGCGCTATTTCTAAATATACTTTTATTGTATTTATTCTGTACATTTACAATCTTTCAGACGTCTTTAAATGGCAACACTGTAAAACCAATTTTTAATATTCTTTCTTATTTAATTTGAAGTAATTTCATATTTACGGTCTACAGCCTTCTGGCGTCATTCTACCTAGATATACAATTGATATTACTTAACATCATTATGAACTCACACATGCATTATTTTGTAAATCATTCTGAAGTCATTATTTACATATATACATACTGTTTATTCTTAGCAAGATTAGCTACCTCATGCACCTCAAATACACCATTCTATGTACACACCCAGAAAATAATAAAATTTACAGATAAATGTAAAAAATTAAAAATGCAAATTGGTTAATATGTTTTACAGTTTTGTCATAGGTAGATAACTACGACGGTTGTTTGTATTAGTAATTTTGCTTGGGACACCCAGTTGATTCGAACGTTACCAGATGATATAATCCAATGCAAAATTTACCTATTATTAACAGTTGAGATGACATTATTACCCTTATTTTAAAAGGGTGACTTTTTAAATCGCATTTCGGATTCGATTCTATATTTGTGTGTTTACAAATATAAAAAATCCGTTTAAAATTAATTAAATAACTTTGTACACCAAATTCATAGTTTTAATCGACACTTCATAGATTTAATTTTGAATTAGTATTTGTTTCAATTCTTAGAGGTAGATAGTTTAACCGAAAGTTTTACCGCGAAGTATATTCATCCTTGGATTTTGCTTAGTAAACCTCTAACGAACTGCAGAATGTAGATTAAGAAACAAGTGTCTTAATTTTGAATTACGCATGGGTGCATGTGTGTTTACCGTTTATCAGGACGTCCATGTCGCTGGCGTATTTGTACTTTTAGAACTAAAGTTGAGTACTTTGTGTTATACTCAGAGAGGTATAATTAGTACGACACCCATCCATGTCCATAAACAGCACTACTAGTTCCTAATAATAGGGCGACACACAATGCTTCCACTGAACCTGTATCATTCTCTTCCCTGTTGAAAATTTTTATTGACTTTCAAAAGGCGGGGTTTTATGCAAGGCTGCTCTACATCTAATTGACTAAACTTAAAAAACGAATGTACGAAAAAAGGTCGCGGACAATTGGTCGCGCGAAAAAATGTCGCGCATATTTGAACGTACATAAAAAGTTCGCCAGCGAAAAAAGGTCGCGGACAAATGATCGCGTGAGAAAATGTCGCATAGAAAATTATAACTATTAAACATTCCTCCACATTTTATCCAGGATTAGGACTGGCAGTTAATAACTGCCATGTTTAAAAGTTTTTTTTTTATGTTTTCATATTTTATGATTTTTTTTTTTTTGTTGGTTCTTGCTTTTCTGCTTTTTATATTTGTAACTCGAAGTTATGAGCAACCGCCCTTAAATACTCCTAATGTGGATGATTGGCATATTATTGACAAATAGTTTTCTGTCGCTGCGGCGTATCTTTACAAATTTTTTTTGAGTGGCTGTTCGTTTCCAGCTATGTAGTGTTCAATTTTCAAACAATGTAAACTTTCCTCTTTCTTTAACGAATTGATAAATTTCTACAAATTTAGATGTGCTGCATTTAATATAGAGGAGACACTATTGTGCCATCCTTCTGCAGAATAATTTGTATATGGTATGACTTCCTCTATGAATTCAAAACAATTCCAAAGATTTCTTGAAAACTGCGGTTGTCGTCTATGGTGTCGTCGATCCAAACGATCTATACACTCACCTTCAAATTTAGAGTGTACTGAGTGAAATCAACGCAGCGTCGCAGTGTTCCAGTCTGGTATTTAGATAATTGTTAACAAAAATTTAAATTTTTTAGTGCCACCATTTGTCCGCGATCTTTTTTCGCCGGCGCCCTTTTTTCGCTGGCGATATTTTGAGGCGCGCTCAAATGTGCGCGACAATTTTTCGCGTGATCAATTGTCGGCGATATTTTTTAGCGACACCTTAACAAACATCCACGCCTAAAACAGGTTCGAACCAGGGACTTTCTTTGGATTGAATGGTGATGAAGATATTATAATTTTTAAATAACTAAAAAAGTGGAGAAAATAAATTCATCAAATTGTTTGTCTGATAATTAAAGTGGTTGAAATAGGCTGATTGTACCAAACTCAAAATTCTAGTACGCACCCATTATTCACTGCTTTCCTGTACTTTACCCTTTCTTGATAAATGTATCTCTTCTACATTGGGAGCTATTTAAATAATATAAGTATTGTATTGATTTTATTTAAACATATATGAATAGACCTTGACGCTCATATGCTGTAATAATAACAATATGTATATCTTTAACTAAGACGTCAAAATGATCGGCTAGTTCTTTGGTGATAGAACACATATTTTTCGAATTAGATGAAAGCAGACCTAAAACTGATTGCACATAAACTATTAATTGCAATATGTAGACGCCAATATGTTTGCAACAAGAACATTGTGTATATTTTAAACTAAGACGCCAAAATGAAACATTCATAAAATTTTTGGATAATATGAAAGCAGACGTCAAACTGGTTGCTCACAAACTATTAATATAAAATATATTGACGCCTAAATGTTTGCAACAACAACATTATGTATATTCTAATCAGAGATGCCAAAATGATTGCTTTGTTACATTAAGAGGGCATGCAACGCAGCAAGACGCCGTAATGATTTTTAGTGCAGTATTTTAATGTACGGGTTCCAGAATGATTGTCAAACGTACAAAAATTATGTATATAGTAAAAAAAAAGCTAGAAACATATGGAATAGACCATAGAACCTAGAAAAAAATGCTGACCTATATACTTCAATAAAATATCAGAGAATACGTCTTGTTCTAGGTGACGCCAAATTAAGGAATTACGTACGGACGCAATAATGATTGCATGATGTATATATATATATATATATATATATATATATATATATATATATATATATATTATATATGTGATGGTATATTAATAAAACTAAAATAATATTTAAACTTTAAATCAAACTCTGGGAATAATGTTCTTATCGTAATAATATTAACAAAAAATATATGCGCCGTACTAACTCAAAATCTCTTTTGGGGATATGGTTCAATTGTATTAAACATTGATTGTTGGCAAAATAAATGAAATCTGGGAATATTCATGTAATGATCAAACTGTATTTTATAATAAACAGTTACAATGTGAAACCAACTTTGTTGAACTCTGCACAAACTACGTATGTGTTGCGTACTTAATACTGAAATAAATGTAGCCTGTCATAAATTTCTGCAATTGATCTAAATTATTGAGCACAATTTTAATTTTGTTTGAGGTAAACTTATTAATTTTATAACAACACTGAATCATTTACTTTTCAGATATTGACATGTGAATTCGTACAAACATTTATACATTATCAAAAAATTAAATACAGGACATCAAAAAAAATAAAATCAATGCAATAGGGTTACGATAGAGAAATACACTCACATGTGTTGCTGCAAATTCCAAATAATGTTCATGTCGGGTTGGTCCACATTAAACATTGGACGTAGACTTCCTTCCATAAATCGGTGATACTGCCTTGCTCTCCCAAATATGCTGCTTAACATTCCATAATTTCATACAATCAAATAAATGTTGGCTGTTCTTCAAGTGGTAAATACGATGTACTTACAATGCTCAAATACTTATAGACAAGCACTTTATTTTATTTGTTTTTTTTAAATGTCGTATTATTTATTTAATAATTTCTCGAATTTAATTTTGTATTTTAAGTTCATTAGATTTTGTATTCACTTGTACCTTTATTTTAGATTCCGTTACGAAGTGAAGATTTATTTTATGATCTTAATCACTATCAACAAAATAAACATCGAATTCAAAATAATTGAAGAAATTTATTAACATACGTGTTTACACACGATCTTGAAAAACGAAACAATTACAATTTTATCGAACAATTGTGATCGGTAACCTTATTTTTAACTTTAGTTATAAGTTAAAACAATTGTTTCTGATATATCAACTCTACGTCAATCGCGTTTCAAATCCAATAATGTTTACGAGAACTGTTACTTACATGTTAACACAAATAACACTAACACTAATGACTTGTTAGTCAATAAAATTTCAAAAAGCAAGAGAGTGAGAAATCAGGAGCAATTCCTTTTATACATTTCTCCTAGATACCAAATTTTCAATTGTTTTTTACATTGTACACAAAAGATTCTAGCTTCTGATTGGTCTAAACAAAATTGTAAACTTAACTAAAACATAAATTATGCTATATCTTCTTTAATACAATTCGGATTTGATTTTTAATTACAATTTGGAATTAGGGCAAAATTCCGCATAAAAAGACATCTCACAAGCCCTATCTTGCTTGGATAAATTTCATTCTGACAATTTATAATTTAAATTTACTAATATCAAAAACATCTTACATCCTACAACTAAACTAATTACATATTCAAATTCCACATAAAAAACTGTATCAAAATACATTTATTTCAACCCATCTCATTTAAATTTTACAAAATTTCCACCTTCACATCTAGAATTTAGGTAGTTAACCTAACTTTTCTAATTTTATGTTTATATTACATATTTATAGTTAAATTCCTTGTTGAAATGAGGGAAACCTACTATTAAATGTTTTTATAATTTATTTTAAACTAACAACCTTGTGCAAAACCCTACCAAGTCTGTTTTGTCACATCAAAACCATAATTTTGCACTCGTAAGTATTTTTTGATTGAAAACGAACTGTATACTTCCACACATTTATCTAACTTGCCTACTATAGAGAAATTCAAACTCAATGAATCCTAGCCCCTTTATTATGCCTAACTTTTAATCATCTCAATATATATATATATATATATATATATATATATATATATATATATATATATATATATATATATATATATATATATATATATATATATGGGACGTCACATATGAAATAACAAAGTCATAATGGTGAAAAATCTATAGTTGCAGACAACAGCCTGTCTTATCTGTCTTACCAACACAATTAAAATACGACCATACAGGTTGTGTTACCTAAAATCATACGGAAAAGATGACGCAAATGTAACATTTTATTCCAAAAATATTACGAACGCCGGTCAGGAAAAAGCATAAATGCATTAATGCATAATGTTTACTCTTTAAATTTATCCATTTATCCGCTGTATTTATGAAAATAATTGCCTAATACTTAGATTTGTTTCAGACGATTTCGTTTAGCAATTACCATATTAACAAAAGCAGTTCTACCAACAGTCATACAAATTTGCTATACATGTTTTCGAAACCAAAAAGTTGTAATCGACAGTGTCCGTCGCCAAATTCTTCCTACAATTTTTGCTTTTCTAGCAAATAATATATCAAGATCATTAGCTTCAGTTCAAAGAGGCATATTTTACCCTTTACTCTTGCGAACTACGATAACTCCGTCATTATGTTTATCAAACAGTGAAGACACGCCCGAAAAATGTGTGGAGTGCTGTGTATTGCACGAACCATCAGGATCTATTATTGTCGATGTTATATTTATTCATGGTATTCATGGCTCATTACAAAACACATGGAAACAGGGTGTATGGGAAAGTGGTACAGGTAAAATAAAAAGAGCAGTTTTGGAAAGATCCAAATCACACCACGAGTTACATGATATCCATTGCAATCATTCATTGAAAAGATCTATTTCGGAATACTCCTCTAGTCGACCTAAAACGTTATCGAAACTTGATTTAAACTCATTTAATAATAATATAGAAAGTATTGATAAAAGTGTAAAAGATAAATTTTCAAAATGTTGGCCAAAAGATTGGTTAGCAGACGACTATCCTGACGCACGCATTATATCACTTAATTATACTACAGATCCTTATTTATGGCGCCCAGTTTGGATTAAGAGAAAAAATCGGTAATTTATATTTGTTATATTTTTATTTCCTACTGTTATTGTAGGTCTGGAATGGTCGAAAGAAGTAACGAAATGATAAATCAGTTGCTACAGTTAGATGTAGGGCGGCGACCTATTGTTTGGGTAGGACATTCCAAAGGTGGTCTTTATATTAAGCAGATTATTGTTCATGGTAGGTGTTTATTTTTGCAGTATTGCTGTTTTTATTACACTAATCATCTAGCTTGGGACAGAAGCAATGAAGAAAATTTAAGAAATTTATGTATTCAAAGTAAAGCAATTATGTTCTATAGTGTGCCTCACAAAGGTTCAATACTTGCAGATTTTACATTACCTTTTTTAAGTAGAAGTATTGAATTACTAGAAGTTCAAAGGAGTAAGTATACTGTTCTTGATAGAATAGCTAAATAAAATGATTTTAGGTTGTTATTTTGTACTAAATCTTCATAAAAGATTTTTGGACGTTTTAGAAGAAAGTAACATAAAACCAGAGATATTCAGCTTTTTTGAAACTTCTTTAACATTCATGTCTTTTATGTATTTACGAATAGTATCCACTGATTCAGCAGGTAGGTGAATATCACTCACGTTTTTCTTAGTTTTATTCGCAGAAATACATGTTTTTTTTAATTACTGCTTGGTGTTTAGGTGTATAAGTCTGTCCTTTCAATTTAAATCTGATAACTGTTTGACGTCAAAAATTAATCTGATGTGGAAATTACACGAAATGACGTGTTTTTTTCGAAATTTTGACATTGAAATATCCCTTTTGAGGCCCTTGAATATAATAAAGGTAGTTATAGGAAAATGAAGACATGAATATTGTGAACAAGACAACCAACGTGCAGGGTGGGCCATAAGTCAATTGTCAAATACAAAATACAATTACTTTATTTGTATAAAGTACTAATTTATTACAAAAGTTAACCTACAAAAATTATTACAAAAAAATTAGCTACGAAAGATGCTCAAAGTGGTCTCCTCGCTGTTCTATACAAACATTACATCTTTTCAAAACTGATTTACAAATCTTGCCGCAAATCTTCAGGAACTGCATGTTTTCAAATTCTGATTGGATTCGTTCCTTCAAATGTTCAACATCACGAACCTTGACGGAAATCCATTCATCAAAGTTTTCATTGAGAAAGTCTCTCACAATAAATTGATAATGGGGGGGGGGGGGCGCCATCTTGTTGCCATATCAACTTTTCCTTAACTAGCTGGAGATTTTCAAATAATGGACTGTTTTCCAGTTCTATGAACACCTCATGAAGAATATCTAAGTAATATTCAGCATTGACAGTCCCATTAAAGAGATACGGCCCGATTAGCCAGCCCGCCGCTGAAAATCTCTGCCCATCACGCCAGAAGGGTTAATTCTGTTTCCATCACCGCATGTGGATTAGTAGAATCCCAGTAGACATAGTTGTGCCTGTTCACTCTGCCATTCACCTGAAAAGTCGCTTCGTCGCTCCAAATAATGGTTTTTTAAACCATTGGATCAGCTTCATGTCGGATTGTGTTCCACTCGCTGAACTCCAAACGCCTGTCCGGATCATCTTCATGTAGGCCTTGAAGTAAAGTAGGCCTGTATTCTCTCAATTTCAGCTTTTTCTGCATCCTTAGTAGACTTGTTCTTGCTATTCCATACTCATTGGACGCTTTTCTTTGAGGTTTAGTAGGTGGTTGTACAAAACTTTGCGGAGCAACATTAAGATTCTCTTCTGTAGTTACAGACACTGGCCTACCTGAACGAGAAATCTCCGCCACTGACCCAATCGTTTCGAATCATAAATTTAATTCCCGAATACCTTGTCCAGATGGAGGTTCGACGTTTGGAAAACGTTGCACAAACATCACTGTAATTATGGTCATATTTCCACCATGATTATAACACAAGTACACGTGTTCTGTACTTAACTTTCTATTCATCGTTGACTAAATAACATACCACAAACAACAACAGAATAACCTCAAACGGTTAGTGTCTACTAACTTATGTGTAATTGTCGGGTTCACAACTGCAATCAATTTCACCGCATACTACGTCTACGCTAGGCAAAACATTGTCTAAGAATTGCAAGTGACAACTGACTTGTGGTCCAGTTTGTACTAAGTTGCTTTCATAATATATTAAACTCTATTCAAAAGAAGTATGAAAAACGAAAAATTACAATAATAAAATTTTCGCGGTCCGCTCCCTACAGAACGCCCTTTTGAAAACTCGAAGATGTCCGCTCGGAAACATTCGGAGAGTTTTCAACATCCTTCGCTTCGGATCGGGGTCCTTCGCTACCTTCCACTACGCACTAGAGCCATTAGTACTAAAACAAAAACTTAATTGTAACCAGCTTAACTAGGCAACAAAACAAAACAACAAAAAAAAAGTTAAAAAAAGCATATACAACCAGGCTTTTACTAATTTTTGCTCCACGCAAGGTGCCTAGGGCACGGCCGTAGATATTCCTAGGATTCGGGCCTATGATAAAACTTCAGGTTAGTAATGCTATAATTCCCCTTGATAGAATCCATCTCTTCATCCAACAAACGGTACACGTTCGGGTAGGGTTTGGCGATAATACGGAAGAGGCCGGAATATAGGGGGAGAAACTTTGATATTTGTTTCCTGGAGGCGTCCGAACTATTGCTTTCCTTCAGTAAAACGTAGTCGTCGATAGACAGTCTGTCACCTTGGTGTTTGAAACCTCGTACTCGCGCTCTTACACTTCTGTCTCAATCCTGACGAACTTTATCCCAAGTCACCGCCGGCGATTCAGTGGCGGAGATGTGCAACATTTTCCCAAGTAAGTGGCAAAATGGTCCCTCGGACGCGGAACATTTGCAATATCACAAGGGGGGTAACCCGTGCGCAAATGGGGAACGATATTAAATAGATATTCTAAATCCTTAACGTGATAAGCCCAATTAGCATGCGCATTTAGACAGTAGACCCTAATCAACCTGCTTCGTTCTCTAATAACACCTGAAAGAGCGACTCAAATTCCATGGCCAGGGAACCGTTGTATGAAAGATAATTGCTCGAGATAAGATTTAACGCCCATAGTAGTTATAATGTCCAAAAAATGTTTCCTCGGGCAATGAAAATAAAAATCGGTTTTTCTAATGTTTATGGTCATATTGGCTTACTTAAATCGAACAAAAAGTTTCCTAAGATGTATATGATCACAAAAAGCTTCAAACACAACCAAAAGATCATCAATGTAATTGAATATAAATTGTCGTAATTCGGGCCCCAAAATCACATCCCTATCCCTCGAAAAAAAAACCGGTCGTTTCATTAAGAGCGAGGAGGGGTCGCATTAGGGATCCAAAATAGCGGAGTTACGCTAAAAGAAGGTAACGGTGCCGGTAAAATTGACAGCCTGAACTCGCGTCACGTCATCTCTCGGTTTCTTTGTTTCAATACCCGATAACCATTCTAAAAAGGAAAGAGCTCCATTCAAGCTCCGGTCTGAACAGATTCCCCATAATGATCGGGCGGCCATGGGATATTGACGCATTGCTTCATACAAAATAACTCCCTCAGAGATGGGACGATCAAAAAGGCGATAGTCATTAATTTTTTTCAGAAAATATTCGGCTAGTGACAACCCTCCTTCTGGGTGATAACGCATGTTATAGAGTTTACTACGTTCAATGACCTGTTTCTCGGGTGACCAAAAATACGCCAAAAAGCTTCTCTTAAACGAACCGTAATCTCGCCAATCGGCCTCATTTATCAACGCCCAACTTTGTGCACCGGCTTCTAGACACGTTTTTGCCGATTTCTTAAAAAAATTGTGCACAATTATTACATCAAAATCTTCTAGCGTATAAGGAAATTGCCCCCCTCCCCCGGCTCTTCATAACAGACATTAATAACCCTTTACCCTCACAATGCATGTTTTTTCAACAACAAAAATTAATGTTTCAAAAGCTTAAAAAAACAAATTGATTTGTTCAAATTTAAACAATTCTAACCCTTCCTTTAAAAAATTTTTTTTTCTTTTAATTAAACGTGCAAAGGTTACTGTAATAAAACGAACAAGAAGTAAACATGCCCCTAATGCAACACCCCCTCATCCTGGTCACGGCACCGCTCTGTAGCGTCCCCCAGGTACCCTACTTTGAAAAGCATAATTTGAACTTATTTGCAAACGCAAATTCAAGAACAAAGCAATCACTAAGTGATTTATCTTGACTTGACTGACAATAATGTTCCTATTACTCAAATTAATTGCCTGCCTTACTTTGACTTTCCAGGCAATAATTAAAACATTAGAATTTATTTACAAGTGTGATATTTAATTACTCGCAAACCTCAAATCTGATCAAACGAAGTGGCCGTCTAGTGTTAGGTACGTTGTACTATCTAATTTAGATAGCCTGGATGGGGTACGTGTTGCAACATGAGGGGCAGGTAACAAAAAAATGAAACTACTCAAATTAAAATAAACGGACTTGGCGCAGCGGTGGTTCAGCCCGTTAATATACTACAGTGGGAAAGAACCACAAATAAAACCCACTTTATTCATAAATAAGTAATTGCACAAGTACATTAATAAATCAAATAACACAAAAAAAAACAATGAAAGGGTTAAATATATAATAAAACACCATTAAATCAGGTTAAATTTGCAAGAACCCAATTGTTTAGTGACAACTAAAGCACAAAATACATAAGTCACATTGTAATAAAGCACATACAAAGAGTAATCAGCACGCAGGCAAATAATTCTACTTCAACTAGCTGAGAAAAAACTCATTAAAACAAAGCCTTACAAGGGTAAGTTATATAAATAGATCACTAACATCGTGACCGTTATATAAGTTTGAGTGCGTTAGAAAAATATCTTGCTCCCTTCTCCGGTTACACACTCATCTATACAACAAATAAAAACAATAGAAATAAAAATTCGAGCAGTTTAATGGTCTGGCTTGGGAGTGTGTACCAACTGGCAATTGTTTTTTACAATTAATAACCAACTGCATCCTATACCTATTCACCAGCCGCCTCTACACAATTATAAATATAACCAACAACCAACAAAGCTAATTAGCACAAATACCATAGGAGAGTTCCCTGTACTATCTTTTTATTTTAGCAGATTTCAGCTTAATGAGTCCGCGTACGAATAAGATAAAATGGTCAAAATGATTTGCTGCGAGCTTGCATTTATATATAAAAAAATTATTGTTAGGGTGTTCTGTCTAGGGTATACAGGACGTTGAAATGAGAATAATTTTCGTGTACAATTGACCATAACTTTTGAAATACCCTGCATAACGTAATGAAACCCTATATTGGAAGTATGGGGGAGATGAGCTTAATCTAAATTTGAAATAATATATAGGGTGTCCCATTTAAAAAAAGTACGTTTGGTTCACCCTGGTAATATGTAACACCCTGTAAATACGAAAATAATTTTATAATGTGAAGTTTGAAGTTGCCTATAATTTTTGAAAATAACTTTTTTTGATATCTCCTTTAATAACAGATATATCGTACTTCGACACACTAATGCACACCTTATATATATATATATATATATATATATATATATATATATATATATATATATATATATATATATATATATATAAATCATGACCGAAAATTATGAAGGTTTACATTTTTATACTCCAGTAAAATGTATGTATAGTTTGTCTCCCGTTAAACAGATTCTGTCAACATGGCCGTCGTTTCAGGTACAGTAACTATATATAATATATATATATATATATATATATATATATATATATATATATATATATATATATATATATATATATATATATATATATATATATATATATATATATATATATATATATATATATATATATATATAAAACAAACTCTAACGTTTCGATAATAATTATAAAAAAGGTTGTCATCCTTTACGGACAACAATTACCGTAATTGTTAACGAAACGTTGAAAGATTGTAAAGAAATATACTTGATGTCCCAGAGTTGTGTTTACAAACAATATCTCTGTTACGTGTAGAATGGCAAAGAAGCTTTCTACACACATTAAAATTTCTACAGGGTGAACCTCACCTTTTTTTTAATGGTACATCCTGAATAGTTATTGATGTGAGATTTGTTAGAAAAAGTTTTTTTGAATTGAAAGTGTAAGGCGCGCGAGAGCGGGGTGATGAAAGACATGTGAAAGACAGGTGATATGGACATTTTTGTTCTAACGATGTCGACGTAAAGTTGAACGGGTTATGCGGACAAATTATAAAGGAGGTAACGATTGTACTTTGATGAACAATATATAGTAGTTTAAGTAGTGTGGTGCATTTTTTATATTTTGATAAGCTAATTAATGACTATTTAATATTAATCTAAGGTTAAGGACAGCCGCAACTAGATGAATCAAGCAATATATGACTTTTAAAATCATTGCCTACTAGAATGTAAAAAAAAATCCCATGGAAATTTTAGAGAAAAATCTTAATCATTTTTTAATCGTTAATTTTAAACATGATAGTTTTTGATAGAAAATGAAAAGTTATTTCACATAAATAAAAATTATACAGAGTGGTGCATTTAGGTTAAGTAGGTTTTTGATGTTTGAAAAATATAAAATAAGAATCCTTTTCCTAAACACCGTGTACTAAATCCTACACAGTGCAAATGGAATTTTTCAAGGTCAGAATAAATCGATGTAGATTTGTGTTATTCAATGTAAGAGGTTTTCGTGTTTTTAGTTC
Source organism: Vesta saturnalis (assembly GCA_036346205.1). NCBI lineage: Eukaryota > Metazoa > Arthropoda > Insecta > Coleoptera > Lampyridae > Vesta > Vesta saturnalis. The sequence continues at coordinate 1,745,847 of JARFJB010001840.1, forward strand.
TTGTTTAAATTGAATATTTTTCTTAAAATCAGAATTTTCTCAAAATTGGTAAGCGATAGGTATAGGGAACGTTGAATAAAGTTGACTTAATTTTTAACGTATAATCATTGAGTAATGATGTAGTAAAGAGGCGCAATGTTACGGGGAGTTTTGTTGATAGAAAATTGCACCGAGAACTAAGCGGTGCGAGTATCACGTGACCGTCTTTCACTACACGGTCACGGCAGTGACGACACATGATACTCGCGCTGCCTAATTCTCAGCCCAATTTGCTATCGACAAAACTCCCGGTAACATTGCGCCTCTTTACTACATCATTACTCAATGGTATAATCAAAAAATGACATAAAATACAGGGCGTTGTATTTAACTTTGATATATTACAATTTTCTGAACCACCCTCTATAATTGAAAATAATTAAAAAAAATAGGCCTTATCAATTTACATATGTCACCAAAAAATTAAGCTGATATCTCGTACCGTTTAGGAACAAGAGACCGAGGGAATAATCGGAGTCACCTTGTATAATCAGCGGTGTTCTGGGCATTATGAATTTGGTGTAGGTAATATGAATTTAACCTTTTTACGACGCCTTTAAAATAAATTTGAGGCGGATTTCTAGTTGCACTGTGTCAACCTAATATTGTAATAAATATTTAATGCGTTTGGGTAGGTCTCCAGTTTTAAACCGCTCAACGACACACGTGCTACTCAGGAATAAGGAAATAGTCTATGTGTTGTGTATTACTAGTGCTATCCAGCGAAGGACATCCAATCAAAATAAAATCACATGAAGTTTATATTTACAATCATTTAATATGTGGTGTTGATTGGTACAGTCAAATGACTTCTTATTAGACTTCATTGTATAAAGAGGTACAAGAAAGTATTGTCTCGTCTTTTGGATACTACCATCTGGAACGCTTTATATGTATATAAGGAAACAAAAATGTCAAATTTCTGGGGTTCCGAGTTGAACTTATTTGTGAGCTAATTGGAAAATCTAACGATATTAACAACCATTTAATGCTAGATATAGATGCAAAGGTTACGCTAATAACCCACCTCTATGCTCACAATATTTGAAAAATTAGAAATGTACATTTTTTCATTTTTAGTGCAGTTTTAAGAATTTGAAGAATGCACTATTGTGGGAGCTTATTTCTGCTCTGTAATTGGCCTAGATTTTTTTTATTTGATGCCTGACGTCTTGAAGTGATTTATCTGGGCAGTTTAAAAGTCATTTTTTATTAGAATCAAGAATGAAAAAACGTGTTAGCGTTGTTTTATGTAAGATTTCATTATTTCTTATAAGAAACTCCACTTATTGGGTTTCACTGGTTATGCACAATATAAGTTATTTAAGTTGTACATTATAGAATATTATAAATCTTCTTTGTTGCATAGTACCTATAAAAGATTAATTCTTATCAGAATGTTTGTTAATATATCATAACATACTTCTCGCAAAAAGTTCACGTACCCTTTAGAATTTCACACGTATCACATTCTCAGAAATAACTGAATAACCAATTATAGCTTATGCTAAAGTATTCATACTTATTACTTTTAAATAAAGTAATTTAGCATAATAATATATATATATATATATATATATATATATATATATATAAATAATTAATTTTCTCTAAGATATTCATATTTTCAGGGCGAATACCTGTACGGTTAGATTTCACTCTATGAGAGAATTGAATGTTTAAACTGAATAACTTCAATAACGGAATATTATCAATTTGAAGACTTAGCAGACTCACACAAATCTTCAATGAGCCAGATGTGTCAACTACAACTTATAAAATAGGTGTAGTTGATACATCTGGCTCATTGAAGATTTGTGTGAGTTATGTAATGTACCCACGTGTACATTACATGCAGTTTTTTCTGTAAACTTAATTTATTAATAATTTTGAACTTAGTAAGTATAATATCAATAAAATGTTAACTTCTTACATGTAAACAAGTAGTGACGGCGTTCATCGGTGCTCGATTCACTTCATCTTAAAATCATTTCTATATGCAGTTATGCGCAATTAGAAAGCGTCACTTGTTATCTCTTATAAATCTTTCTCAACAATTTTCACGGTTTTCACAGAATACTTTAATTTTATATTTCTAAATTTAAAACTTATTTAGACTTATTCAATACACTTATTTATATACAAAATATAAGTGTTTTTATACCTATAACTTATTGTACAATAATTGCAGTTATGATAGCTTAATAGGTTTACTATCGCCTTGAGATACTGACAGCGACTAAAGTCCGCTTTCTCTTTGCCCCGCAAGCATTCTATTCAAACAACTGTTTAAACAGTTAAATATCTAGACCCCAGAACGATCGGTGCAGGGATTAGGGAGTAATAAAAATAACATCCAGAAACTTATGATAATTTCAGGATGAACTAAGATAATGCGTAAAACACATCAGTCGTTACACAAGTGCATAACTTGTAAATTTGTAATAGATATTAATCCGGTTTAACAAATTATATTAATATTTCTAATGTTTTGGCTATATCATCATAATACGCATAAATTAAAACAAACTTGATCGCCCTTTCAGTTATGATTTAATACAGATCGTCAAAGAAGGTAAAGCAGTAATGTCGGTGGTCGACTCCACTATATATATATATATATATATATATATATATATATATATATATATATATATATATATATATATATCTAAAATCAAAGACAAATCTTACAACAACCGTTATAGAACAAACTTTTAAAACAACAGTTAATTAATCACACTTTAGATTAGTAATCTGTATTAATCATTCGAGTGTCAGAATACAAAGTTAACTAGCAGTTATACAGGTAACTAAATTTTTAAAATCAGAACAACATTAATAAATTGATTAATTTAAATAATATTTACGAATACTGATTTGTAGTCATCAGAAATCAAATTAATCATAAATTGATTAGTTAATTCATTTTGTTCCAAAACATGTCATAATACTATATGTTTAGAATCGCATAAATCCTTCAGCTTAAAATCTCAAAACTTTACGTAAAAGTTTACAAACTATTTAGTGACTAAGATAAAATTAACATAAAGCATGTGTGAATTTGTCATCAATGATCAGAATGATAATGATTGACAAACTTAACAAGACTCATACAGAATTATTAAATCAAAAAGTAAATCATGAAATCATATAAAATATTTTAATCATGTCAATGTACATGAAGCAAAATATTTGAGAAACTAAAATTCTAACATTGAAAAAAAAGAGTTACTGAAATTACTAATGATCATAACAGCTATAAAACAGTGACGGAAAATTGAGTAACCTGTACACTACATATTGTCAGTATTTAAATAACATATAATAGTAGTTTTACATAAGAACAATTTGGTACTTATTCAACAACATAAATTTAGTTTCACTGTGTATATAAGATTTTGGAAAAAAATTCAAATTTGGCGCACTTAAGCTAGTCAAGGTTCTTGTTATATCTCTGTCATAAATTTCTGTCAGATGAAATTCACACAACATGTCTGCTCCAGATGTATTTTAGTTCGTAAATTTATGATTACATTAATCAATTTTAATTGTTAATTGTGTTAGATGTTAGTAACTAGTTTGTTTAGTGATTACCTCAACATATGTAAGTTGCCTTGGTGGACTAATGTACTTATATCAACTGTTATCATTAACTTTAGTATTCTGATGAAGCTACCAAATCAGTAGCGAAATATTGATTTAAATATAATGAGGATTACTCTAAAGTGGTGGATTAATTATTACCTGTATACCACTATTTGACCGATTCTGACTAAATAAAGTGTTTATATATATATATATATATATATATATATATATATATATATATATATATATATATATGGTAATCTCCCATGACGCAGAATAAATTAATTTTTTCTAAAACATTTGTATTGATGAAAATACAAATGTAGAAATGTTATAATTTAATTCTAATAAATCTATGAAAACATTTTGTTTTACTTTTCATTTACATGTTTTTTATTGAATCGACTTAAATAAATGAAGGTGCGAAAGTTTACCCAGTCCGCTGACTCGAATTTTGTCTAAATTTTATTGCTTTTAAGTGAATATGGAAATCGGTTCGAACCTGGTAAGGGGTAAACCTTTTTTTTCGTTCAATAAACATTTGTAGGGTGTCTCAGTGGGTATTTCAGTTTTCGAATGTGCATTGTGCCGACCCTGTACAAACTAAGAAGCGCATGTCACGCCGATTAGGGAGCAGACGAATGCGGATTTTAGTCACCATGGAGTCGTTGTCGGGTGCGCATCGTGTTTTTATGCTGGAGGCATATTTTAAGGAGAACGATACCCTAGCTCGACGTCGGTTTTGTGCTCACTTCAACATTCGGCGCATAGCAGATGTCCCATCGGCTAATCTTGTAAAATCGCGGGTGCAACGATTTCGCGAAACAAGAAGCGTAACAAATAAACAATACCTTAGTAGGCAGAAACCTGTAAGAACTCCAAACAATATTGTAAGAATACGGCGGGCAGTGACTCAACAGCCGAAGCGTTTCCTCCGGAAATACGCGCAAGCGTTAAATCTCTCACGTGCCAGTTTACACCGTATTTTAAAGAAAGATTTAAAATTTCATCCATATAAAATTCAAACTACGCAAGATTTAAAAGAAACAGACTATGCCGAAAGCAGTTAGCGGAAACCATGATGAACAATTTCTTGAATGCCGCTGGCCTAGAGGTTGTGATGTTTAGTGACGAGGCACACTTTCATTTGAATGGGTATGTAAATAAAAATAATGCTCGTTACTGGTCCGAAAACAACCCCAAGGAAAAACACCTTAAACAGCTGCATTCCAAAAAGGTTACAGTATGGTGTGCCATGACAGCAGAAGGAATTATTGGACCCTATTTCTTTGAAGATGGCCGCCGTGGGGCCCTTACTGTTACTGCTCAGCGATACAGGACAACGATTCAGACTTACCTGTACTCTACCTTTCAACGTTTACCTGGTTATAATGCTGATGTCGGGATATGGTTTCAACGGGATGGTGCTACGCTCCATACCGCAGCGATATCCATGCAGGCCATTCAGGAGTTGTGTCCAGGCACGCTTATTTCGCTGAGAGGCGACATTCCTTTTCCGTCACGTTCACCGGATCTCACACCTCCGGATTTTTTTTGTGGGGATACCTAAAGTCTGTCTTGTACACTAACCTCCCTGCCAACATCCAAGAATTAAAGGATGGCCAAGAAATTAACATTCCAGTCGCAATGTGTCAACGCGTGTATGAAAATTTAGGGGCTAGATTGGAAGAGTGGGGGTTTTTAAGATCCCTAAGAATAAATCATTTGTCAAAATTAAAAAACTCAAAATAGCGGATCAAAAATGGGGGATTATAACGTTTATTTAATTTATCAACGGGTTTTTTTAAAGTAGGGTATTGGGGGTTTTTAAGATTGCTAAGTGTAAATCATTTGTAAAAATTAAAAAATTCAAAATGGCGGATCAAAAATGGGGGATTATCGTATTTAAAATCCGATATGACTAAAATTCAGGCATTGTAGACTAATGATCAATTTGGAACTTTGTTAATATGTAAAATATTATCTGTTCGCGACGAACAGCATTTACGATGTTATGTTCAAAAAATGAATGTTTGTATTTTAGTGATAATAAAAGAAGTACAGCATTTTCATTCTCCGAGTATTGTATTATTTATTTAAAAACTGAAATACCCACTGAGGCACCCGTATTTAAGGAATCTACACCAATAAAGAAGTTTTTGCGTCGTGTAAAGCAAATATACTATATTGAATTATACAAAAATTTATTTAGTAAATTTAGTAAACAATTTCCAGTCTGATTGTGTGTCTGTGTGTGAGTGTGCGCGATATCTTTGAATCATTAAAGTTATCGACATGAAATTTGGTACAAACATGCTTTGCCATAAAGTCTAGGTCAAGTTCGTTAATGAGCAAATCCAACCAGTGGCGGGGCATTTTTAGGGGATCAGAAAACTATACAAATTCATTGCTTTAAATTTTAAAAGGTTACATAATTAAAATAACAAACTAATACTTTTTTATATAATTTCAAAATAAAAAAATATGTAATAACTAGTGACGCACTGTTTTTAGGGTGCAAAATTGTGCATTTTTTAATTTATCGACCGATTTTTTTGAAAGTCCGGCATTGGGGGTTTTTAAGATCCCTAAGAATAAATCATTTGTCAAAATTAAAAAACTCAAAATGGCGGATCAAAAATGGGGGATTATAACGTTTATTTAATTTATCAACGGGTTTTTTTTTAAGTCGGGTATTGGGGGTTTTTAAGATTGCTAAGTGTAAATCATTTGTTAAAATTAAAAAATTTAAAATGGCGAATCAAAAATGGGGAATTATCGTATTTAAAATCCGATATGACTCAAATTCAGGTATTGTGGGCTTTAAAGTTATTTATTTACATACAGGGTGGCACAAAGTCCCATATCTTCTTTATTTAAAGAGGTACAAAAAAAATTAAATACAAAAGTTGTAAGATATGTTCTGGTGCATATTCCAAAAATATTTTTAATTATACAGGGTAGATCATAAAAGCTTAGAAGTAATTTTAATTTTTTTTTTAATAGAAAACCCTATATATTATTACATATTTAGATTCTACATACAATTTTAGACACATTTTATGTATAATGTCCTATACCTAAGTCTAACCGTTTTTGACAAATTTCAAATTTTTTGTCAAAATGACGTTTGCAGGCCAAAACATAGGTGGAAATCTTTTCTAAACGAAGCCTTTATCAATTAGTCATGGTTGGTTTCCTTGGAAATGGGGACCTACTCTAATGGGCTGTATTGATATTTTTGTAATACATTCATGCAAGGTGATCAAAAATGGACAATAAAAAGTAGATTCAAAAAAACCTATAAAGTCATTTTTTTTTAAATGGAAACCCCCTATTTTTTTAATTCTATCTTGTTTAGCATTAAAAATAAGGGTGACTGTATGAAAAAAAAATTGTAGTTTTTGAAATAATGACAATTTAACATTTTTTTATTGTAAAAAGGCTATACGGCTTTCAAGTTTTGTTGTTAGTTGGTCGTGACGGTGAGGCGTGGCATATAAAAATAATAGAGATCATCAGAAACGTCATTATTTATTGTCAGTTGATAATTTGTGTGATGCATTAGTGTATTTTATAGCAAATTGATTTAAAACTTGAATTAAAATTGTAAATAATGAATTTTTCGCAAGCCGAGATGGTTGATATGATTTTTGTTTTGGGAGCTAGTGATATGAATACGCTCTTAGCAAGAAGACTGTATCAACAACGGTTTCCAGAGAGACGGCAACCTGAAAGAAGGGCATTTGAAAAGCTTTTGGAGCGTTTTGAAAGAACTGGCAATGTGTTATGTGAAAAAAATACTAGGGAAAAACGTGCACAGATTGAGGAAAATCAATTAAATGTACTATTAACAGTTATCGAAATTCCATATATTGGACAACGACCCATTTCTCAGCAGGTTGGTGTTGAACGACGTACGGTACAGCGGATATTGAAGTCTCAAAAAATGCACCCCTATCACATTCAACTACTTCAAGAGTTGGTTCCTGAAGATTATCAAAAACGACTGGAATTTTGTCAATGGGCTCAAAACAAAATAAACCAACAAAAAAAATTTGTTCATTTGATTTTATTTACAGATGAGGTCACATTTCACAGAAACGGAAGTGTAAACAGACACAACTTTCATTACTATTCTACCGAAAATCCACACTTTGTAAGATATACTTCTCAAACTAGATGGTCTTTAAATGTTTGGGGAGGTGTTGTCGGTAATCATGTAATTGGACCATATTTTTTTTATCAACGAGTAACAGGGGAAGTTACTTAGACTTTCTGCAAAACCATCTACCTAATTTGTTGCGTCAAGTGCCACATGATACACAACAAGAAATGTGGATAATAACTTTTTCAAATGCTAGATATCCAGAATGTTGGATTGGGAGGGGAGGGCCTGTTGCTTGGCCTGCTAGATCCCCAGATCTTACTAAAATGGACTTTAGCATATGAGGGTATGTCAAAAAGCAGTTTTATAAAATACCGCCTGCAACAAAGGAAGACATGAAGATTAGGATTAGAAACTGTTTTCAAAACATTAGTGTTGAAATGTGTAGAAATTTAAGCAGCGAACTTGAGAGACGTATTGCATTGTGTATTCAAGAAAGAGGCGGACATTTTGAACAACTTATTAGGTAGTACGTATTTGACGTGTTTCTAGTACTTTTATCTGTATAATTAGTTACAGGTTTAGTTACATTAGAGGTGTTAAGTTTATGATTAGGATTAGGACATAATTTATTGAATGAAAAAAATATTGTTTTTACTACTTTAAGTTCGTTTAATAAAATAATTATTTATATAGGGTTCAATAAATTGTAATATTTCGATCTGAAGTGCTCGATTTTTTTTGTTTCACCGCGCCCCGCCATCACGGCCAACTAACAACAAAACTTGAATATAGCCTTTTTACAATAATAAAATGTTAAATTGTCATTATTTCAAAAACTACAATTTTTTGGAATATACACTCTTATACAAAGTCACCCTTATTTTTATGCCAAATAAGATAGAATTAAAAAAATAGAGGGTTTCCATTTTAAAAAAATGACTTTTTCTATTTTGCGTGTTTAATATGTATATTATGACACTCAAACGGGTGTTTTAATGTTTGACTTTAAAGTTTAGTAACCTAACATTTTTTTTCTTGATGTTGGTATGTAAACTAATGAAGTTCTTTATTGATGTATGTAAACGTAAATGTAACATAACCTATTCTTATTTGATATGTGTATATATCTTTTGTATTGAATTATTCCTGATTAATGTATTACAATGATTAAGATGACCAAAACCGAATATGGACGATTTCTCTTTTTTATTGTGTTTCAAGATAAAGCGTCAACATGCTTTCACATTAAGCCGATTACATCTTTTGCGTAAAATATAACCTTCATTTAACCTTGATAACTTCACTTGAGTGTAAATTATTAAGTTTACATAGTATAGTGTAATTTTATTCCGATTATAATGTATATAGTACACAACTTCTATTGAGAACATATTTATAAGGTAGTTTGAAATGAATTAGTAACAAATAATAGTTTTAATACCCTATATTTGCATCGAACTCAAACAACCAAATACCACTGTTGCCAACCTACATTCAAAATTATGAAATAAGGTGACAAATGGAATTTACATTTTTTCAAATTTTCAACACAAATACGCAAAATAGTATAAAGAAACTCGTTTCATAAGACGCTTTATCGCATTCGTCCATTAGAAAACTCCCCGCTGCGCGGGTCGTTTTCTAAACTTGGACTCATGCGATAAAAACGCGTCTTATGAAACTTGTTTCTTAATATACCATTATAGGTTTTATTGAATCTACTTTTTATTGTCCATTTTTGATCACCCTGTATGAATGTATTACAAAAATATCAATACAGCCCATTAGAGTAGGTCCCCATTTCCAAGGAAACCAACCATGACTAATTGATAACGGCTTCGTTTAGAAAAGATTTCCACCTATGTTTTGGCCTGCAAACGTCATTTTTGACAAGAAATTTGAAATTTGTCAAAAACGGTTAGACTTAGGTATAGGACATTATACATAAAATATGTCTAAAATTGAATGTAGAATCTAAATATGTAATAATATATAGGGTTTTCTATTAAAAAAAAAATTTAAAATTACTTCTAAGCTTTTATGATCTACCCTGTATAATTAAAAATATTTTTGGAATATGCACCAGAACATATCTTACAACTTTTGTATTTAATTTTTTTTCTATCTCTTTAAATAAAGGAGATATGGGACTTTGTCACACTAATGCGCCACCCTGTATATGAGAAAGCATTATGGCAGATAATTTGGCAGCGGTTTTTTAATATAGATCCCTTTCTCCTTTTTAATAGAAAACTACCTGCTATTAAGGCTTAATTTAACCTGTTATTAGGGTTGTACACAATTCTTAGAACACTTCGTTTTAATTGTATATACTACGACTTGATTCTACAGAAGTTCAAATTAAAATCTAATAAATCTATGAAAGTATTTTATATTTTACTTTTCATGTACCTCGCTTTTATTGAATCAACTAAAATCATCGATGGTGGGAAAGTTTGGCGAATCGGCTGGCTCAAATTTTTTTCTAAGCGTGTATCGAGGACCCAAAGCTTCATTGCACTGGTCCAGATCTACTGATTTACGCCTTAGGATTTTATTGCGTAGATTTACTCCAAACAATAGGTTTACTCAAGAGGAATTGATACGACGAAAGAGTGAATATAGAGAATTATAAATGTTTTTTATTACTTCTTTTTTTTTATTGTTGTTTAAATTGATAAATAAACACTTGTTTAACTTGGGGTGCGAATATATTTGTGCAAAAGAGTTCTTTATGCCAAATTTATTCGAAAACCGTTAATTTTATCAAATTTAACAAGAATATTTTGTTAAAACTCATTAACAAGTGCCGGGGCGCTGCCGTAGAAAATATTTAACGGTTTTCAGAACCACGATGCAGGATATTAAAATTTATTGTTTGTTAATATCGATCTAATATCTAATTGAAAAAAAAAGAAAAAACTGATATTTATAATGAGCAGTACCCAATGACGGTGCTAATGCTAAAACATTTTTATTAGGACTCCATTATGGTAATAACTTAATGTCTATTTGCCCTAGGAACCCTAAATGGCCTAGACCTCCTGCATTGCGGGGTTGGCGGATGCTTTAGCGCTGCCATTGGCAGTACAGGGTATGTGTAGTTCAATTAAACGTATCAGTGAGGACATGTCTAAAGCGAAAATCCAATATATCGTTGATTGTCCACATGGCCTTATATCTAAACTACATTACGTATTAACCTTCGTGTTCGATCACCTATAAGGTGAGATAGAAGCTTTCCCTAATTCGCTGCACGTCGGTCTGGCTTTGTCAAATAGTTATATAGCTCGATTGGTTTAGTTTACGTTGTAATTTAATTCGGCCGTTTGGTATAATTAAAATATGTTTAATATCCTCTTGCGTTTTCAGTTTTCTAAATTTTAGAAATTATGATCAACGTCGAACGTGCAAATTCAAGTAACAGTTTTACCTGCTGCACTATATCTATGTCGGATGTTTTGTTGGTTATCTGAAGAAGAAATGTTAAGGCATACCTTTTTTTCTAGGTATGTCTAGAACTGTTTTGACCAGACGGTTTGAATGCCATAAGACGTAACTGTGGGGGGGGGGGGGGTAGTTAGTTACAGTTTTCTACATGGATGTAAGCATGTCAGCTTTCTTGCTCGGAAACTCGGATGGCTGCTATGTAAAAACCTCGTACATTTGGTGATAAAACACTCCTTTCGTCCAGGCGTTTCATTGCAGTACCATGAAGACATACCTAGGAGCAATTTTGTTGGGAGACCAAATGTGACGAGACAACTCTTACACCGTTCGTATCTCCGATCTACCGTTTCGGAATTATGATTGAGCTCGCTTGTAAGAGGTCGGAGGGGATGAAATGTGTTCGAAAACTATTCCTTTTCATATGACATTGAGACATTCGTTTAACCTTCCTCCCTTTTAACCCTTCTCTCAACTTTGAGCAGAAACCAATTTCAAATCGATATCCAAAATCAATCCCACTCCATAATATTAATTTATTAAACAGTGAAATCAAGAATTTGGACCTTTTCCCACAAAAATCTTTGCATACATAAGGATTAAGATATCTCTGGTCAAAATATGTGTGATCGTAGAAAATGCATAACATTTACTTATTAGACATCGTTGTCAAATGCGACGGAAACCGTACGTATTTTTAAATTTTAACCTTGGCCAGCGTCAATCATACTAGTAGCCGTAGTTACTAGAGTCCTAAAATATAGTAGGTATATCATTCTACGTCAAACCGTTCGGATTAAAATTTACGTACGAAAAATTGTTGTGTAAATCTTGTTTTTACTAATCCTTTACTATTACTGTGATAATGATTTTACTGTGTACTATATGATTAAAAGGTCTCGTCCATAAACTAAAAATTATTCAATATACTCGTTAATAAAATAGTCTTTCACATATGTTTTTTTAGATCCTGGAATTGGACTGAAATGGGGTGTGCCTTTAGATCATCGAGAGATATGCAAACCATCAAGTAAAAATTGTTTTTTATATCAAGAACTACTACGATTGATAGACAACGTCATTTGTTAGCGTACTTACATGGAATAGCATTTTCAATTACTGTGTTTCAGTATAAAGCAGAGTTCAAAGTTGCCTTATATTTTAACACAGAACAAATAGGTATAGCGGATTAGTGCACATTTTCAAATTATTTAAAATTTAAAATGCACTTATTAGAATTCTATCTTAAGTTTAATTCATAACAAAAGTTACGAATGACTAATCTCTATTTTATAAATAGCGCCTAGTAATTGAACTAATGTGAATCAATTACATGTTTACAAATTGAATATTTGTACTACTTAATTTATTGAAATCACAGTGATTAGCATTGCTGCCGATTTGTAAAGTTTAGGCTTCCTTCAATGTTTAGGGCATTTTTTAAAATAGACAAAAAGTGAGATAAACTATTATTTATTTGGTAGAAAATATTTCAATTAAACAATCTATTGTTTAAAATAATGTTTAACAAGAATAAAGTAGCATAATATACTAATAAATGACTGATACCATTATATGTATGATATAGGTACAATAGTAATAAAAATTTATATATTTTACTGTTAGATTTAAATTTTAAAAAATTACTTTTAGTTAGAAATTAAATATTTTTGTACCAGCGTTGATATTTAATTATGGTGTAGCTTGTTATGCTCTAAAAGTATTTTACCTATGTGACCTAATAGTGACAACCAGCAATAATAATTTATTATACTTGCCTAAAAACTGAATGTAAATGATTTTATATTTTAAACAGTAATTTCTGATCAAGGCATTGTACCTTCACTTACAAGTTTATTTATTTTGTTTTTGTTGTAATGTTTATTAACATATTTTATTCTAATGTTATAATAAAATTAATAAAATAAAGAATTTAAAGCATTTATGTACTTTTCATATAGCTAAGTATAACTACTGTATATTGTAATAAATTTAGAGTACCGTAAACTGGGGTGACGTTTGACAGTCTGCGTGAAGTTAGACAAAGGGAATTTTTGTTAAATACGGGTAGGTGTGCCCTCTATGATACAATAGATCAACTAACCGTGCATAAGGAAGTTAAGACGTACAAATAGGTTTCAATTTTAGTTAGTTTGTAACGGTCAGAGAGGGTGGGGAGAGTGAACACTCGTATAGGCAATCTTGAGATAAGTTTATTTCCTCCCCATTAAATAGAGGGCAGAGTCATAAAAAGTAAAAAATAACAGATTACTGCACAATGCATAGTTGTAAGGTACATAATTTAGTAATTTTTTTTATTAGATGTATAGGGGTATATGAATGAATGTTAGATCTTACCTATAAAGATAATAGTTAGATCCCGGCCGAAGTATCAGAAATGTTAGATCTTACCTATAAAAATAATAGTTAGATCCCGGCCGAAGGACCAGCAATCGGATATCAGTCGAAATTTAAAATGTAAGATCAAATGCAAGACTTTTATTGTTCAACTTAAAAAAAATGTGTGTGACATGACATTTCACCAAAAAATTCTTATGTATTATTTTTTGTCACACCTTCTTAAAAATAAAAAATTAAAACTAAAGACATGAACTAAGTACGAACTTCCTAACTATATACAAATCCCTCGGTGAAGCCTTCACCAAACTCCAAAAAATCTAGTTTGCATATCTTCAACGTAGGTCTTCTATAAATCCCTTACTTTATTATAAAACATCAACCATCCGAATTTTGTTGCCCTTCCCAGGGAAGATAGCTTCAATCCTGCCGAGAGGCCAATTATTTCTTGGTAATTGGTTGTCGACGACGATCACCAATTTCTAAATTTCTGTTTCCTTGAAACCACTTCGTTCTCTTCGTCAAGGTAGGCAAAATACTCACGTAACCATCTATTCCAAAACTCCTGGGGCTCTGACGATACTATACCTTTTCAACTTCAATTTCAGAAAAAGGAACTTTAATTTGGAAAATAATTTAATTTGAGAAAAAGTAATTCCAGTTTAAGAAAAAGTAAGTTTAATTTAGAAAAAAGTAAATTTAATTTGAGAAAAAATAACACCAATTTAAGAAAATGTTATTTTAATTTGGGAAAAGGTAACATCAATTTCAGAAAAAGTAAATTCAGTTTGCGAATATTTTATATTAAAAACAATATCTAGTATACTATGAATAAAAGTGAACGTCACCACAAATTTTTCATCTGAAAGTCAGCATTATTCGTAAGTAGTTGGCAGTATATCTTTGCTTTAACTAATAAAATATTAAAAATGGAAAATAATCGTGTAAGAAGACGTCGAGGAAAGTATGGTAAAGCCAGGGATGATGCCCGCCAGCGTGTAATGAACGAGGCAGATATGGGTGGAAACTGGAAATTAGTAGCTAGAGCTAATGGGGTTCCATATAAAACTGCCTATAATTGGATAAAGAAAGGAAATCCGAATAGGATGCAAAGAGGTGGTCAACGTCGCGTTAAAATTATTGAAGAAGTACTAGAGGAGATTCTTTCTTGGCTCGAAGAAAATTGTCAAATGACGCTAAAAAGCATTTGTGAACGCCTCAGTCGCGAACATAGCATAAACGTTTCCCACCAAACTATTTCGAAACGTTTAGATGGGCGATTATTTACATTAAAAAAAACCATATCTTACCAGAGGGCGCCAATACTCCAGAAAATAAGGAACTTCGAAGGCACTATGTTGAAACTAACTTCAACACACTGCATTGCAGAAATTCATTTTGTATGTGGATGAAACAAATTTTAATTTATTTTGCCGACGAAGTTGTGGAAGGGCGAGAAGAGGAGAACGTGCCGTTGTTAAACTACCTAATTCCAAGGGACCTAATTTATATGTTATTGGATGTATGTCTTCTATAAGAATGGAGTTTTGGGAGCGAAAGAGAGGCGCCTTCAAAAAACAAGATTTCCAGTCTTGGATAAAACGATGTTTACGTTTTTGTATACAAAATGGCAATGAATCCAATAACATTGTTGTTGTTTTGGATAACGCACCAGCTCATTCTCAAGTAGAAACCATTACTGAAGAAGAGGAATTTCAAGGAGTAGTATTTTGCAGATTGGCACCATATAGCCCTATGTTGAACCCTATTGAGCACATATGGAGTTCATTTAAGTCAAATATAAAAAGGACTCTGCAACCACATCATAATGAAGTAATGGCGAGTGATCCAAATGGAGTATTGACCCAGACCGAATTTCGTTTGCAATTTATTGAAAGAACTGTAGACAATTCAATGAGGCAAATAACGGGACAAATGTGTTTACAATCATGTAACTATGTTCAGAGACATTACCCATGTGCAATACGAAGGGACGATATTACTGTTTAATATGTTTTTTTATAAATTTACGTTGTGGTGAAATTTTATTTAGGTTCATTTGTCTAACTAATGTATTCTGAAAATAAATTTACTTATTCTGAAATTGAATTAACTTATACTTAAAATGAATTTACTATTACTGAACTTGATATTACTTTTTCCCCAATTAAAATTACTATTTTTGAAATTGAAGTTGAAAAGGTATAGATCGACCGATTATAAAATGGTTTGGCATCAAACTTTCAACGTATTCATTGTCGGATGACACGTAAGTAAGGGGTCTACTATTTCCTGTGTTCAATTTCGAGCAGTAAAGTAAGACGGACATCTGGTTTAGGTGTTGTTTCTTTCAAAATGATACTTAGGGAACTTTTAACTGATCAGACCATTCGTTCCCATGTTCCTCCCATCATAGGACTAGCTAGTGGTATGAATTTCCATTTAGTTTCTTGACTTAGTAGAAATTGGTTTACCATTTGTTTGTCTACTTTTTCTATAGCTTCTTTAAGTTCTTTGGAGGCACCTTTTAAATTTGTTCCATTATCACTTAGTATTATTTTCGGTTGTCCTCTTCTAGATATCTCTTCTTAAGGCAAGAATAGTAGAGTCTGTGGTTAGATCGTCTGTCAGTTCCAGGTGTATTGCCCTTACAAAAAGGCATGTAAATAGGACACCATATCTTTTCTCAATCCTACGACCAATTTTTACGTTATAGGGCCCAAAATAGTCTATACCAACAAACCCTTTGCGGTCTCTCCAAACGATACGTTTGTAGTTGTCCCATTTCTGACACTCTAGGTTCTGCCTTTCTTATTCTACAGAAAGTACAACTTTTACAGGAATAGGCAACATCTTTTCTGGTTTGAATAATCTAAAATTTTTGTCTTAGTTCATTTAGCACTCCTCCATGGATAGTCTTCCTGTGATAATATGAGATAATTAATTTTGTGACTTTGTGTTTAGCGTCTAGGATAATAGGTCGTTTTGCTTCTATAGTGAAGTGTGGTGACTTTCTTCCAGAAAGTCTGATTAATCCGTTTTCTATACAAGGTGATAACTGATACAACTTACTCTTCTTCGGTAATGGCTTGATACGGTAAGTTTTGTAGTTCCTCTCTGAAGCAGTCATGTTGAATCTTCTTGTACCACAAATTTTCAGCACAAAGTGTATCTTCAATAGTTAGTCGTTTCTGTAATGACTCCTCCTTTTTATCTGTTGTATAAATATTAATAAATTTAAGTACGTAAGCCAAAAGATTTGCCAATTTCCTCCAGTTGGAAAATTCTTCCACTTGTCTTGTTGCAAACGTTCTCTCAGTTACTTCGCAACTATTTTTACTTATTTCTTCAGTCTCATTTTTCTGTAGCCACTTTTCAACATTTTCATACAGAAAACTAGGTCCCGCGAACCATCTGCTAGATGTACTTGGGTCTATCTCAATTTGTTCTCTAGTAGCTTCGTCTGCCACATTTAAGCTGGTTGGTATCCAGTGCCAATCATAGATGTTTGTTCCTTCTTGGATTTCTGCAGCTCTGTTTGAAACGAATGTTTTCAATTTCTTAGCGTCATGCTTAATCCATGAAAGTACTGTTCTTGAATCTATCAAAAAAAATGTTTTAGTGATATTTAAAGAATGTCCCTTTAAAATGCTTTCGTATAATCTGCTTGTCATCAGAGCACCTTGCAATTCAAGACGTGGAATTGTTAAGGGCTTTAATGGTGCGACTTTTGTTCTGGACATCACTAAATCAATCTTAATTTCATAATCATTAAAAAACTTAAAATAACTTACAACTGCAAATCCTTGTGAACTTGCATCACAAAAAATATGCAATTGCACCGTATGTTCTCTAAAACCATAGTGTCTAGGTATATTGCTTATAGAATCTAGTCACTCAAGAGATATTTGGTCATCCCAATTTATTTCACTTCTCCTGATATCTTGCAAAACTCTCTTACCTTTGACAGTGAAATTTCCCAATAATCCCAATGGATCGAACATAGACATCACTACTTGAAGGGCTTCTCGTTTTGTGGGTATGTCTTGTCCTTAAATCTTTTCAGGAACTTTATGAAGATTCAGAGGAAAAGTTAAGATATCATGTACGAATTCCCATTTGAGTCCTAACACTCTTTGTGCTTCTAAACTTATTCCATTACTCGACATTTTTTTCTCTTCGGTCCTTTTTTGAGGAGGTACATGTGACATTACTTCTTGTGAGCTACTCACTCAGCTTCTTAAGTCAAATCCTCCTCGTTCGTGTATCATAATGACTTCATCAATTAGTTTTATTGCTTCTTCCTAAGTACTTACACTGTCTAAGTAATCATCCATGTAATGTTTATATATAATAGCTTCGGCAGCTTCAGGGCATTCCTCCTTAAACTCTCATGCATTGCTGTTTTTAACGTACTACGCTGCAAAGGCGAAGACACAGCACCAAAACTCATCATATTCATGGTATATGTCGAGGGTTCCTTTTGGTCCAAGTGTCATACCATAAGAATATTTGAGCACCTTGATCCTCTTTTCTTATTTTGACCTGGTAGAACATTTCACGAATATCTGCTGAAATTGCAATGGCCTTTCCTCGAAATTTCCAAAGCATTTCTACCAAGGAGTTGTAAAGATCTGGACCATTAAGCAAGAAGTTATTAAGGCTCTTACCATTGGATTTCGAAGCAGCGTCAAAAACAAATATGAATTTCCCTGGTTTATTGGGATTCGTTACCCCGAAATGTGGTAGGTACCATTTTAGATTATTATCCTTTTCAATTTCTTGTTCTTGTACTTTTCTGGCATATCCTTTGTCTAAATGCTCCTGTATCTTGCTGATATAAACTTTCTGATATTCCGAACCCTTTACCATTCTTTTTCTGAGGAGGTCTAATCGTTTAATTGCTTGAGTTTTACTTTCTGGTAGTTTCAAGTTGTCTTCTATCCATGGCAAACATGTTTCCCATCTATCCCGTGATCTTCTTGTAAATTTTTCCAGAAATTGTTCAGCTCTAATATCTTCCTTCGAAATACCTTTTTCTGGTAATTTAACACCAAATGATTCAGTGGAAGAGAGATATTTAACCTCATCGTGTACTCCTCACATAACATTTGATGTTTTATATGTAAAACAATATTTTCGTTATACCTGTCGTGAAACTGACTTACATTTCCATGCAAAATCCATCCCAGTTTAGTTCTTGATAGTGCAGGTGCATTCTTAGGCCCTTGTATTATTTCTCTGGCAACTATTAAGTCCCAGTGGTCTTGTCCTATTAATAAGGTGGGTTTTCCAAGTTCCATTCCTTTAAAATTTACTGACCGAAGATGTTGCCATTTGTCTTTAAACTTTCAGGGGTTGGTAGGTCCATTCCTTGTACAGTGTAGATGTCCATTTTGTAGACACTTCCATCTTCTCCTAGAATCTCTAGACTAACTTTTCTCGATTGAAATGCTTTCGAAGTCTCTTAGTCCGTCCACTTTAAGTTCAGATCAGATTTTTCGACATCTAAATTTAACTTATCTGCTACTATTTCATCTAAAAGTGATACAGTCGAAGCTTCGTCTAATAAAGGAAATATTTCCATTTCTTGTGTACCATTTTTTATTTTTAGTGGTGCTACTTTGAGAAGAACTTCATTTTGATATGTTCGTTCTGTATGCGCTACAGTTCCTGCAGTCTCCTGGGTTTCTTGAATAGTTCCTTGAACAATATTACTTTCGGCAGTCTCCTGGGGTACTTTGATGACGTTACTTGTTCCAAACTTCTCATTATGTAGTAAGTAATGATAATACTTTTCGCATAGATTGATAACACATATTCGTCCTTTTTTTACATTTCTTTGAATATTTTCTTACCCCCAACTTAACTGCAAATTAGTAGGTAATTTTTGAACTAAATCGCTTAGTAGTTGCGGGTAATTTATATAGTTAAATAATGTGGTAAAGGTAATCGTACAAAAGGTGTTTTAAAAATATATTAAAGAAATGTGTGTAAAATGTTCTTTAAAACAGATCGTTAAACTAGCTCGAGATACAACCCGTTCACCACAAATAATGCCTTTGACTCAGTCGGTAGTTTAAAGTAGGATGGTTCAATCTTTTGATTTGCTTAATTACCACAAATTTATGCTGTTATTTTCGCTTAACATCGATAGAAAAAAAAATGCAATGTAACACTAATAAAATGATCTCGGACGCCAAGTCATTCTTTAATTATGCTCGAAATAACTAAACCGAGGTTGTTCACAATCAAAATTTTGTCAAAATGTAAAAAAATAAAATATACACAAGCTATGTTTATTAACAGTTAAAATGATAGGGTTATATAAAATATATCTTAAAACTAGTTATAGCCTTAAATTACTAATTAAATCATAAAACATAAATACCTGTTCGTAAAATTTTGTACACAAACTTTTTAATATCCTCTGGTATCGAAACGATTACGGAAATGTCAACCAAGGTGATGTCATATTTGCACCAATATTGCGCAATATCTTGAAATAATGTTTTACGTTGTAAACCACACCCAAAAATGGAATTTTATTTCTTATAAATTTGTCTTCTTGAAATTGAATAAACCAATATTTATTGCATTCTCTTGAAATTTTGAATGCAACAATTGCAATCATAAAATGAAAGCGTACGTAAAAGTAGAATTAAATGCGTACTTAAAATGTAATTAAAGTAGAAAAGTAAAAGTAATAAAAGTGTAACTCAAAGTAAAAAAAAAGAAAATGCCTGAAAAGAGCAAATGTTTTAATTTTTAGTAGAATGCGTTAAAATATATCTTACCATTAAATCAATGGCACTTTTCACAACATTTAGGTGGAAACCCAAAAAATATGGCTTCCTGCATCTACAGCGTACCACAAGAAGTGAACAAAATGGACGCCTAGAATATCAGACGATGTAGCCTTGCGCAAAAAATTAAGTCAACGATGACGCGTTGCCCGAAAACATTGAGCAGAAAAAAATAATTTAAAGTGGGCGTATATACCATTAAGAAGTATATCCACTTAAATTACACCAAAATGCAAATTAAGTTGCCTACCTCATACTTACAAATCATTAATAAATAAAATGTTTCTTATATTTACAACTAAATAAATGAAGAACCTAAATTACGGTGTATTTTAATGCAACTCAAAATGGGTTGTTACAAGTTCTTAATGCCTAAGGATTTCAGTGTTAAAATTAAGTTAGAGACTGTGTCTGAAAACGCTATTTGTTTCGCAAAATCATTATATCTAATTATAGGTAAACCTTTTACTTCAGCTATCAATGCCTTAACAATTATATCTGGTCCGCCAAATCTGTTCTTCAAAATGTTGATAACTGCATCGCTTTCTGTCATGCTATTTATTAATAATCCATCTACAGCCCGTTTTTCCTCTTCATTTAAACATTTTCTTAATCTACACATTTTTCCTCATTTGACAGTCCCAATAGCTTTGTAGTGGATTCGTACTGATTATAAAAATTTGCCCAATCTCACCCGAAAATATAGGTAAATCTTTTTTTACAATTTTCCTAGCAAAAAATTTTCATTTCATACCTGCAATTCATATCCTGCCCTTTATTTAAGTCTTCTTGTTTTGGAATTTTAACACTTTTCTTCTTCAAATGTGTTTTTACCTAGCCAATTATTTACCTTACTGTCCGAATATTCTGAATTTCCCTCAAAATCTAAGCCTCTTACGTGTGTATTAGATGCATTATCACTACCCAGTACCTCGTCAATTATAGCCTTGTCCAGTAGCATCTTGTTACGAATAGTTCTTTTCTCATGTTCTAGCTTCCTACGTATTAGCATTAATTCCTCTTCTTTGTCTAGTAATTTTGCCATTTCTTCATCAGCTTTCAGTTGTATTTCTAATTTTTTTATGAATACTTGTCGCTGACGATGCTGTAACAGTGGAGTGTCGAATATTTGCATGCTTTGAGCTTCTATGACTTGTTGACTTCCGAGTCTCATTCTTTATCTGTGCTACCACTTGGATCTCCTTGTGAGTCACTTGGTCAGACTCTTGCGAGATTCTTGTGGGTCGTTCTGATGAGCCTCTTTATTTTGAAGGTCACGAAGTCTACTTGTGTTCCTATGTTCTCCATATTTTGGTTCATTTCATGTCGAAGGACCAACAATGTTAGATCTTACCTATAAAGATAATAGTTAGATCCCGGCCGAAGTATCAGAAATGTTAGATCTTACCTATAAAAATAATAGTTAGATCCCGGCCGAACGACCAGCAATCGGATATCAGTCGCAAATTAAAATGTAAACTCAATTGCAAAACTTTTGTTGTTCAACTTAAAAAAAATGTGTGTGATATGATATTTCATCAAAAAATTCTTATCTATTATTTTTTGACGCGCATTATTAAAAATAAAAAATTAAAACTAAAAACATGAACTAAGTACTAACTTCCTAACTATATACAAGTCTATTTCAAAAAACTAACGATGACGTTTGCTATTATAGCGCTAGAAAGTTTTAAGTGTCTTTTCTCTAAATTTTTGGTATTTTATTTATAACTTTCGGTCGCTTTTTATGCGGTTTACATTGTGAAATTATTGTGCCGTACAAAGTTCTTGCAGTTTGGATTCGTTTACCTACAATGTGATTTTAAAAAACCTGAAAATGTGTTGTAAAAACGTTAATTAAGTTGATTAGCTAAGTAAAATTGTATCCTGGAGTTCATTTGAAATGGGAATTTACACTTTTACATAAAAAAATTACTTGCTTTTTAAATATGTAATGTGCTTCATACATACCAATTCTAATTTTGAATAAAGGTAAATGATATGAATTAATACAATTTCAAAATAAAAAAAAATTAAATTAAAATTTCGCGCGTGTGAAGAAAATACTTTTTCCCAAGTTGTACAAGGGCACTGTTAAGTCTACCAAATTTAACATTGAGTGTCCACTCTCCTCGCCCTCTCTGGTAACGGTCTACGTGAATGGTAAGTTTGATATTTTTTGTTTTGTTAGGTGAATAAAAACCGTTTTTTTGCCTTAGTGATTTAATAACTATTGTCGGTAACAAACTATTTAATGTAGGGTATTGAAACCTACGCAACTCCTAAAATGAAATGTTTTAAATACTCTAGCATGATTTTGAGGTTATAAAATTAAATAGGTGGGGGGCAGGGTTGGCCTAAGGACAATTTTTGCTTGTTAAAATGTGAAATTGGACAATGGTTCGCAACTATAAAAGAGTTATTGGCACTAAGCCAAATTGCAACTACAAGCCTAAAAGCCTTGAAAAAGCTATCAGAGAAGTGAAAAGTAAAAAACTGAGTTTAAAAAAAAGGCCTCGGAAAAATATCAGATACCTAAGTCCACCTTATGCCATCAAAAAACGGGGAACAAACAGTTTTTTCGCCAGAGGAAGGATCTTATTTAGTTAGAGGTTTACTACTTGTTGCTCAATGGAATTTTCCACTGACGATTAGAGATCTTCGGCTAATTCCCAAATCATATTTAGACAAATGTGGAAAAGGAATAAAAATGTTTAAAAATACTGTTCCCGGATACGAGTGGTCAAAATTATTCTTATCAAGACACAAAGAAGTTACAGTAAGAATGGCCCAGAATATTAAGAGAGCCAGAGCTGAGGTTAAGCTCGGAGACCATAACCAATATTTTGATGAACTACAGAACTGTCTGGAAAATGTTCTCCCGGAAAACATAGTCAATTACGATGAGACAAATTTTTGCGGGAAGAATACGAGTTATAGCCAACAGAGGAAGTAAACACTGCGATAGGGTGATAACCCATTCAGCTAGTACTTCTGTTATGATGGCAGCAAAAACTTCTGAAGAACTACTACCACCATATGTAGTTTACAAAGGCAGCATATGTACTCCACATGAATTGAAAACGGACCACAGGGAACCGTATATAAGAGAAGCAAAAGTGGCTGGTTTGATGTTCTTTGTTTTGAAGACTGGTTCCTGAAAACAGCTTTGCCCTATTTCTGAAAGCGTGAAGGACAAAAAGTACTTACTGGCGACAATATTTCTAGTCATCTCTTATTAACTATGATTTAAAAAATGCAAAGAAAAGAATATCAATTTTGTATTGCTTCCGCCCAATTTCACTTAAGCCCCTTGATGTGGCTTTTTAGACCAATGAAAGAAGCATGTAGAACACTAAATGACGGGAAAACAAAAAGTATGGGTGTAATACAAAAGAAACGATTTCCCAAAATTGCTAGCAGTTACGTTGAAGAAAATAAAAAGTCGTAGTCAGCAAAATATTCAGACAGGATTGGCATCTTGTGGCATAGAGCAATAGACTGAGAATTTTGAAAAAATTAACCGATTTTACATCACCAGATCAAACGGAAGTAGAAAGTAATTGGTTTGAAAGTTTCCTTGAATTACTTACAGCAAACGTTGCTCCTCGAACAACAACCAAAAAAAAAGAGGAAAAAGTTACAAGGAGTTCTGCCTGGACAAAACGTATCACTTCCTGCTACTGAATAAGATATGGGTTTAGAAGAGGATAATCTAGCGCTAAGTGACGATGAAATGTAGGACGACGAAATAGTCAGTGATGAAGATAAGGAAACTGAAAATTAATTAAACCTTATTAACGTTGATCTCAAACCCGAACCACTTACTTTTAATAATGATGTTGAATCGAGCAGCACGCACGCACGCACGCACGCACGCACGCACGCACGCACGCACTCACGCACGCACGCACGCACGCACGCACGCACGCACACACGCACGCACACACACACACAAGTAGATATACTAGGGTGATCCTGTCCCACTTTTCTACTATACTTTTTCTACGACTGCTTTTGCTCAAGGTCAAGGTCATCGTATACATTCCATAGGTCATCACATTGTCTACGTCTAAGTACATGATTTTCAAGGTCGCTCACATTGCCTACCTATTCTTCAAGGTCATCGTACACATTACCTGCATCCAAGCACATTACATCTGTTTCGCAACACAGGTAGCCGTTTTCCCCCATTTCAAGGTCACACCCCTGAGAAAAGAACAAAGGCAATCCATTGTTCTGGCCGAGTTAGAGTCATAATTCCTAAAAATAGATTGTTATCCAGCTACCCCCATCATTTCAGGTTCAATTCTGAGAAATCAATTTTCAAGAACAAAGGCGATCCATTGTTCAAGCAATTCAGCCGACGCTTCAAGGTTATCTAATAAATAAAATATTTTTTATAAAACTTGTAATTTATTAACCACAGTATTCATCTATATACAAATAAAAAATCGATTTAAGTCAATATACATATTACGGGAAGTTTGATACACTGTCACTTAACATTTTGTAATACCTTTGTTGGATTTTATATCTTATTTGTTTCTCACATTCAAGTTCCTTCAACTGATTTTCGTTTAATACGACACATCATCATCTTTCCTAATAGGTATATCATTGCTTCATTATAATGTTTACTAGCCATACAAAAAGCTTTCTTTAAAGCCTTCATATCAGAATCTGAGATCCTTTTACTTTAAGACATTGTTCAAGACGTATTACAAACCTCTTAAACACAAATTAAGATCTTTTAATTATACAGTTCCGTAAACCTAATACCCAAATTTCAAGGTCAATTACGAGAAATCTACTTTCAAGGTTAAAGGTGATCCGAACGTATGCGATCTTACCAAACCTTACCCGATCAAATCTCTATATAAGTAGACAAAGAACAGTCCCACGTCAGTCGATACATTACAATCGTTACAACAAATTACCTAAGCAAGTATTATTATATAATCACCAGTGTGTGCCTCATATTTTTTTACATTACAATCCTGACTAGAAGTTTTATTGTAAACCTAAACTGTTGTGAAGACCAATTAGATATTTGTTAAAAGTGTACCTAAGCATAAGTGTGTGGTTTATATTTTTTACATTGTCGGATACAGCTGAAAGTAATTATGAGTATGCCAAGTAGTAGTGAGATAGTTAATTTAACAAGGCGTGTTATTCCTTTATTGAAAACAAAAATGGAATTTGCGAGGCACATCCGTATAGTTAACACCAATATTAAGCTATTGCAAGATATAATTAAAAATAAAATTTATTATGAAACCAATGAAAGTCTGCTTAAGCTTGAGAGCAATTTAGCATTGCTCAAGTGCTATCTGGTCAGATTGAGGCGGTTAAAAAACGCGTCAGAGAAAGTGGGTAGTGGAATTGTCAATAAAAAAGGTATACATAAATTACGTTGGTACCCCCTAGACTCATGTTTTAAGGGTAGGTTATTTACAGAAATTATAATCAACATATCAAACATTAAGGACCCTTTAATTTTTTTACAAAACGCGTATAATAGTTTTGCACGTAAGGTGCAATTAATGTTAAGGCAATCCATGTTAAAGGTGAATGTGGTCTTAGCCTGCAATTTCATGCAACCCCAAAATCATAGTATTGAGTTGAAGACTTTTGCCACAAAAAATTGTGTTATTGATATTTCAACCAATTTACATGTGTGTTATAATGAAAACGTGTATGATAAGTTACGGATAAAATTAGAGGAGTTTTCCGAAAGGGATTCTGGTTGGGCATTACACGAAGTTATACATTTAAAAGTAAATATTAATAGCTATGTCCCATTTAGAGGTGGTCCTTCAACCTATGTTAAAGTTCCCCCCTTCATAGCAGTAAAGCATGCAGTAGTGAATGTTAAAAATAACGATGAGTATTGTTTCCTATGGGCTGTTGTTTCGGCATTAACTCCCTCTTCACAAAAGTCAGATCGAACTTCTAGCTATCCTCATTTTAGAGATGTTTTGAAGTATGATTCAATTCACTTCCCCATTTGGCTGGATGATGTAAAAAAATTTGAGAAACCAAACAACCTCGCAATTAATTTTTACTGCATAAATGGTAAAAAAGTTGTACCTTTTTATTGAGTAATCAGCAAAACGGTCGAGACCCCATAAATCTTTTAATACTTTATGCTAATGATCAAGCCGCGGATGATATTAACACTATATACCATTTCACATGCATATGTCCATTTTTCTTCCGATCATCCTCTACAAAAACATACCACTCACCGCCAGCAACTTAATCAATGCTCTGCTAGGCTGCCTAGCGAAGCGGAAATGAATTTGCAGTTCATAATTTTCGCATTCCAAGAAAATGTACCATTTGTAATATATACCGATTTAGAAAGTATTTTAGAAAAGTGTATAACATACATTGAAAGTAATACTCTATTTCACTCCAAACATATACCTTTCAGCATTGCTTACTATTTGAAGTGTGCATACAATGATATTCTTGATCTGGATTTAGACTTTATAGAGGAAAGGATTTCATTCAATGGTTTGTTAACGAGCTTCCAAGTATTGCACATTGGACCACCGAAATAATCAATCAAATAATTCCTATGTCCCAATCAAGTTGAGCAATTTGAAAGCGCCACAATTTGTCACATTTGCCGAAAACCATTTACTGATTCTGATATAAAAGTTAGAGACCATAATCATCTTACAGGACCATTTCGGGAGGCAGCGCATCAGGCATGTAACCTAAACTATATAGACTCCCACATTCTACCAGTTGTGTTTCATAACTTATCAGGTTATCATTCTCATTTCATCATTAGAGAATTGGCTAGTGTTCCTGGTTCAATTTCACTGCTCCCCATAAACAAAGAAAGATATATCTCTTTCACGAAGGTAATAGAGGGTACCAAAATTAAGTTTAGATTTATTGACTCTTTCAGATTTATGAGCAATAGTATTTAAAAGTTGTCAGACTATTTGGAGGATAGTAAAAAAATAATTACCCGCGCTAATTGCAACACTGATGAGGAATTTTCTCTACTAGTTTGCAAGGGCGTGTTTCCTTATGCGTATATTGATACTTGGGATAAATTAAGCGACACCACGGTCCTCCTAAGGAAGCATTTTTCAGTCATCTGAATAATGAGGGAATCAGTGATGAGTTTTGCGCATGCGGTTAACGTTTGGAACAAATTTAATATTAAATCGTTAGGGGAATACTCGGATTTGTACTTAAAAACAGCCGTTCTACTTTTAGCAGATATTTTCGAGAACATTCGGCAAACTGGTTTAAGTACTTACGAGCTTGATCCTCTACACTATTATACAGCTCCCGGTTTAGTATTACGCAAGTAAGGTTAGAACTATTTACAGATATTGATATGCTAATGTTTATTGAAAGAGGGATTAGAGGTGGTGTAGCTCAATGTTCAAATCGGTATGCTAAAGCTAACAATAAGTACATGGGAGAAAAATTTGATCCCACTTCCAAAAGTGTGTATTTAATGTACTACGACGTAAATAATTTATATGGAATCGCCATGTCAGAATTTCTACCATTTGGTGACTTTTCTTTTGTTGATAAAGCTAATTTTGAAACTTTAGATTTAATAAACTACCCCGATGATTCGGAAATTGGTTATACAGTCGAGTGTGATTTAGACTATCGCATAGAATTACATGAGAGTCACAGTGATATACCGTTGGTACCCGAACATATGGTTCCGCCCGCGCCTGATTCCAAAATGGAAAAATTACTGCTTACATTCTATCCAAAACGTAATTACGTACTTCATTATAGAAATTTGAGAGTATATTTAAAGTATGGATTGAAGTTGGTAAAAGTACACCGTGTATTACGTTTTAAACAGTCCCCATGGTTAAAAAAATATATCGATTTAAATACCGCCATGCGTCAGCAATCTAAAAATGAATTCGATAAAAATGTCTATAAATTAATGATTAATAGTGTTTTCGGGAGGCTGATGGAAAATGTACGTAAGCATAAGTATATACGTTTAGTAACGAAATGGGAGGGTCGCTATGGTGCTCGTGCTTACATAGCAAAACCAAATTTTAATAGTTGTACAATATTTGACAATGATTGCTTATCATTCAAATGTATAAGCTAGAAGTATATATTTCAATAAACCTATATATGCGGGATTCAGTGTTTTAGACGTTTCAAAAACTTTTTTACATAATTTTCATTACGGTTACACGTTACCCAAGTTTCACAATAATAATGCTAAGCTCTTGTACACGGATACGGATAGTCTCATATACGCCTTTTCAGTTCCCGATATCTATGAATGCGTTAAAGAGGACATTGATAAATTCGATACATCTGATTATAGTCTCGATAACATCTTTGGACTCCCATTACTAAATAAAAAAGTCCCCGGCTTTATGAAAGATGAAAATCATGGCGAAATTACGGTGGAATTTGTAGGACTTCGTGCGAAAATGTATGCTTACGCGGTTGACGAAAAGGTTGTAAAAAAGTCAAAGGCTTCTAAAGCAAGCGTGAGGCAGATCACGGTTAATGATTATAAACAGGTTTTCTTTGATGGTGGCGTAATAAGGCGCTATCAACATCTCATAAGATCAAAGAAACATGATGTGTTTACCATTAAACAAAATAAAGTCATACTTAATCCTTATGACGATAAACGCTTAGTAAATTTCGATTTCACTGATACTAGACCTTGGGGGTATAACTTTCAGTAAACAATGAGCAGTCTTGAAGACAAATTGCAGGAAGAACTGCAGTACAGTAGTGATCAAATCTACAGAAAGTACCTGAAGCGTTCTTTGACCTCCCCTGAAAGCTATACATTTATACTGAATATATTGCAACATATTGTTATTCCTGATGAGTGTTTTAACTGGTGTGCTATAAACTCAAAGTGTGCAAATGAAGTTATTATTAAGACATTATTTGATAGAAAAATTAACTTAGACAATACCATTAAAAGTTTTACGAAATTGTGTGCCGATAAAGGTTCATTATCTTCCAATGAAGTAGATTGGATCTTAGATGATATGAATTTACTTGGTGACATACCCTTAAAATGTACATATACAAGTTATTATGGGGTGATTCATTGTGTACTTCGACAAGCGTGGAAAATATTGTTTATAAAGACACTTTCTCTATTATACGTGAATGTATTGAGACAGTAGCATATTATGCTAATTACAAGTGCCTCGCTATTTTGATTGAAATATTATTAGAACAAAACATTACATATTATAAGTTTCAACCGTGGGGAAATGCGGAGCACCACACCGCTGGATATTGGAAAACAAAGGTGAAACAAATTCCTGCTTGGGATGGACATGTGGACCAGATTCGGGAATATGGCCATCCAGTAATTTAAACGATTATAGAAATACCTTACGTTTACTATATAAGATGATGTAATATTTAAAAATAAAATACAATTACCTTTTTATATGTTTTTATTTCATCTAAAGGTTACAAACTATTCCTATAGCTATATTATAAAACTAAATCGTCTTTATTGATCTATGATCTTTCATCTAACGTATTATTCTTGGAGCGAAGCACTTTTTTCAGCAGGTACACATCTGGATACTTTGTTTTCTGTAATTCGTGTTCATAAAAGCCTCCCATTACAGGTGATTCTTTCATGTCTTCCAAAATGTAGGTGGTTGGGTTAGTAATGCGAACTTTCACAATCTTAAATGGTTCACTTGACCAATTGGAGGTGTATCGTTTGGCGAGAATACTTTTAAACTTAGATTTCTCGGAATTGACCTTGAAATTTGGGTATTAGGTTTACGGAACTGTATAATTAAAAGATCTTAATTTGTGTTTTTGCATATAAGTTTAAGAGGTTTGTAATAAGTCTTAAACAATGTCTTAAAGTAAAAGGATCTCAGATGCTGATATGAAGGCTTTAAGGAAAGCTGAGTGTATGGCTAGTAAACATTATAATGAAGCGATGAAAATACCTATTAGGAAAGATGATGATATGTCGTGGACCACATTAAACGAAAATCAGTTGAAAGAAATTGAATGTGAGAAACAAATAACAAATAAAATAGATATGATCCAACAAAGGTATTACAAAATGTTAAGTGACAGTGCAACCTTCCCGTAATATGTACATTGACTTTTTTTATTTGTATATAGATGAATACTGTGGTTAATAAATTATTTATAAAAATATTGTATTTGTTAGATGACCTTGAAGCGTCGGCTGAATTGCTTGAACAATGGACCCCTTGTTCCTGAAAATTGATTACTAAGAATTTAGCCTGAATGGTGGGGATACCTGTATAACAATCTATTTTTAGGAATTATGACGCTAATTCGGCCAGGACAATGGATGGCCTTTGTTTTTTCTCAGAGGTGCGACCTTGAAAATTTAAAGCATAGACATTGAAGCGTCGGCTTGAGCAATGGATCGCCTTTGTTCTTGAAAATTGATTTCTCAGAATTGAACCTGAAATGGTGGGAGTAGCTGAATAACAATCTATTTTTAGGAATTATGACCCTAACTCGGCCAGGGCAATGGATCGCCTTTGTTATTTTCTCAGAGGTGTGACCTTGAAACGGGGCGAAACGGTTACCTGTGTTGCGAAACAGATCCCCTGCTTTGGGAAACGACTCCCCTGCTTTGGGAAACGGCTGTCTGCCTTTGGGAAACGTCTACCTGTATTTGGGAAACGGAGCCACTTGAGGTCAATTCACTTTGCTGGGGGGCGTGACCTTACAAAGTAAACTTCCAAGAATTGCTTGGTGACCTTGAAACATGCTTAGCATAGCAACAATCTGTATGATACCCCTTGAGAACACCTCAGGGATTGAGGCAGGGGTCAATGAACTTCCTAGAATTGATGGGGGCGTGCCCTTGAAAAAATTAATGAACGCTGAAATTTCCCATCAAAATTTGATTTAGAATAGACCTTGATTTCTTGGTGGAAGAGCATCCTCCTATATACCTTCAATTGTGTGTTACCTCGACAAAACGAGAAGGTTGATCACGTAACCTTGAAATCCTAAGAAGACCTTGAAGCGGGGTGTGTGTACGTTAAGAACCTTGAGAATGAGAGTGACCTTGACCATTTCCTACCACGTGACCTTGAAGTGGACAATCTGTACGGGAGCGTCAATGACCTTTGCCTTGAAATCCAATCTAGTAACTTTTCTAGTGCCTTTTTCAAATCTAGCTACTTCAGTGACCTTGAGGAATATACTTTGATGCAGGCAGAATATACGCGGCAGCGTGAGCCCTTTGAAAACCTTGATATAGGTAATGTGCTTGAATGCAGGTAACGTGTACGATGACCTTGAAGAATAGGTAGGCAATGTGAACGACCTTGAATACCATGTACTTAGACGTAGACAATGTGATGACCTTGAGGAATATACTTCGATGTATGCAATGTGTACCAGACCTTGCCCTTGAGCAAAAACACTCGTAAAAAAGTATAGTAGAAAAGTGGGACAGGATCACCCTAGCTATACTACTCACACACACACACACAGCACACACACACACACACACACACACACACACACACACACACACCAGCAATCAAATCGATCAGTCAATTAACTCAATCTCAATTAAATCAATCTCAATCAAGTCAAGTCAAACAAGCAGATGAATCTTAATCAAATCAATATCGTTCAAGTTATACCACTATAACAAACAAGGAGGATCGACAAGGATAGGTTAGGTCAATATAAGTACAATAAATATTGCCTCCAAGATGCATTGATAGAAGTTGGTTTTAGATCAACATCTTAAATTTATTTCTACATTACTTGGCGATTAGGAAATTGGATTGTAGTTAAAAGCTGTAACCTAAATCAAGCCAGTATTTTTTAATTAAAAGTTGGTTTTTCCAAGCTGTAATTTAAACCTGTCGTGCTATTTGAGTAGAGAAAGGATGTTATTGTGGTTACATAACTGTGAAAATACAGAAAACAATTACTTTTTATTAATGTTTGGGGAAAACCGTACATTATCTTGAATTTATTTTTATATTACTTTAGAACTTAAAATTGGGTTGTACCTAAAAATCGGTTGGCATGATCAATCAGATAAAAGTGTGCGTATCTGCGTCTGCCTACCCTACAGGTTTGGACTAGCAAAAAAGCTCTTAATACTACCATAAGGGCCCTAATTACGGGGTGAGGATCATACATACGTCATCAAGGGCGCCTGAAAAGAAACCAACAATTAAGATGAACTAAGATTCCAGAGACTGGAATTAAAAACCACACAAGGCGCATGCGCCGACTTCTCAGCGGGCCCAGCTTTAGCTAACTTTAGCATCAACTCGACTTCTCAATGGCGTTACCTGGAGGTCCTTTGAAGCATGGGATGATGTCCCCATTCTACTACTCTGTTTTGTAGTCTTTAACGGTTCTCCTCCGCATTACACCAGTTGACACTTGGTATACTGTGCTTTTGGCCATGGTAGCCAGTTAATCTATGTATTAGGGCGTGATACAAGAGCTGTTTGATTTGCGGACAATTAAGAAAAATATTAATATCGTTTCCTTGCATATTAGGACAAAATGGGCAGTTCCTAAGAAAAACCCAATCTGCCAGCCTATATTTAGCAAATCTCAAAGCAATTTCGATATCCTTTTTTTAATTACATAACTTTTCTTTACAAATGTCCTAATATAAAGCCAAATAAGAATAAAAATTAAATAAATGTCATTGAAAATGCTTAAGCTGTATTATCGATATTTTTATGGAAGCAGGCAGCTTTTGATTTTTTTTTAACCCATTAGCGCCGAGAAATCCTTTTTTTATTTAAAAACTTTTTTTGCATGAAAATCTTAATTAGAATAATTTTGTGGACGATAATGTGGTGGAATTATTTTAAAAGATTAAAAAGTAAGGGTAAAAAATGCCGTTCCCATATGGTACCGCTAGGCGCTTTACAGGCAAATTTAACAAAAAATTATTTTTTCTATTTATCTTGAATGAAATGGTACAAAACACTCTATGCATAGTCTTACGTCGCATTTCCTCGGCTTGAACAATCGTGTCCAGTACACCTTCTTCTTTTTCCCCGGAACCGAAATCACATAATGATGCAGTCCATCGTACTGTATATCTGCAATGACGCGAGAATTATTTGTTGGTGCTATTGAAACTTGGCCAGGGGCTTTTGGAGGATTCTTGTAACGTGTCAAATATGTCTGCAAAATATATATTATAGTAATTATTTTTATTCTGCTTCCGGTAAATACAATTTTTACCTGAACAATGTTGCATCTAAATTCTATGTGACTCATATTGCGACCTGATTTTCTGTACAGTGTCCACGCGTTTTGAATGGCAACATCAACCATATAGGTAAAAATAGGCCAGTACCATTTTTTGAGCGAATGCCAATACGGTAACTGAAATATAATTATGAGGTTTATGAAAATTGATTT
The DNA here is from genome assembly GCA_036346205.1 of Vesta saturnalis. NCBI lineage: Eukaryota > Metazoa > Arthropoda > Insecta > Coleoptera > Lampyridae > Vesta > Vesta saturnalis. Next base: position 1,779,621 of record JARFJB010001840.1, read on the forward strand.
AGAATTCCTGAAGAATTTTTTTTCACCATGAAACGTTGTTGTCCATCAAGTCGGTGCCTCCCATATTTCTATTATATTGCATACCAATATTAGGACGTGGTACTTGAACGTTTCGCTTTTCTTGTCTTGAAAATCTTTCAACGGATTTAATTGGTGCTACACCGAAGCAAGTACTGGTTAAGGTGACAACACTATTGTCCATCCATCGAACATACATAATGCCGCAATTTCTCTCGAGGGCAAATAGCACCTCAGGCTCTTTTGGCAAATTTTTTCTTGTTTTCCAGAGGACACCCTTTAGGAATTCGGTTGTCTCTGACCGTACCAGTGGCTCCATATCCATTGATTTTCAATGTACGTAGCAGATTAGTACCAGTGAAAAGATTATCAAAAAAGAAATTGTATGTTTTGTGTCGCTTTTCCTGAAGATCCTCAATCATTTGGATGAGAGGTGCTGCTGCTTTCCCGAACAGATTTTCGTAATGTGTTAGCACGTGGATTTTTACCTTGATAAATTTCAAAATTTATCAGATACCCACTGGGAGTATTCAGGGACCACACCTTGTACCCAAACCTAATAGGTTTGCCCTTGATAAATTGTTTACACCCGTGCCTTCCGTAATAACTAACCATGGATTCGTCATATGAGAGGTCCTGCTCGGGAACAAAATGCTCTATAAATTTGTTTTTCAGAGCATCTGTTAAGATTCGTAACTTAAACATTTTGTCAGTAAGATCAATTGAATTGTTGTCTGAAAAATGTATAAACCGAGAAATCTGCAGAAATCGATCACGTCGCATTGCTTCTACTACCAATTCGCTTCTCATATCTTTTGCAAACTCCCAATAACTTCTTTTCGATGGTAGAGAATTGTATCCACTCAGTATTAGAATTCCAAGAAAAACTTTAATTTCATCTACGGATACATTGGGCAATGGACTATTTTTAAAAAGGGCATAAGAATTTGTTTGGCGTGAAATTTCTTGCAATAGATCCTCAGAAAAAAATAACTCAAACATTTCGACGCAACTCATTGTGGCATATTTGCTATAATCTCCTTTTGGAAATTCGACGGTACTGGGATGCAAATCTCCCGATTTGTCAAAGTTCATATTTGACATCCCTGTTGACAACGTTACACCAGAATTAAAAGTAGGAACTCTGTTGGTGCTAGGTTGAGCACTGCTGGTGCTGCCTTGATCAAATATTTGTATTTCATCAACACCTCCGATCCTAGTTTGGTCAGACATAACAATCTCTGCCCCGCAGCCAATTGTCTTCTGCTCAAATTATCGAAGAAACCAGCCTCATCCTCATCCGCAGAGTCCTCATCTGTTAGAACATTGCTTTCTGGGGGTTCTACATAAATATCAGATACTTCTTGAGCATCTTCGCCTTCATCAAAGACAATATCTAAAGCTTCTTTCAAAGTGAGGCCCCTAAAATTGGAAATAAAACATAAAAAATGTTATACGAGATATTGGCCGGGAAAGCGCCTTGCGGTCCCATATGGGAACGCTCATGTTTCCGTGAGCACAACAAAAAGAATTAAATGCAATTTAACAAAACTAACATGCCATACATTAGATTGATGTTATTACATAATATATTCAAAATATAAAGAAATTTATAACAGTCATTACGAAAATATGATACTCACACTAAACGTATGTCCATATTTTGTTGAAAATAAAATCTCGCACAACTTCAAACACACTTTACTGCAGAAAAGACGCCTAGAAACTGATATCTGAATACTTACCGCTATTTATTGAAATGCAGACTAAACATAAACACACATTCTACTTGATAAAACTGACCATACGTACGCGAAAAAAATTTAATTGCAGGGCGTGTTTACTGGCTCCATATGGTACCGATCGGCGCTAATGGGTTAAGTTAGCATGTAGATGTCTATTAACCTCTATCTAACATAAATTTTAAGGGTGTTTGACGTAGATTATTGTTTTTGTTTTTACAATGTTGCCTATTTTCCCAATTAATTTATTATAAAAGAGGTTTCATCATTGTTCTAAAAAAATTCTTATTAAAATAATTTCATTTCTTTTAATTTCTGTTTTGTAGGTTGGAAAGTGGTCGATGACTCTACCAGACTGACGGTTTTGTACGACACATCTAACAAATGTTTGAGAAATATACAGAGTATTAAAAAAGAACTTACAGTAAACTTGATATTTTTTTGTCTACTGTAAAAAATACTTCAAGCTACATTTCCGTTTCCCATCTTGTCTATCAGTTCGTTCTCTTTTTTTTTTGCAGATATTTCTTCAGGCCAAGAACATAAAAACTGTTTTTTTTGTTCAATGCTTCCAAAGTTCTATGTGGATTTGTATTCTTTAATGACCTGAGATCTTTTCTTTCAAACGGCAGTTTCTACAAGGTTCTCGTACTTTTTTCTCCTTCAAATGTCCTTTCAGCTTTCGAATATTTATATTTTTGGCCAGACATTCTTGTTTTTCTTTGTCACATATTTTCGTTTTCTTACCCTCATTTGTCTATTCAGGATCGCTGTAGCTACTTGAGTTACCGCTAGAAAGAAAAGAACTAGCAGAATCTTCGAATTTTATCTTCGTGCATATTACTCGTAGACGGAATGGGTGACATTGCTGGTTTACTACTCTCTTTAATAAGCAAGATACCAATTGTTGAACTGATGTCTCCAGGCGTATCTGCAACAGTGGCAGGTGTATTTATTTGTATTCAGTTGTATTACTTTGCAAATTGAGAAAATTATAGGATATATCCAATAAAGACGGCAAGGGTGTCTTCACATCTCTACTTTCACCAGCATTAAGTTGAGCGTCTAAAAAAATTCATTCAATTAACTAGGAGATAATTCCATCAACTGGAACTTCAGAACAAAAGGATTACACTATATTTTTGATAATGGAGGTATAATAGGAAATAATAATACCTAACAGGACTTACGGTGGATTGAGATAAAGCCTACTAAAGTCTTCATTTTCGACACACACTGTATTTTCCAGAGCAAGCTGAAGTATTCTCTGAGATCTATCTCCCAATTTTGCGAGATGTAAGATAATTTTTACATATTAAACTCATTTACAAATAAACACACACCACATCATTTAATAACATTAAATTAAAAATTTAAAAAACTCCCGACACAAAAAATTCTACTTTTAAATCCTCTAAAAAGAAAACAATCAGAGCTAAGAACAGTCTCTATCAAGTCACCTTTCATACAAAGAAAAATAAACCAAAACCTCCAATAAAAAGTAAAGCAATCCCTTAATCAACTAGAAAAAGCTGATGATCTTCAAATGGCTGAACCAATTTTCTTAAACTATACCTAAGAACACTCCCGAACCGGCAGGCCGGCATTCCGGAACAGAGCAGGCCGGTATTACCCGAAACTAACCTATACCACGTGTCTGGCTATAATTTGAGATTAAAACCTCAATCTGTTCATACCGACGTATAGAGCAGGAAATATTATAAAAGTTAATAAGCAAACATTTTACGTACCTCCTAAAAATTTGTTTCACTCTAACTAACCTCAAATTACGTTTAGTCACGTCATAAACCCCTCGAGTGGCTGACAGTCACATAATTTTAAGAACACATTCGACTATGCTGTAACAGGTGGCGTAGCTTGTTTCTGAGCCTAAAAATTGATTTAAAATGGAAATATCTAGTGGTCGGTATTACTCTCCTGGCTGGCATTCCCCACCTTTACCCATATCTTAATTATTAGCTACAGAAATAACTAATAAATATTATAAATTCATGCTGAAAACTGTTCAGTGAGAAAATTTAACTTAAATGTTATGACTTAAAAAAAACACCAATTTCAGATAGCAGCGAACAAGATAAATTCATGGGAAATTGCTTCTAAACGTATTTATTTTTGGCCATAGTATTTGCTGATAACAATTTTAAATGTTATAGGTGCAGTTTGTTGTTTCAGAATATAAACAATGCCTGACAGGAAAACTTATCGGGGCTCTTGAACAAAGGTAAGCATGTAGTTTTGGCGACCGTATCAAGAAACTTAAGAGTGGTTTGGTAATAACAATAATACCGAAAATTGGCCGCTTTACAGCAACATTTAATACAGATTATGAAAATGTTTTTGTTATACATGTTAAAGACATGGAAGGAAGATTAACGCCGTTGACAAAAAAGGAATTCCTCAATCTAGCTTTTGATCTTGCCGTTAATTTAAATATCGAACACAGATTCAATGTAGTTAAAGGGGCAGCCAGATAGGATTTTATTGCCACTTTAAGAAGCACCATCCCGATTTATCCTTAAGGTTACCAGAGGCCACAAGCTTGGCCCCAGTGGTGGTTTTAATAAAGTCCAGGTTGATTTGTTTTATGAAAAATTGCTTGTCCTTAATAACACTTACAATTTTCCTTGCATCTTTAATGCGGATGAAACTGGGGCATCATGTGTCCACAAGAACGAAAAAGTTCTAGCCCAAACAGAAAGGAAACAAGTCGGAAAATTAACTTCGGCAGAACGAAGTCAAAATGTGATTGTAATGATATGCATGAACGTAACAGGCCTTTTTATTCCTCCACTTATTATATTTAAGCGGAAGAGATTGAATGATAGATTAATGTTCGCAGTTCCTGCATAAGAAATCGGTGCTGCTCAGACTAATGGTTTTGGATGGACAATAGCGTTTTTTTTATATGGTTGAAACATTTAGACGGCCATGGCAGCCATAAAGATCTGCAAGTAATAGTTTACCCGGAAAAACAATATTCACATGCTGAGTACTCTCCTGCACACAACACATAAGATCCAGCCACTTGATAGAACTTTTATGAAGCCTATTAAGAATTCATACAACGAGGCTTGTAGTTTATGTATGAGACATCCTGGTGCCAGAATTGGGCAATTTGATATCGCAGCTTTAGTTTCTGAAACATTTACGGCGATGTTCTCGTCTCGAAAGAAAGGATTCTCTTGCACTGGAATATACCCTTTCGATCGAAATATATTTTCAGATCTTGATTTTCTTCCATCACAAATAACTGAAATTACAGTGTAACCACCACAGGATAATGTTCATAAAAGTACTGTCCATGAGATCAGCATACCAGATGAAAATAGTGTTGTTTCTGTTGTGAAGAAATTGTACTTGGCGAGATACAAAATGTAGATGTTGTAGCGTTGACATTTTCTCCAAAAGCCTGTAAAGCTCTAGAAGGAGAAAATTTTCCCAGTTCCCAACTGCAGCCAAAAGAGAATAGAAAGTAGAAAACGAAGAACAGAGAGTAAAATTTTAACTTCGTCTCCATTTAAAGATGCGTGGGAACATAAACAACTTGAACATCAAGAAAAAGAAAATAAAGGAAAGATGAAAGCGGCGAAAAAATTTAAATTTGAATAAAAGAGAAAGAAGAATGATAAAAATAAAGTTGTGTCCTAAAAATTCTATGAAAGAAAAGGAAAACAAAATACCAGTCGCATGTCTTGTATGCGGAGAACAATTTGATGATCCAGTGCCATAAATGCATTAAATGGGCCCATGAGGACTATGCGGATGTTTCTAGGTGTGCAAAATTTTATATTTGTGACTTTTGCGATGCTCAAAAATAATTGACATCAGATTTTGAACTACGTTTATAATTGTCCGTCGTTACCCTCCAACATTTGATACTGAATAAAAAAAATTGTGTTTTAACTTACCTGTATATTTTATTTCATTATGTTTTATTATCTACTTATGCCTTTTTAAGGTGGCCTTGGACTACTACTTTAGGCTGGTATAATATCCGTTATTAATTAAGGGCATAGTTTCCACAAAAATTGTAGTTAGGCTTAAGTGTCCGGGACTAGACGAACTTCCCCTATGGTAAGAAAACTTGTTTTACATATATCCTCCATTACAATACTAATAAAAAAATAATTAAAAAAATCTATACACCAATACATTTTTTTATTAAATTATTTATTCGACGGACAACGGGCTGTTTCTGGTTTCGCTTACGACAGCTGGTACCTATTGTGCGGTCCGTTGCTGAAGTTACGGCTACATTACAAATATCCACGAGTGAGCAACCCTTTATAACCTATGTAGGTATTTGGATGTTCTAAATTTTTTTTATAAGTACAAGTCCAGGTGACATAAGCCAAGCAGGAGTTCATTCGCTATTGGTCGCTCTCCCTGGTTGATTGAAATGTGTCCATGTGGAAGTATTAGTAGATGACTGGATAGCATGCCAAGCTCGGGACAAAACTCATTTTTCAATGTCTATGCTCATTGAACGAAGATGAAGTTGTATAGTTTTCTGTACTCTGCAAGCGATTATTCGAGAACGACAATATTGCTATAACTCATTTGAAATAAATGTAATTCCTCTATCCGAATGTACATAAAGTGGAGCACTAAACGTAAAAAAAGAGATGGTGCAGACATTTTATAACTGTGATGGCCGTCAGATATGTACAGGGGCATACAAAGGGAAATCTTGAATATTCATAGATGATATGGAAATGTAAACAACAGCTTTATAAACGTATAAAGCCAACTATGTAATCTAATTTTATTTCATTTTAGCAAAGAATAGGTAAATATTTAATAAATTAAACATTATTAACTGTCTTGAAGAACACAACTCAGAACACCCTCTAACAGACGAAGGCTAACGGTGAAAATTGTCATAATCAAAGAAAAATGTAACAAAACTTAATCAGGTTTAATCAAGATGTAGGTATAAAGTTGTGAAACATTTGTTTGACTTTGTAATTAGCTTTTAGTATGTTTAGGCTTTTTGTTGTTTTTCCTAAACCTTGAAGTGAATGCTTTACCTATTAGATATGATAAGTTACCACTACACTATAATAAGTTAACATATGTAGTTAAAATAAAAAATCATACTAAACGTACACATTGTGTTTTTACTGCACAATAACAGTTACAGTTTTTGACTAAAGACTATTTCTTTGCACTTTATTAGATCTTTAATTGGTATGTCAATTTGATATTTGTGAATGCTTTAACAATTTCAAAATGAAGTTTTTCACAACTTTACGCTTACGTCATAACTTGATTAAATTTTGTTAAATTTGTTCTTTGATTATGACATTTTTCCCTGTCAGCCTTCGTCCGTTAGAGGGTGTTCTGATTTGTCTTTAATGTGTGTTTAATATGTTATTTATTAAATATCTAGCTACTCTTTACTAAAATAAAATAGTTGGCTTTGTACGTATATCAAACTATTGTATTAATGGCAGGCTTATATTTGCGTTTTCATATTTCATAAATTACTTTTGACATCTCAAGTAATTAAAGATATTACCATTCACCGAGGACGATAACTATGATTATTATCGAAACGTATAAATTTATATAAAGATAAATAAAAAATACCTAAAAGATAAGTATTCTAATTCATAGATAACAGTAGTCATGCACCTTTAAAATCGATAATTAATATTTCGAATGGGGTTAAGGCTTTTATCAAATAGGGTAGGGTGGGGCAGTTTGGTACACTTTTTTTCGATGACCTATAGTTCGCACAAAAAAAATTATGGTACGGGGAATAGTTAGTAACATATGATGAGAAACCATTTTTATACGCAAAATTCTAAATGTGTAAGTAGTTTTAAGAGGGAGATTTATTAAACCCACGTGAGTCTTTTTCCGAATACGCCCCAGTTGTACATTAGCACAACTAATCCCAAGCTGCCACCATCTTGGGGTACATTGAAATTAATGACATTCTTTTAATTTGTAAACATTTATTAGCTAAATAAACAATCGCATAAGAATTTTAGCCACACTATAGTTATTTGTATTACAAGGCCAGAAAATGGGTGTTTGCGAGTACTTTCAAACCATTTTATGGCAGAGTGATACACAAGATTTTTTGTGCCGACGTCATTAAAACCAATAAGGAAAATTGTTGTACATTTTAAAATTGCGTAGCTGTTGAAATTAAGTTGGCAATACTGACAGTAACCAATATAACCTAAAAATACAATTGCGAAATTATTCATTAGTCGAATTTTGTAGGTTATAGATTTAATTTGTAGTTTATAAGGACATAATAACGAATGCGTACACGTAGACGGTAACACGATTAGGCTTTGTGTTATGTCAAATGTCGATTATGTCAGTAAATTGAATACCAACTGTAATTTCAAGATATAAATAAAAGTAGGTAGTATTTTGGTCATAAGTAATGTCCCGCTATACGTTTAGGCAACCAACATCCCACTTCACCGATAACTTTTAGCTTGGAATTCTCAGTATTATGTTTACATTTTCTTAGGCAAAGGTATTTAAAGTTCAGTTTAATTTATTGAACCTAAACCTAAATGTTTGTTTTGTATTCTTTACAATGTTTCAACACATTATTTCATTAATATCTCGATTAATTTACTGAATTGTGTACTTTATTAACATTATATCTTATATATTTTAAATCAAGTTTGAATAATTTGTATCTTACCTAAAAAAAACTGAAGTTAATGTTACTTAATAAATCGATCACTATCAGTTAATATTCTAATGGATTTATATTACATTAATTGAATATCGTTTAAGCTTAATTTGTTAGTCATTGTGTATATAAATAATTTTGTAGAAACAAATATTGTTTACTTTACTAAAGTAAATTCTACAACTTTTATAGAGATTCTGTATTGTGTCACATAAATATACTACTTTCACCGGAAATTAAAAATATGTATTTGTGATAATAACGATATTATTTGTTGTTTTTTCTCAAATTAATAACAAATATATAAATATAATAAAAGATTGACTGCGTCCCTTCTTCATGCAAACATTTTCGGGTCGAATCGGTTGCCTACACGTATGCCGGGACATTACTTATAACCAAAATAGTACCCAGTACCTATACTAGTCTTAGCATTTTAAATTTTAACTGAAAATTTATGGCACATTATAATTCACAAACGAAATATTAAAATTTATATTATTATGATGTTACACGAAATCAACACATTAATCAGATTTGTATTAAATAGTTTATTGATTAAGAACCAAGATTAAGCATGACCGAAATCTATGTCAATATTGTCAACATACATAAAACAGAAACGTGATGAGCAGTGTTGCCCAGTTGTCCTACAAATACTTAAATTATCGTATAAAATATAGTATACAACGTATACAGGAAGCCAATCTACCAGTACTACTAACACTTCTTTTGGTTTGGCAATTCAACAACTATCCACAATTAACCTTTCTTCGCAGGAATTTAACAACTGGTTCATTTGAATCGGCGATATCTTGAACGCATCCCACGCAATATATATATATATATATATATATATATATATATATATATATATATATATATATATATATATGAATATATCTTTTCGTAGCAAATTTAACCAGGATAAAGTCCCTTACATCAATTTTTGTGTTGTCAAGTAGTAGTAGTAGTAGAGGTTTTATTTCCCTTCTTTTTCTCATATTCCTTAAGCGAAGGTAAGGTGACTTCTTTCTTAAAGTTCTTGTTCTCCAATTCTACCTGTTTCACCTCGTTACAGCCTACATTATTATTATCTAATGATACTTTCTCTGTGGTTCTAGCTGAATTTCATTTTTTCAGGCGTGCTGGTATAGATTTTGACCGACCTTGCTTGCTAATTTTTTGTTTTTTGGGTTTGTGGCATGTTTTGTATACCTCCTATGTCTTTTGAGCTGAGAAATTTCTGTGTTGGGTTTTAGCTGAATAAGCGACTTTATCTAAAATTGTGTCTACAAGAGAATTGATTAGTGAATCAACGAACTTGTTAACACTTCATCTTTATCTCTAGCAGGAACTAAATTTTTTTATTGATCTTTGGGGAAATTTTTGAAATTAAAGAAGTAGTTTGTAATCTTTAAAAAAGGATGATGAAATAATAATGGTGTGTCGTGGTTATTAATTCACCCCAAATATTATTTATACTTCTAATGTCAACTAAAAGATTTTGAGCCTTTGAGTCAGCCGGAGATTAAGTGGGCTGGGTTTTTAAAATTTTGATTTGCTTTAGTTTAAAAAATGTGTGGTTAGATATGTTCGCTTTCCAACATTGATGTAGCCTCAGCTTGTAAATAAATGTTTAAAATATCTCGGACGCCAACTTATTTTATGGAAAACAAGTAAACCTTAAATGTAATAAATTTAAAACTAAAAAAAAACAATAACAAGGTTTATTATGTATAACTTCAAATCAAGTTATAAAGTAGAAAAAAAACTAAATACTAATGTTAGTAAATGGGATTAACTTAAAAAAATAATTATGAATTAATGCTTAGAAATGCTACTTTTACATTTTGGTTGTCACTGATAACTAAATCTGCTGAATACACACTTTCAAATTTGGTTGTGTAATAATTTTTGAAATGGAAATATAACAGGGTTTTGATACGTAAATTCCTTTAGAAAGCAGCCAAACTTAGTTGATTTAAGTGGGTTAAAGTAAGGTAATTCTTCTGCATAGCAACAAACTTTTACTGCACCATCCTCGATCAATTGAAACGTAAAGCATACGAATAACTATAAACTTAGTTGTACAAAGAAATACGCAAAAAGGAAAAGTAGTAATAAAAGTACCTAAAAAGGTAAACAATGTAAGATAGGTTCAAATAGCAGTTACCGTAAAAACTATACAGCACTTTTCAACTAAATTTTTAAGAGAGCAAAATGGATGCTCTTTTCGCTTTTAATCATCTACAAAACGATGCAAATGAAATCCTTGCGCATGCCCTGTCTGAAACGCGAACGATATGCGTACGAAATTAGAATAATTTTAATGCATGTTTTCAGCCACGAAGGTATGCAATTTACATGACACGAAAGTAAACAAAGCTGCCTACATTATTGCAAATTTGAACATAACATAAAAGGTTTGTTACAAGTTACTTCGAGTATGTTGTTATCTACTTAGGAATTTGAAAGCTCATTAAAATTCTCTTTTTGGTGCAAAACACCAATAAAATCTGAACCATTAAAAGTAAGTAAATTTATTGGCCAAACACCACATTTGCAGAAAGCATTCATTATATTCGGCGGGGTGAATGGTAAAAGATAAGGATTGGCTGTTAAATGAGCTATGTTATACAGGTATAGTAATTGCTTTTCCAGAATGACAAGAATTAATCGTTAAAAGCCGTCTTACATCTACTTTTGAAAGGGCCGTATACATCCACGTCCAGTGGCTACATCTTATGGGTGCAATGTGGTGGGAAGTATACCATGACAGTTCCGTTTTCTCTGCAATAGTTTATTGCAGCCAACGAAACATGCGCCACATGATTGTCGACAATTAATAACAGTTTCTTATCGATAGAACTATTCATGTGTTTTTTTAACATGCTCGAGTACTTTAACAAAAATTTTATTTTATTTTATCTTGAACGCATCCCACGCAGTAATATATATATATATATATATATATATATATATATATATATATATATATATATATATATATATATATATATATATATATATATATATATGAATATATCTTTTCGTAGCAAATTTAACCAGGATAAAGTCCCTTACATCATTTTTGTGTTGTCAAGTAGTAGTAGTAGTAGAGGTTTTATTTCCTTCTTTTCTCATATTCCTTAAACGAAGGTAAGGTGACATCTTTCTTAAAGTTCTTGTTCTCCAATTCTACCTGTTTCACCTCGTTACAGCCTACATTATTATTATCTAATGATACTTTCTCTGTGGTTCTAGCTGAATTTCATTTTTTCAGGCGTGCTGGTATAGATTCTTGACCGTCCTTGCTTGCTAATTTTTAGTTTTTTGGGTTTGTGGCATGTTTTGTATACCTCCTATGTCTTTTGAGCTGAGAAATTTTTTGTGTTGGGTTTTAGCTGAATAAGCGACTTTATCTAAAACTGTGTCTACAAGAGAATTGATTAGTGAATCAACGAACTTGTTAACACTTCATCTTTATCTCTAGCAGGAACTAAATTTTTTTATTGATCTTTGGGGAAATTTTTGAAATTAAAGAAGTAGTTTGTAATCTTTAAAAAATGATGATGAAATAATAATGGTGTGTCGTGGTTATTAATTCACCCCAAATATTATTTATACTTCTAATGTCAACTAAAAGATTTTGAGCCTTTGAGACAGCCGGAGATTAAGTGGGCTGGGTTCTTAAAATTTTGATTTGCTTTAATTTAAAAAATGTGTGGTTAGATATGTTCGCTTTCCAACGTTGATGTAGCCTCAGCCTGTAAATAAATGTTTAAAATATCTCGGACGCCAACTTATTTTATGGAAAACGAGTAAACCTTAAATGTAATAAATTTAACACTAAAAAAAAAAAAACAACAAGGTTTATTATGTATAACTTCAAATCAAGTTATAAAGTAGAAAAAAAACTAAATACTAATCTTAGTAAACTGGGATTAACTTAAAAAATAATTATGAATTAATGCTTAGAAATGCAGTACTTTTACATGTTGGTTGTCACTGTTATACTGTCACTTTCAAATTTAGTTGTGTAATAATTTTTGAAATGGAAATATAACAGGGTTTTGATACGTAAATTCCTTTAGAAAGCAGTCAAACTTAGTTGATTTAAGCGGATTAAGGTAAGGTAATTCTTCTGCATAGCAACAAACTTTACTGCACCATCCTCGATCAATTGAAACGTATAGCATACGAATAACTATAAACTTAGTTGTACAAAGAAATACGCAAAAAGGAAAAGTTACCGTATAATAAAAGTACTTAAAAAGGTAAACAATGTAAGATAGGTTCAAATAGCACTTACCGTAAAAACTATACAGCACTTTTCAACTAAATTTTTAAGAGAGCAAAATGGATGCTCTTTTGCTTTTAATCATCTACAAAACGATGCAAATGAAATCCTTGCGCATGACCTGTCTGAAACGCGAACGATATGCGTACGAAATTAGAATAATTTTAATGCATGTTTTCAGCCACTAAGGTATGGAATTTACATGACACGAAAATGAAAGAAGTTGCCTACATTATTGCAAATTTCAACATAACATAAAAAGTTTGTTAAAAGTTACTTCGAGTATGTTGTTATCTACTTGGGAATTTGAAAGCTCATTAAAATTCTCTTTTTGGTGCAAAACACCAATAAAATCTCAACCATTAAAAATAAGTGAATTTAATGGCCAAACTCCACATTTGCAGAAAGCATTCATTATATTGAGCGGGGTAAATGGTAAAAGATAAGGATTGGCTGTTAAATGAGCTATGTTATACAGGTATAGTAATTGCTTTTCCAGTATGACTCAAGAATTAATCGTTAAAAGCCGTCTGACATATACTTTTGAAAGGGCCGTATACATTCACGTCCAGTGGCTACATCTTATTGATGCAATGTGGTGGGAAGTATATCATGACAGTTCCGTTTTCTCTGCAACAGTTTATTGCAGCCAACGAAACATGCGCCTTATTGTTGCCGACCATTAATAACAGTTTCTTATCGATAGAACTATTCATGTGTTTTTTTATATGCTCGAGTACTTTAACAAAAATTTCTGAAGTCATCCAAACCGTCTTAGATGCAAAATCCTCGGCTCCAACTACTGATCCAAACATAAATGCATCCTTTATTCGGACGATACGCATTGACCAACTTGTCTTTGTCCACTTCGACTAATTATTTTCGGATCCCGTAACACCGTTGTTATGCCAGTTTCGTCAAGGTTAAGTATTCTATCAGAAGAAAAATTGTATTTTGCCTGAACGGTTGCATAGTTTTCAAAAAATTCCTTAACATTAGCTGGATTAAAGGCAGATGTCCTTGCAATACTAACATTTCCAGGATTTCTGTAGGATAGTTTTGAATGTCGCTTCATGAAGCTTCTCGTTCATTCTACCAGCTTGCCATCTTCAGACCACTTTGGAGGAAATGTTTTATTAAGTGCCGACGCATACTAAAAACTCAACGACCCGGCATTGGCATATGTTAAACCAAAGTTCATTGCTGAAGATTTTAAAAAATATTCCTCCAATTCGGATGCGGAAAACACCTGTCTTGATGCGTATTTTGAACAAGTTATTCATTGCCTGATTCGTTATGTAGCTGGAGTTTATTTAAACACATTTTCTTCACATACCTATCAAGAGTAGTTTAGATATGCCATGATTGGTCTGGTAGGTAATATTAAAAAATGTCTTCCAACTAAATAATGACGCCATTTTTTCGTAGGGATTCTACAATTCCTGTTCAGTACCTTTCTGCACTAGACTTCTACTGCACGCATTTCCTTTTCGTATAGCAGTTAAAGTTGCTTTTCAATAACAGATTTTAACCCTTTTAAGTAATAGTATTGTAAAGAACCAGCGTCCTTTACGTATGTTTTTTAGAATAAATTATTTGCGGACCATCCTATTTCTAAACTTTCAAAAGTTTACGCGATATTGCACAACAAATAATTCATTAATCACCGCTGACGTGTATTTCTAAAAATCAGTAAGTTTTTGCACGTCAGAACGATTTCAACCAATCAAATAACGGCATCCCCCGCACGGTAGCCGCAAAGCCGCCCACAGATGCACCTTTATAAACCCGCGACGCGCGAGAATTAAAAAAGAAAAGAAATCGAAGCAGATTCAAGTCAAGCCGATATCCAGCCGCCGCCGCACCGTTTGCTTTGTGTAAGCACCGACCTGCTAATCACCGCGGAGGAATCGAAGTAGATTCAAATCAAGCCGATATCCAGTCGCCGCCGCACCGATTGCTTCGTGTAAGCACCGACCTGTTGATTGCCGCCGAGTCCATCGCGACCGTGTGATAACGCGCACCACTTCGCGCCGGGCAACCTAACGTTTGTACTGCAATCAAAAGACACGTAAGTTGTTTAATTATACAATCTAACCTAGTAACACACTATCACACGTAAATAACGCCGGGCTGAGTCTCCAGGAGTTATAATCTTACACTAACGCCAAGAGTATCACGCAGGGTAGATCCCGACGTCACTCGCAAACACACAGTACACTAACACCAAGAGTGCCACGAAGGGGTAACCCCCAATATGTAACAACTCTTTGCGTTGCTCTCGGGGTTGATTATATGTTATGCCCCCTTCTGGTTTTGTAACCCAACGCGGTTTTATTTTGCCTCGGCTTTGCTCAGTCGTGTTTATAATTTATTATAAACGGGGTGTGGTTCGTATTAATTACTTGATAGGCTTAACACTGTCACCTTAAATAAATCTCTTAAAGCGTTTTAAAACGTATATTAACTAATTTTACAATAAATAAATAATTGATTAACAAATGTATTTATTCTTTCCGGCTCCTTACTCGCTCTCCTGGGGGAGGTTGCTTTCTAGGTACGTAATCGTTTCTGGAAATATAAATATATGTATTATCTTAACTTACTCCTTACCTAACATGTAATATTTATATTACGGTCCTGTATTTACAGAAGTTGGTACGGTTGCTTCAATATAGTTTTGTTCAACGGCGCCAGTGCAACGAACTCAAATGGTTTCAGGGGAAGGAGAAAATCAATATCGTTCTCGGCTTATGCGCATGGCATAATTATTATTCTTCAGTAACTCTGGAGCGCTGAAGCTGGTATGTCGCGCTCCCAGGAAACAATACACGCGCGGGATCCGCGTATGCAAATGCAAGATCTCTGGACTGTCTTTATTTAATTATAACCGGTTTGATTTTGTTATTTATTTATCTAACTGGATTAATTACGGACTTCTATACTAAATCTAATTATATACAATTTATTAGGAGAACGAAATACTGGATATTAAAAAAATGAATTTACTAAGGTAAATCGTAATATACACCAGGTCGTAGTTATTTTATTTAATACCGGTAAATATGGGATAATTTACGTACTATCTAATGTTTTACTCTCCGACGGATTTTCCTAACTTATTTACAAATGCTTTTACACTAGGTGTTTCGCGCTGTTTTATTCTGAATACAAATTTATGCAACAGGTTTCGTGTATACTCTCCTGCGATTAAAGACACTGTGTGTGGTTATTGTGTTTGTCTGTATGTATTGTATGTACGTGTATTAAGCGGGGTCTTAGTGATAATCAGGAGACGTAGGAAATAGCCCGTCTAACCCGATAAACTAAGTACAAAAGGTCGTAGGTCTTTACAGCCCTATAACTAACCTTCACCCTCAAGTGTTTGCGAGCGACGTGGGGGTTACCCTTCGTGGCACTCTTGGTGTTAGTGTACTGTGTGTTTGCGAGTGACGTTGGAATCTACCCTGCGTGATACTCTTGGCGTTAGTGTAAGGTTATAACTCCTGGAGACTCAGCCCGGCGTTATTTACGTGTGATAGTGTGTTACTAGGTCTGGTTAGATTGTATAATTAAACAACTTACGTGTCTTTTGATTGTAGTACAAACGTTAGGTTGCCCGGCGCGAAGTGGTGCGCGTTATCACACGGTCGCGATGGACTCGGCGGCAATCAACAGGTCGGTGCTTACACGAAGCAATCGGTGCGGCGGCGGCTGGATATCGGCTTGACTTGAATCTACTTCGATTCCTCCGCGGTGATTAGCAGGTCGGTGCTTACACGAAGCAAACGGTGCGGCGGCGGCTGGATATCGGCTTGACTTAAATCTGCTTCGATTTCTTTTCTTTTTTAATTCTCGCGCGTCGCGGGTTTATAAAGGTGCATCTGTGGGCGGCTTTGCGGCTACCGTGCGGGGGATGCCGTTATTTGATTGGTTGAAATCGTTCTGACGTGCAAAAACTTACTGGTTTTTAGAAATACACGTCAGCGGTGATTAATGAATTATTTGTTGTGCAATATCGCGTAAACTTTTGAAAGTTTAGATATAGGATGGTCCGCGTATAATTTATTCTAAAAAGCATACGTAAAGGACGCTGGTTCTTTACAGTATTTTGATCAATATGTGAAATATGACACATTTGAGTTAGTGAATTTGCAGTGCCTGAAAAATGTTTGAATATGAGCAAACATACCCAAAACTTCGCAGAAAATCCAGTAAAAATCAGTAGCATAATATCCTCTTTATTATCCTAACCGAACTAGTGGAGTTGTGGTAACACGATCTGCTTAGGATTCAGTAGGTAATGGGTTCGACTCCCATTACCGTCTACCCTGTATGTGGTTTTTTAGGGTTTTTTGCACATATAGCGGCTTTAGGCGAATGATGGGGTAGTATCTCCCCCCTCAGAACACTAACTCCGTTCCTTCCGATCCTATCCTGACCTCACCTATCCTTAATCCCACCATGCATGCATACTTAATGTATGTATGTTGGGAATTCATGATTGTGGCTGAAGGAGCTTGGAAAGTTCAAGCAGCCTGTCTTCCCCTTCGGGGAGGGAATGAAATACGTGGCCTTTTCCTTTTATTATCCGAAGCATTTCGTTTTTCGCCAATCGTAATTCAAAAAAATGTCCTAACCTTAACAAGGATTAAAGTGATGTTTTTACTAAATGATTCCGGTTTTAAAAAAACGTATGTATCTCAGCAATAAAGATATTGTTAAAACATTGTGGTTTATTTTATGGCAATCAGTTGGGATAAATTTAAAAATACTGATGCAGGTTGTACAGATACTACCATAACATTGCATATTTTTAGAGACTTACTCCCATTTAAATAAGAAATAGGTATGCATTCAAGACCTGCATGTGTAGATCCTAGATGTTGACATAAAAGTTATTCAGGCTGTCCAGAGTGGATATCTCAGAGTTGCCCCTAACCTTGACCTCATAATGTGTGCTGAAGTTATTAACCCAAAATTGGATATCCTGTTAATGAAGTGTTATATTGCTGCCAGAGATGAAGTGCCCCACTTCGGTACTGTACTGCTTAGAATCGGTCGCAATTTCTCGAGAAAAGCTGGGTACTTTACCTACCTACTGCGTTTACGTATTTTCCACATGTTAATAATAGACCGTGTTTATCCAAAGGTCGCTAATGTCAAACATTGGTATATTTTGATTAGTATAATAATATAATTGAATACAGTAGCTTTAAATTATACAAGGAACAATGGTTATTTTTTGCGGTACTCATTTCCATACACAAGTGGCCGCCTTCCCAGGTCTGTGCTTGAAAATTGGAATAAATAGCTGGTTCTCTTTGAAATATTTTTCAAGATACACAGTACGTGTATCTTTTTGATAATTGTTTTTATTAAATATGCAAACAATTATCGGGGCAACGTACCTAGGTAAGTATACACTGGCAATGAGTATATTATTAAATATATTTCAATTAAAATTTGTAAGCATATATTTCATAACTCTAAAAAGTGTAACCTATGACTTCATACTTTTAGTTTTATATACAGAATGCTATGTGCAATTTATTGTTCAAAAACACTTTTAGAAATAAAAAGTTCGACAGCACGACAATCGCTTGTACCGAAATTGATTTGACATTATCAATACTTATTATTACAAATTCATGATAACATAGATAACATGTCAACTTTTGAAATGTTACACCTACTTTTTTTATCTATACCGCTTTTACTATTAAATGAACGTAGTACATACGACGTTTTTATTATGCAGAAAGTGGAAATTTTAAATTAATATATTAATTTGTTAAAATTCAACGCGCTTTAATAAATTAAAACGGACATATAAAACGACAGACGTTTATTGAACTTGATTGAAATATCATACCAACATGGCGGAGATGATACCCTTTCTTTTCTTGATAAGTATGTCACCTCCGCACATACAATTAAATCAATGCATTGGTATAACCTCACGTTTATGTTTATTATATTTTTAAAATGCCTTACAGTTGCTATGTACCGAATATTAAATCAATGCATTGGTATAACCTCACGTTTATGTTTATTATATTTTTAAAATGCCTTACAGTTGCTATGTACCGAATATTCTTCGGTTACGAATCGAAATAAAAACTGATTTGCTTTATAATATTTTAACGCGACATATTAAACTACTAGTATGGGTAAGTAGCTATAAAGAAAATGTACCTAGATAATTAATTGTTTAAACTCGATATACATTTAATAAAAAAAATGTGTTTTTCTGGAGTAGCATCTTTATGCTGTCTTCCGAAGTTTTGTGATTTGGGTAGCGAATTTCATTTTGTATTTTAATTTTTTCTATCTGTTCTTCACAAAAAAGATTGATCTAACCTTAGTTGCTTTCAAAAATTTTTATTGAAAACATCACAAAGTGCAGTAGTTTTACATACTTGTGGAGGTATTTTATAGCTATAATACTACCTTTCTTCATTCCTTTCACAGTTTTCTTTTCTTTAAACCATCTACTAATCACATCATTGCCAACAATTTGACAACCGACGAAAATAGATACTGCTCTAAAACTTTCAATTTGTTTCCAAACTATAAATTATAAATGGATTACACCTATCGGAAGCTCAAAAACCCGCTAATCCTTTTGATACAGAAACATTTTTCTTTTTTGTTTACATAATAAATCGCACTTAAATTTCGCAACAAGTTAGCAATGAACTAATCAAGTACAATACCCCGATGTTACTTATAACATTACAACTATCTATAATGATACTGACGCTGTTTTAAAGGTGCGTGTTTCCACTGAAAGTGTCAGTGCTGCAAGTAGTAGGTAGTGGTAGTAATTATGGGTTAGGAACATTATATTGATCCTCAGCCAGGTTCTTCAAAAGATGCTTAATGTACATTTTCGGTTTTAGGTGAGCAGTAAGAGCAAGTGCATGTTAGTGACGATCCCGCTGAATGGGTTCAGTTAAATAGTCAAAGCATTGACTATTTATTTTCCCAAGCAATCAATCAGCACATATTCGATGATTTTTCAGCAACGATAACAAAAACTGTTGTAGCAATCAATCATAAATGTATGGTTCAGCATCCTTGAATAAAAGTGTGTTTTGTCGAAAATTAAAAAATGGTGAAGAACAGTTACGAAACTTTTTAACATACTCTTCTTAGAACCAAAAGTTATTTTATATCCCATGCCGTCTTTTTGGTGGAAAAATAGCAACAGAAGGTATCAATGACTGGAGCAATGTAAATAGAATATTAAATGTAGTACCTCGCGAACACTCTAAATGTCAAATTTTATAATTACATAGAAAAAAATAGTACTGGTACGGACAGAGTAGACTCATTACTTTGTGAACAAATTGAGTACTGGAAAAATGTCTTGCAAAGGGTATTTGCTGTAGTAAAAAAGTTGTCATCTAGAGGACTAGCTTTTAGGGGAAACGTAGAAAAGCTTGGGGCTCTGAAAATGGAAATTACATGATGTGTCTAGAACTTATCTCGAGTTCGACCCCTTTTTAGCAAAACATGTATCAGAATGTGGGTACCCTGGCAGTGGCAAAACACGTCTTATTTATCGTCAACAATTTGTAATGAATTAATTGAATTGATGTCACGTCAAGTCAAGTTTTAAATTACATAATTTGAGAAATTCATAATTCAAAATATTATAGCATTATTGTCAACTCTACACCTGACATCGACCAATTAACCATCATTATACGATATGTTCAGATAAACGGAAAACCTGTGGAGCGGTTCATTGGATTTTTGCCGAATGTGGGTCATAAACCAGAGCAAATAGAAAATGCGTCATTATCAAAATTGAAGGATCTTAACATAGAATTAATAAATTGTCGTGGCCAATCTTATGAGAACGCTAGTAGTCAGGGGTTTACACCAGCTTGCACGCTCGCATTATTAAAAGTAATCCACTTGCTTACTATCTTCCTTGCGCAGCACACTCTTTGAATTTAGTAGGGGTAAGTCTTTGAATGAATGTTCACAACAAACGTTAATTCAGAAATGCGATTATTCCAAGAAATTTACAGTGATTTGGAAAATTCCTTTTCAACGGAATTTTTGCACTTTTGTGAATTTTTAAAAGAAGACTTCAGAAAAAAAAATATCCGACTTATTATATTTAATTCGATCCCAAAATCTACAAACAGTGTTTCCCAATACAGAAATTGTGTTACAAATTTTTGTGTCAATGGCAGTGACTGTATGTTCAGCTGATCGGTCATTTTTTACTTTAAAGCGACTTAAAACCTATTTACAGTCAAGTATGGAAGAAAATCGGTTAAATTCATTGACCATTTTGACTATAGAAAATGATTTAACTGAAAGATGACGTATGGTAGGTACTAGGTTATAATCATAAATACTCTAATTAAAAGGCGTGTATAATTTATGCGAAAACTATATTGGACGAATAAAAATAAATAGACTAGATTATTCAAAAATTAGTGATTATTTTGATACGAATTGTTATTTTAAGAAAACCAGTTGCATGCGAATTTTTTATTCTGACTATTTTGCGGAACATAGGACGCCACTGGTAGAAATTAAAAAAATTGTACATCAGAAAATCCGTCTTTTTAATGTAATAAAAGGTGCTTGTTAGATTATAACAGCATCAGAGATGTTACGAAAAAGGGACACTTAAGTAATCCTATAGTCCAAAAGTTAAGACGTCTAGGACATACGTTGATTTTTTTTCTTAAAATGTCCCTAAAAACCCCACCCTTAATATTAGCATACCATTAAGTACCACTCTGTATACTATATAATCATATTTTAGACATCCTGCTAGCGGCGAAAATGATAATTGGCAATAATAATTAAATGAAATACACAGAAAAAGCGTTAGTAGTTTTTCTATAACATTTTTAAAATTAAAGGAGTAAGCATTGCTTCAAAATATAGAACTTACCTTAAACTTTAATTTTTGAATACTGCTTTCACTCTTTATAATTCTAACACTGAAACTGGTGCCCCAGCCAGACCCCACATCTGCTGAGAACTGGAAGGCACTGTTAAGCATCGAGACTAAATCAATTTACTTATGACAAGTTAATTCTTGCCCGAAAAGTAACTTTGTTCGTTTATAAACTATGAATACATGTATTCGCTTGGTAATTTGGATTCGAATACGGGGATTTTGGTATTCTATATTCGATTTTTTCATAATTTGAATACTAGAATACGAAAAACAGTTTGGAATACAAAATAAAGAGGCCGAAAAGAAGTTGTTAGAATACGAATAATTCATTTTAAATTGTATTCTAATACGGATACTGGAAAAAATAGTCTACATGGAATAGAGTTGAAACTGAATATGGTGATCATGAAGTAAATCATAATCCAGAAGTAACGTAACTAGGGCGTAGTTCCCATATTAAGAAAGTGCCCAGAAGATGTATAGAGTAACTCAATTTTTTAGTACGTAAGACATTTTCTGACATGCATATTTTTTAGTTTACGACACATTAATCAAAACTTTACAATTCTTTTCTTTTTATTAATATGTGTTATTAACAATGTATTATTAATAATAATCTATTTAATACATGACAGTGATAATCGTAATGTAAACACTAAACTGCGGCAGACAGAGAAACTTGTATCACCACTAGCATACACTAATCATTATTGGTCCTCTTTATATTGATACATTAGACATGGGTGCCAGGAAGGAGGTGCAAGGGGGTGCACTTGCCATGAAAGAAAATACACAGAAAAAGATTAAGAAATCAGATTTTTATTATTGACGTCACTGTTTGAATAAAAATTTAAGGCGTCTAGGTTCTTATCCAAATTTGATCAACACCTTGTCAATAAATTCAGCATCCTCCTCTACCCTTCCCTATGAAAACTGAGCATACACAGACTGTTTAGCCTCGCGTCTTCCATTGTTGATCGATTCCAGGTCTTGACACGTCGTAATGTAGTAAATGAACGTTCAATGCTACAACTTGTGGCTGGAAGAGTTACGTCAATCTTGATTGCCTCGCATACCGCTGGATAAAACGGGGTGCCTTGAGCAATCAAATCTATGTATTCAACACGAGATTCATTTAAAGCCACACCACTAATTTCATCTTTTTTAAGCATTTCATACCACGTGGTAGCCTCGGCAATAACATTCTATAGAATACCTCCGTAAAGGTTCTGTACATCTTCCGCCATGGTTGAAAATGAAGATTTGTCTATTTTCTTATATTTTCTGGGTGGAGCTGCAAAAGCGAAAATGCTTTTATATTTGTAGAAGAGAATCGATTTCTCAGGGAGTCGAGTCTAAATATGGGTTGAAGATACAGACGTGCTTCAGAGCACCTCCGTTAATTTATTTATGTAAGCGTGCATTACCTTTATATTTTACTTGTTGTAATTGATTGCACAGTAGTTCGAGTTTGGCGTAATAGGCAGCAATCATTAAAAGTGTCACTATGTATGTTGCAGTTGTTGCAGTCGTGTAGAGCTGAGCTGATGTGCTTTGGTTTTAGTGTTTGAGTTTGGTGCGTTGTGCGAAAATTCTTCTAAGAAAAAAAATTTCTGATACTCTTGTTGTTTGCTGTCCAAGGCGTTTCACAGGAGAAAGGTATATTTGGAATTTTATTTCACCGCAATGTCCTTTGTCGTCCCAGCAGTATTTGTCACTTCACTAACATCGTTCAGGTCATTGATGACAAGATTCAATATATGGCTTGCACAGTGGAAGAATAGGGCTGTGGGAACTTGTCATTAATAATTTTCTGACAACCACCATGTGACCAGCCATTGCAGCACAGCCGTCGTATCCTTGACCAACAAGTGTATTTAAATCAAAATTGCAACCTTTTAGAAAGTGAATAATAATTTCCGAAATGGCTTTCGCGTTCAACTCTTGTAGCGGTACATATCCCAGCAATTCTTCGCAAATGACTGGGTTTTTACTATTTTTATCACAACGTAGATAGCGAACACCAATTGATAATTGCTCTGTACCACTAATATCAGCAGTCTCATCAGCCGACACCGAAAAAGCCGAGGCATGCTTCACTTCCACAATTATTTTGTTTTTCAAAACATCACCAGAACTTTCTGTCAATTCATTTTGAATTTGAAGCGATATATATGCAAGGAGTTTTTTGCTCCCGACTCTAAATGGTTTTTCAAAATCTCGTCCCCAGAGTCAACTCGAAAATGTAGCAGGTCTGGAAAAATTTCCTTGTGATATGTCAAATTTAAAGATTCATGAACACTCAGTCGCCTTCTATCCATGACATTTTCAAATTTTTTGAAAAAGCCAGCGCAGCACAATCCCAATTACTTGTCACGTGAGCAGCTTCATGAAACTTTTGATATTTAAGGCAAGGAGAAACGATAAACTGTCCTTGTAGACCGCGCTGCACTGGAGGCCGAAATAAAACACATATTCGACACAGAGGTCCTTTTGCTATAGCTGAGTAAGCCAACCACGGATAGGTTGTAAGCCATTCAAATCGAAAGGCTCGTTTAGCATCAATGTTTACGTCATTTTTAAAATTGTACGTTTTACTAGAGTTCCAAGGATATCTTAGTAATTTTAAACGTAGATCGTCATCGGCTTGATATTTAAAATCTAAACACAACCCAATAATGAATTAGTTGCGTTTCTGAGTTCGCTCGATTCTACTAGCCTAGTAGAATCGAGTGATACATCTTGTTGAAGATCTTCACTGGTAGAACTGGTACGTACCTATAAGCAAAAAAGAGATTTTAATGAAACAACAAAACGATAACGAGATTAAGCAATCTATACGAAAAAAAAAACGGGACGAAGAATAATTTAAAAAATAATATACTATGCTGTTTATAAAGCCTTTATTATTTCCAGTTTTGTTATTTTTTTAACCGACAAGGTCGGGATCTGCGCAGCCAACTTGATTTTTTTTAAATAGGAAGCGGGGTTAAACCGCATACCGTTTGAAAGGTATTTTCAAGTAGAATTCAGCGACATGCCGCTTGCCATAGTTATCTCTAAAGGTAACTTCGCTATTGTAAATTAAAGAGTAAGTGTTAACTGGATAACTGAAGATTTAGTGAGCGCTGAAAACAATGGTTAGTTCGTGCGTATTTGAACAACGTTTTCCGGAAAGGTGGATTGGACGTCAAGGGCGTATTGAATGACCACCGCGATCACCTGACTTAACCCTACTAGATTTTTTCTTGTGGGGTTACCTAAAGAGTCGTATTTACCTCAATAATCCAAATAACTTGAATGCACTAGTGCAACGAATTCGAGAAGAAACAGCAAATATTCCTCGCGAGTTCATTTTGAATTAAATTGAAGGATTTTCTAATCGAATTTATTACTGCCAAGAGCCGAATGGGGAACAGTTTGAGCATCGCTTATAAATTATTCTTATACTAGATGAACTTTATAAACTTAGAACAGAATTTCAACAATCTGGTGTTACATGAAACACCATAAAACAATTCATTGTTCCTCATGCTAACTGGATCTACAGTTATCCAGTTAATACTTACTCCCAATCTTTAATTTACAATACGAAGTTATCTTTAGAGATAACTATGGCAAGCAGTATGTCGCAGAATTCTACTTGAAAATACCTTTCACACGGTATACGATTTAACCCCCCTTCCTATTTAAAAAAAATCAAGTTGGCTGTGCAGCTCCCGATCTTGTCAGTTAAAAAAATAACAAAACTGTGGAAGTAATAAAAAATTTTACCGATTTAGCTTGAATAGTTTTGAAATGACAAGGCCGGTTCCATACATTTGGTATGCACTGTATATACTATACATTTTTTTGATGACATGTAAATGTATGTACTGCTAGTAAAGTTAATAGTAATGTTTAAGCTTTTTAATTCTCCACGTAAATTTTTATAATTTCTATAATTATTCTAGAGAAAACAAACGATAATTCGACAGCTTGAGATAAATAACTTGAGATCTACCAGCTACGTGGGCATAAGTTTATTAAATCAAAATTGCAATCTTCTAGAAAATAGTCTCCGTTGGGAACTAGGAAAAAAAATTAACTTTGAAACCTAACACATAACACTTCTACCCTACAACACGTCACAAATCTTTCATTAAGAGGCAGAACTCCCTTGCTTTGTCCCATTCTTTCTTTTTCTCAAGAAATATCTTACTAGTTTTTATTATGCTGGCAATATAAAAAATAAAAACAGATTGATAAAAAATGTAATTGCTAGAATATAAAAATAAAATCAACCATTATAAAATTTACTACGCTAAATAAAATACCTATTAACTATATAACGAATAATCTATGCTTATAATTTATGTAACGGAGTTTTCGAAATATTTTATAATTTTGAATGTGCTGGAACTACAAATATTATAAGTATAAATTATACTAATTAAAAAAAAGTATGGCCTGTTTCAAGTTAGGTCGGCTAGTAAAATAAAATGTGATGCATTTTCTATTATTATTTCATGTATTAATTAATGTTCTAATTTTTTGCGTGAGGAGACAAACAACACAGTAAATAATTATTATAAGATTCTGTTATGAACGAATAAGTTCAAAGGTAAATATGTAATTAAAAACTATAATTAATTTTATTAAATACATAAACAAAAAGTTTACCTCGAGTAGGATTTGAACCTACGACCTGTACTTAAACTTTTTATTTATGTATTTAATAAAATTAATAATAATTTTTAAACACAGTAAATAATTCGGATACAAACGCAAACATGACATACCTGGACAGGGTGTCGTAACACCAGTTGTATTATCATCAGACTTGCGCGTTTTGAACAAAAAACGTCTTATGTCGTTCATAATTCGAACACCTACAATCACGCACCCACCTTGCAGCCAACTACCTATTTGTTTGCTGGCGCGGAGGGGGACCGGTGAGTGCTCCAAATGCTTCAAATGCCCGCGTGAATTTGACACAAATTTAATTGGCATGACGTAATTTTATATACCTACCTATGATTATAAGAATACACTATGATAAATTATATCTTATTAGTTCATATTATAATGTGTAGGGGCAGAAGCACCTCCCTGAAAGAAATCCTGCCGGCGCCCATGACATTAACCATTGTTCGCGTCTTCCTTTGACGATCTTGAATGAGTGTGACCACCTGTTTCGTTTACATATACAGTGTGATAATTATTGTTTGACAGCGCCACTCCTACAGTGCGATCATCATTGTTTGACCGTGCCGCTCCTAGAACAGTACTACTGTTCCGCATCCTTAAAATGAAAATTGTGCCATGTCCAGTGGCGTAAATGCATATATTAAAATAAATACTACTATAAATGACAAAAACTTTGGTGAATGACGAATTGCGTATTATGTAGACGTACAAAAACTTCAATAATTGTAATTTAGTCTTTCTTAAGACTAAAGGGAAATTGTTATAAGGTATGTAAAAATTTGGTTAAAAATTACCATTTATTATTTTTAATTGATATTACAGATTTTCTGGATTTCCAAGGCGTATTTCTGGTGTATTAAACCAATACATGGTATTTACTCGTCAAATTCAAGTTTTGTAAGTGCTTTTATATACTAAAAGTAATGTTTAAAACAAATTTTGCTTTTTAACCTCAATTTGGTTACGAGAATAATGTACAGTTTAGAGTAAAAACTGTTTAGATGAGCGTTCAATGATCTTATTGTTTATATTGACGAGTGGTTTGAAATAGGCAATAATGTATGAATTTTGTTGTTAGGTTGAAAATGAATAATCGAAAGGTAATTCATAGCCAAGGGCGGCAAATTATCTACAATGTGTACCAATTTATGAAAAAAGAAAAAGAAGGAACGATGACAATGCCATTATCCCAATTACAAGAATGTGTTGCTGAAGAAACCGTTCTAGACAAGCTACTAGTTGAAAATGGTCATGCTGTCCTTCATCTCCCTTTGTACCACTCTGAATTAAATCCAATTGAAAAATCAGATAGCAATGAGGAATGTGACATTTCAAATGGAAGGTGTTAAGCAATTGGCAATGAAGAATTGAAAAAAATTACAGCTGAGAACTCGAAGAAAGTGTGTGAATATGTGGAGAGTGAATATTTAATAAAAGGAGTGATATTGGATGATGTTACCTTTACAATGACATTAAAACAGAAATCAATGTATGATATATTTGTTAAATAATATTAGTGAAAACAAATTACATGTATGACTGGTTAGTTTATTATAAATGCATACATTCAACATATTCAGCACAAGTCAGGCACACAATTTTTGCTGACCACCTTTGAATGTACACTGGTGAACATCACAAATACATTATAATGGAAAAAAGAACTTATTTAACTTAATGCTAGATATCACTTTTGCATTGCATTCTAATTTCTGAACAAAAACTTATTTCAGATTATATACCACTGATTTAGTCCTTCTCATATGGAACTAGTCACCATGTCTACTTTATGATGTACCTATTGTTTTTTAAGATAACTCAAATCTGTATATATTGATCTAAAGCACAGCAAATAATGAATTAATAATGCATTGTTTTTTTAGATCTCAAACGTGCATGTAAATGAGATCAATTCAGCTAAAGTACAGTAAATAATGAGTAAAGATTTTCAATTAGTGCACATATTATTTACATACAAATATAACGATATCCCAACGCAGACCTCACTACCCATTGGAATGAATGGTCTTTTATATGTTTATATTACAGTTAAAAATAGAAAAATAAAATTAAACTTGGCAATTATCTATAAAACAATTTCAAAGTGACCACCATTGTTTGCATTACAGGCATCTACTCTTCATTTCATATTTTCAAATACATTTATTAATTGAGCTTTTGTAATATTTTGAATTGCGTCAGTTATTGCATTTTTTAATTCATCAACTGTATGAAGGCGTGTCTTGTGAATTTTATTTTTTAAATGTCCAAATAGAAAATAATCCAGTGGAGTAAGGTCAGGTGATCTTGGGGACCAAACTCCCGTACTTATAACTCTTTCATCAAAATGTTCACATAAAAAAGTCAGTGTTTGATTAGCTGTATGAGCTGTTGCGTTATCATGCTGAAAATATCCATGTTGGAGCTCGTCATCGTGCAGTTGATCAATGAAAGGTTCCAAAATAGTTTTGTATCGAGCCGCAGTTACTGTATCTTCAAAGAAAATGGGACAATTCTTTGTGACATAGCAGCCCAAACACCTATTTTCACAGGATGTAAAGTAGTTTCTTCAAAAACGTGTGGATTTTCTGCTGACCACATACGGTAATTCTGCGAATTCACATAACCAGACAAATGGAACCAAGCTTCATCCGTAAAGAAACTTAAGTTTAGTATTTCGTCATCTCTCAAGTTGTTGTTGAACCATCGGCAATATTCTAAACGCTTTTGAAAATCTAAAGGTAGTAATTCTTGCACAACCGTTATTTTGTAAGCATGAAAATGTAGTTGACGTTTGACTGCTTTATGTCATGTACCATAAGAAAGACCTGTAACAATTGCTTATATTGAAACATGTACAATGTTATCAATCTAACTTTACTTATGTAATGTTTTGGTTTTTAAGATTCTTTTTATTTTATTGCTTACACATTCATATCAACCATGTTTTGTATAATGCAAAATTACCTGTTTGCTGGGCCAATTGTCTTAAAGGTTTTGTCGGACTTCTTTCCAAATGTGTGCGTACATTTTCCACTACTTCCTCTGTAAGTACAGTTGTGCGACCCGTAGATTTTCCCTTGCAAACACTACCATGCTCATGAAAACGACTAACAATTCTTCGAATGTGTCGGCATAAAACATCATCATCTAATTCGATGTTCTGAAAGTGATGTTGATATTCTTCAACACATAATCGTACTGAATACTTCCAGTTTCCATCTACATCTTTTTCGCCGTTTCGGAAATAAGCTTCCAAAATAAACTTGTCTTGTTCCACAGTAAAAGGCATTATAACCTAAAAAAATTTATTTACGAAAAAGGCATAAAATACACGAATAAATTTACCTTGAAAGTCCTGGTTAATTTATTAATGAGTTTTGAAAAAAACTATTTTATTGTAATACAAATGTAGATAAAGGAATAATTGAAAAAGGAAAAATCTATGTACGTTTATGAAATGTCAATCGAAGATGAAATAAATATTTGTGCCTAATTTCACTAGTAACTTGGAATAAACTTTTGATAAAAATTCTGTAAAAAGCAGTTTTTTTTCGGTCATTCATTGTTGATATCCCGGTATAACAGTACTACTGTTCCGCATCCTTAAAATGAAAATTGTGCCATGTCCAGTGCGTAAATGAAGATATTAACCCTTTAACGCCGGAGTTTTGATTTTCGCGAATATTATGAAATTTTTTCCACATTTTGCATCCTTCGCACCTTGTGTTTATAGGAAAAATATTTAAAAAAATATCACCGCCCTCCAAGTATGAAAAAAATGCTGTGACCATATGGTCACGCCAGGCGCTTATGAGGTACAAAATAGTATATTTATTATAAAAGGTATAAAAGGTGATTTATTCTTACAAACTTTCAAGTTGAGTTGATATTAAATTTATTGTTTACTTCCGTGAAAATACATTTTTATTTTTGAGTGGTATTTCAAAAACATGAGGTGCACAAACCCACAAGACACTTGATGCACTGAGTCTTCATAACACTTGAACAAGAACTTCTGCACACCTTCTGCGTTTTTCAGAACATTCTATAAGATGATCACGACCATCTAGACGAACTTCATCTGCCACCCTTGCAAACCTTGTAGTACCACCCAGGGATGGGCGTCCGCCTACCAAGGGTTTTCTACACACTTGTGCAAAGTAGTTTTACAATTTGTCTTCTAAAATCTAGTTGGCTAATATTTGTTCCCGATTTTCCATAAGCGTCCAAGCATTTTGCACAGAAACATCAATCAACCATGTAAAAATGGCCCACCACTTTTTCCGCGAATTGCTATTTTGTAGGTGTTTACATTTTGATCCATCCTGTCTGTTCCTCCCATATTTTTATTATAAACAGCAACAATGGATGGTCTATCTACAGTATTTTTTTCGCCTCTTGTGAATATCGTGCCACTTGTCCAATGGGATGAACACCGTACGCTGTAGAAGCACATGAAACCACTGCATTGTCCCTCCATTTTACAAGAATTATGCCATTATTTCTGTCAAGCTTATGCTGAATTGTTCCACAGGGTTTATTCTTCATTTCCTTGTCGATTTCAATAGGGCAGCTTGACGGTATCCTATTTGACCTAATTGTACCAGTTCCATGAAATCCACGTTTTTTTAGTTCTGTAATAATGGCCAACTGGTAAAAGGTTGTCAAAAAATATGAAAGATGTCTTCTTTTTAACAGAGTCTGGAAGGTCATCAAGCATTAGCACCAAAGGTGCAGCAGCTTTTCCAAACTGTTTTTCATAATCAGTATTACATTCTGGATTTTTCCCCTGATATATGTCGAAATCTATCAAATATCCATCAGGTGTGTTTAGGCACCAGGATTTAAAACCAAATCTTATTGGTTTGTTTCTAATACACTGTTTACAGCCATGCTTACCAAAATACTCTATCATGGATTCATCAAAATTTATATTATCCTTTGCTTTATAGTTTTCCATAAATTTAGTTTTCAGCATAGTCATAAGGGGCCTAAGCTTCCACATTTTATCTGTAGTTGAAGGCGAATTATTGTTAGCGCAATGAAGGAATCGGTTGATCGTTAGAAATCGATCTCGTCTTATGGAGTTGCAAAAATTCATTGCGAAGGTCGCCATTTGTATCCAGTAGTGTCTTTTGGAAGGTACACTATTATAACCAGAAAGAATAAGAGCTGCTCAATCGGAGATGAAATAAATATTTGTGTCTAATTTCACTAGTAATTTAGAATAAACTTTTGTTAAAATTCTGTAAAAAGCAGTTTTTTTTCGGTCATTCATTGTTGATATCCCGGTATAACAGTACTACTGTTCCGCATCCTTAAAATGAAAATTGTGCTATGTCCAGTGCGTAAATGAAGATATTAAAATAAATACTACCATAAATGACAAAAACTTTCGTGAATGACGAATGGCTTATTATGTAGGCGTACAAAAACTTGAAAAATTGTAATTTACGTTTATTTTGAAATGAGACTTAATTTTTTTAAATTTAGCTTTATTTAATTATATTTACGTATATAACACATATGTTTATTATTACAGTTAAAAATAGAAAAATAAAATCAAACTTGGCAATTATCTATAAAACAATTTCAAAGTGATCATGGTTTGCATTACAGGCTCTTCTACTCTTCTTTCATACTTTCAAATACATTTATTAATTGAGCTTCTGTAATATTTTTAATTGCGTCACTTATTGAATTTTTTAATTCATCCACTTCGATGTTCTGAAAGTGATTTCAACATATAATCGTACTCAGTTTTCATCTACATCTTTTTGGCGGTTTCGGAAATAAGCTTCCAAAATAAACTTGTCTTCTGCGACAGTAAATAACCTAAAAAAATTTAGTGCCTGAAAGGTGTTTCTTTAAGCACTGACCACATAGGAACTGTATATGAAAATGTAAATATTACCTTTTGCGTAACTAAATCATGTATTTTCTTTATTTATCTTTTATATAAATTTAAACGTTTCGATAACAATTATAGTTATGATCCTCAGCAAATGGTAATATCTTTCAAGAATTACATGAGATGTTGAACCAAATTTATGAAATATGACAAACATTCATGTTTTCATGTCATATTTCATAAATTTGTTTTAACATCTAAAGTAATTCATAAGAAATTACCATTTACACAGGATGATAACTGTAATAGTTACCGTTTAAAGATAAATAAAGAAAACACCATTAATTACCCAAAAGATAAGTATTTTAACTACAACAGAAACTATAGTTGTTTTTTTTATTAAGTTGCTTCAACGATATGATTGATTTATAGTTTTGAAATAATTATACAAAATGGTTCACTGCATATTACTTGTCCATGTTGACACCAGGTAGATGTCCAGACAATTACTTTTTAAATTTACAATTCTATATTGAAAATTGAAAGGCAATACAACCATTATTAGAGCAAGTAAATGTAAATTTAAGTTGTTGAAAAAATATTCGGAATTCTAACACAGGATTAATCCCTGATCAACTGAACATCGATTATTGTAATAAATACATGTTAAATATTGATGAATGATGATGAATAGGAGGTAAAGTAAAACAATTTTTAATAGATTGTACTTAGAATTATCTTATTTTCAAAATAGCAAAACATTTTCTTTATATCGTACAATACACACGATGTTCTACACTTTTACTTGTAATGTGTGTAATGTAAATTTTAACTAAAATTTTGATTTATCTACAGCTAGATTTGAAAATCGTCATGCTTTAATAAATGATAGAAATGATAAGTAGGGGTATAAATTATGTAACATGTTTATACTTAAGAATTTA
The DNA here is from genome assembly GCA_036346205.1 of Vesta saturnalis. Taxonomy (NCBI): domain Eukaryota; kingdom Metazoa; phylum Arthropoda; class Insecta; order Coleoptera; family Lampyridae; genus Vesta; species Vesta saturnalis. Next base: position 1,812,797 of record JARFJB010001840.1, read on the forward strand.
GTTATAATCATACTTCAATGGTAGGTTCTAATACCGCATTACTATAAGCAAGGTCCCAGTAATGTTCAACTTTATGTTTCTTAAAATACTCTCTAGCTAATCTTTCAGTGGGACACACTTTAAACTTTACGTCACCGAAATTTCTTTGTTTACTAGTTCCCTCCCAAACTAAGACACATTTATTAGGTACTTCATTTCCATCTGGGTCTTTCACTATGTCCTCTTCCCATTTAATTCTATGTTGCATTAATCTACAAATTAAAATTATAGTTTTGCTAAAAAATATATTAATACACAAATAAAAACCTTTTATATTTCTTTTGTTGTCTTAAACCACCCTCCACTACGACAACACAGCAATCCGGATACAGTACAACACAACCAGTCATAAACAATTGTTTTGCGTTTGTTTCAATTTTAAACTTTTTTGAAGCAAGTTCATGTAAATCCCTAATACGAAAAATAGAAATGTATACACCAAGTGATGTATCCTCTTTTACTTTCTTAATCTTTTTTTGCCTTTTCTGCTCAGAGGTTAATTGTCTGGCAGCATTTGCTTCTTCATGTGCTCTTTGGCGTTTGGCCATTTGTTCTCTGACGTGAGCTTCAATTTTTGTTGGATCTTGCACAGCTTCAGTTCCTAAGACTCTCATTAGGTTTGATATGCGTAGTTTTGGTTCAGGTGGGGCCTCTAAACCTAATCGTATCTTTTCTTGCTCTTCTTTCCACATTTCTCTTCTATTCTGACGACGTAGCTTTTTACGTTCTTTTTTAGTTAAAAACACTGGCATATATACTGGCCTTATTGGATCAGCTATTAAAAATAAGCAAATGTGTATATTTATAAATGTGGCAATTGTACAATATTTTACAAATAATTTTAATATATATCAGAACCTATATTTTTTCAATATTCTATAACAAGATTACAATTCCATGTCAAATCATCCATTTCTGACGTTCAAGAACTTTATGCTTTCTATGACGTAATTACCACTTTTCGATAGTGTACAGAAAAACCACAATTTATTTTAAATTAAATATATTAAAATATGCAATATTTGCAAAATTATTAATATAACCGTTCCATGAGACGTTGTAAAACAGTGGTCAACTGTTATGAAATGCAACAATGATCAAAACATTAGTTTTTTTATTGGTGTCCCATTTTACCTATTTAAAGCACGTGTTTAAATCTAACTTTCAGAAACGCGCGTTTTTTAAAGTTACCATGGCAACATCAGCAACTCAAGAAACGTGAAGACTAAATGACAATTTTTATTTACATATTTTACATTATTAGTTTTTATTTCCATTTTTTGTAGTAATAATACTAGTATTTATGATTTCAAGGTGCACCAATAAAAAAAAATAGCGTAAACTATTCGTGGATAACTGCGCCGTCGTGCTCGAAAAATCGCGCGTGATTTAATGACCTTTTTATTCACTTATACTGTAATATACTATAACGTATTGAGAATAATAACGAGTAAGTGCAGTATTTATTAGTTTTGAGCTAATTTTAATTGCGGTGCCTTATAATTGTACAGGGTGTCCCAACGATAGAGTAAAGTAAGTTTATGCTTAACTAGAATTATTTGTGTAAATATTGTATGGACCATGGGGTAGAGGTAAGAAGTGTGCATTTTTTAAAATATTGGAAGTTATACAGGGTGTGCCAGAAAAGCAGGACGTGAAAAAGTATGATTTTTAAATAGAACACCCGTATTTGATTTTAGTTTTTAATTCTACGTGTCCATACAAACATATTTTGCCATACAAAAGATTGGCTGAAAGTTTTAGTTCTTGAGATATTCGCGTTTAAAGATTATTATGGTCATTTTCGTGGGGTTGATGAATGGGCAATTGTTCCGTTATTTCACAATAAAAAAAATTGATATTTCGTGTGAAAAATGAGTGATATTATACTAACGTTTAGACCGAGTAGTATTTCTAATTTTCTCAACAGGGTGTTTGTTATAACCATTCAAATTTGAAAATTCTCAAATTAAAAAAATCAGTTTTTTTAATTGCACACCCTATATATTTTTATTTCATTTTATTCGGGATTAAAAATCTATCATTTTTGTCAAATATATCCTATATCTATCTTTGATAGTTTTCGAGTAATTTCGATTTTTCACACTAGCTACTTTATTTTCGATAACATTGCATTGCATGGATCTTGGTAGCCATGGAAAATAATAATTGCGTTACTAAGATACAAAGGTTTCCTACTTGTCAAAATAAACACATATTAAATTTGTCGTTTTCGCATTTAACTTGTTATCAATTCTTGTATCAATTATGGATTATTCGACAAATGAATTAATTGATATGATATACGTGTTGGGCGAGGCTGAAAAAACCCTTTATTGGCACAACGAATCTACAAAATGAAATATCCTGAACGTCGAATACCTACTACTGTTGGCTTGGAAAATTTGATGGATAGATTTGATTCTAGCGGTAGTGTTAAATACTTCAAACGTAAAGTTGTTAATAAAAGGGCAGCTAATGAAGAAAAAGAACTTGAAATATTATTAAATATTCAAGAAAATCCCCAAGTGAGTTCTAGAACATTACCGACGATATGTGATACCTCCAAATCAAACGTGTATTCAGCAAGAAGGCCGTCTATTTGAGCATTTACTAAGACGCAATGTTGAATAATTATTGAATTACTGTTCTCATTAATAAAAACTGTTAATATTCTCGCTTAGGTGGTTTGTTTTATTTCGTCGCAATTGTTTTCCATGGCTACCACGATCCACAATAATGTTATAGTATCGTATGTAACGTAGCTAGTGAGAAAATCGAAATTACTCGAAAACTATCAAAGATAGATATAGGATATATTTGACAAAATGATAGATTTTTAATCCCGAATAAAATGAAATAAAAATATATAGGTGTGCAATTAAAAAACTGATTTTTTTAATTTGAGAATTTTCAAATTTGAATGGTTATAACAAACACCCTGTTGAGAAAATTAGAAATACTACTCGGTCTAAACGTTAGTATAATATCACTCATTTTTCACACGAAATATCAATTTTTTTATTGTGAAATAACGGAACAATTGCCCATTCATCAACCCCACGAAAATGACCATAATAATCTTTAAACGCGAATATCTCAAGAACTAAAACTTTCAGCCAATCTTTTGTATGACAAAATATGTTTGTATGGACACGTAGAATTAAAACTAAAATCAAATACGGGTGTTCTATTTAAAAATCATACTTTTTCACGTCTGCTTTTCTGGCACCCTGTATAACTTCCAATATTTTAAACAAATGCACACTTCTTACCTCTACCCCATGGTCCATACAATATTTACACAAATAATTCTAGTTAAGCATAAACTTACTTTACTCTATCGTTGGGACACCCTGTACACATCTACAAACGATCATTAAATATAAAAATTGTAAGTGAACAGTTATTTATAAATAAATCAAAAAAAGGACTGTTTTTTGCACATATTTTTACATACGGAGACTTTGAAGTCATGTAACTTCATTACATTTAGCTGAAAATATATGAAATTTTAACCAACAATGCAGCCATCCTATACGAACAGGTTAGTAATTACATATCTTCCAAAAGTCTTCAAATTTTGATAAGAATGGACCTTTTATCAGTACATGCTAACTTTTTTAAAAATGCATATTTTTTCGTTTCGACTGAACTAAATTGTAGGAATAAGTTTATAGTAAATAATCACTATCAAATGAAATCTATTAATTATATAACTTGGTCACAATTATTAAAAATTTAACCTTGCCCAATGACGAGAGAGCGGAATATGGTAATAAGTTGAAGGGCGAGTAACTACGAGATTATTTCACGCCACCGATCCCTGCTAAAACAAAACTGTCATTCCTGCACATGACTGAATTTTTTTTAATGTATTAAAATAAGACTTTGTATAATACGTGTTATATGTATTAGTAATAAGGATAGTACAATATTACAAATAAACAACAGCTATCCAAAGTAAACAATTAAAATTAATAACAAAATGATAAATAACATACTTATACCTACTAAGATATGAATTGAAATAATGTACTTACAATAAAAATAATAGCTAACAAAAATCAAAAACGTTTCGCGCCTATTTAATAACAGTAAAACTTTCACTTTGAACAATTTAAAAAATATAATTATTATGTAATACCTACAAGTCCTTATAAAACAATTTGCTTCCATATTATAAGTTTTCTAATCCATTGATTAGTAGTACTTGAAGAGTCTCACATTCCAATAACATTGATTTTAAAGGTAAAGTATAAATACCACTAATTGATATAATTACTTGGTTTAACCCTCATCCGGGCAAGGTAATTTTCAAATGTTGCCGGGCAGTTCGGGCCTGTGAGGCCCGTCGTATCTGTATATTGTTTGTGCGTTAAATTTTTTTATATGCAAACAATTTCCTTTAAAAGATTATTTATTATAAACTACATTACACTACATTATAAGCTATTTACAACAATTATTACAATAACTTTGAGTGTTCTTTACACATATTTTGTTTACATTCGCTACAATATTGTTTTTGATTTCGATCCTTCGCTTTGGGACACAAGTAACATCTTCTTCTGACACTTACTTGAGGTTCAAGTTTTAATTTTTTTGAAGAAGTTGGTTGTTGTACAAAACGCTTGTTTTTTTTCCAGTTCCTACGCACGTCAATCCATTCTTCAATAATCTTTTAGATAATAAATAATCTGTGAAGTTGTTCATCCACTGTTATATTATCTCCGGGAAAGTAATGCTTTTTGAAATTATTATTGACCATTTCCCAAATTTTTCGTATAGGTGCAAGTTTCTCATCTTTTCTCCGCTGGTTGCGCGTTTCTTTGTTATCAAAGCGTATAAAACGCAACAGCTTTTTAAATCTTTTTAGTCCCATCGTTCCTCGAAAAATTGGCGGACCGTATAAAGCACTCCACAACACATCATAACTAGTATCATTTGCGCTCAGATGACCGGCAGTTGGTAACAAACCGAAAAAACCACGATTTTCAATATTATCACATGACTTCCAAAATACACTCTTCAATACCCTGTTGGCTTCATTGTCTGTAAAACAATTTCAGAGACTATATCGTCGTCCATAAGTAAACAGAAAGCATCAATCGGCTCGTCAATAATTTTCCCGACTGTATTATGACTTTATGTACTTTTGAATTTATTATGTTGCAAGAACGAGACCGACCTGAAGGAGGAGATTGGCTGATCCACTCTGTACCGTCTTTAGAAGTGAATTGGGATATATTGGCAATATTTGAATTTTGCGAGTCTTCCTCTTCACTTAGTTCTTGAATGTCATCCGTTTCACTAGCAGATGAGACATGATCTTCTTCGCAGTCACTTGATGAATCAGCTACATGATCAATGTCATCGTCGTCGTCTTTCCATAGATTTCCTACTATCTTCTCAAGTTCTCCTTGAGTTAACTTTCGGTTCATTTTCATGCAGCCCAATCAGACTCACAATTGCATACAAACTAAAACTTCAAGCTAATATAAACATGCATTTATATATCTGCTACCCCTTCAAGAGTTGAGAAAGTTTCCTTTTATTGTAAAAACCAAAACTTTCACTAAATACCTTTACACAAACGAGAATGTCATTATCTAGATACCTCATTAGATAAACATAATTTTTATATTTTGTTAAACAATGAAGGGTTCATTAGGCCCGCTTGCCCGGTAACGAGGCTTTAATCGAAAAATGCCGATAAAATCAATATGCAGCAAATAAATTCCATTATCTCTTGATGGGCAAATAAAAAAATTATAGCATTCTAAACTCAGGTGTCTTGCTTTTTGAAACCGATAGTAACTGCTGATTGGAAGCGCGTAAGACAAAAATTAGAGTTTGGATTCTTAGATATATGGGGGGCAGAGGTAGAATACAAGTAGAATTAATAAGTAGATTAGTACAGACCGACAATTGGAAGATGTAATGCAGACTGTAAAAGCAAAAGATGAAACCAAACTGTCAAGAGACCAATACTATTATGTACAGAAAACGTTGAAACCGTCCACAACCTGATTATTTTACACAGTTCACGAATTGAGTTTAAACGCTTAGTAGAGTTTTCGTATCCCTTATCAATACTGTTCATCATGATTTAGGATTAAAAAAGATTCTGCAAAATGAACTCCAAAATTCTTTAATATTGGTCAAAAACAACGCAAGAGTTACGATATCCTAGACGCTGTGCCGCGGTTTTGAAGAATATGCCTGCATTTTTTAGACAGATTTTTAATTATGGACAACACATGGCTCCATCATTATGTTTCCTTAACAAAAGAACAGTCAAAAGAATCGAAAAATACCGATTCTCCCCGCTTGAAGAAGTTCCACGTTCAAAAACAGTTCTTGCTTCCAGTTTTTGTAATAAGTAAGACAAATTATTTAGGAAAGGTAAAACATAAACCCAGGACTTATTGAAAAGCAAGTAACTCAGTCAAACGGTCAAGTGACAGCAGAGCACTTGGATAGTGTTAGTGTTTTGAAACGTCGATAAAGAGTAAGTAGATGGTTAGGTCAGTTAGAAAGCAGAAACAGAAGTTGTAGTCAGAAAGTTAAGGAGAACGGACAAGAAAAAGGGCGCCACAAGCTTTAAACAAAAGGTACATTAATATTTCGTGGGAGATATCCTATGAAGCTTGAAACAGTTGCGAACGAGAAAAGAAAAAAAAAAGATACAAGAGAATAAACAACACTTTTGCCGGTAAACGTAGTTTAGTACGAAATATTAAACACTAAAACAAATAAATTGGACGGGAAAATTTCCCAAAAGAACTATACGTGAGATTTTATTCGGTATAATAATCAATTTAATAATTAATTTTGCCCCAAAAATGAAAATATAAAAATTTTGTATGTAAACAAAAGGTATCAAGAATTAAAGAGACGAGGGCAAGTCGCGCTATATTAACTGAAAGAAAAAGAAAGGTAAAATTGCTTAAATTTTATTATTATCAAATGCAAGAATACAACGGTCTGACCTGGTTTGTTGAGGTGTCTTACTTTAGATCCTACAGTTACTTGAACTGTTCTGGTTAAGATGGATATTCTCGTAGTCAGCAACAAGGTAAAATGAGCAGGAAAGGTAAAGCATTAGTTCCTACACAGCATACAGTTATTTCCAGGTAAACAAAACATCAACAATAATGAGACAGGAGGTACACACAAATCCAGTAAAATCGGAAGAGACTGGAAAGATAGTTGAGAAACACTCGAACAAATTCTTGAAAGATACTCGAAAAACTTGAAAGATCTTGAAAAACTTAAAAGATCTTGAAAAGCTTGAAACATCATGAAAAAACTTGAAAAAGCTATTTGTAACATTTCAGAAGAGCAGTTTAGTGACTTTTCGTATATTGAAAGAGAGGTCATAATCGCGAGGTTGAAGGTGGGATAGCTTACCCCTTTTTGTGCAAGAAACATTTTTCTACATTCGCATCAATAGCGAATATATAACTTTACCAAGTAAAGAAATATTTTCTATAAACATTCTCCTATAAAAATTGTGTTACACACCGAAGAAACAGCAACAAGAGACATTTTTCTAAAATGTATTCATGTAGCACACAATGGCCGTTTGAAGGAGAACCACACCTTCAGAAAAGGTCTTTAATAATTATCATTTTGTTACCAAAATCAAATTTTATATATATACACACACCCACGCACGCACGCACGCGCACGCACCCACACCCACACCCACCCACACGCACACGCACACGCACACACACACACACACTCACACACACTCACACTCACACTCACACACACACACACACACACACACACACACACACACACACATCTTTAAGTAAACGATTTTGAAATAAGAAACCATGAACATCACATAGATGGCACTACTATGTTTATTTAGAACTGTTATAAAGTGAAAGGTAAATACTGTAGATACAAAGAAATTTAGACAAATTATTTTAGTGAAATAAGTAACGAGTAAACATTAAATACCAATCCTTAAATATTCAATTCAAAGGTAATGTTTTTAAACCAGTAACTATAGAAAATTATACAGTCGATACAAAAAGAGCAGATATCGATTTCTGCACATCACAAAATGATGAAACAATTTGTGGAAAACTATCGCGAAAAAAAACAAAATCGGTCAAAGTGCAAATCTTACAAATTTGGCTTCGTTGTCAAGCTACGGTATCTAACGTACATCCTAAGGGTTCTTAAAAAATTACGAACCAAAAACAGAAACATTTGGCACATTCCGTATACTACAGATGCACGTTTTAATGACACATTTTTTGTGTCTCTGATTTATGACAAAAGAAACCCTAATGCAGTATGACCAATATGTTGTATTCACTCTGGATTAACTTAAATACATGTTTCCTAATGTGAGAACTATTTCATTATGAAATGTTGTTACCCAATCACTTCACAGAACATTAAAAAACCACCAAAATGCTATTATATGTACTATATATTTGTATAACCTAACTAATAACAGTGATCAATTTAACAATTAATTTTGTAACTTAAAAGCATAATATGTCAATAGAATCTTTAGTATACACAAAATGCCAAAAATCATAGTTTTTATTCATAATTTCTTACCAATATCATTTTTCACAGAGTAATAAATAAGCTTCTATATGTTACTTTATAGGAAGTAGTTTTTGTGAATATTTGGCAAATTATTAACAGCATAACAAAAAGTATAGAGACCTTTTTTTAAGATAATTTACTTAGATAAGAATTCTTTATAACAATTTTTCGTAGGCTAATAAATTAGCATTAAAAACAATACTTCAAAAGCGTCTTTAAAGTACCTTTGGTAAACTATCAACTGTGGAGTTAAAACAGTAACTCTTTTTTATGGATAATTCAATTTAACACAACTTTTCTTTATATAATAAACAAGGTACACACACAAGAGTTCCTAAAGCAACTTTTTCTTTAGGATAATAAGTTGGCCCTCAGGAAATTGTTTTAAGAAGATTCCCAACAATACCTTCTGGGTCATTCCATATCAAGTGACCAAGGCACCTTTTTGGTAACATCTTGGATCTTGATGAAATTTGGTGTTAGTGTTGAACAAAGCATCAAGTGATGTTGTGCAAAATCCAAGTTTCACTAGTAGTATATAGGGGGTTCAAAGGGCCTCCTGAAAAAGGGTCACCTTGTCGTCGGGTGTGAAAATTTAAAGTAAGAGCACTTCAGATAATTTTTTCTCCTCTATCGTTTTTCGAAACTTTGGTTTTAAAAGTCATTAGATTTAAAATGTTTTGTTTCCACCTGTTAATATATTGAGTATTGAAATTGTTTATAAATGTTTTCTAATGGTTAAGATATTTAGAATATGGTATTTAACAATTCAGAGAATAAATTTTCGTGTCGATTAAATTAAGCGTAATTTGAGAAGTATAGGATATGGAGGTAAAATTGTTTTTTATTGTTGCTGTTTGAGGATGTTAGAGTTTTTTATTTTCAAGCTAAAATGTAGAATTCCAATTCGGTAAAGACGTATAGGATTTTTTGTGTTTACTGTCACTTAGGTTAATTCAAGATTTAATTACGTTTTATTTCGCACAGGTGGATACTTGCGTTATAATTAGAGTAGTGGTAGAATAGTTTTTGTGGTTATTTTAAATTTTGGTGAATTTTGTTAAATAGATTTTGAAATTTGCATCATGCAAAAAAATATTAAGTATACAATTATTACGTTGTATGGTACATCTTTTGTGAATTTAAATTGTAAGCCTTTTCTTTTCGATAATATATTGGTCTTAAACACGGAGTTTGAATTTTATATACGTTAATTTAAGGTTCATTATAGTAAAGTTTCGTTGTCATAGACATATCATATTACAGAGGTACCTTTTAGGAACGCAATTTCGATGCATGATGCAATTTTTTCAGTTCGGCTCACAAATTCAATTCGTTTTTGGTGCTATTCAAAATTTTAAGTAGTAAATTGTTGTGACTGTTTAATTAGCATAGTAGGGAGATGTTATGGAAGATAGCTGCGACTAAACAAGGTTGAAAGCAGTATTGCTAGGGATGTCGTAGTGGCACAAAAAAGTTCCTAAATCAAATGGGCAATCTAAATATTTGGTTTTTAAAAGTTAGAGGCGTCGCATGAAAAAGTTCGGAGGGGATAAAGGGTGTACCACCCCAGAAAATGTACTACCCTGTAGATATTGATAAACGTTAAACTACTCTTAATATTGAGTTTAAGGAGTGTAATATGTGTACTAAATTTGGATTTATTGTTTTAAATAGTTTTGAAGATAAATTAAAGAAATGAAAAAAAATTAAGACTTTGAAACCCTGTATCTCCAAAACTAAGCGTTTGGCAACCTATATTCATATTAACTTTTTGTCTTAATTTTGAAAGCTCTATCGACTATTAAAGTCCTGCTACAAAAAACTGGAACACCCTGTATAATGAGAGTAAAGTTAAATAATAACGTGGAAGTATAAGTATTAGTGTAACGTACAACCAATTGTAATATCAATCAAAACGCAACTTGAAAAAGAATCTTTCACGAGCTGAGTTATATTGGGAGTTTCCACCGCAGTTACAACATCAATCATATTGCCGACGCTGCCGCAATGTCATCCTCTGCGGTTTCCACCAACTGTCTGTATAACAAAGGGGCTGTCCCAAAGCTAAGGTAATTACTTTTGGAGATTTTTTCCGTTTTGATGTGGTTGACAGTGTCATAAATTCTTGTTTTATTTGTTTTTTGTTATATATACAAACCCGGTTGAATACGCGGTCTTTTGAGATTAACTTCTAGTATTTTATCGTTTAAATGTGAATGCAAGCGTATTCATCCGTATTATAATCCAAATTAAGAGTTTTTTTTTTCATTTGTTATACTGGCGAATTTACATCGAAATTGTATGTGAGGAAGGCGTTAGGAGGATAACGCAAATTATTTGTTAAAACCATTTGTTATTTTGGCATATGATTCAGATTTACAATAAATTATGGTGAAGGCCAACTCTGAAACTAGCTAGTATCACCGCATCTTATGTATTCTAAGTGATTTTCATTTGAATTGAAGGATTTGGTTAATGTAACAATTGTGATGACATCTCGATGGTTGTTTTTATTATTATTTATAATACATATCTTTAGGTTATATGTACTTATCGTGTTTTTTAATGTAAACCCATTTATTATAAATGTGATAAAAGTGATATTTTGCGAGGAGTCGCAATTTTTTTTAAGCTATTTTTATAGGAATCAACATATCGATTGTAGACATTATTTCAATGGCCTGATTTTGCTAAACAGGTAAGCGAATTTAATTATTTGTTATGACGAAGCTGTAAATTTTCCCGAACTTAGGAATTACACCTCGATAGTGTCGTTATTAAATTTTAGGATTTTATAAATTTTCGATCGCGTCTAGTTTTGTTATGACGTATGTTTCATTTGAAATTGAATAATTAATTACCGTATTGATCAGTTTTTTTTTGGATATTTGAGACAATGCTGTTAGCGCTGAGTTTATCGAAATATTTTGTAAGTTTTGGTTTTATTATCGCATTTTGCGGCTTTTATATGAAACTTAAAGTTTTATTGAGATTTACGTGAACTTTGCGTAAATATTTTTGAGTAAACATTATGGTTTCCTGTTAGACCATTATTAAAATCTAGTTCATGACGTTTTCCCGCTATATTTTCTCCTGATTTTGACGTTTTTCGAGTTGTGACAACTGTCCTTTTACAGCATTAAGTAAGAACCCCGTCCACACCACTGAGCTATGCCGTGCGCACAAATTGCCTTTACGGGCTGCTCTAATGAGTATTTGGTCTGTAATAACCTGTGGAATGCAAACACACGCGTGACCAAATTGCCAATTTTCAAGTGCTAGTGATCTGGAACGATTATTGAAATTCAAAATAAAGTAAAAACAGTCTTATGAATTTAAAACCAATTAGTATTTGTACAATAATTTTCTTGATATTTAAATATTATATTTTTAAAATAGCTTGAATTCTGACATAACATCAACAAAGACTTTTAATTAACAATATGAAGTGAATAGTCTTTTGCAATTATTGAATCAAGACTAAGTTATGCCTCTTGTTTATGTAATTGTTTTAATAAGATTTGACTAAGAACCGAATGAATGTGCCTTTTATCGTGGAAATTGAAGAGAACACACCTAAACGCACCATTCTCACGCAGCTGGCTTCAAACTAGTAAGTGAGCTTAACAGTGAAGAACACGAACACCTAAGTCGACGATCTGGATTGAAATTTGATGAAGGGTGTACGATTTGTCTACATAACCACGCAAGGGTTCCAACGAATTTCGAGTTGATGCAGGCACTATGTTGTCATTGATTTACCAACAGCAGACTACCTAGTGAAGCTAACGAAAAAAGATTTTAAGTCTGGCCAAAAATTATGCCCAACATGTAGAAAGGAAATAAAAACCAAAAAGAAGAATCAGCAGTTCCATCTCCATCTTCAGTATCTGGCCCTGATGATGTAGTAGTAGTTTCTGGAAAGATGAACTCGAGTCTGACAGTTATTGGTCTATCTACTGTGAAAATTCCAAGATTAACAACAAAAGTTGGATATGTCTATGCAAAAGAAATTGAACTAGGTGCAGATAATATTTGATGACCTCCTAGAAGGATTGAAGCAAAAACTGAAGCCAAGAAAAATTGTTAATACACACTTGTTCCAAGTGAATGGGCAATTAAAAAAACTATGGAAGAATTTGACGTCGCAGAAAGAATAGTGAGGAAATCGAGGAAGCTGAAAATGGAAAATGGGCTATCGTCAATGCCTGGAAAGAAGAAAGGGAGAAAACTAATTGATGAAGTAAAACAACGAGCCCCTTACTTTTATGAAGATGATGCGTTTGCACGAATATGCCCTGAGAAGAAAGATTGCATATCAGTAAGAACGTCTGAAGGTACAAAAGCGATTGATTTTATGCAGCTTGAAAGAATTATACAGGGTTGCTCATTAGTGCGTCAAAGTGAATTTGCGGCTAAACTGTGCACAGTAGAAAAAAATTTTTTACACAACAGTTGCTTGAATTCAAGCACGCTATATTTTCGCATAGTCTATCTTTCTTATTTTAAATGGAATGATATAGTTTTTACTGCGGATTTCGTTTCTACTCAAAACCAACCACTTTCTCTTAAACATGTCGTATACCTAGACTTAACCGTTTTTGAAATATTTGTACTTTTAGATAAAAAATTACCATTTTTCGTCGTAGTTCAAAAATTGAGGTTACTACCAAATCTATGAATTTATAACTCCACATGTAATTGGTGCAGACATTGATCTTTTAAGAAATAGTGATTTATTTCATTTTTGTACAGAGTGTACCAGAAATGTGAATTTAGTTTTTGTTTTAAATGTAAATAACTATCTTATCTTAAATACAACATCCTGTATATTATTGCATTTTTCGAAAGACCTACATTTTTGTAATAAGCAAATTTTATCTATTTGCAACGGTTTTTGAAATATTTACAGTTTTAAGATTTTTATTTTAATTCTTTGTGGATAATAAATGTGCACCCTGTATAATATTACGTATATTGACCAGAAGACCATCAGTTGTCATACTAAATAAGTAAAATGTATTGACTTTTATATTACTATATTATTATTGAGTGAGAATTTCATAAAAACTTTTAATAGTTACAAAAATAATATTATGAAAAAAGAACATGTTTTAAAATGAAATGGAAAAAATTCTTTTCTTTGTATCAAAATGTGATCAAAAATCTTTACGACTAAAAATAAAAGCGTGGGGCGCTCATCATAATTCATTTCTCTACGTCACATGTTTATAATATGAGCGCTCCACGATTTTATTTGTAGTCGTACAGATTTTTTAACTACGACGAAAAATGATAATTTTTTATCTAAAAGTACAAATATTTCAAAAACGGTTAAGTTTAGCTATACGACATGTTTAATAGAAAGTGGTTTTTCAGAGTAGAAACGAAATCCGCAGTAAAAACTATACCATTTCATTTAAAATAAGGAAGATGGGTTATGTACCGCTGTCATGGAACAGTCTGTATATGCGAAAATGTTTTATGTTATAGCGTGCTTGAATTCGAGCAATTTTTGTATAACACATTTTTTTCTATTATAGACAGTTTAGCCACAAATTCACTTTGACGCTCTAATGAGCAACCTGTATACAGCTTATCGAGCCAGAAACGAATCTGATAATGTTGGTTTTCCGAAATTCTGCGAGTTGAGACCAAAATGGTGTGTTACAGTTGGTGCAGCTGGAACACACTCTCTCCAAACACTATTTAGCAAAATGTCAAACTAATGCTTGCAGCAAGTCCAATCACTGAAGAGTATAAAAGCATTATCAGCAAGATAGTTTGCAGTCCATTTAATTTGCTATAAACAATAGGTGGACAAAGACAGGAACACCTTGTAAACAAAACAAGATATTGTTGAAGATTTTATTGAAGCTTTGGTAAGCAAAATTTTGAAGCTTTCATCTCACCACAACATAGCCAATTATCAAAGCCTGAAATCCACAAAAAAAAATTTTGCAGCCTGGTGAATTACAGTGGGTGGCCAAATTATTAGGGGCAGTGCTCATATCTACATAATTTCTAGTTTAAAACAACTGTTTGGCAGAAAAAAGTGGTTTTCAAAGGGTTATTCCTTTTGATATTGGTACTGGTATCATTATTGTTTTTGCCAGTGGCAACACTGAAAACGTGCATCATTTGTCAATTAAGTGACGTTTCGTTTCATTCGGTTGCCATTCGTCAAAAAGTGCGGTTTGCTGGATTGACGTTTTTAATATCTCCTATTTGTTTTTCGCCAGTTTTCGTATCTCAAATAATTAAAAGATATAAATAATGCTTCTTATTACAATACTTTTGCTAAGTTTTAATCGTGGATTTGCATTTTGTTAACAATTCGACATAATAACCTCGAATTTGCTCTTTTTTTAGTATGGGCAAGGGTTCTGATATTTCTCCAAGAAAATGCAGATAAATACAAACGTTGTTACTGCACTCTACACATTCCCAGAGAGATATAGCAACTATTGCAGGAGTTTCAAAGTAAATTTTGGTCGATAAAAGTGCTTTTGTCAGACGACGCCCTGGAGAACAATTTTATGCAGACTACCTTGTGGAAAGGGTCAAACACCCTGTTAGCGTCATGGTGTGGTCTGTCATCTCAGCCAAAGCCTATACATTGTAGAAGGGACAATGAAACAAATACTAGAAACCCGGCTACTACCGCAGCTCAATGAATGGTTCCCAGATGATGATAACTACATTTTCATGCATGACTCGGCACCATGTGACAAATCACGGTTTTGCCTTGGGTAGAGAATTCACCAGATATGAACCCAATAGAAAACATGTGGGAGATCACCAAACGGGCGATTGCGACGGAACTGATAACCACCAAGGTCCAGTTAATTGAAACCCTCATCAGATAGTGGCATCACAATCTCGAATTCAAAGAAAATGCAAAGGCATGCATAGAGAGCATGCCCCGACGCATAGAAGCTGTTATTGCAGCAAAGAGTGGTATTACTTCTATGAAAAATAATAAATAGTTCTGCCTATATTTTTTGTTGTTTTTATGATCCCAATAGAATACAGATACAAATAAAAATACACAAGAGACCAACAACCAACCATTTGTTTTAGAAACCCAATTGTGCTAGAAAATGCAAACATCCAATGATGCAAAATCATCATTTGTTGCTTCTTTAAACCCATTTGCAACAATCAGTTCTCCATCCCTACTAGTTGTTAATCTTCATCCAGGACAGTACATTAGTTGCATTTACGATAACAATCGGTGGATTGGTAAAATTTGTGAAATTTCAATTGAACAGCATGATGCCTTACTCAATTTTATGCATCCATATGGAATAGCCCATTGGCAAGGCTATATAGTTTAGAAGACGCATTCATGCTGGATATTTAAATCAATTATGAAATAATGAAGCAACTTTTCAACAATAATGTGTAGTTTTACTTGTTGAGCATGTATCACTTCAGCTTGGGATCCATAAAGAAACCCACATCAGGCTTGGAAATAATCTCACAATATCAGGCTTGGGATCCTTGGTAAGAAACACACGTCAGGCATGGGATCCTGGGAAAGAAATCCACCCATGGCTGGACTTGCCTGGCTATCGGGCGTGGCCCCTAGGCGATGGGGTTACCAATTTATGCTTGAATGATGTGATTTATTCACACTAATTTAAAACATGAAATCAGTGGCTCAGCCACCATGGACCAACGAAAGGATTTTTGATTTTGCCATGTACATACAACCTTCCAATAGCACCAAATTTATTAGATAAAATTTAATTATTGCATAATCATACTAAAAACCATTTGGTTGACATTAAGCATCATTAGAACTAATAGTTTGAATGGCATGTACAAACAATTTCCTTTCATCACATTCATACAGTATATCACACTAGTTAAATGAGTGCAATTTTCAAAGTAATTTTTTTGGCCTGAAGGAATGAGTCTCTAAAATGAAACAGATGACTTTAAAAGAAAAAGTCTGCTCTTTCTAATGGTAACAAAAAGAATTTGATTAGAGAAAAAGGTTTTGTGTCATTTGCGTTTGCAAATTCAGAAAATATTCCGCTTAAAATTTGAACCTTATGTTGAATAGCACATACTTTGACAACAAAGTGAGCTTAATAGCTGATACTTTGGCAGCTTAAAAGCACTAATGATAGCCCACCAAAGCATAAATTTCTAATACGTTTTGAATCAAAGTTATGTCACTGACGTGATGGATTATTTGGGCAACTTTGTCAGATACCAGCAATAAAACTAAAACTTTTTAAACCTTAGCACTACAACCTTCATGCAAAACACAAAAGTTGTCCTTAACTGCCTTTCAGGACGCTAGCTGTTATGGCTCCATAAAAATAAGGTGACAGGTGACCTTTATACTACGAGGCCCCAGGACCCCAGCTATACTATTTATGAAGGTGAAATTTTACACAACATCATCTCAGACATATATCTGTACCTACACCAAATTTCAAATTGGAGATGGTGACTAAAAATGTTTCTTTTAAATTTGGTCAATTGGCATGGAATGACCCTTTCATGAATATATTGAGAATCATCAGCTTTGAAGCAAAATGTAGACTTTTTAAAGATAATTCCATTCTAGACAAATTTTAGTTATACAAGTTTTTTGTATTTTTTTTCAATGTCTAGCGAACTTTAGATACAAAAATATTAATAAAATAATAACAAGTTGTTTACAGTGAATTGCCTTGATGGATGACAAATATATGTACCATAACTAATTAAAAGGTTAATTAGTCGTTACATTAAAATATTTAGCAAAAATAACAAAATTGGCTAATTATTGACAACTAAAGAATACCATAAAATGTGATGTGACCAGCACATGACTATCTCATAATTATGTCCATGATGCGTTAGCAAAGAATATATAGTAAAGAGGGATGAATAATTAATTCTTATATACTTATATCCTCCCTTATATGAAATGTGCATAGTATAGTCATTTCTTTCTTATTCCAACCTTGGTAAACAATTGAAAAATCATAAATTACAACTTAAAATATAGCAGTCTGTTTAGGAATGTAATCAAATTCTTTAGTGTAATTTCACACAATGCACCACACCAAATTTGTATTTTTATCAATGTAAATTGACTAAACTTGCACATTTTGCACAGAATTTTGTAATAAATACAAACAAATGCCGAAGCTTTAGGCTCTCTCAAAGCAGGGTTCAATACTACTTTAATATTAAAACTTTCTACAATTAAGTTATATTTGGTGCATTTTTTAGAACATTTATGAAAAAAATTAGTAGAAAAATAGGCTATATGACTGTTGTTTGCTGTTTGTAGTTCCAATAATACAGTGAGGTGCACTTTAAGGCTTCCCACGAAAAACTTTTACAAAGAAAACTTTCCTAAATTTCAAGTTTCTTTAAAAAATGTTGACATATTTTTTTGTAAATTTAATAGTTTTCGAGATATTCTTGAAATGTGCATTAATGCACTTATTAAGTATCTTTGTAAATCAATTTTAATTTTTTAATTTCATTAAAATCAAATGTGTATTTTTCAATCATCGTGGCAATAGACATCAAGTTGAAAATGGTCTGTTGGTTTCAAAAATGGTGAAAAAGTGTAAATGTATTGTAATCTCATTAATTTTTTTGATAAAAATAATACTTTACTTATGGCTTCACACATAAAAAAGTAAATATCTGGTGTGGAACATCACACGTCCTTTCCAACCTACAAAATGGAAATGAAAAGAAATGAAATACCTTTAATAACATTTTTTTTAAATAATGATATCTTTATATACTTTTATAATAAGCTTCATCACGTAAATATGCAACATTTTAAAAGCAAAAACAATAATCTATGGAACACAGATGTTTAAAACTTCTGGACAAAAGAGATTAGTAGACATCTAAATGCTAAATTAAAAATTAAAGAAATGATTTTAATTATAATTTATTTTAGTATAACTATGCAACCTCTTTCATACATTCATAATGAAAACAGGCATCATTTTAAAAACAAAATAATCTATGTCAGAATGAAGTTTAAAAATTCGTTCCAGATTAGACATAAATAATAGTGTTGACTTAAAAATAAATTCCAACGCACCCGCTTCTATAAAATATCAATGATACATTTTCATTCATATTTAATTATTTTTTAAACTTGCCTTGCATTATATTAAGAATGTTTATAAAGAAAAGTTATGTAAAATTAAATTTTCTTTAAAAAATATGTCTGCACTTTTTCTAATAAAATGAATCGTTATTCAGATATTGAAAAAATTTGAACTAACACTTAAATGGTACCTTAGGAATTATTTTACCGCTAAATTATGCGCCGTATCAAAAAATTGCATAGAACATAATTAATCGATATGTTTAAGGTCTATGTCAGGGCATTTTTATATCTTTGAAATATGCAGCTGCTTTAGAAATATTTGATAAAAACCAAAAACTGACCCTAATAAACCCCACCTCTCCGCCGCTGGATTTCTCCCAAAATCTAATCAGCTCTAAGCCAAATGAAAACAAGCTTAAATACAAAATTTTAAGTACATAGGTATTTTCGTTTTGGAGTTATCGTGGATACTAACTAACATACATCCATACACACACACACATCCAGACATCATGGCCGATTTTGACGAAACTTGGCCAAAAGTTGTAAAGTGAGTTAATAAGTCGATTTAGCGATAGTGAAAAAAAAGTCGATTGCATAACCTTCTATACCTACATATGTATATGTAGGTTGGAAGGTAAAAATCTGAAGGTGAAATTCTAAATATACATAGTTAAATGATTTGACATGGACATCTGCAAATTATAAAATTAATATAAATGTATTACACTTACTTGGACATCTCATTTGAGTAGGATGTTCAACTAACGTATTTATAATATAATTTTTAATAGCTATTTTTCCTTCTCTGATAGTATCTAAATTATCTTCTAATACAACAGAATCCCACCATTCCATTGTAGGAATATCTTCACTCGTTCCCTCTGATTTTGCAATTAAAGCCAATTTGGTAGCAGAAGATATACCAGTCTTCTTTGCTATTTGTGAAATTTCATTTTGTAATTTTTCTAATTGTGCCTACAAAAATATTATCTTTAACGTTCATCAAAATAATGTGAAAAATTATACTTTCATCCGTAACCTTTCTGCAAGCTGTTGAAATTTTCCTGGTTCGTGAAATCTTAAAGTACGTTTATTTCTCATTGCTGGTTTAACTCCAATACGATTATCATAATATTTCGGTTCATTATTATCATCTGACAACTTTTCATTGAGCTGTGTTCTGAATTCTTGACGTTTCTTTGCACGTATATTAGCTTTAAGAGTAGGAGCAATATGTGTTAATTGTACTGCTTTACCTGTTTTATCGACAGTTCTACCCTCTTCATCTAAAATTAATGGCGTTGGTTTTTCTGGCATGGTTGGGTAATGAATGATAACATTTCCTAGTATTCCTGTTGAAAGTTTAGTTTTAATTTGCGCTTGTAATTGCGCTATTTTTCTAGCCTTATCTGCATCTCCTCTGTTTAATAAACCCATTGGAATACCATATATACTTGGAGTAGGAATTGGTGGTGGAAGACTTTGTTTACCAGGCAGAGAGTCTAATGTTCTTTTACGTTCTTCAATTTGCTTTTGTGCATTTTGCATCATCTCTTTAATTTTACTACTCGACAATTTTCCTTTATCCTGTTCACGATCACTCTCATGATTTCTGGAACTTTTATTGCGTTTTGTATCTCGTTCCTTCTCCCTGTCCCTAGATCTTGATCGCTTTCGCGTTTTATATGAAGAGCGAACATCGTCAACCAGGTCAAATATTTTGTCTGATAGTCTAGCTGCTCTTTTGCTATCAATATAAGAAGAAAGTTTGTCAGTAGTTTTGCGTTTATCATAACCTGAATTTAAACAATAAACTGCGGTACTGACCAGAGAAGAATCATTATTTCCTAGTAATTTATAAACTACTTTATCAATGGCTGGCTTCAAGTCATCAACGTCTTTCCTACTAAGGTGCGACATGATCAAATTTAATTTGTACAACAAACGTATATATAACGTTTGTAAATAAGGTTAGAAGTTCGTTTCACTAAATGTTTTCAAGAAGGGTTATATGTACTTTAAGTTAGTTTTACCAACATAATGTAAAATAATAATTGCCAACTACCTAAAACACTTTTTCACGCACACGCATAAAGCAAATTATTCAAATATTGCGCATTGCAAGGTAAAAAAGAGTCAAAAAAAAATCTACCTAGGTTACCGTAGGTTTAATTTCCATTTTTTTACGCTTTTATTGGAATACTTTGCTTATTGAGCATAATCATGTAAGGAATGATTTGCTTTATTAAGTCTATCGTACTTTTTCATAAAAATAATATTTTCCTACCTAAGAAAATTCGTCTTTATTTCATACAAAATTCATGTACACTCTGATTACTAAAGTACTTATTGTAGAATGACAGTTATACAAATACGTATTGTGTGCCGACTTATCATATTGGAACAGACATCGTAATCCGATGGTAACCATGTAAGTCAAGATACAGAAGAGGGAAAGAAGTCTTCTACAGGTGTTTATGTAATTGTTTTATTCACTATACTAACAAAACTACTCCTACTTTTGAAATAACTATATAACATAACATAACATTCACACCATTCCCTTGCGCGGTAAGCAGAATAATCTCTGCCTCGTTTGTTTTGAAATCTTTTTCGGTATTTCCCTATCCCTGCATACCTTCCTAGCTACCGCAAGATTCATACATTGTCTCTGACATGCCTGTTTATTTTTAAAACACCTTATCTTTCTTTCTTTTATCATACATTCTACTGCATTCAACCAAACGTCTACCTCTAACTTCACCCACATAAATTTGATTTGTTAATCTTTTATTGTAGAAGTCCTATGTGCCCCGCCTCTCTTGATTTTGTGATATTTTTATTTATTAAAATTCTTGCAGATGGTGTGGAATTATAAAAAGAAAAAACCAGATCCACATTGGACCCAAGACGATATGGAAAAAGCAATTTCAGCTGTAATATCTAAAGAAATGTCAGCAACAATTGCATCCAAAAGATTCGGAATCCCTAAAATGTGCCTTCTATGGCGAGTGGCGTAACGATAATTTTAAACCCATTTTTTCACTAGATCAGGAAAAAGAGTTGGTTGCTCATATTTTACATTTAGAGAATAAATTTTATGGCCTGACTCCACGCGATGTACAAAAGTTAGCAATTGGCCTTGCCGAACAAATGGAAATTCCGCATACTTTCAACAAAACTAAAAACCACAAATATCTATAAGAGAACCGGAGTGTAGCTAGAGCCTCTGCCTTTAACAGAGTTCAAGTAAAAAGTTTTATGACATATTAAACTCTGTGATAGATAAATACTCTTTGCAACGAGATCAAGTATTTAATGCAGATGAGTCACGATTAAATACAGTCCCTAAGCCAAGAAAAGTGATTGCAAAGAAAGGTCGCAAACAAGTTGGTCGGATAGTGAATGCCGATCGTGGATTTAACATAAATGTTACTTGCGCAATATCAGCAGCTATGTTACTTGCGCAATATCAGCAGCTGGACAATATATTCCTCCTTTTTTTCTCTTCCCTGATAACGTATGCCACCAGCAATTATGAAAGGTAGTCCGCCAGGGATTTAGAACACTTTATCAAATATCTGGAACATTTCGTAACGTTTGCGAGGCCTACCGAAAATAGGAAAGCTCTTTTAATATTGGATAACCACGCAAGCCATAGAAAACTAGAAGCCATTACTTTCGCTCGTGAAAACAACATAGTCATGATTTCGTTCCCTCCACACACGAGCCGTAGACTTCAACCGGTAGATTGTTGTATTTATAGTTCATTAAAAAGTCAGCATGCCCGAGATTGTGATCTATGGTTAACAAGCCATCCTTCTCAAAGGATCACAGTCTATGACATTGTAGAAATATTTGGTAAAGCTTTTACAAGGATTGCTACTTTTAGAGAAAGCTATTAAGGGGTTTCAAGTTACAGGGATTATTCCATTTGATCGAAATATTTTTTCTGCAGAAGACTGTATGCTTTCTGAAGTAACTGAAGTTGCTGAACCTCAACCGGCTACTTCGATAAACCCTTTATTTTGTTCAAGTTTGTCAACTGAACCTCAGCCAATCAAATACAGTCTCAACTACAGATTTATTATACGATGACCCTCAACCATCAACAAGTCCCCAAGTAATGAATATTGAAAATAAAAATCTGCATAACGTTTTAGATAAAATTCATCAAAATCTATCTCTAAACGATCTCAAAAAAACACCAAACGAAAATAAAAAACTCAGTGTTTGGAAGAATTAACGAGCTCACCCTTTAAGAATTTACAAAAAAGGCTGAAGAAGAAGAAAAACGACGTAAAGAATAACTAGCAGCATCCAAAAAAGTATGCAAGAAATTAAGTGAAAATAAAAAAGGTAATAGAAATAAAAAGGGACAGGACAAAAACAAATTTAAAAATAAGAGAGTAAACATCAAGTCGGCCGATGATAGCAGTGATTCTGAAAATACTAAATGCATTTACTGCACAGAAACCTTCTTCCAATCTAAGTCTAACGAAGGATGGATTCAGTGTGGAATATGTAAAAATTGGGCCGGCGCCGAAGAGAACGATAATAATATTGTTTGTATAAATTGTGAATAATTTACAATTACTTTTCTTTAACCATCGAATTACTTTTCTCAATTACAAAATTACATTTCTTTAATTACAAATTTACTTTTTTAATTAAATCTTTGAGTAAATAAATAGTCCTCAAACTAAATTCATTCTAGATTGTAGGAAATCTCACTCGGGCACATGGGATTGGACAAAGTCCCCTGTGCCCCAAGTACGGGACAGAGAGGACCATATTTTGTTTCATTAAATTTTATTTCTAACAAAAATATCTGGTGTGGAACACCACACGACCTTCCAACGTACAAAATTGAAAATAAAAAGAAATGAAATAATAACATCTTTTTAAAGATAATTATGCAAACTCTTGTAGAAGAAGTTCATTATGAAAATAGGCAACAATGTAAACGCAAACACAATATTAAATGTGAAACAGACTTGTAAAACTTCATGACAGACAGAGGTCAATAGACTTCTAGATGCTAACTTAAATTAAAAGAAATGAAATAATTTTAATTTCAATTTTTAGGATAACTATGCAACCTCTTTTTATACGTTCATAACGAAAATAGGCAACATTGTAACAACAAAAACAATAATCTATGTCAGAATGACGTTTGAACCTTCATGTCAGACAGATTCATAAACATAAATACATGTTAACGTAAAAAAATTCAAATCCGCCCGCTTTTGTAAAAATATCGATAATACAGCTTTAGCATTTTCAATCATATTTATTTAATTTTTACATTTATTTAACTTTACTAAAATTAAATTTTCTTTAAAAAATACGTCTACACTTTCTCTTATAAAATTAATCGTTATTCAGATAATCAAAAAGTATGAACTAACACTTAAATTCTACCGTAGGAATTTTTTTGTCGCTAAATTACGCGTAATATCAGAAAATTGCAAATAACATAATTAATCGATATGTTTAAGGTGTATATCTTGTATTTTTATATCTTTGAAAGATATAGCTGTTTTATATTTGATAAAAACCAAAAACTTCCCTAATAAAACCGCCGCTGGATTTCTCCCAAAATCTAATCAGCTCTAAGCCAAATGAAAACAAGCTTATATACAAAATTTTAAGTACGTAGGTATTTCCGTTCTGGAGTTATCGTGGATACTAACATACATCCATACACAGTAGGGTGGATTGAAAAAAAAATTTATTTTTGTTTCGATCGCTATACAGAGCAAAAAGTTGCCTCTAGGGTAGTTAATCTCCATGTAAAAATTCGGGTACGAAAAAAATGTCTTCCATTCGCGCATTGCCGTTGTTATTGCAAAATTCTTGATTTTTTGACCAATTTTTTACGTTGTTAAGGTATATTATAAATAAGATGCTATAGATTTTTTTCTAATACTGACATGAAAATGTTCTAAAAAAATTACAAGTCGTTATTTTGTTGAGAACCATTTGGGCATTGTGTCTTCATTATTCGAAAAAAACCTTAAATTGCGATGAAATGGAAATCAAGGTTATAAGAAATAAAACCACTTCAGAAAAAAACTATTGTATTTTATGGTAATGAAAACACATAATAAAAACCAATAATTATGAGATTGAATTGTCAAAATGGCGATTACTCTGATTCAGTTTTAAATTCACATTTTGTATTCAATTTCGGCATCTGCGATCTCCGCTCCACACACCTTTTGTGACGCTTCCGTAACTAATTTTACACATCGCTCCGCTACCTGAAATACAGTCTGATTGATTTTACGTGTCCAAGCATGTAGACATTTTATCATAAAAGATAGAAAAAAAGTTTAAGAAGCCTACATTCAATTATTAATAATGCTACATATTCAGAAAAACAAATTACATAAAAACAAAAGAGCATCGCAAGACAAATGATTTTTTTTTTAATGGAACGGGCACTTTTTTTAATATTCTGAAAGCTTTAAATTCTCTTTACAATGGTACCAAATAAGTTATTATTATTTTGGCAATTATAGTCACAATATTTTTTTAAAGTTTGTTTTCTGTATTCCTATAAATACGAACAAAAACAACAAAATTGGAACAGTAGTCTTGGGAAACAAATGAAAAACAATTGTCAATATTAGAGCATTGTTTGTGACAGTTAAATTATTGTTCAGTGCTCATAATATTAGGTACCTGTCACAATGCAAGCAAATAATAATTACACAAATGATGAAAAAATGGATATGTTAAGAGTTTTTATTCGGTGCAATGATAATACGCTGGAGGCAAGTGCAATGTATTTAAATTTGTATCCCGAGCGACGACAACTACATCCTCGAATTTTTACTAGACTGGAAGCAAATTTACGTAGAACTGGCGCTTTTAGTGCAAAACCAGTGCAGCGAAGAGACATCGGCGAGGTGTTATGATAGAAAATGATGAAATTGTTGTTTTGGCGTACTTTCGAGCGCATCCTCGGAATTCCATACGCGAAGCAGTGGTTGTTTTAGGATTTACCTACAAGATATTTTCAATACTTAAAAGGAACAAAATGAAGCCTTACAAAATTAAATTAGTACAAGGACTAAATGACGGAGACCAGCAACGCGAATAACATTTTGTGAATGGCTGATTAATCACAGTCATTTAATTAATGTCATAGTTTGGAGCGATGAGTCATGCTTTACAAGAAATGGTATATCCAATAGGAAAAACGACTACTACTGGGATGATATAAATCCTAGACAATTACGACCATGCAGATATCAAAATAAATTTTCTGTTAACGTATGGCTTGGCGTTGTGAATGATTTTTTAATGGGCCCTTATTTTTATGAAGGAACTCTTACACGTGACAGGTACAGGAACTTTCTGATAAATGAATTTCATGACTTGCTGGATGACGTATCAGTAGCTATTTGGCGTGATATGTGGTTTCAGCAAGAAAGAGCACCTCCACATAATTCAAGAGTTATTAAAGATGTTTTACGTCAAATGTTTAGAAATAATTGGATAGCGAATGGTGGTCTAGTACCTTGGCCGGCCAGGTCGCCCGATCTTTCGATTTTGGATTTTTTCGTTTGGGGATACGTTAAACAAAAAGTTTGTCACAGCTCCCGAAAACCTTGAGAATCTCAGAAATCGAATTACTGAAGTCTGCCGTCAAATAACTCCCTACAAGTTACAAAAGGCACGCAGAAATTTACTAGTACAAAATAATGGGGGACACTTCGAACATCTCATCTAATTCATGTTTTTGTCTTTTTTCACGTGATTCTAAGTTATTATGTAGTGATGTAGTTTGTATCTGTTACAGCTTTTTATTTGTTTCCCACGACTACTGTTCCAATTTTGTTGTTTTTGTTCGTATTTATAGGAATACAGATAACAAACTTTAAAAAAATATTGTGACTATAATTGCCAAAATAATAATAACTTATTTGGTACCATCGTAAAGAGAATTTAAAGCTCTTTCAGAATATTAAAAAAAATGCCCGTTCCATTTAAGAAAAATCATTTGTCTTACGATGCTCTTTTGTTTTTGTGTAATTTGTTTTTCTGAATATGTAGCATTATTAATAGTAGAAGTCCCTCTTCTTCCGTTGCCATCTTGGATTTTCTGGGGAAAACCCACCTTTCACTTTTGTATACGCCCACGTGGGGATCGTATTTTTTCACCCCTATGGTTTCTTTTCGGAGGCCTTGTCTAACCCTTGATGGAATTTTCACCCCTAATTACGGCCTTTTTGATTTTACTCGCCCACGCATGAGGCCATGTTATTTACCCCTATTATTGGCGGTTTCTTTTCGGGGGCCTGTTTCAACCCCTAATTATTTTTGTTTTTACTCGCCCACGTGTAGGACGTGTTTTTCTACCCCTATGGTTTATTGTCGGAGGCCTTTTTCAACCCCTAATTATTTTTTATACGCCCACGTGTGAGACCGTTTTTTTCTAACCCTATGGTTTCCTTTCGTAGGTCTTTTTCAACCCTTGATGGAATCTCAATGTTGTATTAAGAGCTTTTATCAAAGCAATTTTGTACTTGCTCACGTGAGGAGGAGATGTAGGGGTTGGTCTTAGTCTTTGGGGTTGGTCTTGGAGCTTGGACTAGGTCTTGGAGCTGGTGTTGGACTTGGGCTAGGTCTTGGACTTGGTGTTGGTCTTAGGGTTGGTCTTAGGGCTAGGGTAGGGTGGCAACTATTACTCGCAATTATCTTGTAGATCATTTTGTTTCTGGGTCTAGCACTCTGATTGAGAAGATGTTATTTAGTATGTTTTAACGAGGTTGCTGGTAGAGTATCTGTTAGTATCGTTTAGCGATTCAAGATGGAAGGTCAGTTTAAGCATCCCTTTTCGGCGATAGTTGCGGGTCCGTCGGGTTGTGGGAAATCGTATTTTATCGTGGATTTTCTAAAAAATGTCGAAAATGCCTGCGATACAGCTTTTGAAAAAATTATCTGGTTTTACAGTGAGTGGCAATCTTTATTCAAAGATCTCTTTGTGGAATTTCAAAAGGGTTTACCTGATATGGAACAGTTTGACGGGGAAAAGCCTGTCTTAATAATAATTGACGGTCTAATGCGCGAAACTAACTGCTCGGTGGTAGATATTTTTACAAAGGGTGGTCATCATAGAAATCTAAGTGTGTTTTTCTTAACGCAGAACATATTTCATCAAGGACATGAACAGCACATTACATAATTTTGTTTAAGAACCCACGTGACAAAGCTCAGATACAGGAAGACAGATTTCGCCGGACAACCCCGAAATTTTTAGAAGCAGCGTACCAAGATGCTACTTCAAGCCCGCATGGATACTTATTGTTCGATTTAAAACAGAATACACCGGATGTGCTACGTTATAGAACAAACATATTCGGGTCTCAAGGTATCTGCCAGGTATATATAGCGAAAAAAGGGTTTAAGTCTCACAGTCATAAAGATTACATCATATACGATGGCTGACGTTTTAAGCGAGAACACTGATATCCTGCATGCATTAGCCAAATTAAGTAAAAGTCAACGTGACGCTTTATTGAAATGTTTGGATAGTAAGCAGGAAGAGTGTATTTGCGAGTGTGCACATAACATTTTAAAAGGTCGTGTACCTCTGTAAGCTGATCAGAAGTAGCGACTCTCTCAACATAAGCACACTTTAAGACGCTTGGCACAGAGAGACGAATCTATAAAAAAGAAGAAACAGTTTCTTGTACAGAAAGGTGGTGCATTTCTACCACTCCTGTTGGGACCATTACTCGGCGGAATCCTAGGTAATCTGTTTCAATAACTCTGGATCACAATCTGAAGAAGATGATTATTCTACCGATGGACTTTATACAGCGCTTACAGGCACTTGATGTTACACAAAACAACATTTTAACGCAGCTGGGTAACGATATGGGTAAAGTTTTAAAAACCAAAATGACCGACCATGACAAATGGCAGCAGTACAACCAAGTTCTTCGAACGTATCTACACTTTTCCAATCAGTTACGTCAGCCCACCAGTATAACAATCAGCGGTGACACTGTTGCTGATGCTATTAGAGATTTACCGCAACGCAAAGGTCTGACAGACGACGAGATAGTATCAACGCTTCCGCCTTCATATAAGAGAAAAGGCGCGGATTTGTTACGTATACTGAATACGAGCAGCGATGTTTTTTGGGATAAAAAAGGTACTGTCACAATAAAAGGCGAGATCATACCACATTCCAACATTATCGATCTGGTTCACGAGACGTTAAGAAAACGAAAAACTACAAACCCGCGCGGTTGGCGTCAGTTTGCGACGTACATTAAAGAGATAAATATGCCACGAGAAATACGCAAAGGCATGACGTTTCTGTATCACCCAGCGTTGAACGGACCCTCACAACTATAGGTGAGAATTACGATGCTGATAGTGAAACGCGGGAAACACCGAGAAGAATCTCTCAAAGAAGAAGAAGAGGAATTTCATTAGATTTGGATTCATGTCGGCCATAACATGGATGCTGTATACTATGATTCCGCTCACTCAGCAGGGTTCGCTGGTATAACAACTTTAACTAATGCTGTAAATGGTAGATATGGTGAAGTGAAAAATTGGCTGCAGTCACAGGAAGCTTATACGGTACATAAACCAGTCAGAAAAAAGTTTCCACGAAATAAATATATTGTGAGTAACCTTTACGAGTTGTGGTAAGCGGATCTTTGTGATATGCGAACTTTAAGTAAACACAATAGTGGATACAACTACATACTAACGGCAATTGATGTATTTAGCAAGAGGGCATGGGCGAGAGCACTTAAAACGAAGACAGCCTCATCTGTAATTAAAGCATTCGCGGATATTTTTAAGGATTGCGACAATACTCCGGCAAATCTACAGACGGATAAAGGCAAAGAGTTTGTGGCGAGCAGTGTACAAAACTTTTTCAAGAAACAAAATATCAATTTCTATGTAACAAATAACCCTGATGTTCTGAGGTTGAAAGATTTAATAAAACATTGAAAACAAAGAAGTGGCGTTATTTCACTTACAAAAATTCCTACAGGTATATTGATGTACTCGAAAGACTTGTGACTGCTTACAACAATAGCCCTCATTCAAGTATAAAGATGGCCCCCGCGGCTGTAAACGATAAAAACATTTTGGAAGTGTGGAATAACCTGTACGCGAAAGGTTTAGGTCCAGTACGCCATCCTAAATATAAAGTCGGTGAGCATGTCAGAATCGCCAGAACTAAGTACACCTTTGAGAAGGGATATGAAACGAATTGGAGCGAGGAAGCTTTTACAATTAGTGCGGTGATAAAAAGAAGACCACCAGTTTATCGAATAATCGATCTTAATAACGATCCTGTTGAGGGTACCTTTTACGAAGAAGAATTGCAAGTTGTTACGGTTGATAAAGATACTCATTCAAAGTCGATAAGATTCTAGCAGAGAAGGGCCGTGGGCGATATAAACAATACCTGGTCAAGTGGCGTGGATACAGTGACAAATTTAATAGCTGGGTGTTAGCCTCGCGATTGAGAGATATATAAACATGGAGTTCTATCTTACCTTATTGAGTAATAGCTCTATGACGTATTTTCCAGATAATATGACGTCAATTTTTATTACGTAACTGCCAAAGCGAATAAGATTAACGGGCTCGTGGGTTGTAGGGATATCGGAAATTCAGTACCCATGTTCTTTTGCCGCTGTAAGTGCAACAGACAATTTAATTTATTATAGAACAGAACCACCTGGAGAGAACGTGTTAGAAACGATATTAAAAAAGGCCGCAGAATATTTTCAACGCGATAACGAGAAGATCATTTATATTGAAGATGGCTGGTACGTGATACGATTCGCTTTGGGAAATTATGCCAACATAGAAGAAATTATCAGCGAACTAAATAACCATGTACTAATAAGTAAATTGCTAACAATCGAATATCATAATCTAACTAAGCGCGTCACTACGAAATTAAAAACTCAGCTCTCGCTATTCGGATTCTCACAACGTCTAACCTTACAATTGGGTTATCGTCCGAAGTACAATAATGGTTTGCCCTTATCAGCAATATTACATGAATCAGGCCGGCAACGGTATCGGCTATACCTACAGAGGTGCGCCATATCAACGTGGTCATGAAATAGGGAGCTGGTTATGTGGTATATTTAGAAGTATAATACCGTTATTAAAGTCTGGCGCAAAGGCTATTGGAAAAGATGCTCTTAGAACGGGTACTAATATTCTTGGTGACGTCATAGATGATCCAGTTATTAAGGATTCGTTTCAAGAAAGATTTCACGAGGCAGGTAGAAACCTTAAGCGTAAAGCCGACGAGAAAATCGATAAAATGATGGAGGGTTCGGGTTATAAAAGAGTACGTCTGTTCGATAATAACTAGTCTCAACCGAGAGCTGCTGCTAAGAAGAAACCTACTTACGACGATATATTTTCAAGATAATGACTTTTCTACATGCCCAATCGTGTGAATGCGTAAAGTCCGAATTGGATTTGTTCGCTTTACCGTCGACGCAGACAAATATCGAAAGTGGTGAATGGATATTTTACAAACCCTTATGAGCTCTGAGTGATGACACCCCAATAGAATTTGTAGTCCCTGGAAATGGAAACGATTACATAGATTTAAACCAGACCATGTTGTACATCACAGCTAAAGTTCTAAAGCAAGATGATACAGCACTTACAGACGCTGATGTAGCACCGGTAAACAATTGGATGCATTCGCTTTTCTCACAGGTGGAGGTTTACTTAAATCAGAAGATGGTGTCACAGCCAAACAACACCTACGCATACCGTTCATATATCGAAACGCTGCTAAATTATGGAAAGGAGGCCAAGAGTTCACGTCTAGGATGTACCTTATGGCACAATGATACAGCTGGACAGATGCATAGACTAGGAAACGCAAATAACGGTTTCTCAAAACGTCAAGCACTTGCGGCTACCGGGAAACAGATAAGAGATGATTGGTCACGTGCACTCGGATTTGTTTAATCAAGAAAAGTTTCTCATAAGTGGTGTTAAGTTAAAGGCTAAATTTGTACGATCAGGAGATACCTTCAGCCGAATGGCGGCGCTTGCTTCAAATTACAAGACGTGAATTATAGACGCTAGTTTACTGGTGAGACGTATGCGAATCAATCCAACTATTCTAATTGCGCACGCTAAAGCTTTAGAAACAACTGCCGCAAAATACCCTGTTACAAGGACGGACGTGAAAGTGTTAACTATACCTGCAGGTATACAGCGAAAATCATTGGATAATGTTTTCCTGGGTCAGTTACCTAAACGATGCATCGTAGGGTTTGTAGCAAATAAAGCCTTCAACGGTGATTACTCCTCAAACCCATTCAATTTTCATCACTGCAATATTAAGTACATGTGGTTATATATTGACGGGCAACAAATTCTATCGAAGGCCTTACAACCAGACTTTACAGCTAATGGCTTATATGTAAGAGCGTACCACACCTCATTCTCTGGTGCGGGATTCATTTTTTGAAAGAAGGTAACGATATATCGAGAAGTGATTACCCCAACGGCTACTGTTTAATGGCCTTTGACCTAACAACCGACTTGTATGCAAACGCTAGTACGCACTGGAATTTAGTTAGAAACGGCTCTCTTCGGCTGGAAGTCGGGTTTGAAGAAGCGCTCACCGTAACCGTTAACTGTTTGGTGTATGCAGAATTCGTGATTGAGATCGATAAACATCGGAACGTCGTTGTGGATTTTAGCTGTTAAAAGTGGTAGCTCTAACCTGCAAGCTTCAGTGTACAGCAGCAGCCGAAAGAAGATGGACGCATACTTGGACGTACAAGGGTTTAGTGGTGTTAACAACGAATTCATACCGAAAGAAATTGCCGTGGATGTGTTGTAACAACCTTTTTTTGTGGTTGTATTAAAAAATACCTTAATCTAAGATCATTAATTTATTTGGCGTAAAATTAGAGGAGTTTTTAATTATTTACATGTAAAATTGAGAAAGGTAACTTAAATTGCATTTCATAGAACATATATTTTGGGTGTAATATTATATAAATAGTTATAGTTCCCTTTCTTTTAAAAATTGGACTCCGATCATTGTATTTCGCGCAATCTGTGTCACCTCTTGAGGGGGCATTTACGGAAGCGTTTCTGAAAGCCTCTATTTTTTACTTCACTTGCTGCTGAATGTTGAAGCAGAAGTCATTGTTATAATGGTTTTTACTTAATTTTTTTTCAATTCATTAATTTAAAGCTTAAGCATTTGCTCTTTCCAGGCACTTACGTATACTTACGTACACTTACGACACTTACGTACACTTACGATACTCCCGACACTTACGTACATTTACGTACACTTACGTACAATTATTATAGTACTTATATTATTCCCTTATACTCACTTAAGGCACTTATTTGCTTACTTACTTACTCGTACTTATATTTATATTTTAAATGGCTCTTAAGTTACTTATTTACACAAGTTTCTCTTCATTCAAATAATATCATCTTAAAATGCAATTTTAATACAATAAAACATCAAGAATACAATAAGTTTAGTGGATCGAAAATTCCTTCAAATACCTAGTTGATCGCGTTGTTACAAGAATACGCAAGGAAGATGTAGAAACGCTTTCATACTGATTGACCGTTCCGCATCCATAATTAAACACAGGAAGCTGTCTATAGAAATCATTATACTGAGGAATTTATGTGGTAAATTTTATATTTTTTTTAAGCTTAGCTTTAAAACCTTTTCTTACCTCTCCTTAACCATCCATATATTGGGTAAATAAACTTAATTGCACATTGTTAATTTTTGTTATTTACAGAAAATTATTATTGTTCATTATTTAGGGTTTTGTTATTTTCCTGGACAAAGATAACATGGCGCTCGAGCATGCATTTAATTATACATTGTTTTTTATTAATAAGAGAAGGGAAAATAGTTAAGCAGGTGAGAAACAAGCCGCATTTCAGGTGTATTAACAAAGCAATATAGTAGAACCCTCCCTATATTTAATCAACCGATTGTGGACGAGACGGCATATAATTAGTGGTGAAAGGTTAGTAATTCAATTTCTTAAAAATTTGTATTTAGAGATTACATTTGGCGTTTATTCAATGTACAAATTACATCACCATTTTGTTATTATTATTATGTTTATTGTTATTATACTGGCCATTTAAATTTTCTTAAACCTACCTCACCATTACAATTTTATTTTTATTATAGTGTGCGGACTTTATACCTTAATGTTTCTATATTTTAGATTACATAATTTACCTATGTTTGATTTTGTAAAAAACTATTTTAGTACATGTTTAATTGTAAATGACGAGATAATCAAATTATTGTTTAACGCCTGTTACCCAACCATTCCATTCTGATAAATAAAGATATTTTAGTACCTTACTTTTTTTAATTAAGAATTGCGTGATACCTACTGTTTTTTCTTTCTTTTTAATTCAGCATGTGTGTTTTTAAAGATCGTGTTATAAAATTTATGATTCAGTGTTTTTTTAAAAGAAATTATGTTAACCATTCGATATTGGTAAATCAGTTTTTTAGACTATTCAATTTAACAGGATTATATAATTACACCGTAATTAGCTAAAAGTAAACATGAACAGTGGTTTCTTACTACATATTGTTGTGGAATTTAAAACACGTAATTATTACATTCCAACTTTTAATGTGGTTTTTATAGCTGTTGATGAGTGCGTTTCAATAAACAATTTGTGTGCCCGTATGTACAATATGAATATTTTTCAAATAGATTGAAAAAATTACTTTTACTGATAGAGAACCATATCAACTATGCATAAGTAAAAACGTAGAAAGTGATTTAGTTTGATTAGACGAGTAACACACAGCAGTGACTATCACTCGTACACCAATTCTCCAAAAACATTCTTTGTGTACATTGCTGGTAATTGCGCTTTTAACCCTTTATCTTATTTACTTGTACAGATTTTTAATTACAGTTATAAAACACATCTAAGCTTCTTTAAAAAATATTAAGGCGTAGAATATACAAACATTTTAACGGTCGGATGGATATGAAACATATTTCAATGAAATCAATGCAGGTAAAACTATGTTTTAATATTTGTTTTAGAAAACAATATTGTAATAACTGTTATGTAATTAATTAACTTAATAAAAATATTTGTTTCATCAGAGAATAACCTGAATGTCAGTAATTTTTTCATAACTCACTGAGGCTTTTTTAATTATGATATTTAATAAAAATAAGTGTTCTATAATTAAATTTTACTGTCACTCAAATGCCTCACGCAAGATCAATCTCTAACACAAGTGCTGTCTTACAAGAACCTTCTTATTAGAAATACAATGTATAAATAAATTTCTCGTATAGGTAAAAGATCATCCGAACGTACCCAATAGCATATGACCATTTTAAAACAATAGGATCGATAATTTTAATAATAATATCTTATTAGGGTAATTATGAAATTTCCAACATTATATGCGTGTGCGTTTGTCTAACCTCCAGGGGTACTGCTCTTAATACAACCAAAAGGATCTTAATTAGGGTTAAAGCTGACTATCAAAAATCATCCTAAGACCAACTCCAGGTCCAAGACCTAGCCCCAACCCCAAGACCTAGCCCCAACCCCAATCCAAGACCAAACCCCCAAGACCTAGTCCAAACTCCAAGACCAACCCCAAAGACCAAGACCAACCCCTACATCTCTCCCTCACGTGAGCAAGTACAAAATTGCTTTCAAAAAGGCTCTTAATACACCATTGAAATTCCATCAAGGGTTGAAAAAGACCTCTGAAAGGAAACCATAGGGGTAAAAAAAACGGACTCACACGTGGGCGTATAAAAAATAATTAGGGGTTGAAAAAGGCCTCCGAAAAGAAACCATAGGGGTAGAAAAAACACGTCCTACACGCGGGCGAGTAAAAACAAACATAATTAGGGGTTAAAAAAGGCCTCCGAAAAGAAACCGCCAATAATAGGGGTAAAAAACACGGTCTCACACGTGGGCGAGTAAAAACAAAAAGGCGGTAATTAGGGGTGAAAATTCCATCAAGGGTTGAAAAAGGCTTCCGAAAAGAAACCATAGAGGTGAAAAAATACGATCCCCACGTGGGCGTATAAAAAAGTGAAAGGTGGGTTTTCCCCAGAAAATCCAAGATGGCGATGAAAGGTGTCCCTCTTCTACTATTAATAATTGAATGCAGAGTATTTTTGCTTCTTAAACTTTTTTTCTATCTTTTATGCTAAAATATCTATATGCTTGGACACGTAAAATCAATCAGACTCTATACACGCACAACATAAAATACGGTTAGCATAGTATGGTAACTGAAATAAACACACAATTTCTACATAATGTTTTTTCACTGACGTTTCAATTAAAATCTTAAAAATATCTGGTTAGTTTTAAAGAATTTTTTACCTGTGTGTGACAAGGTGTGTTTCTTCTTCGGTGACGAACCTTAGGAGAGGAGGAGACGTAACCTTGCGAGAGCTACAATCAATCATTTCCCAATAATCTTTAGCTTCGTAATTTAATTTTGGAGTAACAACATTTCGAACAGTTTTTCCCTTATTGCTGTTATTTTGTGCTTTCAAAATTCTCCTAAGGGCAAGCTCTCTTATATGTTTTCTGTCCTCAAGAGTCATCGTAAGTAGTAATGACTCAGGATGAGCGAAAAAAGCATTACGCTCTATAACAGGATCAATAACATTCAGCAACTCTCTGTCCAAATAACGCGTTATTTCAACATATTCAAACATGTGTTTTGGTCCTTCTGTGATGCTACTCTTGTTTTTTATTTTGAACCAAAGGGGCATGTAACATTTCAATATAAATCCTACTAAAGTCTTTAGTTGTTTTGATGGTGCAGCCTCGCTGATGTACATCCTAAGAATTCCGTTAGCAGTGGTCAGCCATCTTGAATGGGAAAGTGGTCCAGGATTTCTAACTGATAGATCTGCAACACACGCACCTGTCACGATCGTTTTTGAAATATCATGCAAGTATTGTTGATCCTTACTAAGTTTTGAGCGGTCAATTTCAGGAACGTCGCCATCTATCTTCTCAAACAAAACTACGGGGAATTTTTCACCAGCAGCTAACTTTGGCCAATAGATCCACTGAATGAGGTTGGCCCTGACGTTATACCATCTACTTTTTGAAACAAATGTCTAAATGGAAGTTCATTAAAGTGCAATAGGCAAATGCTCCATTGCAACGGCCTTCCCATTGTAATTTCAATCTGGTTTATGGCACCACTCTTCCACCCGGTGTTCACAACAGTACCATCACATCCTATTACCTCTAGTGCTTCCATAGAAATGTTGTTTGATGTGAAATGAGTCATTATACTCGACGCAATATCTTTTGATGAACTACTAGCAGGAGATACATGACCTAAGTATTTTGAACCAGGCTCTTGCACAATGACATAATGTTCTTCTTTTTTTGACTTTCGAAACCTCTTCCCGTGCATTTGTTCAGCATAAATCGTGTCATCCTTTCTACCATCAAAGTATATGCCGTGTATTTCATTTGGGAATTCATTTTGAAGGGTTAATCTCAGTTGTTTCTTGTCTTTTCTTATTTTATTTCTATCTATTGTCATATGTGTGTTCGATTTCTCAATCACACCTACATCTTCTAACACGCTGGAAGCTAAAGCTGCCGTGGCTCTGTCAGATAAACCAAATCTATCACTGATCAAAGCAGTTGATTTTAAATTTATTCTCATTTGCCATTGCTTTTTTTCTGTTTCGGGTTGAAAATCTTGGTCGGAATCGTGTGAACTCTCTGCACTTGAGGACGTGGAAGATTGTTCAACTGTCAAACTTGCAGATGTAGATGGTAAAGACCCAATCTCACCTGTTTTAGATAAATTACTTGTCCTTTTTTGTCGAGCAAAATATTTTTTTTTGTTTCTTTGGAATCTAAGCCTGCAATTCTACCTAATCTATAATTTCTCTGAAGATAAAAGAATCTTAATTCCAAAGAGGGTATTTTTTTAGATTTTTCACAAGTACTTTGTATGGATATATCACATGAACATAAATCTTGTGTTTTAGAACAGTTACAAACCAAAGGACATGGGACATTTGCAAGCTGCCACGTCAAAAATTTAATTAGCATGTTTTTTTAATTCATCAAGTTTCTTTTTATAAGACTCCTTAAGTAAATCACGATGGTAGGACTTTTTTAATTATAATACTTATCATGATACGATTTAATAAGCAGAATGATTCTATATTCTGTAACTGAAGTAATGGATGCTTTGTCATAAATTGATTTAATTTTACTTGCCACAGTCTGGGATACCTCTGAAAAACTTACATTGGTCCTATTACACTTCATGGAGAGGTTGCATCGTTCCTGTTGGCAGCAACGGACTACGTCCTCGTAACTAGGTAGTCTATTGAATGAGAATTCCTTGGAGTTCCAAACATAGGGCAATCAAATACAAGTCTCTTAGACAAAGACATGACTTCTTCAAAACCGTCCACACTCCCAAGTTCACGCACCAATAATCCACATGAATTATAAATAACTGCACTTAACACTAGTTTAAAAGACACTAAACTAAAGACTGCATTGAAAGCTCACGTATATGCGCTACACGTTGTTTTTAGACTTAGGGTTGGTACCGCTACGTTAAGATTAGACATATTATTTCGTTTTGAGGAGTTACATGTTATTTGAGAATGGTGGAGAAAAACACATTTTAGCAAAATTTTAGACGCAATGCGCTTGAATTTGTTTTAATATACTATTCACGTCAGGTACTATCAAAAAACAACCCAAATTTTTACATGATGACTAACTACCCTAGCGGTATAGCGGTCAAAAAAAAAGAAATTTTTTTTTCGATCCAAACTAATACACAGACATCCAGACAAGAAGGCCGATCTTGGCGAAACCTGGCCAACAGCTGTAAAGTGATCTAATAAGTCGATTTAGCGATAGTGAAAAAAAAGTCGATTGCATAACCTGCTATACCTACACATGTATATGTAGGTTGGAAGGTAAAGAATCTGTAGAGTTATGCAACTAATTTATTGTCTCTGTATAATACATTGACCTTTAAGGTGTAAACTGTTTGCCAAACTCGGCTCATTTTCCTTTATTATTTGTTATTTAATTTAAAACCTTAAATGGTCCTATGTGCCCCCCAACCCCCTTCCACTACGTACAACGAGAAAGCTATGTAATCGGTTGAAATTTTCAAACACTTTTGTTACATTTCTCGACGTTTTGTGGTCTCAACAATACGAAAAACACATATTTAGAAAAGAAAATCTCGTGTCTGATTGTGTCTGTGTGTGAGTGTGCGCGATATCTTTTGAAACATTAAAGCTATTGATAAAAAACAAGTTTTTAGAAAAAAATTTCGTGTCTGTCTGTGAGTCTGTGTGTGTGCGGGATATATTTTGAATCATTAAAGCTATCGATATGAAATTAGGTACAAAAATGCTTCACCATAAAAACTAGGTCAAGTTCGTTAATGAGCAAAATCCAACCAGCGGCGGGACATTTTTAGGGGATTACAAAATTAAAAAAATTCATTGCTTCAAATTTTAAAAAGTTACATAATTAAAAAAACAAACAAATACTGACATATAATTTCAAAATAAAAAATATGTAATAACCAGGGCGCGCTGTTTTTAGCGTACAGAATTGTGCATTTTTAATTTATCAACCGATTTTTTTGAAAGACAAGTATTGGGGGTTTTTAAGATCGCTAAGTACAGTGTCCCAACGATAGAGTAAAGTAAGTTTATGCTTAACTAGAATTATTTGTGTAAATATTGTATGGACCATGGGGTAGAGGTAAGAAGTGTGCATTTTTTTAAATATTGGAAGTTATACAGGGTGCCAGAAAAGCAGGACGTGAAAAGTATGATTTTTAAATAGAACACCCGTATTTGATTTTAGTTTTAATTCTACGTGTCCATACAAACATATTTTGTCATACAAAGATTGGCTGAAAGTTTTAGTTCTTGAGATATTCGCGTTTAAAGATTATTATGGTCATTTTCGTGGGGTTGATGAATGGGCAATTGTTCCGTTATTTCACAATAAAAAATTGATATTTCGTGTGAAAAATGAGTGATATTATACTAACGTTTAGACCGAGTAGTATTTCTAATTTTCTCAACAGGGTGTTTGTTATAACCATTCAAATTTGAAAATTCTCAAATTAAAAAAATCAGTTTTTTAATTGCACACCTATATATTTTTATTTCATTTTATTCGGGATTAAAATCTATCATTTTGTTAAATATATCCTATATCTATTTTTGATAGTTTTCGAGGAATTTCGATTTTTCACACTAGCTACTTTATTTTCGATAACAGTGCATTGCATGGATCTTGGTAGCCATGGAAAATAATAATTGCGTTACTAAGATACAAAGGTTTCCTACTTGTCAAAATAAACACATTTCGTCGCAATTGTTTTCCATGGCTACCACGATCCACAATAATGTTATAGTATCGTATGTAACGTAGCTAGTGAGAAAAATCGAAATTCCTCGAAAACTATCAAAGATAGATATAGGATATATTTGACAAAAATGATAGATTTTTTAATCCCGAATAAAATGAAATAAAATATATAGGTGTGCAATTAAAAAACTGATTTTTAATTTGAGAATTTTCAAATTTGAATGGTTATAACAAACACCCTGTTGAGAAAATTAGAAATACTACTGGTCTAAACGTTAGTATAATATCACTCATTTTCACACGAAATATCAATTTTTTATTGTGAAATAACGGAACAATTGCCCATTCATCAACCCCACGAAATGACCATAATAATCTTTAAACGCGAATATCTCAAGAACTAAAACTTTCAGCCAATCTTTGTATGACAAAATATGTTTGTATGGACACGTAGAATTAAAACTAAAATCAAATACGGGGTGTTCTATTTAAAAATCATACTTTTTCACGTCCTGCTTTTCTGCCGCACCCTGTATAACTTCCAATATTTAAAAAAAATGCACACTTCTTACCTCTACCCCATGGTCCATACAATATTTACACAAATAATTTTAGTTAAGCATAAACTTACTTTACTCTATCGTTGGGACACCCTGTATATGTTAGTCTCAAACTTACAAAATTCAAAATGGGGGTTATCGTGTTTAAAATCCGATATGACTAAAATTCAGGTATTGTGGGGTAATGATCAATTTTGCAACTTTGTTAATTTATAAAACATTAAAAAAAAATTTTAATAACTGCCAGTGGCGCATCGTTTTTAGGGTGCAAATTTTTTTGAAAGTCGTGTATTGGGGGTTTTAAAATCGCTAAGAATAAATCATTTGTCAAAATTAAAAAATTCAAAATGGCGGATCAAAAATTGGGAATTATCGTGTTTCAAAACCGATATGACTCAAATTCAGGTATGTGGGCTTTGAAGTTTCTATTTACATATATGAGAAAACATTATGGCAAATAATATGGCAGCGGTCTCTTCTTATCATTAGGTATTTGATTACGAATTGCAGAATAGAGGCAATGCAACTGAATATGATATGATTTGATATTTTTAGAATACTGACCACATGTAAATTTGTTGAAAACTTCACATCCACTTATTGTGTACAAACATTCGTGAAATGTATTTATTAGTTAACATTACAAATATAGCTGGTCATTAATACCTTTTAATTGTATTTATCAATCAGCAACATCTTTCTAGGATTTATATTCATATTTAATTTTAGAAAGAAACATCCTAAAAAAGATCATTAATTTCATGTTGTCAACACTTTTAATACAAAAGTAAATGCATACAATAAAAAACTAACATTATGGATAATACCATAACTAAACGCTATTTGTTCTAAAATGAGATAAATATGTGGCAACAAGTCAGGGATGTCCAGAGATACCATTAACTAAATATATAGTTCACGTGTCCTGTAAAGTATAAAAGTATTCACTAGACGCCAACTAAACCTGCACATGGCTCGGAAACTACCTTGTACTATAAACGTAAACAGTGCATAACCCGCCAACTAACAAAGTAAACATCCCTTGAGTAAAAATTTAGGTTCAGATGACTTCCACTAGTCAGTTCGTTCGAGAGGCGAACGCTCACTTACCTATCCATTTTATTTCAAATTATATGTTATTAAATTATTGTTATTACATGGCATCTAATCAAAAAAGTAAAAATTAGACGGAATTGCGTATTAAGGGCAGTATATACCTTTTTTTCATGTGTAGAATTAACTAGCGTCCGCTACAACTGGCAACGCAGCACTTCGTTGTTACATTGAAAATAAAAAGATTTCTTTGTAGTGAGTTCCACTTGTAGCACAAAGCTGCACTCAGTGATACTTAAGAGCGATTTTGTGCGTTCCAGTTGCTTTTTCAGTGCGACCTATATTTTTAGAACTGACTTGGGTAGTCAGTGCCAAATGTCAGTACTGTTTTGTTTTGTAAAATGTAAAGATATGGAAGGTATTATTACTCTCGCTACAGAATTCATAAATTCTTCTGATAGTAGCGATGACACATGACTTACAATATTGGATTTTATGGCAAAAAAAATAATTTAGGTACCAAAAATTAAAAATTACTTGGAGGTTATTATCTGAACTTTCAATTGAAGGTATGTATATTAAGTTTTATTTTTTAAAGCTTGTGTGATAGTTGTTACTTATTTGCAGTTTAAATCCAAATTTCGAGTATCAAGAAATGCGGCCAAGTATTTAGAGACATGATTCAAAAATTCTGAATTTTATCCTTCCAATAGCCATGGTGGGAATCAAGAAGTATCAGCAGAAAATCAAGTGTTGAGTTTTTTATGGTATGTCTGAATATGCTTAAAGTCTGTTAATATTTGTATTACAACTTTATTATTTTTAGGTTTGCGGGAAATAAATGTCTCAAAGACGTTTGTGAACGATTTGGTGTAGCCAAAAATACCTGTTTCAGACAGTGTATGAGAGTGATGGATTTCTTGGTGGCAATTGCACCGAAATTATAAATTTCCCAAGACTTTGGAAGAAAAAATGAGAGTAACTGCTAAATTTGAAACAGTACCATGCATATTCCCTGTCACTGCTTACTTTCTACTAAAGTTGTGTACCAAACATAAAATAACTTTTATTGATATTCTAGTATATACATGTAAAGTTGCTGTATACTAATATAGCATGATTAGGTTTCAGGATGTCCAGATGTAATTGGTTGCATAGATGGCACCTCTATTAACATAAGAACACCAGCAAATAAAATTAAATCTACATATGTAAATAGATGTGATATTCCCACAGTAACCCTCCATGGAATCTGTGATTCTAAGAGACGATTTTTAGACGTATTTACTGGGCCTTCAGATAAAATACACGATTCAAGGGTGTTTCGATTATCATTTATGTATAAACAAATAAGAAGTATATGTAATAAATGTCATCATTTGCTTGGAGACAGTGTGTATGCAGTCAGGGACTACTTATTAACCCCGTATAGAAATTATGGTGCTTTAACTGAAGCACAAACTGTGTTCAACAGAAAATTTTGTGCCACCAAGGTTTTAATAGAGAATTCATTTGTATTGCTAAGCGATTTCGCCAGTTGATGTGTTTGGAATTTTATACAGTGTAAAAAATCACCAAATTTATTATTGCCTGCTGTGCATTACATAATTTATGTATAGACAGAGATGATTTGATGAACGAAGTGCTGGACAGTGAAATAAACACTAACAGTAGTCGAGTCGGACTATATGTCGAGACAGAAGCATGTATGCGTCATTTAAGAGAGTTACAAAGAAATTATATTTGTGAACAGTTTTTACATAATGGAATTAATCTGTTATGAAGTTTCATTATTAGCATACAATAATAAAAACAGTTTTTGTTAAAATGTGTTTACTCATATTATAAAACAAATTCTAATTCTTTTTTACACACTCAATAAGCTTATTTAATATTTGCATTTTTTCTGGGTGTCTTCTTTCTTTTGCATCATTAATTTCAATAACACTTGTGTTAAGAATTGTCTCGTTTTTTTTTTTAGTTTCATTATCATTTTTTTGCACTGTTTCATTAACCCCTTAAAACTTAAATCGCAACTATTTTATTTAACTCCTCCTCATATTCAACTTCATGTCTTAAGTTCCC
This sequence comes from Vesta saturnalis, assembly GCA_036346205.1. Lineage (NCBI taxonomy): Eukaryota > Metazoa > Arthropoda > Insecta > Coleoptera > Lampyridae > Vesta > Vesta saturnalis. The sequence goes on from JARFJB010001840.1 coordinate 1,856,663, forward strand.
TGTTTGTTGGTTTTCATCAAATGTTCTTTTTAAAATTGTTTTATAGTGGTTTTCCACTTGTTGAAACGATCTTATTTTTCCAAATTTTTTATGTAGATCATCTGTTATCTGCATCCATATGTTTTTTTTTTGGTTTTGAATTTTTTTAAAGGGCCTATGATTGATAAATATTTCTCATATTTATCTGACAGGAACTTTGTTTCCTCTTGGGTCCATTCAGTATCTGCAACAAAAAATTAATAAATTGAATTTTTAAAAATTGTAGGTAAGTACCATGATTTTCCTACAGTCCACTACTTCTTGTATGTGACGTTTTCATAACACCACTACCTTTGCATTCACTTTCAAACAGAATAGCCGATCTGTAAAAGAGTTATAAATAACTACTGTTTATTACGATATTCATAATGAAACTTTGTACGGCAAACATCCATTTTTATGTTCACGAATGATGGAATAAAATTCATCTACTATTATGCGTTCTACTTCAATTAATTCTTGCAAGTATTTTACAGCAAATATGTCTTCATCTAAAAACATGATATGTACTTCATAAATAATCTTACATCTTATTTGTCGACTTACATTGTAGTCTGTATTTTAACTCTGGGTCAGTTTGTTCCCAAAATTTTATATTCGAAAACGTGAATCGTACAAATGTTAGGTTATGAACAAGAACGTAAACAAGATTTTAAAAACACGTGCAGGTTTACCTACGTCTTGTTCGCGTTCCAGTACCACCATTTAAAACTGCACTACAGTGGAGCAACTGCATATTCCGACCCGAGACAGTGCAACCTGCACTCGATCAGATCCGGTGCACTCCGAAAATACAGCAAATGGAACTCGCTGTATTAGATTTGACCTCTTTCTGCTATATAAATGCGCACTAGGTTTTTAGGTGAATTTCAAATAAGTAGAAATAATTGATTTTCTAATTATTTATATTTAAACATGATCGTTTTACAATAAAAATTCATAGCGAATTTTCTAAAATCGCATTAAGTGACACACCCAATCATTAAAAAATTACACTATTTTTTATTAAAATTAAACACTAGTATATTTTATTTAGGTAAAAAACGGATCAAAGAATCAGCAACTCTCTTCTTTATACAAATATACCATTACTTCTCAAACAAATATCTGTATAGTTTTATTCTCCCTGTGAAAAAAAAAACAAATCACAGAAAGGCCAAGCTCATGTTAGATACAATTTTTTCTCTAATTTGTTATTTAAACAAAGTTTTTTTTCAATGAATCTAATTTATAATCAAAAGTTTGAGTAAATAAACCCAATCATCCAACATTACAACAGTGTAAAGTTTTATGTTTACCGATCGAAATAAGAGGTTTTCCTTTTTAGGCTAATGGATACAAAATAACGTCTTATTACTTCAAATCCAAATGCACCATAAATTTTAATATGGAGGATTCAAAATGACTACCAATAAAACATAATCTTATCAGTAGTTTTTGCCTACTATAACAACATTTTCATAAAATTTGAGACTTTCCACATCACAGCAATATGGCCACCTTTCCAATGAAATCTGCCTGTAAATAAATATTTTTAATACGGCAGATCCATAGATTTCTAAGAATAAACCACATTGTGACTTACGTTTGACATTTTTTTTTACAAAATACTCTGAAACATAGTCCAGATCGAAATAGAAGCGAAGTAATACGGTTGAAAACATATATTCGTTCTTTTTTTTTTACATTCGTTCTGGTGTGAACAAATTGGGGAAATAACTAGGTTTTCAGACGAAAACATTTTACTTACGAGTCGTGCGGTTTAATAACACTCTTACGACACCTATGACTTGTGACACCTAAAGCACTTGTGACCGGTGACATATGGCGCTCGTGACATGGATACTTATGACGGTTGTCACACATAGCTAGCAGAACACCGACCTTTCGACTATTCTAGAGGAGAGTATCATTGCAATGTAAACCTTCATTAATGGATAGGGTGTTCATGGAATACAAAACAATAAACTAAACCCTACGCAGGCTAAGTTTTTTAGCTATGGTTAGTACAGCCTATATTTACAGAAAAAAGAGTCATTAAGTACACACACACTCAACGTGCGAGAACGGATACACAACTACACCGTTTTTTTTTTATTACAATACACTTCGGTTTTGGGAAATTTATTTTTTTCTATCTCGAAAACCACGGGTTGCGTTGGAAACAATTACAGTAATATAGCTGGTAGAGAGAGAGAGAGAGGAATTACATTAAGTGTGAGAAAATGTGTCGTCATCAAAGTTCATTGATCTTTTTAAGGTCAAAAAACCAATGTTCATTGAACCTCTTAACCCTCCTATTGTGTTAACATTTTGGTTTAACTTATTGTGTTCGGGTCATTATGACCCGGGAGCCTATAGTTGTTTTATTGTGGTTAAATTGATATAATAGTAGATAATAAGAAATATAAAATGTAGTATTTATTATTTATTACATTTTATTACGTTATTTTATTTTTATTACATATTATTATAAATGTTATGTAAAGAACATCTGAAAAATGTGGTAGTTAGCTATATACATTTATTTGTTACAGTCTTGACAGTAGTAATATAAATGAGCTTTACATAGGTATTTTGAGTAATTACAACATACCATTTAGTTTTGTTATCATTTGAAGAGGGACAAAAATTACATCTTTTACGCTTGGTTGTGGTCGGTTGTACCCTTACTTCGGTATTACTGGTTGAAGAACGTGACTTTATAACCATTTCAGCTGCAGGAATCCGTCGAGATATACGGCATTTCAGGTTGGAGTTACTCCGCACCACATAAGCGTTGTAAGCTGAAACGTCCATGATATTGTAAAAGATAGCGTTTGGTCATCTTTTAGTTTGCCGTCTGCATGTGTATGTTATTATTAACTTGTCTAACGTGCCTACAGCACCTTTACTTTTGTTGTAATCTAAAATCATAAACGGCCTTTTATGACATTGGTTACACACTCCATTATCGTGCTCATGAGCGTAACATTTTTATTCCGTTTCGGGATATAGGAAACTATCGACGTGTCCTTGGTAAAGTAAAATTTTGAAGAAAGAACTTCTTTCCTGTTGCAGACCAATGCGGCTGGCAATCCAGGCCTATTTTTGCGAATAGTGCCAAGCATGGTTATTTTTCTTTTCAATTGCATCTGCCCCAGATCGTACGAGGTAAAAAAATTATCACACGTTACGTTGTGACCTTTTAGACCATAGGTAAGATCTAGCACAACTCTTTTACCTGGACCTCTCTCTAGAGGTTCACATTCCTTTTTCCCGAGGTAAACTTGAATATTATATGCATAAACAGTTACATAATCGCATAAAGTCCTAATCTTGACTCCGTATTTAGCAGGTTTATTCGCGATGTACTGTCTAAAATGACAACGGCCTCTAAAAGGTACCAGTTGCTCATCTACTGTTATATTTTCGTGAATATTATAGAGTTTAGGTAGAATTGCAACCCATATCGTCAAAGCGAATTGTTTGTGCAATTACAAGAAATCATTGTAGGGACGTCGTTGCTCTGAATATTGGACAACCTACATTTCCATCCCACAGACTGGCCATGAGAATTATACACTTCAGCTAGAAACAGTAGGACAAAATATGCTTCTAGTTCAACTAATGTCAGTTCTTGAAACGTGTCGCCACAAAGTCTTTTGCCTTCTAAATTTGACATTTTCAAAATTAGGTTTACAATTTTGGGTGTGAAATATAAGAATTACGCGGATTTTATTCGCGACGTAGCACACCTTGTTGGCCCAGGAATCATCGAAATCAGATTTGCTGCTGATAACGTTCCCGATCGATGTGTCTTTTCATTCCATACTATATTGCCATCTTTTGAAGTTACGTGATTATCCGTACCAGCTTCATCTGAAATCATAGCTACCACTTCATCATCCGATTCGCTATTATATATCTCGGTTTCGGACAAAAGGTCTTCTTCTTCAGAAGCATTAGAATCACTATCAGAAACACACAAAAGTTTCTCAAGTTCACTATCCGTAAGCACTCTCTCACTACACATTTTCAATAATAAATTTCAATTGTTAGGTATGTCTTATTAGAGTATACCATCAAGTTTGATATTTACTACAAAACTAACACACAGATGCTCACTGGCTGCATTTATACGCGGAACCACAGACAAGCCTCAACAGGAATAAACTTGTTTACCGGTACGCAAATAACGCATGCAATATGCGCAATAATGTGGCAATATTATGTACCTAAGTTATTTATATTTATGAAAATAAAACAAAACTAATAAAATACATTCTATAATAATAATCTGCTTCTCGTTCTTCTTTAAGTGCGTAATCCGTATAGGGATCTCGCATTGACAAAACCAAACAGTAATAATGGCATTCTTATTGATTCCTTCAAACATATTAAGGTTTGCAGCATCACTAAGCGTTATATGTGGAAATTTGCAGTAAATTTTATTTAACGTTATTGTTGCACCAGCTTCACCATAATAGTTTGTATCTTTTCTAGAACGAATTAAAATCAACTCTTGACGCATGTTGACAATTACTTGACGATAAATCCTCCATTATTCCAAATATGTAGTTCAATGGCATATGTAGACAGTAATTATTTTTCTCCAACTTTTTCATTGAATTCCACCTGGGAGCAGTTCCTCATTTTTTGGTGACCGTCCTAAATGATTGAATGCATTGCTCTTGTTTGCTGTATAAGAAACGTATACTTTAAGTGTTGATGTTACACCAAGCTTTCGGCATACATCCACTCTTTGACCACCCAACTCATAACGATTTTTTCGAAAAGGAAGCTAGGTAAATTATTAGTTAAATTGCAAGATTTTCCTTGATCTTCCATTTTAAGCTCAAGCTTTCCTTCTATGTTTAGACAACTATCATATGTAGCTGTAATCAGATCTTGACTTCGAATTAATATTCTTATTTCTTCGGAAAGTTCTTACTTTGAAAATCCATACGGAAGGTAACTGTGAACATCCAATTTAATTAGGTATCATCAAAATGTGTGGTTTGAAACATGTTTAGCATTGATGCATTGAATTTAAATAAAGGAACAAATATCAGAACAGGCCACTCCAATTAAAGTATGCTTGTTTGGTTTACTTTGAATGTGTCACAGTATACATTTTCAAAATGAATAATTTTTTAATGCTAGTAATACTACTTTAAATTCTTATCAAGCTAGGACATTGGTATCAATTTTATTAAATTGCATACATATTTTTGTTTTATTTTTATTGCAGTTTTCATGATATGTAATGTAGGAAGTGGGAGTGAAGTACGACATCTCCGACTCCAAGTGTACAAGACAAGATACAGTTTACATTTGAATTTAATTCCATTTAAAACAACATTCAAGGTTAAAATATTTGCATATGCATATGATCAGAATGTATTCAGTGGGTTACAAGAAAAATGTTTGGATGTTACTAAGTGACGATGAAATCGTCAATATTTTGCATGAATATCTTTTTGTTAATTTAATGCAGGAGATTTATAGCTACTTTTCATCCGCAAAAAGTGACAATGGTAAATTGTATACACTTTTGCCAAAACTGAAATTGTAATATTACTAAGCAATATTGTGAGTAAAACATGAATAGGCAAGAACATTACAAGTCAACATCAGATTATACAGGAAGGATTGTCCAAAGGATTAAGTCTAGCAGGAAGAAAATGAGTGAGAGCACAAACAGTTTCTCTCCAAGATGATTTCCTAATATGAGAGGAAGAGTACTTGAAACAAATGGCACCATATATTTTTAAAAATATAATAAGGAAGAACGATATTGCAGAGGGGTTTGGAAGATCTCACATATGATTCTATGAAGGCATAATAATTGTGTATTGTCAATCAACACAAAACCAATATAAAAATTTTGTCATTGATGCTTTGGTTACAGTCATATAATTTCAACTTGAATGCTATTGATATTGGTTCACAGTTAAAAACTGCTTTTAAAAATACTTTTTTGGACAAAAAAAATGTATTTAAATGCAGCTTTTACAAGCTTTAATGTTTCAATAGCAAATATAACTATTGTCGAGAATAAAAAGAAAGATGTTAACATTGGTAATCATCCTTATCATAAATTAATACTACATAAAAAGATTAGTTTGGCAATTTTTATTTAAGAACAAATTAAACAATAACAGTGTGTTGTCAATTTAATTTAAAAGTAAAAGTGTTGAATTTTGTAGTAAATTTTCATTGTTTCTTGTACTTCATGTACTTATTTCATAAAGGTGTTGCTATGGACGTAACACATGAAGTAAGAGTAACTGAAAAGTTGTGCCTTCTGTTGCAACAGGTAGCCAATGCAGCATCTGATGATAATGCATTACCTAGTTAAAATCAGATTTAGTTTAGCTAAAAACATTTGCAAAATAAACTAGATCTTATTTGTCAAAGCTGTGGTTAGTCGATCACTAAACTATCTTTACTAATTATGAATATTAAGGTAAAAGTCTTACTCAAATCTAAAAGGAATCTACATCATATTTCTCTTGCACCACTTAATGGCTTCAGTGTATAAAGATCAAGCAATGAAAGATGTCTAAATTCAAATTCAAAATAGCAACCAGAAGAATAAATTAAGAAATGATAAGACCTAAAATAAATAGCAATACAAATTTATTCAATGCTATTTTTATTGCTAATAAATCAACTATTTGATTCTTTTAAATTTCTTATTAAAACTGCAGGTTTGTCAAAAGTAACATTTCGAATTGACATTTACACACCACCCACCATAAAATTTGAAACTAGTTCAAGTCATTAAAGATTGCTGTGGCTACCACTCTCAGTTTATTACGTCCAAAAGATTACAATCTTCGATGGAAGCAATAATTTATGTTCATTTCTAAAAGTATCTCAGTATTTTGTTAAATTATAAAAAGATTACAAAACCGATATAGCAATACTTAATCCTTCCACATACAACTATGAGTAACTTACTTCTAGAGGTAAGTATGTACAAATGAAATTGTGGGATAAAATGCATTCAGCATTATTCATTTATATTTTGAAAATAAGAAATTATACAAAATAAAAAACCTTGGTCATCGATAAAATGCATACCAGCTCTAATCAACATTATTTCTACTTGATCTAGGTAGACTTGATCAATACTAATTATTGATATATCTTCATGATTTAATAATTTTCCACTATGGTTACATTTAACAACCTTTGTTTAGAATAATCCTCAATGAGGATTATACAGAAGGACCTAATCAGAAAAAAGTTTTTTTTTTGGTTGATATTTATAAAGTTTGATGTTCAACTATTTTCTCCCTATATATTTGGATCAATGGAAAAATTAAACCAAAGCCTGTTTGACCGACTTTGCAATTTCAAAAATAAAAACATAACATTGCTACATCGGTGGTGAAATGGTGAGTGCTTGCCTCTCACCCAAGTGGTACATTTTCTAACCTGTTTTTTCTAAAATGAAGAAAAACCGAAGCACTCCTCGTATAGGGAGTAAAACTGTAGGTCTTGCGGCAATGCAATGATTGACATATTAAGGGTCCCTTGCTAAAGGTAGAATTCCTTTAGTAGTTGATGTACATAGAGATGCTTGGCATTTCCATTTGTGTCTAGATCTCGGCCCACAAATACAAAAAAAAAGTAACAATAGTGCTGATTTGATTTGAAACACTCAAGTTTGTAGTTCATATTTAATATACTAATAGTTGGTACTAGGAGGTCTGTAATATCACAGCCTTCTAAATGTATGTTTATCTTCACAAACAACAGTTGTAAAAGAAAAATTAACGTGTCTCAACTACTTGGGAGTACACACATCAAGTGACAGAAAACTAACAGAGAAAGCTTAGATACAAGCAAACAGATTACTCAACAGACATTATGTGACATCAAGTACAAGACTACCAAATTACTCACATATGTAAGTTATTAGTCATAAGCAGATTTTGTAGACTCTGCCCTTCAGACTATATGAAACCTACTTAAAACTAATAGTAACAAAAAAACATGCACAGCAAAGAAGAAAATCAGAGGCGTTAGCTCAAGAAACTGAATAAGAAAAGAGGCAATTCAACATGATTGCAAAATTAAGGAGGTGGTAAGAACAGAAGAATCCGAAGAAGTGGATTGAAAGCTTGACTTTCATATCACAAGAGGGTAGAATGATGAATGCAAGAAAAAGTAGTATAATCAGCACAATTTTGCATGTGATACTTTTAGAATTAGGAAATATTTGGTTGCTAGAAGTATACATTTAAGATTTATTAGTGATAATGAGCTGATGTCATGTATGGTCCAAAATGATACTACGAATGTATCTGAGAGGTAAAATTACATCGATTCCCAAGCCATTTTGAGCTAGTTAAGTTGTGAAAAAGATTTTTACCACATCCAACAACTACACAAGAAGAGAGACAATCCCTTCTGAAATAAACCCAGGTCTCACAGCTTCATATTAGTTTGGTCCCACTTAACGCATCTCTGGCATCATAATATCTTCAACCAACTTAACTAATCAGTTGTTCTGGTGAGTTGTTTTAATACTTCTCCATACACGTTAAGTATTTTCTGATCCAGAAATGTATGGAGTACTACTGATTAATTACTTGAAACAAATGAAAGGATTTAATCTGTTTATACATATGGAAACTTTACAGAAGCTGGTGATGGTAAGCCTACAATGAAAAACAAAAAAATTGGACGTTTTTATTTAAATAAACTATGAATACCTAAAAAAGAGTATATCTGCAGTCTAAACTTAAAAAACAAATCAATAAAATATTTAAGGGACTGAGCTTTTAAAAAAATCATCATAATTATTATTACTGCATCAATGCAAAGAAAATGAAATACTGTTGTGAATTAAATTAAAACTAAGCAATTCTTAAATATATATTTTTCGAATTTTAGTTTGATCTTAACTAACATTGGTCATCAAGTTTAATATCAACCATCACGTTTCAGCCCCCCCCCCTGTATTGTTTATAAAAGTAAATTAGTGGGATAGTATTATGCCAGTGGAAGTGTAATGGCTAGTTCCGGCTGTAGGTTAAATATAATTTTACAAAATCGAACAATAAATTATAAAAAAATGCATATATACTTTGCAGCTGTGACTTCAATTCATCATTCTTCCAAAGGAACATTTGTACTAGATTCCATAATCATCAGGAACCAGATGCTCTCAAGAATCGTCAGCGTTTTACATTCTGAGTGAAAATGATTGATAATCTATCATCAGCATGTAAATCTATTAATGGAGCTAAAGGATATCTTAAAATTATGAATGATGTGCCTTTTAACTAGTGTAAGTAAATTTTTCATGTTACTGACTTATATAATATACTCTAAAAAAATCACTAGATGTAATTTATTGCCAATCAAATACCTTTGGCTAGAGACTGTATACATCATTCAATCATTAAAAATGAAACAACCTTTGATACATTATTCAAAAAAGCAGGAGAAAAAATTAGTGATTCTGATTTTGAGACTCCATTGTCAAAGAGAATAAAACTATCAGAACCGTTTAAGCATGATGAAAAGGCACCTCTATGAATATTATTTTACGAAACAAATGATAACCCAAATTAAAGAAAGATTAGTACAAGAATATTTTTGTCAAATGAACTAATGAGTTATAGGGTTATATACCACAACAGTTTGAAAAATTAAATATTGGATCTACACTAAAATGTTAGTTTCAGAGAAATATTTCCAGAGCCCTACAAATTGTTTACATTAGTTGCAACATTCCGATAACAAGTTCATCAGTTAAACAGCATTTTTCCTGCTCAAAAACGTATAAAAACATGTAGTAGAAATTTGATTAAATATGAACATCTATTATTAATTCAAATATACTTACAATTCCTGCTCTGTTAAATTAAAATTTTAACTTCATGTTTAACTTTTTTATTTCAGTTTATTTGCAGTACTGTACACAAAAAATTCTGTTAATATTATTGATATTCTTTGTAGGTTACTTTCATCATTGAATGGGAATGATGAATAATATTATACCCTCTATTTTGGAAATATATTTAAATCTACTATCAAACTCATTTTGTAACAGGGACATTTTATTAGCATATTCATCAAATTCATGTAAGTTTTTATCTGTAGACTGAGCTGCCATATTTTCAAATTGTTTTAAATCTCCTTTCCTCAATTGTGCTTTTAGGAATGTATTCACATCGCTAACCATTTCAGTGAATGTTTTGTTCTTTCCTTGAAGTTGCAAATTTAATTCGTTTAGCTTTTTTTTAACGTCAGAGAGAAACGGACGATCAAGCACCCACTTATCATCATCTTCCAACTGAGGATACGACTTATTAACACTTGCCATAAATTCTTTTATTTCAAGCAAAAGATCCCAGAATCATTTTAAAAACTTAGCATGGCTTAACCACCTTAATAGTATGTGTAATAATAGTTCCCCAACATCAGATTCACATTCCTCTAGTAATGCTCTGAATCTTTGTCTTTGCAAACTGCTTCCACGAACAGATTAACCATTTTGAATGCGATATTCATCATACCATGTGAATTTAATATTTTTGAGCACAATGCCTGCTGATGGATAAAGCAGTGGTAGTTGATGAAACTTGGAATATCCATCAGTCGTAATTGATATGTATGGGAAATTTTGTTTTAGTGATAAAAGACTTAAACGATTTATAAATATCTTGGCCTCTCGTTTGTCCCTTCATTGGTAAAATTGTTAGGAGTTATTCTCTAACAGACATATGTTGTAAACACATTCGAATAAATATACAAAGCTGTCCGGTATCAGTGACATCCGTTGATTCATCAAATTGTAAGGATAGAAATCTACATCATTAATACTTTCAAAATCTCTTCTAAATTTTCACTTATTGCTTCTGTTCTATGCATAACAGTGTTTCTCGACAGCGACATTTGAAGCAATTATTTCAGATTTATTACTGAAATTTTTAAATAATACTTCTCTTGCTTTAATAAAACTCTCCTTCCATATTTTGCCGTCTTCTTACGTTTTAATAAAATTTCTGCTACCTTGAATAAGGCCATGGTGACTGTTTTCAACTTCGTACTAAATCTCGCAAAGCGTGATTGTTGCATACTTAATTGTATCATTAATTATTGCACTTTCGCTTTTCGTAACTCGGTGCCAAGTGGATAATTAATCTCATATTGTTTATGGACTACACTTGAAAGACAAACAATACAAATAAATTTATCCTTTTTCATCGTGAAAAAAAATTCATGTTTCCATTCATCATTATAGTGATATATCTTGGAAGTCGTGCTCAGGTGACTCATTATGGATCAAAGAATAAAACTGAAATAAATTAATTTTGTTATCAATAAAATAAAATAAAATGAATAGTAAACAAAACAGAATCTTACATGAAATAATGGCTACTATCACTACAGGTAACTTTTGTTGAGATGGATACAAACACGTAACTAAATCGTATTAGACGATTAACTTGGAGATTGTAGAGAGTGGTCTCTGTGCGCAATTGCCGTTAAAACACTGCATGTGCCATAACATGTAGTATACATAATATGTACAGAATTTATGTAGTTATGTATCAATACAGAACTCACTTCACAGGCGACTAGAAATGGTTATGCAGTCTATCACGGATGCCACTTTGGCCACCACTGGTCTATACCATGCCTTTTATACCATCATCAATATAAGTTTTTACGACATAAAAGAAATGTGGAAATAGTTTATACTTGATTAATATTGTCATTAAAATAGTTACTAGGGATTAAATAAATTAGGTTAGGTAAAAGTGTAGAGCATATAATTCCTTTTCTTTTTATGCTCCAGATATTGAGAGGTGTATTAAACTGAATCAACACATAGCTGAAATAATGAACTAGAAAAATAATGCTGAGACTTTGCATATGATGACATTCTGTTACTTTTTACCTATGATAAGATCAACAAGTGAAACAATTATTTGCAATTAGAATATAGCAACATGCTTAAAATAGCATGTAATCTTGTAACACTGTATATATTCAAAAAATAACTTGAGTAGATTTAAATTATTTTTTGCTATAGTTTGTTGCAATAAAATGTCATATAATTTTTTAGATCTTGAAAATGCTTTTAGTTTAATGAACGATACAAATATTAAAAACAAAATTTATTTATCTACAATTTAAAGCTTTGCTTCGCATCAGAAACATGTTTAAAATATCCACAACATTTTAAAGTTTTAGCAAAATAGTTTAAAAAAGAAAGAGTAGAGAGAAAAACATTCTTTACTTATACAAAATCCGCATCAATAAATAAAATAATTTCAACATTAATTAAAAGATTTTCATAATATTAAAATGACAATATACAATCATGAGTTTTAAAAATATAGGAAACATTTAAAAAAATTTGCCTGACACATCTGAAAGTAGAGTATTTGTAATATTCCATTCCATTCCTATCGAAACAATTGAAAACTGCTTTTGGCATGTCAGTGAAACACTAACAATACAAAAAGTTATACTTTATTATGCGTAAATTTATGCGTAACATTTAATTTAGTGCTGGAAATTAATTTTCTATTGGTTTTAATACAACACCACTCCAAACAGTAAATTATTTGTGTTGTATCGTCAAAAAAATTCGTTGTAATGAGTACACATTAAATTCTTCTAAAAAACACAAAAAATATTTGTAATATGTTGTATTGTGACATTGCAGTAAGTGCTGTACCGAGTACAGACTTTTATACATCTGAGATTACAGATTAATAAAACTTAAAAATGATTCGAATGGAGGACACACACAACTACAGACAAAAAAATTGTAAAAATACACTTACACAGTTGGAAATAATATTCTGAAATACTGCAAGTCCCAAATTTATTTTGTTACTCTTACAATTAAAACTTTCATTCCAACACCAAGATAGGAATTGCAGTCATACCATAATGCATTAAAAGAAATGCTGAATCCATTCATATACAAACGCCCATATAAAATACATCACAACGGGATGTTAATCACTGTTACATATCATTATGAACGGACATTACTGTTAGGTATGTTACACAATTTATTTTCTATACAAAATTGATTCTAAAAAAAAATGAATGGCTTCTTTTTGTGTTAGCCATATTTTTTTGTCAGCAATTCCGGTATAAGAAGCTTGCCAATTTACGTGACTTAATGCATTTTAGAACTGAATAGGAACTTTATGTTATAATAAAATTCTACAAAACCTCAAAACTTAAAACTGGCGCACATAATAAATAAATATATACGGAAGACATGCATTTAGTCAAGCATCAGGTACTTACTGACCTATACACATAGCTCAAATTATAACTATAAATCTAATTATTGCAATAAATTGCACTGAGAAATAAAATAAACCAAGAGATCACGCAATACACAATAGTATAGTCTGAAGGTGAAAAGAATGAATTTTAATTAAATTGATTTACTAAATGTGGGGTACATATTCAAAAGTGAAACATTTCTTAAAATTAAAAGTATGTGTGTAATGATTAAAATGACAGTGATAGTACTTTACGTCATGTATAATTTCATACTGTTGTAATAATATTCATTTATATACATAAAAATAATATGATGTATGAGGTTATGAAATTCCACTCGAGAGTTTAATGTTGTTTCTTTTTACTATTAAATGGTAAATTAACATATGAATGTCAGGAAAAACGATAAAGGAGCGTTTGTTCTTGTTATAGCATATTAAGTAAATGGTGTTTATAATTTCAGTTACCTTGTTTAATTTAGTTCAATTCATGCATCGAAAAAAATAATCATATTAGAAATGGTAATGGTATTGAAATTAGTAAAACATTGCTTACTTGAATATTCTATTTAGACAAAATATGAGATAAGGTACTTAAATATCAAAAAAATATATATATTCTGAAATAAAAATAAATTACTATTCTTTTAACTACAAATAAAATCAAATCCCATATTTTTAATACAAATATTGTATTTGTAAGTTGAGTTGCACACCTAATTAAAATGTAAAAAATACTTTAGTATAAAATTTAATAAAGCTAATACATGGAAGCAATAATTATATATAGTGACCAGCACCATATAAATTTTGTTTTAGCATCTTAGGCAATTAAGTAAATAATTTCATGTACATGCATAACAAAATTGTTGATAATCGTTGGAAGCATGTGTTTGTCTTGATGTTATAAATGCTTTCCAAAAGACTTGACATTAGCTTTTTACAATTTTATACTAATGAGTAATTAGCGGTGCCTTCGTGAAAAAATGTGCTACTATGTATATAGTTCACCAAGTAATAACAAAGGCAAGCTTCAAATGTGTGATATATGCAATGCTAATTTAACGTAACTGTGTTTACAATTTAGAAGACAACCAACAGATACTGTGATGTTTTAAACTACTGTACAACTGAGCTGCTTCACTGGAAAACATTCACTCTGTAGAGGTACCTACGGTAGGTGGTTCCAAAATGAACCGCATAAGAATTGCACTCCATTTGTGCAATAAGTTTATATAGTTTACAATTAGCACTCAACTTGTAAGTTTGCTGCTATTAAAATTCTGCTACAACAGTTGGGTATAAAGTAGTAGTTTCTCTTCACTATTGTTTATCACTTTACATCCATTCTTAACAACTTTTGCACTAAAGTAATTGAAAACAGTTTTTTATATAATTAAATTACGAAATGAACAACGCAACATTGTCTTACTGATTTACATCGTTGCCCTTATAACAGCAAATACTGACTGAGAGATTCGAATTAAAACTGAACTATCATCACTGACTCACTGCAGGAGATTTTTTATCAGAGTCTTGACTAGAGGGAGGATTGCCCTGTGAAGGGCCAACCCCAGGTCCTCTATCACCTACACTACTACTGCCCCAAGAGTTAGCACCTGGCATTGGAGATTCTGATCCATGAAAACCATGATTTTCATGATCCAATGAATTTGCAGCATCATATTGGGTATTTTCTAAACGAGTAATTAATCGTTCATCTTCATCCCCAAATTCGCCCCCCATTAATGACGGTTCTCCGACGACCATTACATCCTACAACAAATTAATAATTATTACAAATTCACACTTAGTCTAGTCGAGTTAGTTCTTAGAACTGAATCCCAGTTCTTATATGGAAACTATTCCTTTGCTGAATATATTTTATAATACAAGTAAAAAAACTGGAGTTACGGCACCATTAGATTCTAATTTATATAACTGTTCAAATACTCTTCTCCAAAAATTATATCTAAGAAACAATAAAATGAGAAAATGCTATTCCAGAATAATCCCAGTGGTACATAAATTTTTCAAATATAATACAACTAGTGGTCTGATTTTTTCCGACAACATTTGTCATTTCAGAAACGAGTAGCTTTTGCAATGAAAATTACACAAGTCAACAAAGGAGACGAGTTTAATTTTCCAAAAGCAAAAGCTATGAATATCTGAAATGACAAATTTTGCAGGAAAAAATTAGACCACGAATTGTATTTGGTTTGACAACCCAGAGAGAAAATTTTTATTTATTACAGTACGTTATCTAGTTGACGGGTATACGTAACCATGGTTTACTGAAAAACAAGTCAAATTTTGTTGTTAAAATGGAAAATAGCAAAAATAGGTTCGGAAACAAATCTTCGAGAAAGATTCGATGTGAAGTTGAAGAAACAAAGTGCCAAAATATAGTAAGAACTCATAATTCATTTAGACAGTTTGAAGAGTTTTGTGCATCAAGAAATTTTTTTCGCCGTGAAAAATGACTAGTTGTTTTTTCATTATAATCTAGTCTGATTGGTCCAAATTTGAAAAACCCTGTAATTTGATTGGTTAAAAATTTTCAAGTTGGATTGTTATTACAGCCTGCTTAGTTACAATATTAAAAGAGTATAGTAAAAAAATTGGAGTTACGGCACCATTAGATTCTAATTTATATAACTGTTCAAATACTCTTCTCCAAAAATTATATCTAAGAAACAATAAAATGAGAAAATGCTATTCCAGAATAATCCCAGTGGTACATAAATTTTTCAAATATAATACAACTAGTGGCCTGATTTTTTCCGACAACATTTGCCATTTCAGAAACGAGTAGCTTTTGCAATGAAAATTACACAAGTCAACAAAGGAGACGAGTTTAATTTTCCAAAAGCAAAAGCTATGAATATCTGAAATGACAAATTTTGCAGGAAAAAATTAGACCACGAATTGTATTTGGTTTGACAACCCAGAGAGAAAATTTTTATTTATTACAGTACGTTATCTAGTTGACGGGTATACGTAACCATGGTTTACTGAAAAACAAGTCAAATTTTGTCAATTTTGTTGTTAAAATGGAAAATAGCAAAAATAGGTTTGGAAACAAATCTTCGAGAAAGATTCGAAGTGAAGTTGAAGAAACAAAGTGCCAAAATATAGTAAGAACTCATAATTCATTTAGACAGTTTGAAGAGTTTTGTGCATCAAGAAATTTTTTTCGCCGTGAAAAATGACTAGTTGTTTTTTCATTATAATCTAGTCTGATTGGTCCAAATTTGAAAAACCCTGTAATTTGATTGGTTAAAAATTTTCAAGTTGGATTGTTATTACAGCCTGCTTAGTTACAATATTAAAAGAGAGATGATCAATAACTGATTAAAATGTAACCTTTCATGTCAAAATGAATTGTTTTGGAGGTGGCATTTATTCTTAAAAAAATTAAATAAAACTGTATTGGTAATTAAGTTAGTATTACATCATATTAGAATACAGCGATTTTCATTTTTTTTTTTTTTTTGTAATTTTTAAATACCATATTAAAATTATTATTAAATAATTTCAATCTAAATCTTTTACCTCAGAAATATAATTTACTAATATCCAATATAAAGTTGAGACTTCGAATATAAGCGCACATAATAAAAAATTATTTATGTAATACACTTGAATTTTTGATTATTTTTCAATAAACGCATATGACTCATAACATCTATACCTGTTAAGGAGTGATTTTTTGAAATTCCACCCCTAAAGGTATGGTAAAGTTTGTATGAAGAAATTTTTTTTTAAGTAACAACACTACACTTGTTCTAAACAAATAAAATAAACTATTTTTAAAAATATAATAATCTCCTAAGGGGGTGAACAAGAGTGGTAGAGATTTTATGGAGAAATTTCAAGAATTATAAAACTTACAAACTAGAAATTTGGCAATAGGTTCCTTATAGTGTGTAGGAATCAGAAGCAAAGCTGCTTGTGGTGAATTTAATCGCACATATTGTTGAATACAAAATAAGAATACAATAAATTTATGATGCCATAATAAGCTTGTGATGTGCAACATATGATTCAAAATCGAAACTATATCTAAAATTGTTTTCCTGTTAGATACATGTAGAAATTTAATATTATTATTTGAACTTAGTGGATCTCTTTCCTCCATTGAGCATTTAGCGTAATTTGACTTAACATTATATGATTCTTTCTATTGTTTTTTGGAGTAAAATTGACATGTTGAGAAAAACTTGTATCACATTATCTTTATTAGTATATGCTATTACAAACTTAACCATTCACAGGTTGAATCTCATATACTAAAATAGAACGCAAAATATATTTCCACAAATAATATTAACCATCTGAGACATAAATTCTATATTTAGCACACCAATGGATATCATACTCTAAACAAATTTTGTTAATAAAAACATAAATTTTAATACCTGTGAAGCTAACGAAAAATTAGGTCCTGGTGACCTTTTCTTGTTAGGAACTGGTGGTGCATTGTTTGCTGCTCCTCCCGAGTTGGAACCTTTACGTTTCCGTCTTTTATTTGCTGGTCGTTGAGATTCTAAAGATAAAATTTTAATCATTACACAGATTTTTTAAATAATGTTGACCCAAACTTCACAACAGTGCTTTGTTAAGTTTGGGAGAAATATTCAAAATGTTAACTAAAAACCTCAAAATCCCATAAAGCGTGATAGGTTTGTTATGTATAAAAAAGAAGCATGAGTAAAAAATTCTTGCATATTCAAAAATGTGAACTATACAAGAATTTATTCATATTTGCCAAATGCCAATAGTTTCTAAAATGTACTAATAAGTTCGATATTAGCAAATATAAATAAATTCCTTAGTGCATTAAAATTGATACCTCTCTTACCCGGCGGGGCAACCATCCTCTGCCACTTTTGAAACAGCGTCGTTTTCAAACAATCTCTAGGACTCAAAGCGTACGCTTTGTGCCTCGACATTAATTCTTGCATTGGTTCCAATATCACACACAGCTGCAATAGTTCGAACTGTTAAAAAAGGGCATCGACAATTTCATTTCATGTGAACATACCCTTAAATAGTTGAGAGTTGAATTTGTAATTCCTTGTCGCGTAATGTTTTTTGATAGTTGGTCTAACATACTGGGATCTTGCTGCGAATGCATTCCTACTACAGATCTAGGTATTAATTCTCGATGAGTTCTAACAGTAAAATGCCACGACTTTATCCTCATTAAATCATCAAAGGTAAATTCTAATATTAATCGGCCTTCTGTACACACCTGTAAATACAAAATTAATAATTGACGCTTTTACGAACCTCCGTACAGTCAACAGATTCTAGCTTTGTGGGTCTCACACAAGATAAACAAACAGAGACATTGAACAAAAGATAAAGATATACCTCTCTGTACCTCCTTCAACTACATTATAGGAGAAAAGTAGTAACTGAGAGCAGTTGTAAAAGTGTGAAGTGAATAATTTGATGGTCAGGTGGAAAATGAGATCCACTCAATCATTACGCCAATGCACATCTCGAGGTCACCTCCAAAGCTACAATCTGTTTGCTGTACAATATGTTTACCTTAGTAAATAATGGCTTGCCATGGTGCGTAACCATAGTGCATTGATCACAGTCTAGCGTAATACTCGTGTTATGAAAAGACTCCTTTGGATGTCTCATATTATAGTACAATTCTGTTACCCCACCTTCAAATATACTTCTAAAATACCTTGGTATTAACGTCCTTCCTATTGCTGTAAAATTAAAAAAAATACGATTTACAAGACAATTCTTCAAATAATCAACCTAAGAATAAATCACCAAACTTAAAATGATGATTTATAATTCTTTTTAACATTTGACATAATGCAAAAAATTAATGTTTTTATGGCTTTGGGTTTAAATAGATTCGAACCGCAAATAAACATAGTAATTAAAGAATTTTGCGTAGTACACCAATTTAAAGTTCATAATCAACTATGTTCAGGGTTCAACCTGGGACAATTACTTTTCTTCGATATTTGTCACTTTGTTTGAATGTTGACTTTTGGACAAATCTCTTCTCATGCAGAAGCATGGGAACAGATTTTTAGAATTAGTTTAATTCTATTACCATGCATTGGAATTTACATCCTGTTCTAGTTGTGTTACCAGTGTTGCGTTACTTTGCATGTTATTTAGTTTCCAATATCAGAAGTTAATTCTACAGTTGTTCATGTATCAAAAGCCATTTCATGCTCAACGGGACTAAACTCCAATATTTTGCATAATTTAAAATCATGATGGAACAAAATTCCACTAGAACACACCTAACTATGCAATTAGTTCATCGTAATTAATAGCGAGAAAATTTTAGGTTATGTACTTATCACATGTTTCACAAATTGTTACAAAATTAACCAAGTTAAAGTTTATATTTAACTGAATATCTATTTTTAAAGATTAGGTCTTCCTGTAATATTATTTTTTAACTTTGTGTTTAATTTAGCAGAACATGTTATTTTCTTCTTGTAGCAGTTCTAAACTATCTTTCATTCATTTCATAATTCAACCCCGTGACAGAACAGAATATATCTTAATTAATAATAATAATAATAAAAATGCCTTTTATTAGTTTGATGCACACAGTTACAGTTACATGAAATTGTATAAAATTACCTATATAAGTATGCATGTGCATGTAACCAACTGGGCGAAGTTCAGTTAGTAGTTACATACGTCACTACTTCTGCTCTTCCACTTAACCCATTTTATTTAGCATGAATTTTGAACGGAAGATTACAATTTAGAGAGAAGTTTATGTGTGTAGATGTAAATGTAACAGTACATAGTGATGGTGGACACAGTGTAAATGAATTTACCATAATTGACTAAGCTAGAATTAGAATAAGTAAAGAAAGGATGACTGATTAACTATGAATGAGTAGTTTACTATTTTCAACATTATTTTACTGCAACATTTGACCGTCAAGTATGAATTGATGGACATGCTTTTTAAACTGGTTCGTGGTTAGTTTTTTGCAATAGTGAATTATAAACATTGACGATATTATAACTAAAAGAGCGTTCAAAATGTGAGGTTTTATGCAGAGGAGGGGTAATTAAGGAACAGAATCTGGTGTTAGCACTGAACTTTATCTTTTCGTAGAGGTACGGTGGTATTTTGTCAGTAACGATTTTATGGTACAGAGTAGCAGAGTGCACAAATCTTCTGTTTTTCATATTTAATCACTGCGTATCAATTAATTTGTGTGAAATGTGTTCATACTTCCTTACACCATAAATCAAGCGTAGGCAGGAATTCTGAATTTTTTGAATTCTTTGTTTGTCCGTAGCATCTAAGCAAGGTCCACAGTAGTTAAACTGCGAGAGGACAAGTGACTCACATAGGATAATTTTTAAATCTTGACAAATGCTGTGTCGATTCCGAAAGATCAGTTTTAAATTTAAAAATGCTTTCTTTATCATCTCTGAGACTTGTGCCTTAAATCTAAGGTTAGAGTCCATAATCCCTCCAAGATTTTTAACTTGCTTCTGAACAAGTAATATAGACTCCTTAACACGAATTTGTACGGCACATTTATGTCGGTCCCTTGCCTTACTTTTACCGAATAGCATCACAGATGATTACCCTATTGAATTATATTTTGAAAATGCGCATAAGCTCCAAACGGATAATTTCTATGCCCCAAATATCTAAAAACACTATACTCCCCGTTTACCGAACAGAAACAGTTAAGCTCCTCCCCAAAAAGTTTCCGCAATATTTAAATGCAACTTTGTTATTGGTCGCATTTTTAAAACCTGGAACACAAGCAATTAATTGCTTTCAACTGTTCTAGTTGGCGTAACTAACAGAACAGACGTCTCTAATTCTGTTTTATTCAGTATCACACAGTTTAACTGTTTTATTTTATCTGTTTTTTAGAATAAAGTAAAGTGTGTTTTGCAACCGCATCTTATTATAAACGTAGTATATAACCCTACCGTCCTTATAAAAGGACGCCCTATTTTGACCTAATCAAAAACTTCAAATATTTTTAAACTATGTTTGCGTTACTTTATTTGATATAATTAATGATTTGCAGTCTCTTGTACCTTCTTTAATATGTTCTTACGTCGTATTTTTACAAGTAATAAATAATTTGAAACTTCTGTTGTGTGTCAGTGTGTTAAAGTGCAATGACGCTTTGTAATTTAGTCTTGACAAAGTGACATTTCAATTTTTTTAGGTTTTTAAATTTCCCGGTTTTTATAATTTTGTTGGTGTAATACTGGTCGCTGCCTATATTGGCCAAAATTTAGTGGGAGGAGCTTAAATATTTCTGTTGGGTAACCAGATTTTAGACAAAAATGAACATAAACCCTTTGGTAACAATACAGTGCGCCAATTTTATACTGACCTACAGGAGATACCCGTATAAAAATGACTTTTCAATTATGTAACTATATTTAAAAAAGAGAAGATGTGAAGAATGGAAGTTCGTAAAAAATTAAAACATCATCAAATTTTAAATTAAATCTACCTCTATAAACGCCATAACATTTAGGAACTAATACCATTTACTGTTTGTGCCCGTCCGACAGGATGTTGCACATTCTTCGGTGTGACGTTGCCGTGTGAAAGGAAACTTGATTTCATATAACTCGTTCGCGAGGTATTAAATAGTGCGGTCTAGAAATGTAACTTTATGGTTTTCTTGACTAAACTGGTATAAATGTGTTCTTTCTTTGGGAATCTTCAAATGTATTTTTAAGAAATATTGTGACTGGTAGGACAGTTTAAAAAATATTAAATTTACTTGCACGAAATTTATGACTAACTAGCCGACCCGCAGACCAATTGAGATTTCTATACTTACCAATAAAATGGGCTGTGTGCAATAATTTATGTCGTGTATATATAAAGATATGGAAAAATATTATCGGGTCTGACATATAAGTAAAACAAAGACAGTACAATCAGTTCACGTGCTAAGTGAAATAGAATACACAACAAACTAAAAGCGCTGGTGCCATACATGCGTCTTTTGAGTAGGCTAGTATCAATGAAATATTTAATTGCTACTGTCAACGAGAATTGAAAATCAGTGTTTTTACAAGTCCGACACAATACACATGTATTCCACTGAAGAAAAAATACAGATTATTAAGTGGTATTATTTAGAAAGCACTGCATAAGAAATAATGGACAGGTTTGCTTTTTCCTTTGAAAACAGGCCAATTCCATCAGAAAGTACGATTATGTGTACTGTTTGTAAATTTGAAAGATGTGGATGTTTAAATAATTATAGAAAATTCGGTAGCATTGATAGTAATGATGGTGAGCATCCTGGTCGTAACTTAAATGAAGAGCGCGAACTCTAAGAAATTGCAGTGTGTAGTTTAGCAGAAACTAATTTCCCGTGCAATAGTACAAAAATTGCTGAAAAAATTAATATTGAACCAAGAACAGTTCGCAATATCTTGAAAAGGAATAAATACCGTTGCTATAAGTTGGAAACTATACATGAAATTTTTCCAGAAGATCATCAAAAACGTGGGGAATTTTCTGAAGATATGATGAATCGGGCTAATGAAAACGAAAGATTTATTGAAAATATTTTGTTTACCGACGAGTATTCTTTTAACTTCCATAGCCATCACAATCCGTCTGTCGCTGTTGGTTACTCTTGGGAAAACAAACACATTAGTATTCCTTACCGGACACAATACCCCCAAAAATCTAATGTGTGGGCAGTAATTTTAGGCAATTCCATAATTGGTCCACTTTTTATCAACGGAAACTTGAATGCGGAAAAACATTTAAAACTGTTGAGAAACCAGATAGTTCCAGCTGTTCAACGCCTCAATATAAATTTTGATGACATTTGGTATCAAGAAGATAGCTGTCCTGCTCATACTGCAATAAGAGTTCAACAGTTTTTGGAAACTACGTTGCCTAACCGTATTATTAGTGGAAAAGGTACTATTAAATATCCCCCTCGCTCACCTGATATCGCCCCGAACGACTTTTTTGTTTGGGGATACGTATCCCAGCAAATTTATGGGCACAGGCATGAACGTGCTAAGAATTTGGATCAACTTCGTGTCAAAATTACAGACTCTTTAAACAGAATCACCCAAGAAATGTTAGGAAACACCCAACTGAATCACAGATTGGGTTACTGCCTTGCGCAAGGTGGAGGTCTTTTCGAAAATCTTATAAAGTAGAGCTTTGAAAAAGTGTATTCTATTCATTTTTAAAAATTTATTATCATTTAATGTTTAAGTGTAAAGTATTTACTTACTAGTTTCAAAGAACACGTGACTTTTCAACATCATCTTAATTGCTTTTGGTTTCGTTAGAAATGTTGAAGCTAGATTGAAGGAGACTTAAGTAGTTCATATTTTGTGCCTACATGCAAATATGTACAAGTCGCAACATTTCACACTTATATAATGCTTATTGGGTTTCTTTCTAGCTTATTATGTCCCGATTCGGCTGATAGTGAGTCGGAAGCAGATCATCATTTTTTAATTTTGTTACTTTATTAATGGAATCTGTAAACTGAATTGTAATTGTAAACTTGTAAATTGTAAACTGAATAAACTTAAATATCGCATTTCCTGTCCTGAAGAAGAAATAAATTATTTCGAAATATTGACTATAATAATGGAATTTTTAATTTTTTTTAAAATTGTCATTCTGTTGTAGACCCTACACGCAAATTTCTACCTAAATCTTATTATATTTCAAATGAAATGGGTCAAATTACAAATTACTTCTTTGTTGCTCCAATTGTGTGTGTGTCTATATATATATATATATATATATATATATATATATATATATATATATATTCTGTGTGTGTGTGTGTGTGTGTGTGTGTGTGTGTGTGTGTGAAAAATTTTATATACATAAAAAGATTTTTCCCGAATGGGATTCGAACCCAGGTTCTCTCGTTAACTAGACGAGTGCTCTGTCAACTGAGCTAGAGGGGTAATTAATACCATTCAAAAGAAACTTAATATGTATGTAATTTGTTAACAACACAATATTGTGTTAACACTTACATGGTAACAGTTACTATGTGTACTATTATCATGTGGCCCGCATATCGCTAAGGTTGCACACACAAGTACGTAACTATTGTTTTAATTATAATTGCTATAAGTAAATTTTAAATAGTAATCCTTAATCATTTTATTGAATTAGCGTTAATGATTTTTTTTATAAAATATAAAATTGTAAAATTTTATATACATAAAAGTCGACGAGAGGATATGTGTTCGAATCCCATTTGGAGGAATTTTTTCATGTATATAAAATTTTTCAGTTTTTATTTTATAAAAAAAAATCACGAATGCTAATCCAATAAAATGACCAAGTATTATATATATATATATATATATATATATATATATATATATATATATATATATATATATATATATATATATATATATATATATGTGCGTCTGTTTATAACCACTAACTGGCGACACCGTTCAACCTCATATTTGGAACGTAGGTTGGTCTTGATCACCATTGGGTATATGGATATTGACCATCTCAATAGGAGGCGTTGGTGGCCAAATATTTGAAAAATCTTTTTTATGGCCAGATTATGTTCATATTCGGAATATATGTTAATGAGGCGACAAATTATTGCACAAAACCCATTTTATTGGCAAGTATAGAAATCTCAATTGCAGGACAAGGTCTGCGACTTAGCTAGTGACATACAGGGTGAATCCTAGATGGCGGATAATAAACATACCACCTGATTCTGTATCAATAACTGAGCAAAAAATTCTATAACCGTTTTGCTTGAAAAAGTTTGGTTTTCAAAGAATTCTTAATTAATCTTTGGTAAACTTAGCAACACTGTGGTCAGTCGTACTAACCTGTATGTAAGCTGCTAGTGATTTACATAGTAACGCACTTGATTTAATTATTACCTTAAAAAGAACGCAAACAGGCACACTAGACCTCTTTCATGGCACTGTTTCAATTTTAATGTGCTATTTGCATTTTTAAATTAATACAGAACTCGTAAGAAAATATCAATTAGATTTTAACCGTTTTTATTACTTTACAATTACGTTTCCCCCAAAATTAAATACATGCCTGCATACTCAGCAAAACTGTACTTCATGGGGAATCTAACAGAAAAAATAATATCGAAACTAAAGAACAGTACAAAAAAATAACGAAATGACGGAAAAACACGAATAAATAAATAAACCAAAATTAAACTAAACTGAAGATAAAGAAGACGTAGACCATTCCATACAGCACTTTGAGTAGCAAATTGTAACAGGAATGTCAGTAAAAGTCAAATTACTTGAAAAAAGTACGTAAAAGCCTAAGTTTCCTTTAAAATGTGAAAATTTTATTACACATGTTACAACATTTTTGTAAAACTCAGCATTGCAGAAACTTTAAACTTCTGATGGAAATTCTAGGTAAACCAGAGGTATGATACGATGATTAGAATTACAGACTTGGGATTTTTTTGTTGATTAAACTATAACAAAAAAATTATAATTTCATAAAAATATCGCACAATAAGCAGTCCTGAATCCAACTGTCTCATCTATGAGGTTAACAGCAAATTGATAGACTTTATTGCTCCATTTTCTATGCAGAACCAGGTGGAATGTCTAATATCCGCCATTTAGGATTCTCACTGTATATTCCGAATGTGAACTTAATTGGGCCATAAATATAATTTTTCAAATATTTGGCCACCAACGCCTCCTATTAGGGAGTTTTTTAAAATAATAAATAAGACATTTCAGTGCCTAGAAAGTGCACCGACGTAAATCTGAAAACGTATAATTATATGCATGAAATTGCGAAACATTTCCTATTTTGCGTCACCCTGCATTGCAACAGGTAATTGTAAACTAGCTCTAACCACATATAAATTTACATCAAAATTCTCCGAATTTCTAAAAAAAATGTTTCTTTTTATAGCTAGACTTATTTACAAGTTAACAATTGAAAAAAATAAAAACCTTGACAATTCATTAATAATACATAGGTTTGTTGGGTTTTATTATCCATTTTTGAATACATCTACACACTTTATACGTTTCTTCTTGTGTAATAATTTTTATAAAGGTTAATTTTAAACGATGTGCCTGAGAGATACAGAAAATATACGAAAATACAAAAACAATTATGTGCGTTGTTGTGCAAATAACATATGTAAGTCTACCATTAAATATTATTAAAAATGAAATAATTAATTTGTGATTGCATAACTCCATAAAAGCCAGAAAAGTGCAACATAAGTTTCCCTCAACGACATTGAAATAATGTACAAAACGCTAACAGTTAAAATACTATCTGCACCAACAACAAACAGTTAAAAATTAATAAAACACTTTTCTTATCACTCAAAATAACTAAACAAATAATTTTTAGTACCGAAGTAAATACTCACTGTATCTTTTGGGTCCATCTTCTAAACAAAACGCAAGTGTTAACGATGCATCATCTTCAAAAAATTCTGTCGCAAAGGCATCCCACCAAAGGTTATCACTCTCCTATAAATGTGACAACATTAAATAAAATATATATTTAAAAACGAACAATCTAACTAATTAACTACATTTTTACATACCTCTGTTCTTTGTTGCAGCCTCTTATTCAGTTCATAGACACGGTAGTCAGGTTGGCCAAAATACGGTGTGTGCCGCCTGGGAACAGGCAGAGATCTACGGTACCAAATTAGTACGTATTGCATTAACATTGACACAACATTTACAGTAAGCAAAGATGCATATTTAAGTAACATAAGCTAAAGGCTTTTTTTATTAGTCGTGCTTTTTAGATTTTGATGAATGAAATATGTAAATTTAAAACAGAATGAAATTTTAATTTACTTAAAAAGATAATTCATTTGTTGCCAAAAAGTTTTGTTCAACTATAAAATCTAACGAGCATGATCTGTATTAAGAAGCAGTAGTTATACTTCTAAATAGCTAATACAAGTTTTTTACAGTACAGTCTAGTTCAAATTACGAATTATGCAGCACATTCAATAAAAACGGCACAAGCCATGTGCATATCAGCGGTAGTAATCAGTCAGTTATTCTGTTGATGCACATAAATATTTAATTCGCAACGGCCAAGGTTATTTCTTCTTTTTCACCCCATCATTTTTTATATACGGCTTAAAATAAAAATAGCAGTGAAAATTTAAGATAAAAAAGTTTATAACGCCTTTTTTAAACCAACAGTAAAGTGATTTATGCGTAAGATCAACAGGTCTGCAGTACGTGGAGTAATGCTAGCCTACATTTGGCCAACTTTTCCTAAATTACATAGATGTTATCGATGTCAAAACACATGATCCATGGATTAAATTGTGGAAAGATTGATTATGTTTGAAATTTGACAGTTAAAAAGGAAAAAGTGGGATTTCCATTAAGAAAAATAAAAATATTGAGAATAGCAATTGCCACACCGAACTGATTTAATAAAATCTCTGCTTTTCTACATCAATTATCAATTTCCTTTGTTGATAATGATAAAGCAAGGGGTTTCTATTTTCGGAAATATGTTAACCGCAACTCAGTATTGATAATATATTATAACAAACACATTCACATCGTAACCATAACGTACACATGTACAGGACACGTATAACACTGTTACTGTGAAAATAAGATTACAGATTTTTAGACAAATATTATTTTTGTAATTGAAGTATGTATTATTCTAAATAAAGATCAAACTGTTATTGAATTCTAATGAATATAATGTATCAATATAGAAGAAATGTAGAACAATTAGTTTACTTATTTTATCGTTTATTTGTTTGCAGAATTGCGTTCCCCAACAAATGAATGTTTCTCAATATGAATCTTTCAGGTTTGGGAACGTAACCAAGGTAGAAAAAGATACAATTTTTAGTCTTTTTTAATAACCCAAATACGTTAAATGGCACGAAAGATGACTAGAGAAATAAAAACAAATTTTGCTTTGGAGAGATTTTAGAATCACTAGTGCTTAAAGCAGCGTTTCTCAACCTTTCAGTATTTGTGAATCAATTTTCAATCATAATTTTCATCTCCTCGATCCCTCCCATACAATAATAATGTATCCCAATAGTAATGTATTTGATTATTTTGACACGAAAATTACACTACAATCTTAACCAAGAATAAGTAAATTTATTGATATTTGGCATCGTCGATCCTCTGTATTGAGAGAGCTGGAAGCGACGCCTCTGTCACAATTATCAGTGTAAATGCGTATTGTATTTTTTATTAAATCCAAAATATTTTGTTTCCTTTCAATAAAATAATCAATGTTTTAAATATTTTCTTTATGATATGCTCGCGCCTCCCCATTAGTGTCCCCCCCCCCCCTCCCAAGGGATGCTACTCGAGACTCGCTGCCTTAAAGTATCTTGAATTAGTGTCTATAGAATACTATTTTTAGATGTTTTTAGCAAATGTACAACGGAAATGTACAAATGTAATTAGTAATTTAATTAAAGTTCTCTTATACAAAATGTTGATATCTAAATCCGTTAATTAAATAAATTTAGATTAATTAAACAAACAAAAATTATCTTGTATTAGAGATATGAATTTATACATACAAATGTGTAATAAGTGTCCAGGAACAGCCAAGGTAATTGGAAATGTAAATTATGAACACCGTAAATGATTCACACCTTGATTTGTAAACATTTTTAGTAAAATATAGTGAGTTTATAATAAACCCTTTTCTTGTTCACATTATACGTATATACATCAATAGTCAGTAGCCAAATATTAAGTTCTCCCACTCCGCAGAAGGGCGCTTTCATGGCACAAAATATTATTATTGAGTGACTACTCCCCGCACTTTTTTCCTCTTAACATTATAGTTTACATTTTACAAATCATTAAAAAGATCAAAGTATTAAATAACTTTTAAGATGCCAGATTTTTTTTACATTGCATCAACTTTTAGACTCGTGAATATGCTTTTTGCTTCCCCGTAACAAAAAAAAAAAAATTGAATTTGTGTTTTTGTCCCCATATAAATAAGACAAAGAGTCGCAAAGAGAAGTGTATGTTACAACTCATATCGGACTACAAGTGTATCTCAAAGCTCAAGTCACGAGTGAAAATACAATTAAAAAATAAATATTGTAAAATATTATTAGTTGGTTTAATGGCATGGCTTCAGAGACAATTCGCCATAACGTTTTAAAAAATTATAATTTATTTATTTGCGCAAACCCATATACAGTCTCACACAATCCCTGTTTCACATGAGAATTTTTTTGTGAACAAAATTGATGTTTGCTTAAAAATTAATGCCGAATGGCATGCGCATGTGCACTCACACAGCTTGCTTCTTCTTTTAATTTCTAACCCATTTCAGTGTCGATCAAAGTGTTCAGTATTCTTAGTTCCCTTTGTGTTGTTATTATTCGTTATTATTAAAACAAGAATTTATTGTTTAAAAAGTGCCGTAAAAGGTAAAATAAACATCAAACCAAAATAAAATCAAATACTTAGTTATATGTACAAATTATATCAACTTTGCATCAATTTTTGACATAGTGGTAGACGACTTTTTTATTTTTGTAAAGCAAATAATATTCAGAATAATTATTGTTGATAACAATACATTGAAATGTCAAGTTTGATATAAAGGAATAATGTTGTACAAGCTTGGTAAAATTGGAAAAACTCAAACACGTCAACTTAAAGTATTTCAGCTAAATTCTTTCCTGCTGCATTACTAACTAATCTAAACCTATTAAATAAACACGAAAAGAAAATAATTTCAGGATTTTCACCAAGATTATACGCGTACGCGTGAAAAGTAAAAGGTAACATTTTGTCCTGAAAGTAATCCACATTACCATCATCTTTGGAAGCTCCTTTAATTTTATTAATACACGGTTGCGGTTTGTTCTGTAATTAAATAACATTTAAAAAAAGTCTTGCAGTTCCCTAGATACTACGCGCTTACAGTTTGATGCTTGATATTGATTCACCATCATCCAATAATGATTAGTTACCATGTCGTTACGCCGCCTCCGATTGATGTAGAAGGTTGTTCTTTTAACAGAAAAACAATATTGTAAACTTATGATATGAACGAATAAGTTCAACAGTGAATATAAAATTAATAATCTTTAATATTGTAAACTATTGTTATTAATTGGTGGAATGGCTATAACGTTTTAAAAAGCAATTTATTTATTTCAACGCAATGTATACAATGTGACACATAAACTCAGCATCACATGGATTATTTTACCCTAATCACTTAAGAAAAATTTCGATTTTGCTATTTGTATTTGCTTTAAAAAAGATGCCAAATGTAATGCGTGTAACCAGTCGCACTTACTATGTATATACTCAGTCCAAACCTCCAAATGCAACATAAACTCTTATGGACCAAATGGCACTTTTACTATCTATAATGATCTACAAATATTGGTATCCCTGTTTTTCATGGCCATGTTGCCGACCGTAACATGTAATTTAATAACATTTAACCTTTTTGTACTATAAAATTATTGTTCGTTTCTTCTACGATATTTTCAAATTAAACTAACTCCATCATAAATCATTACTTTCTTAAAAGTAATGATGAGTATTTTTTATACTTCTATGATTAAAGTTAACTTTATAGAAATTTCTGGCCCTACAAATATCACACGATGTACGGGAGAATATTTTAACATTAAGGTGAATGCCTTATTCTTAACGTAATACTTAATTATTTCTCGGTCACAATTGGCGTTAGTGCAAGTGTTGAAGAAGCGATGAAGCTACGAAAAAAAACACAGTCCGAAAAAACGCGTGAAAAGAAAAGGGCCACAAATATCGTCTTCATATACAGGGTAAGTATTTAGTGTGGGATTGGTCGATTACTCCATTATGATAAAGTACATAAAAAAAGTTATTTATAAAAATTGTAGGCAACGATATACCTACACGTTATTTGGAAAATATGCCGATCTCTACAGGGTGGTTCATAACTACGTGGTAACACAAACATACAATTTTTACGTGGGTCACCCTGTATATTTCCTCACATTTGATTCCTCTTAGAATATGAGGTTGTACATAACCATACAGAGTATTTAAGGAGTTACGACCATTTTTATAACGAAATCGCTATGAAATAAACACTATGTATATGGAGAAGTAATAAATAAATAATTTTTTATTTCCCTATACCTAAATTCATTACTTTCCGAGATATTTTCAATTACCTTCAAATTTTAGGAATACCTTGAATTTGTGTGACTAAAAATAATTTGGATAATAAAGTAACAAAATTATTTTTATACAATAAACAATTAAAACGTAACATAAAATATGCAATGAAGGTAGGCAATTATCTTTGAGAAAACATACCAGGTAGGCTTTGAAAAAATGACAGTTCTCCTATTATTGCCTTCTTAATCAGTGTGTTTTTGTCTATAGGCTTTAAAAATGAATTTTTCTGTAGAAGAACTAATACATATGATTTGGGTATTAGGACAATGTTCGATAAATTATCTACTTGCATGCAGAATATATCAACAGCGATATCCTGAACGACGAATCAAAAGCGTTTGAAAGATTAATGGATCGTTTTGTTCGTACTGGATCAGTCGTATATGAGAAACATGAAAGGAGTAAAAATGTTATAACCGAAGAATAGGAATATGATGTACTGCTAACCGTTACTGAGGATCCTCACAGTAGTACTTTGACATCAACGAGACATTAGTCAAACCTCGGTCGTAAATATACTTCACAAACATAAAATGCATCCCTACCACATACAAATACAATTACGTCAAGAATTGACAGACAATGATTATCCTCGCAGATTAGTTTTTTTGTGAATGGGCTCAGCAGCAAATCCGTGGTGGCCGATTTTTTTTCGATTTTGTGCTTTTTGGCAACATTTCACAAAAATGGAACAGTGAATAGTCATAATTTTCATTACTATGCAACAAGTGATCATTAATGTAGTAATACTCATGGTCAAATTAGATGGTCTCTAAATGTTTGTAGTGGTATTGTTGAGGACTGTGTAATTGTCCCACATTTTTTTGACGGCCGTGTGACTTGATTTTCTCAATCATTTGTCATTGTTACTTCAACACGTTCCACGGAATGTTCGATAAAGAATGTGATTTTTACACGATAGTACTCCAGTTCATCACACTGCCACAATTCACAACCATCGAAATAATCGCTTTCCTGCAAGGTGGGTAGGCAGAGGAGGACCAACTACATGGCCATTTCAATCACCGGAGTTGTCAAAAATTGATTTCTTCACGTGGGGCTACATAAAAAACCGTGTGCACCACAAGTCTCCAACAACACCAGATATGAAAAATATGATAAGAGAAGCTTTTAATAGTATTGATGTACAAATGTTAAGAAATGTAGCCCACTCATTTGAAAATCAAATACAAACTTGCATAGACGTCGTAGGTGAACATTTTGAACATTTACTTGAAACTTACTTTGTGATACGAAATATTCTGTTTAAATCACATTCATCTGCATATTGTTATGGTTTATGTTATGTTTTGATTGTTTATTGTATAAAAATAATTTTGCTACATTATAATCCAAGATTAAATTATTTTCAGTCTCACAAATACATTTGAAGAAAATTAAAAATATCTCGGAAAGTAATGAATGTAGGTATAGGGAATGCTTCATAAAATGGAAGGGTGTAACAAATACAATCTTTTGAGAAAATAAAATATAGGGGAGTGCATTTAAAAAATTTGAGAAAATTGTAATTTTCTTTTTGGCTCACCCTATATACAGATATTCGTCGATGATTTTTGTTACAGTTAGTTTTAATACTAGAACATATTGTCTATCTTATTATGTAGAATAAACAATTATTTATTTATTACTTTTCCATATACATAGTGTTTATTTCATAGTGATTTCGATATAAAAATGGTCATGGTCACGGTTATTTTATTTCAAACATACCATCCGCAATCAACAGTATCCTTTGTGTTGTTAATAATGATGATGATCTACCTAATTTTAAACACAGTACTTTTCAATCTCTTGAAAGTGTGAAAAATGGGATGCAAGAGTATTCTAAAGCCCCAGTTATGCGGCTGACGGTTTGTCGAATGACAAGCTTGGGTAGAAGTTCGTGTTATCGTAATCAAGCTCACCAACTATTAATTATCTTGTGTACCTTTTTTCAATTTTTAAATTCTCCCTAATCGAATTCACGAATGGTACACAATCTACTTGTGTGACGGACATTTTAGGTTCTATCTAACTTCCTGTGCATACAAGTCTCCAATAAACTCTAAAACCTTATCAAAATTCCACGGCTTCAGTTTGGTATTAATTAATTGCACTAGAAACATCACGAGCCTGCGCGAGCCACCACAAGCCTACACGAAACCGAGATTCCGTCTTTGACTCGTGCAAAATCTACAGAGATCGAATGATCACGTGTGGCGCGTGGATCGGCAAACCACGCACCGTGTACTGGGTCTGTATTGAACGCGATGATATAAGATAAAGGCATACATTTTTACGATGCATCAGAAAGTTCAGAGAAGAAGGTACTTTCATTCTATTTCAAATTATATGCTTTTAAAATAATGTCGAATTAC
The DNA here is from genome assembly GCA_036346205.1 of Vesta saturnalis. Classification (NCBI taxonomy): domain Eukaryota; kingdom Metazoa; phylum Arthropoda; class Insecta; order Coleoptera; family Lampyridae; genus Vesta; species Vesta saturnalis. The sequence goes on from JARFJB010001840.1 coordinate 1,890,564, forward strand.
ACATAATTAAAAATGTTTACTTTTTAGGTAAAAATAAGCATGTGGTGATACCTCTATTAAAAGTAGTAGGCAAACATTCGTCTAAGGACCCAATACAGGTTCAAAATCACCAAGTCGTTTTGGACTGTGATTTGCCTTAGTCTGTACCTACTGGGGGTTTCATTCGTCGCGCGGAACTTACAAAAAGAACACTGCTGATATGCATACGGAAATAGATGCAGGTACTTAGAAAAAGTGGGTTATCGATAAGCTTCCATGCCAAGGAATTCAGTTATCGTTAACGACAGCGCTTTTATCATAACAGGAAGATAGAAAGGATTCCAACAACGGCGTGGCAAAAAGAACAATTTGTCGATGGACTCAGTAAGAAAGAACCAAACTGGCTGCAAAAAATAAAACAAAAAAAAATATAATCAAATTGTCATTTTGTCAGTTTGCTCCTTTCGTAGGTAAAATATAACGTTATAAGTTCCACCTGATCGATTGTCTTATGGTGTTGTTCGTTCACATATCAAGGCAACTGCTGGAGCAGTATCAATTCCATGTAAAAGGTAATCCATCTATATCATCATTACTGTAGATCTCCAGCCCCATATAAAATTCACACATCTACTTGGCGTTTCTAGAAAAATACATTTCGAAGTGTCGATTCATACAGATGAAGGGTAGCTCTTTTCGCTATATTCATAATTTAAATATTTAAATTTAAATGAGAAATATATATTGGAGTTAATTATTTTGTCATACCGTACCTGTAGTACTATAATCAGGCATACGGTGTTATAAAACAGGACAATAATCTATCGGCATAATAAGTCTGGTAAGCATGCCAGACTTAAATGTAGACCAAATTCAACATAAAATTTAATAAAAACAAGCATTAGTAAATATGTTCGAACACTAAGCATAACCTAATACCAAAAAGGTGTTTACAACAGATACATTACACCCAGAAACTACTTTTTCTAATATTTTACGAAAAGGTTTCATCTACCACAGTAATAAGAGAAGCAATTTAATCTAAGTTCGATAATCAAGTTACTGAATTATACGAGGATAGGTACCTTTTTACTTCCATAATAATATAATATTAAGGTTGTTAGCGATTAATAAAAGGTTTAACCGTGTAACAGTGTAGTTTAATATTCCTTTCAATTTAGTAAAAGTTGTAAGCAATGACTGAATAATTAAATATGAAGAACCATTTTGTATAAATATGTGAATGTGGGCGAAATGCAACGCAAAAGCTAATAAAAACAAGTCTCAACACTATAAACATAACCTAATACCCAAACACCCTACGATTTAATTTTCATTAGAAGTTTTTGACTCTTCGCCCGTTTTACAAAAATTCTTCAACTACCTAATAAGAATAGTTAATCAAATAGAAGCTAGTTTCTGTAATATATTTACTTTATTGTATTGGATATACCTTAATTTTACTTTTCATATTAATTCTCCACTTTTATTTTAATCCTAAAAGACTGTTATATGAATTTTCCTAGAATACCTAGACAAAATTCCGAAATCAATCCAAAAAGTTAAATGCACATAAAAATAACTGTAGTATTACATACAGCGAAGACCAATGAACTATTTACCTCAGTTGTTTTCGTTCCATTGTTAGATTGGTGAGGCCATATGAAGCTTTAAGATCAATAGTGATTTGTGAATGAGGGATAAGGGTGGTTTGATCAATTACACAACAGGGGTAATTTGATCACGGCTATACATAGAAACCATCAATCTGCATTACAGATTTCTTTATATTTGCTTTTTTAATGTTTAAATTCAGTTTAAGATTATTGGTAGTTCTAGAATCCAACTATTTAAGGTGAGAATTTGAGTGTATAAAAACAGATGATCTGGTGTTCTAAGTTCTCGTGAGTACTAAGAAAGTTTTTCTGTAAAGATGTCGTAAACAACATAATCGTATATTATGCGTAAATAAATCAGTGTATATATTGTCAGTGTATGTCTTCTTTTCATTTAACCTATGTGAAATTTATCCACGGATTTCAGCCACCAATTTTTTTTTCGATAAAATGCTTAATTCTGCTAAAAAAACGAGATTATAACCTTTCTGATGGGAGATTTATAGATTTTGTAGACATTTCCACCCAAAGACACATAAAAAATCATTGAATCATGAATTGTTATAAACAAAAACAACAGGCGTTACTACTAAATAAAAGAAAATAAAAAATATCTGGTGTGGAACAACAACGACCATTCAACCTACAAAGTGGAAATTGAAAGAAATGATAAGTTGTAATAATTTTTTTGGATAATTATGCAACCTCTTTTTTAATACGTTCATAACGAAAATGTGCAACATCGTAAAAAAAACAAGTTGAAAATGCTCTTTTAGCATTGCCAGATCGAACAAAATTGCAGTGCAAATACAAACTAATAATTAATTAATAATTTTTATATTTGGACCCCCGAATGGTGATCCTTTTTATTTTTAATCCTCTTTCAAAATCTGAAGTCAGATTTTAACACAAATAACCACGCATGCACTCACGCAAGGACCCGGACGCGCACGAACACGCGCGCGCACACACTTTTTTATTCGGTGAAAACAATAATCTATGTCAGATGGACGTTTAAAATTTCATCTCAGATAGAGGTTAATAGAAATCTAGGTGCTAACTTGAAACAAGCTCAAAAGCCGTTCGCTTCTATAAAAATATCAATAATACCGTTTAAGCATTTTCAATCTTATTTAATTAATGTTTAATGCATTTTGGCTTCCTATTAAAATACTTTATAAAGAAAAGGTATGTGAAATTAAAATATCTTTAAAAAATGTCTCCACATTTTCTTATAAAGGTAATCGTTATTCAAATATTAAAATAGATTGAATAAACACTAAAGGCGCGTTTCGCGAAAATGTTTCGCTTCGTATATACCTCGTACTCACACCGAAACTTATTTCGCGAGTATGTTTCGTCGTGAGCCATTCGTCAGTCGGTATTTATACGCGCATCACAGAGCCTCGCTTTCCGTGTTTCTTGCAGTGTAAACGTTCAAGTGTTTCGCGCCAAAAATGAACCAGGAGGACAGCATCTGCCTCATTGAACTTTACGCAAAGTATCCATTTTTATGGGATGCTACAGATAAGGTTCACCATAACCGCATGAAGAGAGAGGATGCTTGGAAGGAGTGCAAAAATGCAGCACTCTGTCCCTATCTTAAAGGCGAAAATGAAAACCTTGATGGGCTCCTATAGGAGCAAGACGTCCAGGGAGAAAAAGAGCAGTCACTGGATCCGGTATGAGAATTTTTATTATTTTATACTTTGTATTAATATTTACCTGTATGTATGTTTGACTTTTTGTAATTGTATCACGCATGCATACTGGTATCATACATCAAGATAACACTATTTATTATTATTAATATTAAATTTACAGGTAGCGATGATGTATATAATTCTAAATGGTTCGCCTACAAATGCTTTGATTTTTTAGTTGATAAAGACATCCCAAGGGAAACTGTGAATACCGGTAGTGAGGTAAGTGAATTCCTAATATTGGTCCTGCCACGGCAACGGGTGATTCAAAATAAAATGATTAGCTAAATGCAAACGGACCTCTTCGAGCTGTGCGGATGCCCTTCGCGGAATATTGCGGATTGGAAAGAACGATGTCATTGGTGCGTCATTGCGCCATCTACCATTTATAATCTCACCATTGTTGTCAGTATCGAAACCTCCAGGAGATGTGTACGTTTCGTGTGAAGTACGTTTGTGTAGAAAGTTATGTAAATAAATGGTTGCTAAAGTAACTTTTGTTGCTATTTCTGGTTCCACAAGTAGATGTTTTCTCAATACACGAAATACTGAACTCATTATCCCAAACGCATTCTCCACGACGCGGCGAGCTCTAGAATGACGGTAATTAAATGCACATTCCGATGAACGTACCTCGGGATTACCCTCAAATGGTTTCATCGTGTACGCTTTGTCACCTAATACGTAATATGGTACTTACATAGAATATGGAACTTGCAAGACTTCTGGGGGAGGAATATTTAATTTGCGTCTTTCGAATTTATTGTACAATGTTGTATTTTTGAATACACCACCGTCCGATATCCGCCCTTGACATCCTCCATCAACATAGATAAAATTGTAGTCTGCGTCGACTATTGCAAACAGCACAATGCTAAAAAACTTTTTATAGTTGTAGTATTCAGTTCCTGAATTAATAGGTGCTTGTAAAACAATCTGCTCTCCATCCATAGCCCCGACGGCGTAAGGAAATTGCCACTTTCTTTCAAATTCGGAGGAGATCTGAAGCCACTCTTGTGCGGTAGATGATATCTGAAACCATAACAAAATATTTGTTTAACCTCGGGCCGAAAAGAAAGACCTAACAGTTGTTTGTTTGTTTTGTTTCAGGAACACTGCCAAATGGTAGTTCCTGTAACGCCAACTTCGCCTTCGGTCACCCCCGCAGTGAATACATCTGAAACTACATCTGAAACTACATCTGAAACTACTACATATGCAACTACTACATCGGCAGCTACTCCATCTTCGACCACACAGCAGCAGATGTTACAAGAGACTACCTTTCCTGCTCCAAATACTAACAGGAGACAGAGAACTGGCATCAAACTTAAGGCAGCTGAGCAAGAGTCAGACTCAAAGATGATGCATGACGCTATGCAGATCTTAAAAGTCATCGCTTAATTCATCTAATGATGCGTACTACACCTATGCTTTGAATTTGGCTAATGAACTACAAAAATACGACCAGAACACGCTGGCGCACGTCAAACGAGCCTTCGCTAATATTATATTTGAAGCAGATATGGGAATGTATTTCGTTTCTTCATCATTTGGCTATGGTTTACGAATACACATCCCACACAGTTCGCCCTCTGCGCCGTCAAATAGTTCACATGATTATAGGAGCCAAACGTCCACTTTTCCATCAAACACCCTCCACACACCATCAGATACCTCGGAAAATATCATTCCAGAAGTCGATATAGAATCTGTATTATTAAATATTTGAACATTTTTCTTCTCAAGAAATGCAATAAATAAATGTAGTAAAACTATATAAAAAAGAATGAGTTCTTTTACCTTTACATATTCCTGAAGTAACTGAACCAAAGCATCGCAAACTTCTGGAATAATTCTTGATATTGTGCTTTTGAATATTCTGAAGAGATATTGTAGGCTACTGTAGGAATCCCCCGTGGCAAAAAATCTCAAGCAGACAGTCAACCTCTCTTTCACAGTTATCGCCTCTCATGTTGGTATTCATTTTTATTATTTTAGGACCCACTAGAGATATGAGCTGTTCAAAGTTTTCTGTGGCCATCCAAGTAAAGTTTCGAATTGTATCTTCACAAGATTCCGCTGCCATATCCCTCAGGAGTCCATATTAAATTCTTCGACGGAATATTTCTTTCGACCACCATCGACGTATTCTTTTATTTCTTTTTCTTTTCTTTCTCAATACAATCATCATCATAACTGCACGCGCTTTTAAATTCCACCTTAGGAATTGTTTGCCGCCAAATTACGTCTGGTACCAAAAAAATTGCATACATCATAATTAATCCTTTGTTGATTGATTAAAACAAGAGAGCCATTTACAGTGCAAAAGGAATTTAAAAATTGCAATGTTACCAGTTGTCATCCTTATGGAGCAATTATCATTACTTATATGTCATCAAGCACCAAAATTCTAATAAGGCAGTCGTTAAAACGACCTAACACTGACCAGAATATAGGTTTATTGTTAATAAGAGCAACAATTTCCTTAAACAGGTTTAAAATGTATTTATAAATAAAAATTTGGAACATATCAAATTCTAATATAGTCTGACAACACTGTGTGTACTTAAAATTAATTTCGTTTTTGTGGTTATGTTATTCTAGTTTCACTTTATAATTAATATTTCCTTTAAAAAATCCTTCACAGCTTTCGATCATTGTCTTGTAGAAACTGTTCGTTTCAGAAGACGCCCGTTTGTCCTTTGTTAGTGTACAGGTATAAGAACATTGATCTACTTCATTGTAAATAAATATACATATTAACGTTTCAGAACAAACTTTATTATGGAAAAAGCGCAGACTTTTAAAAACCAAAAAGGGAAAGCAATTAGGAGTGGTCAGAAGCTAATGGGTTATCATGTTTATTTGAAAAATGCGGAATGAGTAAAACCTCAGCGGTGAAACTGAAACTAACTGCTACCGAACTTGGTATCGGACAAAACACTGTATGGAGTTTGATTAAAGAAATTGAAGGTTCAGGTACTGCACGTTCACCAAATAAGTCTAGAAAATGCTGAACAAAATATGACAAACTTCAAGAATTTGAAAAAATTGCTACACGACGACATGTTCATGCATTTTATTTTTGAAATGAATTACCAACCGTACAAAAATTATTGAATGTAATTAATAATGACGATTCACTTCCAAACTTCAGCCATTCATCGTTATATCGAATACTTCTAAAGTTAGGATTTAAATAGGGCAAACGATCACGAAAAACTATGTTAATTAAAAAACCTGAAATTACTCTTTGGAGAAGAAGATATTTAATGTCAATTTAAAAATATAATGAAGAGAGAAAAATGTATTACATTGATGAAATATCGGTTAATGGACAACATGTGGAAACTAAAATGTGGCAAGATAGAACAATTACAACTGCAAGACAGGCACTATTTCAAGGTCGCTCTACAGATATAAGGAGCCCATCAGGCAAAGGGAAACGTTTAATTGTTGCTCATATTGGTAGCGACACAGGATTTGTTGACGGGGCTTTATCGATGTTTGAATCGAAAAAAACTGGTAAGTTTGTAATTTCTTTGTGTTTTTATTATATCAATGATTTTCAGGAGATTATCATGAAGATACGAATGGCGAGGTTTATACACAGTGGTTAGAAAGTATATTACCAAATTTGGAAGAAAATTCTGTTATAGTAATAGACAATGGATCTTATCATAGCATAAAATCTAAGAAAGTATCAACACAAAGTAGGAGAAAAATGACATTGTCAATTCGCTTAATTGTAAGGCATTGAAACTTGTGGTGATTTGTTAAAATTGGAATTGGTGAAACGCCATCGCATTTCACATCCTCATACCTACGTTAATGATGAAATGGTGAAAAATAGTGGAAGGAACATATTAAGATTACCATCGTATCGCTGTAATTTAAATCCAACTGAATTGGTATGGGCACAAGTAAATAATACAACATATAAAATTGGAGATGTGAAAAAGCTTCTTAATGATGGAATTGCTATAGTAACTGCGGAACACTGGTGAACTTGTGTTCAGCATGCACTGGATGAAGAACAATGGATGGGGAATTTAGATGGCATCGTAGAAGATATTCTGGAGAAGATTATTCTTAATCTAGGGTCAGATAGTTCGAGTGATGATAGTGTTCATGAAGATATGGATATAGATGCTTAACCAACATGAAATGCCTGGTCCCTTTTACACGAATATTGTATACTTATACGTTTTGTTATATTTTATTTGTATGAAATATAGGAAATACTGTTTGTAGAATATCACAGTTTAAGACATTTTTGTATCTATCATTTTTTGTCTATCTCATCGGGAAAGTTGACCAAAAACGGCCGTTGAAAATATTAAAAAAAAATTTTTTATTAAATTAAAAATATTATTTTGAATTATTACAATAAATATATACATTTATTTCATTAAACTGTTCTTTTGTTCATTATGGCAATGCAGCTTGCGCATTCTCAACTGGTTTAATTCCTTGTACTGAAGAAAAACCTTCATAGTTTTTAGTAGGCTCTGTTACCGTTATTCAAATTTGCCCCCATATATACATTAGAGAAATGTAAACATAACTTGAATTCAAGCGCCCTCTACTTTATTCTTATTTGGGTTCAAGTGTAGGTATCTTTGAATTATGCAGCTGTTATTTGAAAAAATCAAAGAATGCTTCTAATAAACCCCCCTCTTCGCCAATGCATTTCTCTTAAAATCTAATCAACTGCAGGAGAAATGAAATGAAGCTTAAATACAAAATTTTAAGTACGTACGTATTACGGTTCTGGAGTTTGTTAAAATCGCAAAAAAAGCTATCCACTAAGTTCAAGGCCCAAAATTTCTAGAAACTTTTGTTATATATGTTACAGACCGTATGTATAATGCAGACCGTATAAAAACTGCCTAGACCGTATATAAAAGGACTACCGACATTCGACCGTATGCAGAATAAACATTTGTTTCACACACAGTCTAGTGCATGTATAAAAGGTCTCGTCAATTTATATACGGCCCAATTAAATCTAGACCATATGTATTCAAAATCAGAATCTGCTAGGTATTATTTTATTTTACGAATTAAGTGAATTCAACAACAGGCTTGGTTTTTTTGTTTGCGCAATAAGCAAAGTATTCCATTAAAAAAGAGTAAAAAAAAAAAGGAAATTAAATCTACGGTAACTAACCTAGGTTACCGTAGATTTATTTTTTATAAAAATTAAGTCCAAAATACGTCACAATCAAGTGAATTCAACAACAGACTTGGTTTTTTTGTTTTATAATACACTTCGTAAATCTTACAAAGACAATAAACACCACGCGACGTTATAAACATACGGTCTAAAACTGAATAGTCTGTATGTATTCGGTCTAGTCCATGTATGAAATATCAAGTTAATATCAAATGTAGGTCGTATACAAACGGTCTAGACCATATACTTACAGTCTGATTTCATATATGATCTGTAACATATACAGGTTGTGGCGCGAAGAGTTTTGATTAAAAGTAATGGCGGATACAGTTATGTTAAAAATCTGAAATTACCAAGCTGTAGGTTTTGGATGACGCTGAGTTCAAATATAATATTGTCCAGAATGTGGCACTTCCGGTTATACCGGAAGTAGACGTCAATTCTGTTATTTTAAATAGAACCTAATATTTTTTATTTTATTTTCGAATTCTACACGAAATTCTAGATAAAATTTGTGCAGTTGGGTGGCATCTTCAGCGAGAACTGTCAATTCTGTATGGAAATGCTATCCTGTTCAATGGATCCTCATTTGACGTCGGTAGTTCGGGCAAAATTTAGTTGTCTTCACAAGAAGCTTGCTTCAGAAATATTTGTGAGAAATCTGGCATTAATGAAAGATGCTTTACAAGAACTTTCCAATCTGTCAGTGAAACTTCAGAGACAATCTGTAACAATCGTCGATAGTGAACGTTGGATCAAGCAAACTGTGAATATCTTCAAAAGTATAAAGAAGATGGAGGGCCAAACTACAACAACTTTTGTGAAATCTTTAATAACCATCTAGATAATGAGGAAGTTCAAGTGATATTCAAAGGTGTTTCTGTGAGCTCAGCAACATCACAGCCACTTGAAATTGTTCCTGCTCAAATATACCAAGCTCTAATCGCCAATGTTAGCAATCGCTTTCCAGATATCGAACTTAATCGTATTGTCAAGCCATTATATCGTGAGTATTGGCCAGATAGCGGTGACGAACTAATTTTGTTTGGTCTTCAAGAATTGAATCAACTTGCCAAAAAGTTCAACTGGGGTGTTGAAGAACGCACCAAGCTTTTGGATAAATATCGAGACTGGAAAACCTGTCCAGGCTAGGCCTGAAAAGATGCTTGTCCAAGTTGAAGCTCTTCCAGTTTCAACCGCTGAATGTGAAAGACGCTTCTCACTCATGAACTTAATAAAAACATTGCTTCGTAATCGGCTTTGAATAGAACATGTCAGTGATTTGATGTTTATTTCAGTTAATGGACCAGAGCTACTTGAGTGGGATCCACTTCCATACGTTCGTTAATGGATTAAAGCTGGAATTAAGTTCTCCACCGAAAGTAAAACCAGACCAGCAAAGAAAGAACAAATGAAGAAGAAGGCAAGTTCGGTTTTGTTTTGATTTAATAATTAAACGTCGTAAAAAGGATTCTATGGGATTGTGATTTTTGAATAACATGATTTTGGATTTCTAACAATCTTGTAATTGTTTTGTCAAAAAGAAATGTTGGTTACAGAAATAATATTTTACTGAAAAAATGCCCCCCACCCCGGGTCAAATTGCCCTCTGCAACATATGGGTGCCCTCTTGAAAAAAATTGGGCATACTTTGCCTTCAACACGCAATTCCAACACCGCCGTTTGCTAGTTTATATATTTTTTATTTAATAGAAAGGCCTGTTGTTTCTGTTTGTAAAAAAAGTGTTTTGACACTAATTTCCATTCTCAATAATATATTAATTTTTATGGCAATCTTGGATGCATTAGTGATTTTTTTAAGTTGTGTCGACAAAACCTACATTTATGCTCCATAAGATACGTGTAATATTTTCGTGGCTAACTTCACATAAGTTTCCATTGATGGCTAAACGTAACATAATTATTCCATAAATTCCTAAAAACGTTTCTAAAAATAGAGTTTATACCAATTTATATAAAAACTATAGATATATTTATTATACTTCGTGATTTAAACAAAAAAGTAAATTAGCTAAAGAATTTGGGAGTTTAGCAATTATTTATCCGATAAACTTTTGAAAAGTATCTCAAGGTTAACATACTAGTCAACAATACACTCAGTTGCTATCTCTTGATTGTGGTAATAAGGTTAAATGTTAGGTCAAAAAACTATAGATATAATTTAAAATGCAGCTATCTTTTTTGTACATGTTTTAATTCATAAAACTTTCAAATCCGTCAAGTTTTTGGAAATGTGCAATTACAACATAAATAAATGTATGGAATATTGAAGCTTTTCAATATTAAAAATAAAAGTTAATTCATATGCAACTATTCCTGACATGTTTTCCCGGAAATTGAAGCATATATTTAAACACACTAATGTGTAATCGAGTTTAGCACTATTTTTAAACTTTTAACGTTTTCATTTTATTTCAAAATTATAGTTCGGATCAAGGTAAACCTACAAATTTAAAATTGAACGTATAGTCAGATAGCAAAATTAAGTAATGCTATTTTAAGTTTTTGTATACGTATATGTACATGAAATCTTCATTTTTTTTTAAATAGTAGAGGATATAAGTTTCACATCCCCATGTATTAGTTACCTTCATGAATGAATTCATCATATCGTTCGTTCGGTTTTTGTGAATTAGGTATCCCAAATTAACAAGTTTCCATGTTGAGATTTACATGTAAGCTGATGGCGCAAATAAAGTATATTGCAGAGTTTAACAAAAGACACGCTTACACACAAAGTTAAACGATTCTTTCTTACGTTTTTACGTTTTCTGATAACTTTTGATATACTCGTAATTAAATGTGTTAATTTGTTAATATTATTACTAAAAATTTCCATGCATGGATTTTTCATTATAAGTTATATTGCGACAATATAACATTTTATGTTTTACAATGCAACCTGTAGTATGCGTTGGTAAAAAACATTTCACAGTAAAATAAATTAATTTATATTTATTTCAAAAAAAAGTTAATGTTATGAAAATTTTGAGATTAAAGTTGACGGTTGTCAAATTTTATACATGAGATGTATATTTTATATATTTCGCATTATTGTTTATATCTATGAAAACGAACACGTTAATTACTTATTACTACTAAATTGTTAGAAATACTATATAAAAATGAAACTAAAACAGAATTTATTATAATTTTAATAAATCCTTTCAACAAAGGTTATGCGAAATTGGGTTTTTGAAAAAAAAAAATTTTTATAATAAATGAAAAGATCATATATATGTTTTATAACAAAACTCTTTTTAGTTTTTTTTGCTCTAATTAAAAAGTTATTAAATTAAAAATACATTTTTGAACCCAGTACCGGAAACCCGTCGACAGTTCCCGAACAAACCAGAGCGTGCGTGACGTCACAATGTCTATTTTTACTTATCGTAGCATACAGCTGATCGTGCTTGTTTCGTACCATTATGTACGAATACTCCAAAAACAACTCACCAAAAATTTTCTAAATGTTCCACAAGATGCTAAACATCGAAATAAATGGTTCAAGCAGTTCGACGACCTAATCCCAAAACAGCAACACATTTTTGTAGTTGTGGAGATCTTTTTGATGTAAGTATTTTATAATAATATTGTAATTAATAATTATTTATGTAAACGTATAAACTGAATAAATAGAATAGAATAGATAATAAAATTTTTTAACTAAACTCCTCCAAAATCATAACTTTTAAAAATCATAGTACCAAAAAAATTTCTATGAATAATTTAAAACGATTAAATAATAAATTTGTACACGGTTATTGAATGGTTTCGGTTTAATTTAGTATTTCATATTTTAATTACGCGCTAGGTTATGTACTATACGAAATTGAAAGTGTATATAATGGCGGTTCTTCCTTTGTTATAATGTTATTTAAATAATTCTCATGATTTGATGTTTTTTTAGCTAAAAGAAGACATGGAGAACTATATTTACTATACTACGATGGGAAGTAGAGAAAAAATTAAAGTTCATGTAGTATCGCACAAGTTTAGTTTTAGTCAATTTACATGTAGGAGCCGTACTATCGAGAATTAATTTAAGATTATGACGTCACAAACATGGCGACCAATCGTGGCGCGATTGTAGTGGCGTGATTCTTTTTAAAATTTTATCAATTTTAAATTGTTTATAAGTCAAAAAAAAATTTTTAACAGTTTTTTGCATCACTATTAATGTAATTTATGGTAAAGTTTTAAAATACATAAAAAACAATGGATACATTTTTTTTTCAATAACCCAATTGTCATGTCGTTTAGCAGATGTCGAGCTGACATCTGTTGCTTTGATATCATGTTTGTGACGATAATGATATGCTACGTATAACCTAATAATAAAAATTGCAACAATTTAATATATCTTCCCTGTTTTCTCAAATTTATACAGAAACTAAATTAAATTTTAAAACACATATTTTGGGTAATTAAATCGTGTGTTTTCTTTATTTATCTTTTATGTGAATTTAAACGTTTCGATAACAATTACAGTTATCGTCCTCAGTAAATGGTAATATATTTAAGAATTACCTGAGATATTAAAACAAATTTAACACGATTTAATTACCCAAAAGATAAGTATTTTAATTATCTGTGATAATCGTGAAAGTTTACATTTTCATAAACTAAATTTTAGTAAACTTTTACGATTTAAACTCATATTTACAAATATGTACTTATGTACTTGGGTTAATAAATCGTGTATTTGAAGATAAATTACTTAAAATGTATGTGTTTCGATAACAATTACAGTTATCACCGTCAGAAATAATAAGTTTAAAAATGAATTAAAAGTGTCAAATGCATAAAATCTGAAAACACAATGAAGAAGTCTGCTATATCAATGAGGTGTATGTATTATCCTTGAAAATGACATTTAGAACATATCTCACAATGAAAAGTGCAACATAAAACAAAAACAAATTTAATAAAATTTAATCATGTTGGTGCATTGTTATGAACAATTAAATTTAAAAATGGTAAAAACATTCACAACTAAAACTTGACATACCAATTACAGATCTAATCAAACCACAACAAATCCAACAAGGAAATTATAATTTTACGTTACTACTTACGATACATTCACACAAAATATTTACATTTAATGTAATTTTAATTTTAACTATACGTAGTAAAACAGTGCAATACTGTGATGACTATACATATTTAATTGATAAAACATTTACTTCAAGGTCTCGGAAAACACAGTATACACTTATAGATAATAAAACTTAAAACATTAGTTATTTAATCGGAGCTTTTCTTCTTGTCTGTTGAACTTATTTGAATGTTTACATATCTCAATCTGCTGCTAACTGTAAACAAATATAATACTGAGTTCGCATCGAAAAAATCGATATCAAATAAATGGCATAATTGAAATTATACACATACGCTCAGCTACTACAGCCTTCTCTAGTTAATTCAATCTAAAAAATCGCATATATTCTTGACGTCTAGTATCAGAGCTACATTTTGTGGTAACAACGTATACTTCCACAAGAATAAGACAACTTATACACTCTAGAACCTAACAGTGAATTTGAAATATCTTCAGGTGATGTGTGTTATTTAATATGTAAGTTTGAAGATTATTAGCATCTTTAACGAATAACCACTAGCATGTAGTGATATATTTAAATCACGACATTTAATATGATAATATATAAATTTAGCATGGCAAACTCATAATTACTTATGAATGTGAATAAAATAGTATACGAACATCATGGAAAGCCTATTTTTCTCAGAATATAATTCATATTCTTCGGACACTCACTTCGTAATATACTATTTCTTTTTTCTTCTGGTATACCTAGTATATAAGAGTCTCGAAATACACGTTATTTGGGAAATTTGTAAATTAAACCGGCAACCTTTACAGTGTTAAAGTGGACAAATTTGCCATTTCATTTATTAGTTTTTTTGCCATAGCAGTTTTAAAATAAAATTGTTTGAGAAAAAAGTACATTCTCTCTGAAAAACCGGCGTTTCAGATTATTTATGACAAAATATGCAGTGTTTCAGAATGTATAATGTTCAACCTTCCGATTGATATACGTTATTTATAAATGCTTGTTTTATTATCGCAAAATAAGTAATGATTTTTCGGAATTCTGGAATGTACATAATTCTTCTTGAGAAATTCATGATTAGAAGAGACACAAAATAGGCCATTAGTAACGCTGTATTTTTTTGACATCAAAATTATCTAAAGAAGATATAAAAATCAGTATCATTGTGATATAGAAAACATCTGGCATTTATCGAATTAACCAAGAAAATCACCAGCACATTTTGGGACAATATAAAGGGTGGTTTTCATTTTCTGTTGTAATTTTCTATTTAAATAACAACAGTTTAAATAATTCAACAGATATGCGTAATAAAATTGCATGTAAACATTGCAATAAAGTGTCTGAATCACACTTACTGGTTTCATGTAGCGTCTGAAAAGAGAAATTTTACCATAATTGTGTAGGAATAGGAATTACTATGAATGAAATACGTGTTCTCAACGCTAATACAGGCTACGACTGGACCTGTGTCAATTGTAGGCCTATTGCCAACGATTTAAAGGATTTAAAGGAATTAATCATCAGCTTGCAACAAGACATTAAGGAATTAAGAACTTAAAATTCTCAACTAAGCAAAAGCTTCGAAGAGGTCATATCTGAATTATGTGAACGTCAAAAACGCAGAAATAATAACGTCATGTTTAATGTATTCGAACAGGACCAACACAAATCTTCTGTGGAACGTATTAATCAGATAAAGCTGTAGCTATAGGAATTATTAGTTGCATTGCTCCTGAGCTACCCCTGAATAACACTACACCAGTAAGATTAGGAGTGTTTTCTGCATCCAAAATACGTCCGATTAAGTTAAGATTAGATAATGAGGAAGCAGCTGGAAAGCATCATAAGGAATGCACGCAGGTTAAAGTCACATCCCCAATACGGTGGTATTAATATATCTACTGATTGGACCAAGAAGCAGATTAACTGCTACCGGAAGATCAAGCATGAACTCACACCTCGTACTACTCTTCAGTATCTTTAGACAAATTTGATAGTTTTATGGAAGCACTGGAAATGTGGTAATTTCCACATGCAAACAGGGTAGTTATTTTGGGGGATTTTAAGTGTGCCCATTTTGTTTATGAAAGTGGTTGACGGCCGTAAATGAGTAGCCTTTTCTAATTAAGCGAGAATGCAATAATTTAGTTGAAGAAAACCAATATCATCCTTCCTTATTAACTATATAATGCCTCTTTACGTGTTGATTGGAGCTTTTTAGAAGTTTGTTCGCATTAAAATACTTTCATTTTTGATTGACAGGATTGCTTCAGTTCATATATATCAAAAATCTAAAATGTGAATTTTGTTGTAACATTTAACAGTTCAAAAAGTTATTAACAAACGCCCAACAAACTACCAACAAACGAGTGTGTCTAAAATAATTAAACATGTTTACCCTGGAGGAGCTAACTTTACGCTTAAATTATAAAATTGAATTCGGAAAATACTAATAGCCAACAAACGATAAGAAATAGCCAACCAACACCAACAGACGACCTACAACGATCGAAACAAAAAAAAAACGAAAATTTGAACCTTGGGGGACTAACTTTATGTCTAAATTAAAAAATTTAATTAGGAAAATACAGTGATATCAATAGTCATTGATCCAGCTGCTCTTATGAAACATGACGTTAGTAACCATTTGCCGCAACGTATGTGATACCAAAGATAACCTCAAAAATTGACATTTGACGTTTAATGTTTAGGAGGACCCAAATTATTCGAAATTAAATAAAGAACAAAAAAACAAATGTGAAAAATGATTTAATTTATTTTATTCACAATTAGTTTGTAACATACCGTTTTTTAACAATTTAAAGGTTGAAAAGTGAATGATTCTACGGTGACAGTAATGAGATGAAGCGGTCAGTAATGGATCACTTTCCAACCTGTGAGGGAGCTACTATCCATTTAAACTATCAATGTCAAATTGACAACTTGCCAATTTTAATAAAGGGTCAAGAGTATGCAACAATTTTTTCTCACGTGCGTAGATGGAGAGTGAACGCAAGCAGTAGGTGGAAACAAACACGTTTTCTTTAATAAGTGAATTATTGATAACAAGTAACGACAAAGCCAATAGAAAAATAGTAAACATAACATGTATGGCTTCTCATTAAAGAAAAAATTAAAAGTCGCATTGTCACGACCTTCAATATTAAACGAGAAGTCGTGATGGATGTGTTCCAAAATTTTTTGATTTGAACTGTATAATGTTGCTTGTTCGTTAATTGTGAATAAAATCGTATACAAACCTCGACGACAGTATCATACCCCTGTCTCGAGAACTAGTTCACCTCGAGGCTTCGCCTCTCGGTGAACCATACTTCTCTCCACAGGAATGGAACACTTTCCGCCTCAGTATGTAATATACTATTACAAATTGTTACTAACAATTAACAATTATGGGTAACACTACAATTCTGTTCTGTTTAATATTGGTGTACTATCATATGTGTTGCGGCAAATGGTTACTAACGACGTTTCATAAGAGCCCCCTTCATTGCGCTCATGAACATTAAACGTCAAATTTCAATTTTGAGGTTATATTTAGTATAGGCGCACTATCACATATGTTGTGGCAACGGGTTACTAACATCTTGTTTCACACGCGCGGTTGTGTCGGGTATTTTTGATAGCACCGTACTAATAACCAACACACGACAAAAAGTAGCCAACCACCAACAAACGGACAACAATCGATTGCACCAAACGAAAATTGAAAAATTTTCAACTTGGGGGGACTAACTTCACACCGACGTTAATATCTAGACTCTGGTAAATTGTGATTGAGATTGGTATTAGTTTATAGAATATACTGACATCTACAACAAATGTATAACTCCTTTCTACTTCCCGACGGACTGGAAATCATCTTCCACCGTCATGATACCCAGTCCTCACTCAGACCGTACAATACCTTCCCTCCATAGACCTATCCCTCTCTTAAGCTGTGATGTGAGCAAATCTAGCCAGGAGACTTAGAGATGCTTAGAATGCAACGAACTTCTTCCTAACAGTCAATTCGGCTTCTGTCCTAACCGAACGTGTCACGCTCCCTTGTTGAAGCTTCACTACAAAACACTATAAGCTAGACATAAGTAATATACTAACATTACCATGAGCATACTGACAGAAAGAAATGTGGTGGAGTTGATACCTACTCACTAATGTGCTGTTAGAGATATCTGCATGGCCGCTTGGTGGACAGGTGTAAATGTGTAATCGACCATTTAATGTATTTAACATTGAAGATAATTATTACATATTATAATGAATGTACATCTCCTTAAGAAGTATTAATTTGATATTAGACTTCAGTGGGATTTACATCCTCATTTAGAAATAGTCTCTTAACCCATTAACGCCAATTGTAAACAACCGCGTGGAGACATCTAGTAAATAATTTTGAAACTAATTGTGGTGGAAGTTGTCATATGTACAGTTTTCTATTGAGCTTTTACATTTTAGTCAAAACTTCGAATATCGTCAGCCATTTGAAGAAGTGCTGAAGTGTACACATGTCGGATAATCAGGTAAATAATAGTAGAATATATTACAAGTGAGTGAAATAAGCCATTATAAGCAAGTGAGATTTTTGACGCACGAGCGCTTGCGCGAGTACGATAAATTCTCACGTGCTTATAATGGCATTTCACCCACGTGTGATATACGACGTTTTGTCCATTTTTTTTAACGAAAAAGATTATTTAAAAAAAAGTATTAAAAAATCAAGCAGCCAGGTCTTTACTCGCCATATAAAATTTAGTCACTAGTGAACAAAATTTGATTTTAGTCACTGAAAACTAACGTATAAAACACGTGAAAAACTGCAACTGTTGGACAAAAAAATTTATACAGCTCAAAATCTGTCAAAGGCGGTAATATAATATCGTTAGTTACGTTAATTTATACATTTATAAGCATACTTGTGATTTCTTTTGCCATACTAATGTAAAGAATATAAACAACGATAAATATGTTAGGTGTACCTTTTTTAGTACAATGTGCGAATCCAGTGTATATATATATATATATATATATATATATATATATATATATATATATATATATATATATTTGCAGATTAGTACAATGGATGAAATACCTACGAGATAGTTTTATGGTAAACACTATCATAATTTGCAAATGGCGTTAGACGACGTTGCTTCTTCTAAAAATCAAAGTGATGGGGATGTTGTGATAATTCCACCAAATATTGGCCCTCAAACAAACGAAGAAGATGTGAACGCTGAACTAATGGAGGATGATGTGCCATTACCTAATGATGCAGCTGATGACGAATCTAGTGATGAAGACTCGGATATGCCGTTATCAAAAAGATTGAAAAATATAAAAATCAAGAAAATCAAAAGGTACCCAATAAAAAATATCCCAACTGGACATCTGAATTTGTAGACATAAACATGCCTGCAACCCTTGCTTCTAAGGACCGTTTGGACGTTGTTAAACATGAGTTACAAAATTTGACCGATTGTCCTAAACAAAAACTAATCGACCTAATTATGCAGCAAACATACCTCTACTCATCACAGAAAAATGATCATATATTTTTTGTTTCAAATGCGGACATAAAACCCTTCATTTTGTTTTTAACGGGTTACCATAAGTTACCAAGTGAACGAAACTACTGGAGTTTAGACGAAGATGTAGCAGTACTTATTGTTATCAACGCTATGTCTCGAAACAGGTTCCTGGATATAAAAAAATACATTCATCTCGCTGATAATATAAATTTAGATGTTAACGGCCGAATGGAAACGCCCACTGATATCACAACTGAATCAGATTTTTTAAGCAGTGTGGCATAGTCCATCAAAATCTTTGTGTTGAAGAATCGATGGTGAAGTTTTTGGTAGGCACTCAACCAAACAGTTTATAATAGCCAAACCGATAAGGTTTGGATATAAAAATTGAATGTTGTGCAGTTCTAATTGATATTGTTATGCATTTGACACCTATTGTGGAGCTGACAATACGTGAACAAAGGCAAAACTTCCATTAGGGTCGAAAGTAGTTCTGAGCCTCTTGAATACAGTTGCTATTCCACCCGATCATACTATTTTTTTTGGCAACTTCTTGAATAGTTGCGCTTTGCTACAATTACTAAAAGAGCAAGGTTATTGGGTTACGGGTACAATGCGATCAGATCGGACCAAAAACTGCCCATTGACTGCTATAAAATCATTTGACAAGAGATAAAGAGGATATTTTGAATTTCGCCACTCCAAAGATGGTAAAATTGTAATTGTAAGATGAAAAGACAATAAAGCTATTAATATCGCGTCCAACTATGATGTCGTAGAACCCGTAAATATGGCGAAACGATCAGCTATAGAAAAAAAAATTTATATCACACAACCTGCTCTTTTCCGTAGTTACAACAGCTCAATGGGAGGTGTTGATTTTCAACACCAAGCTGTGAATAATTATAGAATATCCATACGTGGTAAAAATTGGTGGTGGGTTTTGTTCACTGATATGTTTAATGTGGCATTGGTTAACTCTTGGAGACTTTATGAACCAGCATCTGGCAAAAAAATTGCCCTGCAGGACTATCATCGAGAAGTTACTAGACATTAGAAACCTCATTCTTCTAAAAGTAGACCATCTGGACAAGTACCTGTGAGCATTAGACAACATGGGTTAGGTCATTTTCCAGACAAACTCGAAAAGCAACTAAGATGCGTTTTGTGTCATCAACGAGTGAAGTGGAGGTATGAAAAATGTAAAGTAACACTATGTTTGGATCAAAAATGTTTTAAAAACTATCATTGGTAATATTAGCACTCGTTTTATTTTGTTATTTTACGCTTAGGAAACATTTTTATTTTTCAGACGTTATATCATATCCGTCCGTTGCACTTTTAAAAGTACATATATATTTCATAAACTAATAAATTTAGAATACATGTTACATTTGATTTTTGTTTCTTTTATATTGATAACACCATTTTTTTCAAAAAAATAGTTTTCTTTTTCTAAATAATAGTCCTGGGCGTTAATGAGTTAATATGTTTTACAGATGAAATGCAAGAAATAAAAAAAATATTTTAACAAAATGAAAACTTGTTGAATGAAAATAAGAGTTGTTTTAGAAATTGCATGTAAATATTTGCAACCTGATACTTAATTAGGAAAATACTAATCACCGACAAACGATAAGAAATAGCCAACAAACACCAAGAGACGACTAATAAACGAAAAACGAAAAATTTGAACCTTGGGTGGCCAACTTCCTATCTAAATTAAAAAATTGAATTAGAAAAATACTAATATAGCATAGGCATATTAGACCTAATTTTGGCCCGAGACGGAAAAAATTGTTAGAAAGCTGATTCTTTCTGGAATATGTTCCTTAGGTCCCCCAGTACTCCTCCAGAAAAATCGCCAAAAATCTGACATGGGGAGCCTCCTTAAATTTTGAAAAAATGGCCACATCCTGATTTTTTTTAAAAATGGAATTTCTCGGGAACGGACTGTCATAAAAAACACCCTGTTAGTACTAAAATGCGTGTTTCTTGCAGGAGAAAGATATACCTGCAATAAAAGTCAGATTTCATAAAAATAAAAATAACAAAAAAAAATTTTTTTTTTAAGATTTTTTTTGAGGCATTAAATTTTGTTCTATAAAAATGTCAAGATAACAATGTGTGTAATGTTTTGGAAAAAAAACAAGCTTTCTCATTAATAAACAGTTATTTGAAGTTGATACGATTTAAATATAATTATTGGAAGGCTCCGTCTCGGCGATTGTTGTAGAGCTGCATCGGTCGCAGCATCTCGTTGGCGAGCTGCGCGACAAGTTGGCGCCTGTATGTCAACAACGATCTCAGAGCGTTCTGCCCGTGTATTTCTGCACGATCTGTGAGTTGTCTCGGTTGTATTTTATTTGTTTTATGAAGTGCAAACCTTTCACAGGAGTGAAATATATTGTTAGCAAGTGAATATTTACTCAACACTACGATTTGTGAAACTGTTTAGCGGTAAGTAATGAAGTTTTATTTTCTAGAAAAGATATGTAAGATCAGCAGTGAATTGCTCGAAAATCCAAGCTTTGTTCTCGATGGTGGAGATCTCTTACATCGTGTGGATTGGCCCCGCCCCGCAACGTACGGTGACGCATGCAAAACCTACGTGAACTATGTTCTTCGTAGTTACGGAAGAAATGTTACCCTAGTGTTCGACGGGTAGGAACCAAGTACGAAAGACGCAGTGCATAAGAGGTGAGCTGCAGGAAAATCAGCAGCGAGGGTTGAAGTAACTTCTTCGAACGTCGTGACTGTTCCAAAAGAGCAATTTTTGTAGAACGTTGAGAACCAGAAGTTTCCTTAAGCCTCCTTTCGTTAGAATTCAAGAAAGCACAGTTCATTGTTTTTCAGGCCTCAAGCGACGCCGATGCCTTGATTGTTGAAACGGCGAGAACTCAAGCGGAATCAAAACGAGTAGCTGTCGTAGTAGGCGCTGACCCAGATCTACTAGTACTCATCGCTGTCCTAACACAACCACAAAGTGCCGTGTACATGTTAGTTCCAATTAATTCCACCACGGCTTGGAAGTTTTACTGCTGCAATGAGTTACATGATGGCCTAGGTACTATGACTAAACATATGCTTTTCATGCATGCGTTCATAGGATGTGACAGCACATCTGCGTTCTACAACAAAGGTCCGATCTCAGGGTTCAACAAGCTTGAAAACGATTGCGTGCTCCAGGGCATTGTAGACGATTCCAACAATCCGAATGAATCGCAGGACTGAGTTGCATTTGAGAGTAAGAGATGTTTTTATTGGTTGGTTTTCTCTTGGTCTAGAAAGTGTGCGCATTTGACACTTTTTTATTTTCGATTTCAAAATTTAAGGAGGTTCCCCATGTCAGATTTTTGGCGATTTTTCTGGAGAAGGTCAGTGGGACTCAAGGAGCATATTCCAGAGGGAATCAGTTTTCTAACAATTTTTGTCATCTCCGACCCTAATTTGCCTATACTAATAACCAACAAACGACAAAAAATAACCAACAAACATCAACAACGGATTGCAGCAAGCATTGAAAAATTTTAAACTTGGAGACTCAACTTCCCACCGGCGCGTTAATATCTAGACCTTGGTAAATTGTGATTGAGGTGGAAGTGATAACGGTGCGGGAATTTGCCTCAACAAAACTAAAATTTAAATTTATTAAACATTAAGTATTTCTGTTATCTAACAGATTATTGGACTATGCTATCATACAAAACAAACATTTTTAAGTAATTATTTTACGTGTTCTCGAAAATGTTTTGTGAGTCTTCCCTAGTTATAGGTATTGTTATACTTCTAAATACACCCTGTTGTATTATTGAAGGTAGGGCAGTTTTCGAATAGTGATTTGCGTGTTTTTACTTTTACAGTCGAACCACATGTAATCTAGTTGTGCCGCACATTTGAGGAAATGTGTTAAATTTCAATTTATATGCGTGTAAAAATATTTGGTTGAGCTAAAGCTGCTCACGCTGTAACTTTATAAAGCAGTGGCGCTAATTCCAAATAAAATATTTTTTTTGCATATTTAAAAAACTGTAATGAAGGGTAAAAATATACCAATACGTACGTAAGAATCTTATAATCATGTCTTCAAAATTTAAAAAATATAAAAATTCAAAATAGTAACGTTCAAGTGAGAAACAATTAAAAAATATCTAATTATTGAAACTGAAATGTTCGCCTTTAAAATAGAAATTACTTGAAAGGCGATATAACGTTTAAATGTTTAAGAAATGTTTGTTTATCTGTGCATAATTCCTTTGTTCTTTTGAGCTAAGAAATTACTACCTAAGGGAATCCAAACTAAAATCATTTATTTTCAACTTGCTACAATATAAACAAATGTGAAAATTTTAACTAATATATATAGTATATAATCAATATTCGTTGACAACCTATCAGCATTTACAATCACGAGTCGTATGTAACACGAGCATTTTCAAAACAATAATTTCGCGTATTTTCTAGTTCATCCGAATGTATGTAATATTAATGATTCACTGCGACCGTTAAATAAGTTATGTAAAAATAGAAAAATGCTAAATGTAATTTAGATACTTTAATCAGTGTGTTAACCCAATTTATCAGTATTTGTTGTTTTATCTACATAAGGCATTTATTTATATTGATTAAATCAGAATTCGTAATTTTACGTAAAGTTGATCGTGGTGCTCTCACCTGTAATACGGAGTACCAAATGGAGAAAAATAGAAAGGGTCTGTAGGTGTACGTGGTGGCATTACGTTACACATGGAATGTGACCCCATATGGGGATGATGGTGGTGGGAGTCCGAGGCTCCCACCAGGTGTCTTGATCCACTGCAAGTCGTACTGATTTGGCTATTAATTCGCACAGGCATAGGATTTTTAATTCATTACTACAGCACAATTGCGACATTTATATATAATAAGGTAAAACACACACATTCATACACACACATGCTATCGACAAGAGCATACTGACTGCGTCGATTGTCAACCATATACACACGTGAACTACTGTCCACGGAGTAGCGCAGTTGTGCGAACGCGTTCTAACGCATTGCGCGAGAACGCACTAGAACGAAAATACGAAGAGGTATAATATTCATTCAGTCCAGTTTCCAAGAAGGACGGATAGAAATTGCTGTAGACATCGCATAAGAATAATGTTAGATTGATTAATTATATGAATATAATCCAAAATATTTTTCTCATTATAGGTTACATTGAATTTGACATTTTTATGCATAAGTACTATTTTTAGTTGAGTAGTACAGCGTATACTTTTCCGTATAATCTTCCGTGTTTATATATATTTTTAAAAATATTCATTCAAAATGTGCGATTATTAACTCCAAAAAAATTAAAAGTACTCCTTAATTTATTAGTCTTCTCCAGTCGCAGTTACTTTAAATTGTCACTAAAATTGTAATACGATTTTGCTGCACCTCGTGAATATTATCTTTTAAAAATATCACATTCCGGTGTATTATCAAATTTGGTATAGCCTGCAGAAGTTATAACAATAAGCTCCTACATATCCGAAAAACTTCCAGTAATAAGTGGCTATTAACGATACAAAAAGAATATCCATACGTACAGGATGGAATCAGCAGAAAGAACTGCAGATAAAGCTCCATAATATACTGTTTAATTAATATTGTCTTGTAATACATTCTAGAAATTTAAAACTACGACTAGACATTTTACGATCATCCCTTAGAGGCACTGTCGACTGCAAACGCATTTTTTAGAAAATTCTTTTAGAAATTCTAATATGTTGACAAACGTTAAGTAACTAGTTATTTATATCAATGATATTTCAGAGCCATGAGAAGTACGTAATTTAATTCGATGTAAAATCTGATCTGATAGAAATCTTTAAACTAAAGATATATATATATATATATATATATATATATATATATATATATATATATATATATATATATATATATATATAAATATATATCGATCCACTCAAAAAGTTGATGAAGTGCGCTCATTAATAAATTTGTTATTTTAAATTCGATTTGATTTTTTTTGATAATTTATATGAAATCTAGCATGTTTTGAATTTAAAAAAAATTGGGCGTACGTCATTTTATACAGGGTGACACAAAGTGTGTTTTTTTACTCTAACTTTAAAACCACATGTGGAGTGTCAGAGTGGTTCCACCTTTTAATTTCTTATTTTGTTATCAAGACACTTGGTTTCTTTACAATTTATTTTTTTATTTATTACGATATCTTAATTTTTGTACAAAATACAAGGGTTTAAGAAAAACGTTACGTTTTTCCTATGGCAATAACAATAAGTTTACGAATTTAGCTTGTTTGTATAGAGTGCTATGAAATTACTATCAGTTGTGAAATCTAAAACTTGTCAATTAAATTTTTGAAACGTGTTTCTTGTCGAATAGTAATTTAAAATATGGATCTTTCTGTAACCGACGCAGCGAGAGCTATTGCTTTGATTCAGGATGGTAGGTCACAGTATTATGTGGCCAGAGTGTTGGATGTTTTAAGGTGTAAAGTTCAAAGAGCTGTAAAACGGTTTCGTGAATTTGATGTATTCACAAGAAGAAATCATTGTGATCGAAAAACATGTACTAGTGAGCGAGATAATCGCTTTATAACGCGAAATGTTTTGAGGGACAGAAAAGTTACTTCTGTGCAAATGAAAAACAGATTAGAGGACGTAAGGCAAATTCCAGTAAGTGAAGAAGGTGGCTTTTTGATATTCCATAGCATTCTATGCAAACAAGTTAAATTCGTAAACTTATTGTTATTACCATACGAAAAATGTAAAAATGTAACTAACGTACACACTGGGTGTTCCAAAAAAGCGTAGCTTATCAAATTTATGTTTTTTTAATGGAACACCCTGTATTTTCGTTCAATTTTGGATAGTACTGTAAAAATAAGGTGCACTTTAATCAATGATCCCTATAGCCAGGTAAATATTAGTTTTCGAGATGTTCTGAATTTTATTAAAATAATAGGTTTTCGAAAAAAAATCATACTGACCGAATCAATTAAATTAGAATGACACAATTCTAGTTGTAAATA
Organism: Vesta saturnalis; assembly: GCA_036346205.1. Lineage (NCBI taxonomy): Eukaryota > Metazoa > Arthropoda > Insecta > Coleoptera > Lampyridae > Vesta > Vesta saturnalis. The sequence goes on from JARFJB010001840.1 coordinate 1,916,748, forward strand.
TTAAAGTTGTTATCCTTTGAATCGCTATAGCAAATGATTCTTAATTCCTTATAGGGTGTTCAAAATTTTCAGTTGTAAAATAATTACATTCAAATCATATTATCTTGATAATTTTAAATGTAACACCCTATATTTTATTAATCTACATTATTCAAAAAAACATTCTCTATCATTTGGTATATGGGTTTCCTATACCTAAATATTCCAGTTTTTTGTTATGCAACATTTTCTTAAATTTAATGTAAAATCCCGTATAATACACTATTAAACTAATCTAGTATAGTCTTTTTAGACATAATATATTTAAATGTTGTTTTTTTAAAGTCTCTAACTTATTGTGCACAATAATTTTATTTATTGTTAAATTGTTAAAATAATAGTTTAAAATGAAATACGGATTACAAGAAAGAATTGATGTGATACTGCGCATTGGGGAATGTTTAGAAAATTGTTTTCTGGCTTCTAGATAGTATGCTCAAAAGCACCCCGACCGAAAACATCCAAGAAAATAAATTTTTGAAAGGTTGTTGAATAGATTTCGTGCTACTGGGTCAGTTGCATATCAGAAGGTGAATAAAACAAAACAAGTTACTGGGAATAATGTTACTGATAACCCTCATACAAGTACTAGAAAAATTTCGAATGAAAAAGGTATCTGTCGAACAAGTGTCCGTAGGATACTTAAAAAAAATGGATATTATCCATATCATATTCAGTTACATCAACATTTGTCTGAAAGGGACTATAATCTGCATTTAAACTTTTGCTTATGGGCTTTGGATTAGGCTGGCAGAGATCCTGATTTATTTAAATTCGTGGAATTTACAGATGAATGCATTATTCAGAGTGATGGTATAGTAAATAGGCGTAATTACCAATTTTACGATACTGAAAACAGACATCTATTTCGTACTGTTGATCGCCAACACCGATGGACTGTAAACGTTTGGGCAGGAATATCAGGCGATTATGTGAATGAACCATATTTCTTTGATAGCCACTTACATGAAAGAAAATTTTTGAATTTCTTAAAACGCGATTTTTGGATAATCCATGATCATATTCCATTAAACATACGAAAAAAAATGTAGCTCCAGTTGGATGGAGCACCCGCTCATTTTGCCCGACCTGTCAGAGAGTATCTGAACAGAAAATTTAGAAATAGGTGGATAGGGAGGGGTGACCCTTGTAATTGGCCACCTAGGTCTCCAGATGTTACTCCAATGGATTTCAGTATATGGGGGATTGTTCCACTTATAGTAAATCAAACAGTCCACACTACTCCTGATGATATGAAAATAAGAATATCTAATGCATTCAACATTATAACGCCGGAAATGTTAAATAAAATAAGAAGATCTTTTAAAATAGAATTAATTGTTGTAATTAGGCAGATGGCAGACATTTTGAGCATATGTTAGAGTAAAATTAATTTTTTCCTAGCGTCTTGTTCGTTTTTGTTATTATAATTATTACTTCTCTCATTAAAAAAAAATATTTTGCCGTTTTTATGTTTTTAGTTAATAACTTTTAATTTACTTAAGTGTTAAGAATAAAAATGATAATAATTATCCGAATATTTCTTTTATCTCATAAATAAACACATTAAATTTAAGAAAATGTATAACAAAAAAACTGTAATATTTAGGTATAGGAAACCCGTATATCAAATGATAGAGAATGTTTTTTTGAATAATGTCGATTAATAAAATACAGGGTGTTACATTTAGAATTACCAAGATAATGTGATTTGAATGTTAATTATTTTACAACTGAAAATTTTGAACACCCTGTAAGGAATTAAGAATCATTTGCTATAGCGATTCAAAGGGTAACAACTTTAATATTTACAACTAGAATTTTGTCATTCTAATTTAATTGATTCGGCCAGTATGATTTTTTTTCGAAAACCTATTATTTTCATAAAATTCAAAATATCTCGAAAACTGTAATATTTACCTATAGGGTTCATTTATTAAAGTGCACCTTATTTTTACAGTACTATCCAAAATTGAACGAAAATACAGGGTGTTCCATGAAAAAACATACATTTGATAATCCACGCTTTTCTGGAACCCCTAGTATGTACGAAAATAATTTTAAAATGTGGCCACTACTGATATACAGAACCCCCCTGAAAAATTAATTTGAAAAAACGTAATGCCTAGATACAAAAGACCGTCCCGTTGGTGGTGGCCCACCCTGTATATATATATATACATATATATATATATATATATATATATATATATATATATATATATATATATATATATACACACGTACGCACATATGCGCACGCACGCACATATGCACACGCGCGCATACACGCGGTCACACGCACACACGCGCACACACAGACGGACACACACACGCGCACACACATGCACACGCACCGGGTGTCCGGATAAGGGTACGGAGCGGGTCTATCTCGACAATGGAAAGGCCTAGACGTTTGGGAAAAAATCCTTATAAGAAAAGCAGGTAAGAGAAATGGGGAGAAATTATTTTAGATAGATTTTACATAGAAAACTTAATTTAATTCAACATTGTAAACTACCAATTTAATCATATACATTCCAAAAATCCGCCGATGTGGTCTACTGTAATGTGTATACTTATTTAATGTAATAATGATCAAATTGACGGTCTTGAATTGAACTTTTAGTCCTGATAAATAATCCAACTTCAAATTTTTCAACGTAACAAACTTCTAGAAACTAAACCATGACCGCACAAAATTTTGAAACATTACAAATATAAAGTTCTACAGCGGCTACATGATAGTACCCATTTTTTTAATGGTTGCACATCAATGGCTATGTGATATCTCTTAATTCCGATTATACACCTCAGCATACTCATACATAGAACTGCGTATTAGGGAGGAAAGAAAACGACATTTCTCAGCGATTTTCCGAATTTCAATTTCTCATAGGATTCAAAACTTGCCTTATATGTTGCTTACGAGGGATACTATTTATGTATGTGGCAACACTGGTATTGCCAGGTGAAATTTGACACAGTCATCTTAAAGTTTGACATTTTTGAGGTTATACGTACTCAGAACGTTTTGTCATGCGAGCACTATTTGTGTTGTTTACAGTAAGTTAAAAATTTCATCTCAGCCAAAATATGGAATTAACTCGTGAAAAGTTTCGAGCTATGAGTTATTATGACTTTCGACGTGGTCTAACTCAAGAACAATGCATCAATCAACTGAATTCAACTTTTGGCGATGCAGCGCGTTCCACAGCCACTGTATATCGCTGGTACACTGAATTCAAACGTGGACGTAGTTCGCTCACGGATGAAGTTAAAGAAAGTCGTCCAAAATCAGTCGTTGTGCCGGAAAATATCGATGCTGTGCGAAAACTAATTGAAGAAGATCGTCATGTGACATATCACGAAATCGAGAGATGTTTAAGCATTAGTATGACCTGCATACATAAGATTTTGCACGAAAATTTGTGTGTTCTGAAGCTGTGTGCACGTTGGTTTCCACATTTGTTGACAGATGCTCAAAAAAATGCTCGTGTCGATTGGTGCCGTAAAATGATTTCAAAATACAACTGTGGTGCATCCAAAGCGGTATACAACATGGTCACAGGTGGCGAGTTGTGGATTTATGCGTATGAGCCAGAAAGAAAAGGCCAGTCTACAGTTTGGGTGTTTCAATGTGAAGCAAAGCCAACAAAAGCTGTTCGTTCTCGAAGCGTTAAGAAGCAAATGGTGGCGTTTTTCTTCACGAAAACCAGTCCTGTGGTAACTGTGGCTCTCGAAAATCAAAAGACCGTTAATTCAGCGTGGTATACGACCATTTGTTTACCTGAAGTTTTCGGTAAATTGAGAGAAACCAACCCAAAACGATGAATCATTTTGCATCACGACAATGCCAGCTCACACACATCACATGCAACAAACGAGTATTTGGACACACAAAAGATCGAATTGATGGGTCATCCGGCTTACAGCCCCGACTTGGCACCCAAAGTCCGAAGAAGCAGTTGAGGCCTTCAAAACGCATGTTTTAGAGCTACCATCTTCTGACTGGACAAAGTGCTTTCGTTGACTGAACGAATGCGGTAAAGACTCGCAAGAGCATGTTAAAAAGCGTACCGTATTACTATCTCACTTTTGTGGCTCCCTGCACCCCGCTGCCAACAAACTTCTCCCTTGAATAGTAGCGACACGGTTGTTTGCAACGCAAACTAAAGATAAGACCGGTTAAAGTAATGCTTGGAAAGAATTCTAATAAGATTCGGTAACAAATTCGTTTAGTTTATAGATATCGTTGACTGATATAACATTTTTTTTAGTTAAAGGTATGTAATTTGAAACTTAATGAAAAATAATGCTCATGGGAATAAATATATAAAAATTGATGCGAACTAAACAAATTTTACGCATAGACGTGCTGTTCCGAAGGGTAAAAGAATAAAGAATTACAATTTTTAGTTAAAATGAGATAAACACATTTTTCATTTTATCCTGGTCTTACACGCATGCATTTCAATATTTCTTTGCTACCCAGATATAAAGAGAAAGAAAATAAATAATGTAATACAATCCAAATATACAAGATAGGGAACGGCACCTCTTCTTTTGGTTATTTAATAAATTTAAAAGCAAAAATATATTTTTCTATAATCACGTTGGAATTTCTAATTTAATTTTACTTTACCTTTGGAATTGTAAGCCTTTACTTCCTTTTATTTGTTAAGCAGTTAATTAAATCATCTATTTCATCACCTATGATTAATTTTATGATATTGCATTAAAAATCTATTTAAACATAAAAAGTCAATGTAAATGAAAAGATCGATTTAAATAAAAAATCAATTTAAATCAAAAAATCAAGTGTTAATTTTATTTAAAAACATCGATTTTTCATACTCTGCAACGTATTATCTACTATCAACAGATTCAATTCAATTATATAGAGAAATAAGTAATTCAATCCGCAAAGTGTATTAATTATGATATTATCCAAGCAGGTATATTATATAATTGTCATCTAAAGTTTAATCAAATTCAGAATGTCAATATTATTTCTATAGACAGTTTTGAAAATGAGCTAAGAAAGATAATTACAACGATTTCATTATTAATGATTATAATAAATAATTTAATAAATTTTGTTAGATTTCATTTTAGTAATAGGGGCAAGTGCACACCCAAAACTGATAAATTCGGTTTTAAAAGAGCATCAAAACTAGAATTGCTAATATTATAACTTCAAATTTTGTATTCAGTACTATGACATCTTATATAGTACCCTTTGGTCGCGAAATGTCATTCGCTTTCATATTTTTTTTCTGGAAAATATTATTTTTTTGATTGCAAGGTGGCGCACTTGCCCCGCTACACCGGGGCAAATGCACCATCCGCGGATATACCCATTAAAGTAACGATATCAATTAACCGGGGCAAGAGCACCAAACTATTGGACATATAGTTTTCGAGCCAAAATTTGCAGAAAAAAACAAAATTGAATGCGTAGCAATTTATTTAAAAACATGTTGTTTAAACAACTAGCGAACTAATGAATACAAACTAAAGAATACGAACTAATGAATGCGAACTTAGATTTTTACCGTAAAGAATTAAAAGACAAATATTTGGAGGTATGTAAGTAATAAATAAATAAACATAGGCCAGTTTTAGGTAGGTAGAATATTTAAAAAAATATTTTTAAACAGTAACAACCAAAAGTAACTAAGTTAATAACCTACTGTATGTTCATTGGTACTAGTTAATTGGAAACTGGGTAAAATCGATTCCAAATGTCAAAATTCCTCTCCTTTCTTCTGGATTGGCCAATTTTGTATGATTTCTTCTAGTCGTACCACAGATAAATCGCGAGTTATTGGCCAGACAAACTTTCCTTTGACTTTGTTTTTGCACCGTAAAAAGGATACTTCAAACTCGTCTTCGTATTCTTTTTTCATAACTTTCGCAACGTAGTGTTTAATCAATTTCTTTCCGGGTAATTTCACCAGCACAAAATTGTCAAGATTTATAAGGCCCACTGAACGTTCATCATCATCCTTCTGTTCGTCTGAAAAATATTAATGTTATCACTATCAGTTAGGTCTGTCAGGTCCCGAAAGTCTCATGCACCATCTGAGACGGAGGAGTCACTTTCTGATATTTTCCTTGCATTTTTATGTTTTTGTTGACTTGGTTTTGGCTTCTTTTGGAACATAATTTGACAGGAAGGTTTATCAGGTTGAGAATTTGATGATATTAATGAATCAGTCGGATTAATGATGTCCGAGCTAGTTAAAACCTCTGCGGTGTTGCCGATTTTTCTTCGTTTCTTAACAGATCCCAAATTATTGTTGGTATTTGACTTTACCGTTTCAATTAAAAGCTCTTGAAATGTTTGTTCTGGCACTGGTGTTGTAGTCTTCTCCATTTCAATAATGTCCTCGTGCGTTGTTTGTGGTTCATCTTGTTCATTTGTTCGAGTATTTTGATTTTCGTCGAGATTTTATCCAATATTATCATTATTAAATGACATCTCTGGTTCGGTATGACGGTTTTCGTTACGACTCTCGTAGTTTTGCAAATCTTTTACAGAAAAGTCTGTTCTTTTATCAATAGCTTTTCGATTAACTTTTAGGTCCCCGATAACTCGATCATCATAGATACCCGTTGCCTGAAATCCACTCATAATATTTTCTTTAATTAAACCGATCCAAACTTTTCCCAGCAATTTTGAAAATTCCACTTTCGATGGGCGTTGTCCCGGATGAAATCTCTGCCATTTAGCCAATTCTTTATCCCACATGATTTTTAAGCCACGGAAACAACACACATCTAGAGTCTGCAAAAGATGCGACAAATGCGGTGGGAGTTTTAACAATATTATTTTGTTTTCTTTAGCAATTGTTATTAGTTGTGGAGTAATGTAGCTGCAGTGTCCGTCATAAATTAACAATACGGGCCTAGATTCACCGACTTTTGAAATAAAACTATTTTGGAACCAGTTCACAAAAATTTCTCCTGTCATCCATCCTTTTGGCGCAGATACATAGCTGGTCCCTGGAAAATCGCCGCCCTCGGGGATCCAAGGGTTCAATAGGTTCTTCCCTTTGAAAATTACCAACGGTGGCAACTTATCTCCAGCGGCATTAACACATGCTAAAACCGTGGTATTTTCTCTACATGTTGCAGCAGTATATCTGTGGCAAGGTTTTCCTTTCTCTGCCACAACTTTTGTCCTTTGGGGGTCATGACAAAAGCTAGTTTCACCACAATTGAAAATTTGCCCCGGCTTATTTTGAAGCTTATTTTCCACTATGGTTTTTTTCTAATAGATCATAAAACCGTACACGACAAAAGGATTTGCACCTTGATTTTTTCGTAAATGTTCCAGCCCTTCTGCTTTTTTATTGACAACTGATGTCTCCGCTTAAACTGTAGCCACCAATCTTCACCCGGTCTACCATTTTAAATGGGGTGGCAATAGAGTTATTTTTACGAATTTTGAACAATGTCAAATACCTCGGTACGTGTCAAACCGAACCCATTTTTGGCCATCACTCTCAAACAATCCGCAAGTTCGGTTTCTTGATTTTTGTAAACACTGTAGGTCTACCACCTCCACCGACATTTCCATCTGTTTGGCGTTTACCACGGCGCCCGGATAAATGGTCGCATAAGGTTTCTCTTGGGATATTGTGCTTTACTGCATGCGTTTATAGTCATGACACCTGCCTACATTGCCCTAAAGCTTCATTCAGCTCTCGGCAAGTGTAATTACGTCGTTTAGTTTTTCGCACATAATTCCGCACCATGTTCTGAAAAAGTAATGCTGGATATACAACTGTTACTGTTGTGTTGCAAAACGTATCTAAATCGCAAAAATTCTGATTGGGATTCGAAAACGTGCGGTGCACTTCCCCTTAGAAAGTGGCGCAATTACCCCGGTGCACAGAAATTTCTGGGGCAAGTGCGCCACCCCCTCTTAATAGATATGAAGACAATATTTTTGGAAAACAATTTAAGGGGTACGCTTGCATATATAAATGTACGTTTGAAACATATTACACAATTTATTAAATTTTTAAACAAAAACTTACCGTAAGTTTCGTTAGAATTCAAATTTGACCAAAACAAACATACATAACCTTAAAATTTAACAGCCGACAGCTTGACAGAATTGCGTTGTTACCAGCGCAAATGTAGTAACATTTTCGTGAATGGAATTGATTAGAGGTACGGCATCGGGATTTTAACAAAATTTTTTTGTTTGGAAATTTTATGACGGGAAAGTGCACTTGCCCCAAAAGCGCGTTTACCCCACTTGACCCTAATTATATTTCCACTTTTACCTTACTGCAATCGTGCGGTAAAGTGACAGTTTACCGCACTAGTGCGGTAAAGTAAGACATTACGATGTGTCACTAAATGTCGTAAAACTTAACATTACATGTTGATAGTAGGTAAAACATCTTTTTATGTCAATATGTAAAAATTAAATCATTTCAAACTTTCAGTCAACGCTTAATCATACTAATTTATTAACACATTACTTAAACAAAACCTTATATGGCAAATCTTTTTGGTAAAATGAGGGTAGTTATCTTTATGATAAAATTCTGACTTTTCGATGTGGCTTGACACTAGTGGATGATGCCTTACTTATTTTTACATACTTTTCCGATTCCCATTTTAAGGTTCTATGTACCTTCATTTTTATAAATAAATTTAAAACATATTGCTGGTGAGGTATACATAGCACAGGAGTATCTGACGAAAACCAATTGGAGCACTGTTGTAACATCGTTTTTAAATCAGTCTCTATATTTTTGCTAACATTCATGCCGCACTTATGAATATCAAACGATGTATTAAACGTCTGTAAAAGACATGATGTAATATTAGCAAATTCATCCGAAGGTCTCTTTAAAAATTGTATTGTATGTCCACTGAAATAATCTTTGTACATTAAAAATGATTCATTTTTGTTTATGAAGTCATTCTCACTTTTAGTGAGGGCATTAGCACAAATTTCACAATTGAACTTTTTTTGAACACTATATGCCAAATAACCCGCCACGTATATATTTGAACAAGATTCTAAGCTACTTACGGCAACATTACTTAGATCGTCCCGTTTTTTACCACCTTCATAAAATGGATCTCCTTTTGACTCTTCGAAGTCTTCATTGTTATCATTATCACTAGCAATAATTGAAACACCTGAAGAAGTGCTTTGAACTGGTGTATATAACGAATTCGAAACCTCAAGTTGTTCTATCTCGGTATTCAAAATGTCATTTTCATCATCAATTTCACAATTGCCGCTATCTACAGCCATTTGTAGCCTTATGTTAATATTTTGTTGAATTGCTACGCGGCACTGCTGAACTGTGGGGGTAGGATTAAACCCTCCTCTGTTTCTAATAACCGAAAAAATTTTCTAGTTGATCCTGATTTAAAAAGCCAGTTATCAAATATTTTATATTTATATCTTAAAGATGACTCCACAATAAAAGAACTGACTTTATTGTCCACAAAAATCCGTCTAAGCAGTAGATGTTGTTCCGTTTCTTGTTCGTCACTTCTTCGAACACTTCTATGCTTTTAAAAAACTGTAATCCATCTTGCAATATCTTTTCCGTGGTACTATCGTAAATAGACAACGGACGCCTATATGGGTTAGGATCCCGCAAAACCCTACTATTCAGTGCATCAAAAATGTTATTAATAGTTTCGATAAACTCTGCAGTATCTAAAGATGTGGAACTAATCAATTCTTTAGTTGACGTAGCTGTTTTAATTGCTGCAGAAACGGTGTGAGAAAAATTTGTGCCGCGTACTTAACCCTCATCTTCTGAAAATTTGTAGGCGTAAGGTGATTTGAAGTTATTTTAACCATGGTCCTAGTAGTACAACTCCGTTGATCGATCTCATAAGTTCTTGTTATATCGGTCCATGTGATAGGTTTATTGTTAACAACAAATCGAAGTCTTCTATTCATGAAATTATTCCTCAAACTTTTTAGTAAGTGGGGCACGTCGAATAAAGTAAATAATGTTTGTCCATCAATATCTATCACGGGATGTTCTTTAGTGGCGTTTAGTAAATTGTATGCATGACGATTATTCGATCCTTGATCGCATACTAAAGCCATTGGTTTAAATGTCAATTGTGCCAATTTCTTAACAACAAGTCTAATAAGTTGTTGTAATGAATTGCTGTTGACAGGTCCCGCAGAAACAAAATAACAAAAGGTATTCTCCAATTATGCAGCAGCCCACGAATATAAAACACTAACGCAGTATTTGCTAATTTACTATTTCTACCCAAAGATGCCAAATCATGGTAGCCTTCGACAAAATCTTCAGATTTGTTGAACTCCAATTGTCGTTTCAACGAAATCTCATCAAAAGCACCACACATTTTCTCTCCGTCCTCCATAGTTTTTGCTTTTAAGTAAAGCTTTTGGTTAAACTGTTGTTACATCCGGTTCTTAAATTGATAACTTTTAACCAAGATTGAATTGTTCTAATTGCTGGTAATATCAGTTTAAGATTATACAACATAAATTTATAAGCTGATGGAGATTTGTAGTGTAAAGAGAGACTTAATTGTTTTTCGGCGTTTGTCCACTTGGTGCCTTTCTTATGAAATAACTGCATATTTACGAATACTCTTAAATATGAGCTTTTACCTATTAATAAAGTATTAAGAACCGCACCTACACTGAAACAATTCTTTTCTGTAATCTATACGTTTGCGAGAATTTGGCTTTGTATTTTTTTCTCTGTTGGTTTAACTTACTTGACAATATTTTACACTTTCTTTTAAATAATGCTTCTGTAGGAGATTCCATTTCTAAAATTCGATCACTTAATTTTGAAGGTGAACTATCCGTGCTGGAATTAGTAATTGTAACTCTTGGTAGATGTTTAAGTAAACGTAATTTATTTAAATCGTTTGTTAAATCTTCGTCATCTGTACTACAAATAGAGCGTTTCCTTACGTATGTTTTAATCGGTTGAGGGACGCCGCTGCTCGACGCTTTAACAATGTCATCGTTTTCACGTTTTTTTGTAAATATATTAGGGACAGCATTTTTCTTAACAACTTTCGTTTATTGTTTTAATAATATCATCCGGATTAAAGTGTTTTTCACAAATTAGTTTATTTTTAAGGTCATTAACGTCCATAAGCGCTATTTTGATATTTCCACAATTTTTTTTCCACTGCTCAACTATTTCACAGTTTTTTAAAGGAAATTTAAAGAAACTAATGTTTTTATAAACTCTATTACTTTTAAAACAGTTGTTGTACACACAAATATGGTTCGCGGTAGTATTCATTTTATCGGCACAAATATACACGAATATACGACGTTAACACTACAACTGCCAACAATGAACTGAAATCTCGGATCCAAATATACGGTGTCGACTCCTATATCTCGGATCCAGCAGTGTCTACGATTTTTAACATGGGTTCGGCGAGTCTTTACCATTCGTTCAGTCAACGGTGCTTTGAAGGGTGGTTCAATCGCATGCAAAAGTGTATAGATCTTAAAGGCGATTATTTTGAAAAGCAATAAAAATATTTTTCATCAAATTCATTTGTTTATTCTTTCTATTCTCAATACATAAATAACAACCATCGTATGAACACCTTTTTTTAATTTTTTAATAAAACAATATTTTCTGTCTCCCCACCACCCTTGAAATTCGGCTATATTTTGAAAATCTCATTTTGGAAATAACTTTATTTATATTCCTTGTAATCCTATTTTTCGAATCCGATACTGCAAATATCTTAATATTTATGTGATACATTGCTCACCGATTTTTCAATTTATTCTTATATCGTCTGTCTCCACAAAAATTTTTAATTTTAGCCCACTTTTCAGTAGTTCATATTAAATTTTAAAAAGCTTGGCAACGTCGCTAGTCTAGTAACATGCACGAGTTCCAAGTATATCTGTAGTATGGAACAACCGCAGTCTGTAGTCACCTTACAATCAGGCTAGAACTTGTTGGTCGATTACGTGTGTTTATAATAAAAAAAATAAATAAAAAGTGTTGCCTTGTGCGAGTATAATCTACTTAGTTTTGTAGTTGTATCGTTCTCATTGAGGTAAAAAATAATAAAAACATATTTTGTGTAACTTCTATCTATATTCTAACTCAAATATGTAATAAAAGTGTATACGCCAATGTGGTATCATATCAAGTGCAACCCTTCATGTTACAAGGGTGCAGAACATCTGCGGCATACTATTAATTTATCCCGATAAGCCGTAGTTGATCCGGTTATGCAAAGGAATGGGTTTTTCGGACACCCCGAAAATATACTACTTAGAATGTTGTCTGATGAAAGGCCTCATATACGAGAGCTTGGAGTTCGACGCATTATGAAAGCAAGGAGACATCCAAACATCCAGTCATCCAATCGTACAATTAGGGTGTTTACAATGCCTTCTTTCAACATTGAAGCCGCTGATTATTTTAATTTGATATACTGCCAGGAGGTCCAGATCACCGATCCTTCACTTACAAAAAGTACCTCAGATGCTATCTTGAAAACGTTATTACTTAACAATTCGGCATCCCAAATCTTCAAAAAATACCCTTCCACACCCAGGCCGTCGAGCGGTGCGTTCAGTTGGTGACGTTTGTGGGTTTACAGCTAGGGATGGATTTATAAGGGCAGGAATACATTCAATGCAAACAATGTCATCATTTAATACTAAGTCGGTCTTGGTCGTAGATAAATGAATTAAAAATTAGATATTGTATGGAATGTTTTTATTTGTATTTTTCGTATTTGTTTTTAAACTTTTCGGTTAACCATTATTATATTACAATGCATGATTGTGCTTTTTCTAGTTGTCCCACAACATTTTACATAATTATCATTTTTTTACTTAAGTAGCTACTGTTCACTGAGAAGAATGTTTTTATTCATATTTTTCTTATTTGTTTTTACACTTTTCTTTCAACATTGGAATATTTAAACCATTGTTGCATATTGTTAATTTTACTACTTAAGGGGGGTCTCGGAGGGGGGAGTATAATAATAACCTACTACAAAATATTATAGAATGTTAACATATAATCGGTCGTAACTACTGTGTTATATTGGACCTGTAGAATTCCAGATTGGTTGCCAACATATTTGCAAAAAAAGGGTACTTCATTTACATTTTATCAAATTTTACAAGCGCGGGAGAGGCAGAAGATATTGTTAAAAAGTTAAAAAATTATTTTTGGTAATATACTTTTATATAATGCAATTGTTGCCCACTATTGGCACAAGCATTTATATGCTCTTCTTTTCGCAATTTCACAAAGGTGGGTGAGACAGAAGATATTGTCAAAAAATTTAAAAAAAAATTTGGGTAATATAGTTTTATATAACGCAACTTTTTCCCACTCTTGGCACAAGCATTTCAGATGTTCATTTTTTTGCTCTACCCTACTGCGTATAGGTATGTCAGAAAATCCAGCATTATTCACTTTGTTCCTTCAGTGAGAATAGTTTTATTTTGTTTCACTGGTCCGTAGTGTCCACCCATTGTTAAATCACACATGCTTACGTAATTATCGTATTTCTACCGTACTTACTTTTCTCCTTACGAGGTGTTAAAACTATACTTTTCTTTTATGGCGCGTGCTGTAGTGAACGTCAATACAATTTCAATTGTGAGTTATCCGAAACAGGTTTTGTCGTATTTCTGCTAAAGGGTTTGATTACCATTTTAACTCGTCTCCTCATTATATTATCGTCACGTTCATTGAGGCTATGATATTTATTTCACAAAATGTGGAAACCTTTTATTGTGCATCGAAATTAGGAGCACTGGAGAGGTCTTAACACCTCATTTCTGTCTGAAAATAGGTATAGAATGTGAAGAAATCGTTCTTTTCATAATTGTGCAAATCGCTTATTTTGCTACCGATATCCTGTTCATGGAGATGGATAATGTTGAATTTCTGCAGGTATTCCATTCATTATACTGTGACCTAAAAGTACCCGTTAGTACATCCAGTTGGCTCAATATTTTTAAAAATGGAGAAGAGTATTCCACAAGGATAGTTGCAACCGCTTTCAAAAAGTGTGAAGCTTGTAAAACGATTTATACGCGGCACCTAAGTATTTTTCATTATGAATTCGGAAAAATTGTAATTTTCCAAATAAAATCAAGTGGGAATTAAACCGTCATTATACTATAATTTGTGTTCCTTTCTTATTATTATTTTACGCCCATTGCGAAATTCGGCAATTTTTTCGTTTATGTGATATGCATATAGTATATACCTGTCCTATTTATCAATTTAATAATAAAAATAAATGTAATCCGGATTTTTTAATTCTTGCAGTGATTGTTTGCTCGTTAATACAATCTTTACAAGCTTTAAGGGTTATTTATTACCATGCGAAATAACTTTAGTAAGATAACTTCTCTAAAATTGTATATGTTTAAATAAAATTTCTACGCTTTCTGCCCAAAGCGTATTTGTTAACTCATTTTGAAGAACTTTTTGAAGGGAATATTTACTACCATACGTAAAACTTTTATAAAGGGTAAACTTGAATTATCTTTAAAACATGTGCCCACACTTGTTTCTATACTATAGTTAATAATTTCCCAGATACTCACTTTCATTAACATAACTCTAAAATAAAATTAACTGTAAAAGTCTCTACACGTTTTGCTCAAAAGCGGCTAGTTTCCAATAAATTCACACTTAGAGAATCTTTTAGAAGCACTCTTTGCAGGTCACATTTAATACCATAAAAAAAACTTATGAAGAAAATTGAATGAATGAATTACCTTTAAAACGGTATCTGCGTTTTGCTATATAGATAATAGTTTCTCAGATATTCACAATGTTTAAACACCTTTGCTTCAATGTTAATATTTTTCGAGACATTCAGAAAAGATACGTTTAGTACCCTTAGTACCCAAAAGTTGATAGAACATAGCAATACTTCTTTCAAAAGGTAATTTATTATAAGATAGCTTCCGTCTCCATCTCATGTCAAGCATTACTCATATAACCGTCATAACCTGCACTACATCTCTTAATCTTTGCATGTGGCTTATTTACAATGTAGGCAACTAATCAATATTTCACTGCGAAAATTGTGTAAGTACATGATAGATACATAATAAAATTTAAATGGAAGGTAATTAAAAAGTGTACAACGCATTACTAAAATAGACTGTTTTGTATAAAACGGGTTGCGAACAGTTCTTCAATTGTGTAATATTAAATTTTTGTGAATACTTTCCTTACCGGTGTGAAGTTAGTCACCCAAGATTAAAATATTTCATTTTTTTTTTGTTGCAATCGCTTTTTTATCGTTTGTTGGTGTATGTTAGCTATTTTTTTGTCGTTTGTTGATTTTTTTTTTAATTTAGGCGGGGAATTAGCTACCCTAGGGTTTTTTTTGTTGTTACAATCTTTTCTTGGTGTTTGTTGGCTTTTTTGAGGATATTAGTATTATACCAATTAAATTTTTTAAATTTAGGCGTAAAGTTAGTAAGGTTAAAATGTTTTATTTTTTGTTGTTTCAATAATCTGTTGGTCGTTTGCTGGTTGTTAGAATTTTCCTATTTAAATTTTTTATTTAATCCCCAAAATTGAAACTTTTATTTTTTTGCTGCAATAGTTTTTTATCTTTTTGTTGGTGTTTGCTGGCTATTGTTTATCGTTTTGTTGATTTTTCAAAATTAAATATTTTCATTACCCTACGTGAATATGATAAATTATGATAAAAACTTCAATTGGGAATTACTAATAACCAATAAATGACAAAAATAAATAAATAAAATTTTGAGGTTGGGGGCTAAGTTGAAGGTTTAGTTCGAAAATAGTAACCAACAAACGACAAAAAATAAGCAGCAATCAGCACCAAGCGACCAACAAAAAAGATGAAAAAAATTTACCTTTGGGGTGGGGGCGACTTCATGTCTAAATTAACAATTTAATTGGGGAAACACAATTAATTTTGAACGTGGTACTTTTCTTTCATATTTTTGTAGGTTACCAGAACTTAGAGTGACATACGTACACAAAAACTCGTATGCATTCTAATCACAATCAAATTGTAAAAAGTTATTATTGAAAGAGTAGGTATATCAAAAACCACGCCTTTATCGTTGTAGATTAATAATACAAAGAAATTAAGTGTAATTTTTGAAACAGTTATTTTTCTACCCACCTTGCGTAATTTAAAATAAATAATTACAGTAAAATACTAAGGTGAGTATTAAAAACGGCATACTTACCGAAAAATAAATTTAAAAGCACACAACAATAGCTAAATTTTGTAATAATACACTACTCCGGCATAAATAGTAAGTATATGTGTTTTAATTAAAATTTGATGTAATAAGATATTGTCATCCCTAATTTAAGCAAGTAAAAGTACGGTTCGTATGAACGATGTCATTTACGATTGTTCTTTTTTCTGAGATTATTAAAATTAATTAAATTACTTCGAGCAAATGTAAAGTTCAATTAGAATTTAGCCACACGTCCATCAATTTGATTTGTGCAAATACCGCCCTTGAAGGTGGTTATAAATACTGTTAAGGTCAACATCACATGTAAGTACTTATACAGAAGGATAATAAATGTATGAACGTATAAAGCAGGAAGCTTGCAAAAAAATAGGACATACACGTTGTTATTAAAGCATCTTTCTAATACATAAAACCAGTGTAGAAGAAAACGTGACCCCGTATGTGATTGGTTGGCTGGTTTATTACCGATTACAAAAAATAACGAATCATCAACAGCAAATGAAGACTACCGCTAATGACAAGCTTTGCATAATCTAGAAACGCTGGAATTCTTTATTGTAGTTTCTAATATTTTTTTGTCTCAGTAACCTTAATTTTCGCACATAAATTGTAAGTGTTGAACAACGTACTGGTGGTTTAATCAAACCGAACATCCTCTATTTTTGGATATTGCTGCAAGATATTGATCAGAATCGCAGAGTTCGGATGGTAAGAATTACGTACGTAGCAGCGCTACGGTCACGCTGCCCACTCTTTCTACCCTTAGTTATAAAGCGTACGTAGTAAAGATTTAAATGATATTGTGAATTTGAGTACAACTAAAGAATTGTTTCCTTTACATCGAATACAAATAATTTTTTTAATTTTGATTAAATGATTTAACTTAATTTTCATTTTAATACGTTCAAACAATATTATGAGCTTTTTGTTAGTATTTTTTTAAATTATTAATTACTGATCAAAAATTGTATAAAATGTAAAACGTAAAAGAAACAATATTAAAGTTTGGTGGTTAATTTTTAGTACATTTTATTAATATAGAAAAGCCAGCCAGAGGAACTTAAAGTAAAAAAAAACATTACTCAAAGTGTTTGTAAAAAATCGCGATTTTCCGCCTACCCGAGTTAGTTAGATCTGTGGTAATAAAATCTGCTTAGCACTCGGGAGGTAATGGGTTCGATCCCCGTTACTGTCTACCTTGTATGAGGCTTGTTCAGGGGTTTTTTCTCATACACATATAGCGGCATGATCACTGCGTCTACGCACATCATGTGCGGCTACTATGCATATACAGGGTGGTCCGGAATTCAATTAAATGTATGGGGATCTTGTTAACCGTAATAGATACGAAGTCGATTAAATGGGGAAACAGGTTTTTTATTGTAATTCAACTTTCTATACAGTGCCATTCTTATAATTAAAATCTGACGTTTCGTCTCTTCGGGGCTGTTATCAACTTTATTTTTTTTTTAAATACGGACCTGCGTTTTTTATCACAATTTTTTGGCACTTGGCATAAGAAATTCATTGATATGCGACACTTGACGATTTTTCTACGTTTCGTCTGATAAATCATCATTAGTTTTACTGTCTTTATGTCCCATTTTAAAA
This sequence comes from Vesta saturnalis, assembly GCA_036346205.1. Classification (NCBI taxonomy): domain Eukaryota; kingdom Metazoa; phylum Arthropoda; class Insecta; order Coleoptera; family Lampyridae; genus Vesta; species Vesta saturnalis. Next base: position 1,934,659 of record JARFJB010001840.1, read on the forward strand.
AATAATCAGTTCATTTCTTTTTAGAATAAACGTTTCCTTGGATGTCACTAGTAAATATTTCATTTCATAAAATCCATTTTGCCTTGGATGTCACTGAAAAGTTTTTGATGTTGTCAGCGTGGTTATAAAATATTGTGTTAAAGGCGTAACTTTTTGGAGATAAAATTAATTATTATGGTGTGATACAGTGAAAATAAAAAGAAAATACGATGTTTACATACGATCCTCTAGAAATACAGCACGAGCATCACAAACTTACTTGGAGCTCTACCCTGAACGACGGCAACCATCGGCAGTTACTTCTCATAATATTACAAAATCTATGAATGAATCTGTAATTTAAGGAGAAAATGCCACCTTCAAAACACAGTAAACGAAATTAACGTTCTCGCTTAAGTACACATCGACCCTGAGGATTCTTCAAGAAAAATCGCTAATGATTGCGAAGTAGGGCATACCACTGTCAAAAGGATATTAAAAAATCATAAATATCATGATTTTAAATTTCTAAAAGTACAAAAGGTACTGATAATGATCCCAACAGAAGATTAAGGTTTTGTATGAGGTATCGCAGAAAATTACGAAACAATCTCTTAATATACTCGGTGACATAAAAAATGCAACACCAAACCTGACAGAAATGTTTAACTAGTCAAATGTAGTAATTTCAAAGAAATTAAACAAAAATAAAGGCATTTTTTTATTAATAATGTGTTGGACCACCCCTATTAGTTTCACACTCCCGCATCCTTCTTGGCGTGGATTCCAACAGGTGGCCGATTTCTTCCTGAGGTATTGCATCTCAGGCAATCTGTAATTCATGCGGGAGAGCTCCTAGTGTCAGTGGAGGATTGGCTAATTGCTGGAGTCTTCTACCCATCATGTTCCACACATGTTCGATGGGCGAAAGGTCGAGAAACAAAAATGTTTAACTAATTAAATGTACTAATTGATTAAAATTTCAAAGAAATTAAACAAAAATAAAGGCACTTTTTATTAATAATGTGTTGGACCACGCCTATTAGTTTCACACTACCGCATCCTTCTTGGCATGGATTCCAACAGGTGGGCGATTTCTTCTTGAGGTATTGCATCCCACGCAATCTGTAATTCATGCCGGAGAGCTTCTAGTGTCTGTGGAGGACTGGCTAATTGCTTGAGTCTTCTACCCATCATGTCCCACACATGTTCGATGGGCGAAAGGTAGGGAGATTTGGGTGGCCACGGCGAGATATTGACGTTAGTCTCTTCGAAGCGCTCCATAGAATGCCTTACAATGTGGGGACGAGCATTATCCTGTTGGAAAATCGGGTACTCCTGCTCCTGGAGGAATGGGAGGATATGGGGTTCTACCACTTCATCAACATATCGGTGGGCATTCATATTGCCTCGGATGAATACCAACTGAGACCTGCTTCCAAGCACCCCATACCATAACCCCCACAGTGTGGTGCACATGCCCCTCAACAGAAATCTGCACATTGCGACGTTCTCCACGTCTAAGTCTGACCCTCCTGCGACCATCGTGTATTCCCAAGCAGAATCGGGATTCGTCACTGAACACCACCCTATGTCATTCCACGTCCCAATCCAGTCGCAAGGTATACCACTCCAAACGTTGCTGTCGACGACGAGCCGTCAGCGGAAGCACATGATGTGGTCGATAGGTCTGCAAGCCAAAAGCTCTAATTCGACGATAAACTGTACGAAGGGTTACAGGACGTCCTTCGTTTCTTCGTTTCCAAACCATTGATCGGCTATTGATCTTGTACTCGAGAATTTGTCTCTTAATGCCATTAATCGGAGATGGCGGTCCTGGAGCACATTTGTCTGTCTTAGCCGTCCACTTCCTCTTCTATGAAGTTGTTGACCTTCTCTAGACCATGCTTGATAACACTGTGCTATAGAGGATTGATTACGGTTAAGACGATTAACAATTTCTCTGAATGAAAAACCACCTTCACGTAAGCCGATAAAGTGACTGTCGAATTCACTCAGTTGTCGATAATTTTCACGTTGCCGCACTCTAGGCATAATCGCAGTCTCAAAATTCAAAGAAGAACACAAAAGCAAAAGAATTGCACCCAAAAATAATAACGAAATCGACTTAATCTCTTAAGAAATACACCCGATAATTTCGATTGTTACAAATAAAACGTCAAATTTTTCATGGCTACTAGATTATTTTGAATGAAATTTTAATCAACTACTACATTTGACTAGTTAAACATTTCTGCCAAATTTGGTCCAAAAATTCCTACATCATCTTGGTGTTGCATTTTTTTATGTCACAGAGTAAACATAAAACAATTTTATGAACAGATGAGTCAACTTTCACAAACAGTGGATTATTTAATTCCAAAAATAAATATTTTTATGCACAAATCAATCCACATTTAATAAAACAAGTTAGACCACAAGTTCGTTTTTCACAAAATGTATGGTGTGGAATAATAAATAATAAAATAATTGGGCCAGTACTTTTGGAAGGAAATTCAAATCAAGAAAGGTATTATTTACATTTGCTTAATGATGTTTTTGATGATATGTCTTTGGAAATTCGAAGAGAAATGAAATCTTTCCCACAACTGAAGGAGAGTTCAACAGTACCTAAATTCAAAGTTTAGCAATAATTGGATTGGTACAAATGGACCAGTAAGATGGCCCCCAAGATCACCGGGCCTTAATGCAGTAGACTATTTTATATGGTGCATGGTCAAAAATGAAGTATATGGGAAAGATCTTCCAAGTAACGTAAATGAACTACGTCAGAGAATAATGGACGCATTTGCAAAAATTACGCCCGAAATGGCGGCTAATGCAACAACCCAGGAGTCCAGAAGAATGCAATTGTGGATTAATAATATTAACTTATATACCTTCTTTTTTACCCTTAATATTACATTATTTTATTTTAACTATTCTTTTGCTGTTCTTAAAATGTGTTTTTCTTGATGATTAAAATACTTAATCATTTTTTTTATTCTTTTAAATTACGATTATCTAAAACAACATTTAAATCCACATTACTCTACATACTGCTAGCTCTCTCTTTTATCTGAATCAGCAGCTAATTCAGCTTTCATTTTTGTATTTCACTATCCCTTAATGGCTTCTTATAACGCCCCTAAACTGATGATGATTACCCAGACGAAACGTAGAAAAATGGTCAAGTGTGGTATATCAATGAATTTCTCATGTCTAGCGCTAAAAAAATGTGTTGTAGTAAAAAACGAAGGTCTGTATTTAAAAAAATAAAGTTGATAATAGCCCGGAAGAGACGTAACGTCAGATTTTAATTATGATAATGGCACTGTATAGAAAAGTTGAATTACAATAAAAAACCTAAATAAGGTTTTTCAATATTTTGCATACCGTAAAAAGATATTTTCGATAAATTCGGTTTTTGTCGTGTATCTCCGAAACCAATTTTAATTTTGAATACGTCATGTTATTCATCTTCAAAATGCGCAATTTTTTTTTCCATTTAATCTACATCGTATCTATTATGGATAACAATATCCCCATACATTTAATTGAAATCCGGACCACCCTGTATACGTAATGTGTATATGTATGCGGGGAATCCATCGCTGTGGCTGAAGGAGTGTGGAATGCTCGAGGAGCCCCCACTCCCTCGTGGAGGGAATGAAACACGTTGCTTCCTTTTCCTTTTCTCAACCTTAAAATTATATTTTTCAGCAGTTTTTGGTTGCCAAAGAAGAAATTAATGCAAGAGCTTATGTCATATTGATAAGCATCTCAATCACAATTCTTGAATTTGACTCGAAAAATTAAGATCCATTAGTTTGGGCAGTTTCTACAAAAAACACCGGGTCGTAGGTTCGAATTCTACTCGAGGTAAACTTTTTATTTATGTATTTAATAAAATTAATAATAATGTTTAAAATAGATGCGTTTTTGAGTAACGAACGCTCTAACTAAAATAAAATTTGAATTTTTCTCACAATCTACAAAGCGATCAAATTTTAATTCAAATACAACTGGACTAATTCTTTCACTCGTGACTTACAAAAATTTAATTTACACAAATGTGTTAAGTGATTTTCAATGCAGTCCGTAAACGTGATATTGTGTATGCCGTTAAGTAGTAATAGAAAATTGATAAATTGGGCAATTTGTTTTCAGACGATTTTACCAGATTTTACTGCTGGTGGCGATTTTAAGGATAGGTTAACCATTAACCCAATGAATTTGTACTCGTTATGTAAAAACTGTTATCATGCATACAAAAAAAAATTAACACTATTTACATATTGACATTTTGAAGTGTGCAAGAGTTTGCTAAATTGAAGGGAATTTGATCATTGTTAAAAAAAAAAAAAAGAAAATTTGTATTGTTCTGGTGGGTAAACATCTAATTTTGAATATGTGCTTAGACCATAATTTAAATTATTAATTAAAATACTAGAAACCTTCCCCATAAACATAAAGATGTATTTAATGTTCACATTAAATACAAAATTGGTATTTTGGACAAATTCCCGAATATTTTTCAATTCGATTTTTCGATGATAGTGCTCTCAATTACCGGTGCAATCGCATCTGTCTTCAAGAATCATATAATATTGGATAATAGATGCTTTGTTAACTTAATAATAATCATTCGTTTGTTTATATATTATTGATTTAATTAGGAAAGAATAACTTAGCTGGACTTTGGTATTGTGACTTTGGACATTTTTTTCTTTTATGGACTTGGTGTAAACTACCTACAACTTTTGCAAGTTGTAACTTTTAAGTGTTTTTCTGAAAAAATTTGGTTTACAATGACGTTGATGTTAGACAGGAACGGCGTAAAGACTACTGCGCATGACAAATAACTAAGAAAACGTTATTAACATTATCGGAAGAAAATGCGCAATTTTTATGTATATACCTCATTTTAAAGGAATTTAAAAAAAAGATCCGACGATCTGGGTATCTCATTCAAAAAGTTTATTTTTTTCCAAAAGTGTACAGCGCATCCCATTTTGGTTGAGACAGCCAAATATCTCGGTTGTTGTTGAAGATAGAACCTTGCGGTTTCCGCGGTCCTCTGCCACTTTTTCGTGAAACTCAAGATGGCCTGAACGGATTTTGCCTAACTTCTTTCGTTTATAAATTACAGGGTGTTTTTGAAAATCCACGTTTTTTGGATCCCCTCCATATCTAAGAAGTTTCTCAGCGATAATGTCAAATTGAAAACTTGTCCCATAGAGAATTTTACGTAGAATCCAGGGGCGCGCTCAATTTTTTTTCGGGGTATCGTTATGGAGATAAGACTCAAACTTATGATTTTTTAAATGCAACACCCTGTATTATATTATCTCATTAAATTACTTATTTTTTTTCCTTCGAAATGATATATAATATATAAACATGAAGTTTTAAAAAATGCTCCAAAATTACTAAAACATTGAATTTTAATAGTGCCATGGATTTCAAAGTTTTACTACAGGGATTATTTATTATTTGTGATTTTTTTATAGCAGGTTATGGATGCTACAAACACTGTTGTTGACTTGCGGAGCATTGTTTTATCAAGTGATATGGAGAAATCAACACATCTGCTGTCATGATGATAAATTTTGATGCGTTTTATTGTGTTTGTGTTTGACGATTTTGTTAATTTGTAAAATTTTATAATGGCTGAAAGATTTTTTCAGAACAACGAAAAGTATGATATCATACAATGTTTCAATCAATGCCATGAAAATGTTGACGAAGCATTAGAATTATATTTAAATAGGTAAACTAGTAATTTACAATAAGACATTATATGACGTATTGTTTTTAACACGTTAGATATCCAGAGAGGCGTCAACCTAGTCGAGCAACGATATTTCGACTAAAGAATAATCTACTAAATTATGGTGCGTATTCTAAACCCCGACCCAAGACGTATAACAAGGAAAATAATGAAGTGGATGAAATAAATGTCTTAGCCAGCGTCCGTGTCTCTCCTCAGACTTCTTGTACGAAGTTAGAAAATGACACTGGCGTTCCCCGATCACGGGTATAGAGGATTTTAAACAAACACAAATTGAAACCCTACAAAGTGAATATTGCCCAGCATTTATACCCTGGTGATGCAGTGAGGCGTGTGAATTTCTGTAATTGGTTTTTGAACCAAACTCGAAGGGACAATAATTTTGCGAGTAAAGTCATATGGTCAGACGAAGCCCATATAAGCAGTGCCGGTTTATTTAACAGGCAAAATACAAGGCACTGGTATGATGAAAACCCACACCTAATGTTTGAGCAACAACAGGGTCGATTTGGTTTTAATGTTTCTTATTGGAGACATCAATAAAATACCGCATTTTTGAAGGGGCTCTCAACGCGAATATGTACTTGGAAATTTTAGAAGAAGTAATACCAGAATTCCTGGAGAATGTTCCCCTCGCCTATCTTAATGCCACTTACTTCCAACAAGACGGTGCCCCTGCCCACAATTCGAGGTTGATTGTGCCGTTTTTAAAAGAAAGTTTCCACGACCATTGGATTGGAACAAATGGACCCATTAGGTGGCCTGCAAGGTCACCTGATTTGTCAGTGTTGGACTTTTTTTGTGGGGTTTTTTGAAAAATAAAATATACGGTAAGAGGCACAATAATATTGAAGAACTTCGTGCAACAACAGAGTCAGTTTTCCAGAATTTACAAAATCGGCCTTTCATAATTTTAAATGCATTAAGATGTATTAAGAAATTGTGTCAATTGTGTGTTAGGGAAAATGGACATCAATTTGAACAATTCAATGAATAAGTTACCGAATAATTTCGAAATGAAATAGTATGAGTAAATATTTAATTAATTGCTTATTCTACATTATGAACTTTTTATTATTATTTATTTGTTGCTATTAGTTACCTACGTTTTGTGTTTTGTTAGTGAATTAGTGTTAGTATTGTTCTTGTTCCTTTCATGGAAAAATCACAAGTAGTATTTCTTCAATTTGAACTTTTTTTGTATGAAAAATCCATAGCCTACTATTAAAAATCAATGTTTTAGTGATTTTGGAGAATTTTTTAAGAATTTGTTTAATATTATCTATCATTTTGAAGGAAAAAAAATAAGGAATTTAATGAGGTGATAAAATACAGGGTGTTTCATTGAAAAAATCATAAGTTTGAGTCGTATCTCCATAACCATACCCCGAAACAAAAATTGAGTGCGCCACTGAATTTTACATAAAATTCTCTATGGGATAAGTTTTCAATTTGACAGTATCGCTGAGAAACTTCGTAGATATGGAGGGGGTCCAAAAAGTGTGAATTTTCAAAAACGCCCTGTAACTTATGAACGAAAGAAGTTAGGAAAAATCCGTTCAGGACATCTTAAGTTTCACAAAAAAGTGGCACAGGACCGCGAAAACCGCAAGGTTCTATCTTCAACAACAACCGAGATATTTGGCTGTCTCAACCAAAGTGGGGTGCACTGTACATCTACGAGACATCCAGTCATAATATTAATAGTTAAGTACAGGCCGTCCATCGTTAAGCTTGGAAATCTCGCGCAGGTGAAACGTAGCTGTTCATAGAATTTCAATGCGTGTACCGGCAATAGTACATTCCAGGCCGTAGGTAGTAGGTACTAACTAGCAAATAATAAGTTGGTGTAGGATAAATTATAATTTATTACTTTCCCTGTTAGTAGGTATACAATATAAGAAGAGCGCGAGCATATTATCTATAATGTTATGCTATAACAATAATAACTATTAAAGAAACAGTCAAATAATAAAATAAATACAGAGCGATCTGTTATTTCAGATTTGAATACCTAAAATATAATATTTTAGGTCAAAGTTTGTATGGTGAAATATATTAATATACAGTAATCGTGAACTAATAAAAAATACTAATACTTAATAAACACCATTAAATTTGCAGCAATTCAGGGTAATGACGACGGAGTATAAGAATCGTCACCCGAGCTGCAACTAAACCCTAAATCACTATTACTATCAGTATTATTTCCAACATTAATAATTAAGGACTTTGTAACGATATCCATAAATATTCGTTTTCGTAATATTCGTTAAACACTACTTCGCGAATCTGAGCACTAATAGCTTTTGCCGGTCCTACTTTGACATTTTCTCAATTTTCTAAAAACATTTAACCAAGTGTGTTATACTGGCAATGCAAGTAAATGACTATCGTCAAACATTTACAATATACGCAAAGCAATTGCAATAAGTTCACCTAATACTCATTGTATTCTAACTTAGTCATTGTTAAAAGAAAGTGTTCAGAATGATTACCAAGATCGTAATACTATAATATTAGATTTTGTCCACCGAGGCAATGCATTTTGCAGTTTTGCTATGGAAATTGTTGAATATATAGCATTTTGGGTATAACTTGTCCAAAACTATGACTATTACGAAAAGACCCCAAAAATTAGTTCTTGACCAATGAAGCAATACGATTTTGACATACTTGGGCCGAATACCTATTTAAAACAAAAAAAAACTGTATAAGTAATCTGTTGGGCATCAAGGAAATGAGTAGTCGCTTTCCCAACAAAATTTGTACGTAAGTATCGATTTATTACTTTTTAGACGACACACGTAACACAAAAAAGCACTAATTCACACTTTTTGACCGTGAAAAGGCCATGACTTTGAGCAAATCTCGCTCTATTATATTGTAACCTAACTGCAGTTATGCTGCATTAATAACTTAGCTGAGCGTATCGAATAAGACATTTCCGAGCTTTACATGGTTTGCTCTGTTGCGCTCATATTCAACAGAAATCATCTACAAGACAGCGTAACAATATCCAGCATAAAATCTATCTGTTGTATGCATCCCAGAGGCTCTATAATGTTTACAAGACAAAACCTTCCACATAATCTTCATGTAACTATGTCATTGGTTAGTGATTTTATCTCGTAAATCATAGGTAATTTTATAAAATGTTCAGAGCTCTAGGAATAGCGCTTAGTATTTTATTGAAATAATATTCTTTTCACTTCTTTTTAACTTCATATACGCTTATATAGACAAAATTGCCTACCTTTATCTTACTGATAATGATAGCAGAGGCAATAATCGTAAGAACCCTTTAGCCGGCTTTAATACACCGATTTTGTAACCATGCGTAAGTAGTTGGAGTTGAGTCAGTAGTCAATTGTATGTTCGTCGTAGCGCATGCAAGTCGCAACTAACATAGCCTATATTAACTATTTTCTACTTACAAAAAGTGTCAGCTTGATCATTTTCAGCGTAGAAACTGCCATTCATCATTTTTATACGCCTAGAAATATGGTGAGTGAATTAGAACCAAATCAATCTTCAATAAGAAAAGGGACTAGCAGCAATGTGTGATAAACGAACGATTAAAACTTTTTAATGAATGATGGATTATGCTTTAAATAACAGTGAGTCGAAAAAAATTTTTTTTAAAGAAATTGTAATAAACAATAACAAATAATGGATTTACTTCACGCACATAAATAATATATTGTATAATATTTGTTTGTCATATATTTATTTCTTTGCCACTCCCTTGTTAGAATAAATTTAAAACGAAAGTGAATAAAATTCTGTTTTTTTTTAAGTTGAACTGAACCAACGCACTTCTTTCTCTTGTACGTCTTTTAAAATTGAAAAAATGAGCAATTCGACCTGTAAACCCAAATCCAAGAATCTGTAAATTCAAAGATATTTTTTTTATATAATAAAAGGTCCATAACTATTTGTTTGACAAATTTCAATAGGTACGTTAAATCATTTTCTTACTTTGACATTTTTTGTATGTTGGAGCGCGTTTTTAGCAAATTTGAAACTTATTTATATAAAAAATCAGCTGTAATCACACTCGGTAGATACGTTAATTATAATCAATCTGTTTATATGAATACTTCGTCTCATACTCATACAATTATTAGTAACATTAAAATAACACGTATTGTCATCAGCTTCGTAACTATATCATTGATATTAACTTATTTTAGGTAATAATCCGATAACAAACTGGAAACTAACCACGCTTCACATTCATTCCAAGTCAAACTAGTAGCTACTATGCTACGAATTTGTGGACCTTATACTGAATTTGAACAGGGAAACTCTAGTACGACATTTGATACTGGGATCTAAGTTGGCAAAAGGTTGACTTTATTGAAAATATGTGGATTCCTGATTAAAATTATAACTGTGAAGACAGCATTATTGTTCACAAAAACAAAGTTCCGACTGTACTGGCCCCGGAGATATAAGGAACTTACATATTCTCACTAATTACGAGGTAGGTTCTGTAAATATATATATATATATATATATATATATATATATATATATATATATTTTTTTTTTTGCAGAAACTGGTTAAGAATCTCAAGAAAATATCCTCTTATATTAAAATTTAGATAAAAAATTGGAAAGTTAAAACACGGATGTGTTGACTACTTTAACAAAAGAAATTTGAAGAAATGTCAAAAAAATTCCTGATAATAAATAACAATAGAGATAATAAATCTTTGCGGACAGCAAGAGATACGGACATAAGGATTCCGGACGTTTAATTTTAGAGGTTTCAGGTTTTAACGATGAAAATATTAAAACCTGACGCTCACTGTGATGATACCAGTTTCCCAGAACACCTATTTTCCTTAGGAGGAAAGAGCAATATCTCCTCGAATCCAAAACGAACATCTCCATAACAGGCTTTCATACCTAAAGAATGAATCTTGAACGAATACAAGAAACAAAATTCTTTTAGTGTTCTGGCAGATGGAACAACCAACGTTTCCAGGAAGGAGCAGTTATCCGTTTCGGTAAGATGTTACAATGTATGATATCCACGAAGAATTTTCGCTTTATTTTCGGTTCATCGAAACATAAAGATTCACATCGTATTCTAATGCAGCATAAAGCCTGAGCTACGTCACAAACTACGAGCTCCCTTTTGCACAGCATCTACAAACTGCAACGAATGGGGCGGGGCAACCGTATACTTCCGGACCGTGGGGACTACATACATAAATTCATGACGTCCGTTGGAAGTTTTATTGGAAGACCTGTATGTAGCTAGGCAAAATGTGGATGTCGAGTGCTCTAGTATAAAAATTCAAGTAGGTATACATATAAAATTTTAAATCTGGTGGCTCCTACAGAAAAAGAGAAAAGAAAAGGAAAATGTAACGTGGTTCATTTCCTCCATAAGGAGGAGGGCAGGCTGCTTGAGCAGCCACAGTCATGAATTCACAACATACATACATTAAGTATGGTGGGATTAAGGATAGGTGCAGTCAGGATAGAGTCGGAAGGAAAGGCGTTAGGGTTCTGAATGAGAAGATACTACCTCAGCATTCGCCTAAATCGCCGCACATGGTGTGTGCATACGCAGTGATCATGCAGCATGGTATATGAGGAAAAACCCCTGAAAAAAACCCATACAGGTAGACGGTAACGGGAATTGAACACATCACCTCCCGAATGCTGAGCGGTCGTGTTACCACATTTCCACTAGCTCGGTACCTGTATATATGATTCAATTAAGTGTGAAAACGTCCTACAAGCATTATTATTTATTTAATAAAAGGACAATCAAGTGTGAATGAGCAATATAAAATTAACAGAAGTTCTGTATTTAAGATTTTTGTTAGAATAACGGTTCATTCGCAGGGAAGATGTGAACAGAAAAATTTGTGGTAGAGATACTAACACACATGATCTGGATATTGATATCAAGAGAGAAGACATAAATATATACTACAGCCCATTTCTTAAGTCCGCGGAGCAATAAAATGTCTTGATAGACAAATTCCAGTGGCGTATCATTTTCAAAATATTTCTTGGGATGTTTATTTTTGTATTTGTGGGCCGAGATCTAGGAACAAACGGAAATGTCACGCATTTATAGGCGCATCAACTACTAATAGTGATTAGCACTAGCCGTAACTAGAATTTTGCCTTATTAAAGGAATTCCACCTTTAATAAGGGGTCTTTAACGTGCCAATCATCGTATTTCCACGGGACCTACAGTTTTACTTCCTATCCGAGAAAAAGGAGTACTTTGGTTTTTCACCGTTTTAGAAAAACGGCTACCTCGGGCAGGTTTGAACCCACGCCATTTATTAGTTTCTTTTGCAAAAGAATTTATTACAATACATTGATATCATTAAACACTGTGTAATTAGTAGTATAATCTGGAGCCATTCGGAAATTACCAAATTGATTATCTTAATGGATTTTTGCATAGGATTCACTTTAAGTTTTAAATAATGGCGGATTTTTCTTCAGTAAGTATCAATTTAATTGCATTTTCGGCTAACGAGAAAATCATGACTTTAAATGTTCTCAACGCGTTATGACTTCACAAGCCTTCCGGTATTGTAGATAATGTTATGCTATTGTGCGCAAAGCATATATAGTTACCAAAAACTCGATCCATAAACAAAAGAAGGTAAAGATGCGTTAAGAAATCAGCACAGAGGTCAAGAACATCACCAAAACTAAAACTATAAATTAAAGAAAGGTATATTCGTTTTTCTGCCGTAAAGAAAATTCACGCTGTCCTGAAGAATAATCACAATTTATTCAATATTAGTGAAACTCGACTGTGGAAAATATTGCGTGAATGAAATTTTTCATGCGAGTGGATTAATCAAAAATTTATTTTAATAGATCGAGTGGAGATCGTTTGTTGCAAGTCGCATCTTAAAACCAGAAAACAATTTCAAACAAAACAGAAGCCCATGTATGATATAGGTTATACGTGAGTAAACAAAATAAAACAAAAGAATTGCAGGGTAAAAAACAAAAGCAGTCGTAATGGCTTTTTAGAAGTATGATCAAGAGGTGTAGAAAAGAAAAGGTTGAAGGTTGATTACTATACATATAGGAAGTTTCAAAGGTTTCGTGGAAAATATTAAGTTCAATCTAAGAAAGCGAGAAATTATCATAAGGTGCTTGAAGCATATTTTGAACAAATGTTAAACTTTATCCAACACTATCCCAATGGATAATATAAAATATCATTCTAGTCAAACAGAACTATTTTTCATAACCTTACGTAAGAATGAAAACGTTCGATAATAGATAATTTCCTCTTTCAAAAAAATGCTTTAAAAATGCAATTTTCGCAACTTGTAAAACAACACAAACCTGCAGTCAAAAAGTATGTAATTGATGACATGGCAAAGCAGTGCAATGTGACAGTACTTCGATTGCTACCGTATTATTGAGAATTAAACTTCACAGAATTAGCAGTGCTCGAAATAAATGAACAAGTTGCTAGAAGGAACCACGTATAAAATAAGAGATGTGAAAGAAGTCGTTAAAAATTCTCTGAAAAATTTATAAAATTACAAAAAAAATGTAGAACAAAGGAAAAAAGGAATGAGACAATGAGGACTTGTGAAGTGCAAAATATTTATTTAAATCACCAACTGACCATAGTAACAGTCTCGATGGTTAAGCAGTAAAGTTTATAGTTTTAGGGCGTTAGTCATCATTTGGAACCAAAATATTTTAAAAATATTCATATGCCGTATTAGGTACCTGTTGCCATAAAATGCGCTAGTCTGCAAGAGTGTTGTGCACCATTTTTACTTGTTTCGATGGCGTGCATATAAGGATTTCTTTATAATTTATTTTTTGCTGTAAATGTGTTTAAACAAAGTAGTATGCGATAAAATGAAACATAATAGAAACAGAATAGAATAGGGGCATTAGCTTTCTTTCTTTCTAAATTTCGACTTTCACCTGGAATTTATTTTAAAGAGCGGCGCCCACTACTGTGTTCCAATGTGCACCGTTTTTACTTGTTTCGATGTCGCTGCAAATAAGGAGCATTAGCGAACTTGCGCTTTCTAAATTTCGACTTGCCTGGAAATTAATTTAAAGAACGCGTCCACTAATGTGTTTTTTTATCTTCACCAATACGTACATACTATTATTTCTTCCCTTTTTTGTGTTTTTACAAACTGCCCGCGTTTTGCACTTACAGAGCAACCTACAAATTATTAAATAAAAGTGTACCAATTTAATTGGTTAATGTCGATAAAATTAACCTACGTTTGTGTCATGTTCTAGAAAAGAAGTTTCACTAAAAACTCCTTTTTTTCTTGTTGTTTAGTATATTTATTTTTAATTTCAGACAAACTTTGATATATCGTACATATTTATAACTTGTACGAAAATGAGACGAACAAAGTTTTGTTAAGTTTAACATGTAAACTTATTCAGAGAGAAACAAAGTAGAAATTTAGCAAAAACATGTATGATTAAAAGTTCTTAAGAGCAACTAAGAAATGCAAAAGTAATTTTCAGATTATTAATAATCTACATCTAAACAATGAACAATACAACCTTAATGCTTAAGTCGATATATTTATAGTTGCGTATTGCATGTGTTATGTGTTTGTCAACGAGGCCTTTAGGTCGAATTGAACAACACGTCGAGTGCAATGAACACTTTTTGCACGAGTTGCATACAATATTTTTTCTATGTACACTGTGTCCCATTTTGATTGAAATTGTAGGATATCTCGTTTGCGAGCATAGATAGAAAGATGTGGTTTTCGCGATCCTGTTCTACATTTTCGTGAAACGAAAGATGCCATAAACAGAATCATCATAGTCCTATTAGTATTTGTGATACAGGGCGAAATTGAAAATTTGCACATTTTAAGCACACCTCGCAACTGCTTTGTCTTGTAATTTACCGAAATGATGTCGTCGCTATAGGGCTTTGTTCGACATTCCGACAGAAACGTTTAATTTTCGCAAAAAAATTAAATGCATCGGTATGACTTTTTCTCCTGAACAAGTAGCTAAATGATGCCTAAACAAGCTCGCGAAAACCGCATCTCGATATCTTGTTCCTAACCTAAAATATCGGCCAAAGAAAACTTTATACGAAAATCCCTAAAATTTTTAATTTTTTTTAACTATATTTTTCTGGAATTGTTTCTATTATGTAAGTTGTGGCCCTAAAAAGGACCGATTTAAAGGAGGAAGGTTTTAAATGCCCCCGTAAATGCTCGAAATTCTGACTATCACTTTGTGCATTGCTGAGGCCTCTTATGGGGAGACAAAACTGCAGCTTCAATTTCAGCTCTGAATAGGTTACCTAGAAATTGCGATTTTAAATGTTTGTAAATTTATTCACCAGAGTAAAATCACCCTTTTTGAAATTACTAGAAATTGCAATCTTAAATGTTTGTAAATTTATACACCAGAATAAAATCTCCCTTTTTGAAATTACTACGGGCAAGTAAGCAATGCTAAAAGTTATACGAAAGGCCTATTTTTTGTTTGTTTAAATGGATACTCACTATGGATATATACGAAAAATACAATTAATAGAAGCAGGCAATGGAAACAGATACCTAAACAAAACATACATAATCCTCAAATTGTCAATAGTTGTCAATACTTTCGCGTTACTTTGAGCAATTTTGTGCTTTCAAAATGCGTTTTAAGAATAATGAAGCTGTTGATATGCTTGCGGTTTATTTTGAATGTCTTCAGAATGCCGCAGTAGCTAAAAGAGTTTACGCGGCTCGATATCCAAATCGGCGGTTTGCGATGTAAGAGTGTTTCCCCGATTAGTGGCGAGCTTACGAGCCAATGGTAGTTTTCGGCCTACGTTTCAATGGCAAAGAATTGGAAGAACACAAGAAAATATTAACCGTGTACTGGGCTATATTGAAGGAAATCCTGATGTTAGCACAAGATCATTATCCACTGAGTTGGGCATATCACGGACAACGGTTCAAAATATTTTAAAGGAACATAGGTAAGTTCTAATGGCCATCACAATATATAGGTATTCGTTTAAACTTTTTTTAATTACTTTAAGAATGCACCCATATCATGTCGTTTTGCATCAGGCCCCGAAAGAGGAAGATTTTGATCGAAGGTTAGACTATTGCCATTGAATGTTAAGCATGATACGCGAAAATAGAGAATTTTCATTTCAAATTCTTTGGACCGATGAAGCCACCTTCAGTAGTGACGGGAGTCAATCTGCACAATATGCATTATTGTTCTGCAGAAAATCCCCATTGGTTGCGTGAAGTTCAACGCCAAGGACGTTGGAGTTTATATATATGGTGTGGCATACTGGGAGGCAGAATTATTGGGCCATATTTTTTCGAGCAACCCCTAAATGGCAATGTATTTCTTGACTTTTTGGCCAATCAATTCCCGTTGTTGTTGGAAGATGTGCCTCTGGAAACAAGGCAAAAATTGTTTTTACAGTTGGATGGTTGCCCAGCACATTTTGCTATTAATGTGCGAGAGCATATTAATGCAGTATTTCAACAGCGGTGGATTGGAAGAGTAAGCCTGTTTCCACGGCACCCGCGATCGCCAGACTTAACTTGCCTCGATTTTTATTTATGGGGGCGCTTAAAGGACATCGTGTTTCGGACTCAACCTACTACTAGAGAAGATATGAAAAACCGGATTCGTAACACAATACGTAACATACCGAGAGCCGAAATTGAAGCTGCAGTTTTGTCTAGTCATGAAAGGGTTCATCAATGCATAGAGCGTGATGGTCAGCATTTCGAGCATTTACGGGGGCATTAAAAACCTTCCTCCTCTAAATCGGTCCTTTTTAGGGCCACGATTTACATAATAGTAACAATTCCAGAAAAATATAGTTAAAAAAAATAAAAATGTAAGGGATTTTCGTATAAAGTTTTCTTTGGCCGATATTTTAGGTTAGGAACAAGATATCGAGATGCGGTTTTCGCGAGCTTGTTTAGGCATCATTTAGCTACTTGTTCATGAAAAAAAGTCATACCAATGCATTTAATTTTTTTGCGAAAATTAACCGTTTCTGTTGGAATGTCTAACAAAGCCCTCTAGCGACGACATGTGAAACTAACAAAACTTCAATTATTTTAACATTTGTAGCCCAAGAAAAGTTCTTTTCAACGCGCCCAAGTTTGTTAAAATCGGATTAGCCGTTTCGAAGATACGGGGGGTGATTTAAGGAAACCTTTGAATACCCCCCCCCCCCCCACCACCGCCACTTTATTTTTAGACATACGTCAAAAAGTGCCAAACAAAAAAGTTCAGATTATCCTCGACTTTAAAGATCAGTTATTTATTTATTAAGTTAATATAGCAGAATTCACAGAAACATCACTTTTTTAGATTCAAGAAACAGTACCTCTCATTCTTAATTGGCCACCCTGTACATACAAAAAAAAAATAAACAGTGGCCATAAGTGTCGGCCAACAAAAAACATTGTTTAATAATAATGTAGTATTTAATGCTTAATTATGATTGATTATAGTTGTTATCGTGTTTTGTTGGATTTTGAACTTAAAGATGCTTCACTTGTCAGTACACTGATTTCTGGTGAAATGTCAAAAAAAATCTTCATCGTTACTGTCATTCATATTCATTTTAAGCTATAAAACTATTTTTACACTCACGGCTTTTTTTATTTAATTGAACTGACAAACCAGAATAGCCTTTAATGGGTAACTAAGAAACCTGTATCTTATCCGTATCCGATTTCCGGAAAAAAAATTAAAATATAGCACACAGTGCGCATGAAACAAGCTTCGTACACTACATCGCAACAAAACGTAATTTTTTTGTAAAAATTCTAAATGAAATGAAACGTTTGAATGATAGACATTTAACTATAATGGTTTGTTAAGTATGCAATGACCCATTAGGTGTCACGGAATTAATATCACTTCGAAAAAGGAATTCAAAGATGTAATAATCTAAAATATTTAGTATCTGTTCTGCAGTTGCACCTCTTAAATCAGCTTAGTATGATGCGTAGAGTCCGATAAAATTTTAATTCCACTAGTCCACTGAATGATAACTTTTGACATTAAAAATAATGCAAAAAGTGTTTTTTGAATAAACGTAGAAAAAAATGTTTCTATTTGTTTATATCGATCACTTCTAAATGAGTTTTCAATTATCATATAATAACAAATTTATTTAAGTAAATTGTAGTTACGGTGGTAAGATCATTAATATTTTTAAAAGAATAAATTTATTTTAAAGGTTGGGTACTAATTTACTAAGTTAAGTTTAAGGTTTGAGGGCAACCACAATAGTTTGAAGTTCAAAAATTAGTGAAGCTCAAAATAGATAACAAACTTCAGTGATTTGTGTGACAGAAAACTGTTATCGATCTCTTACGCAAGAACTGTTACATAATTTATGAAGCCGCTAAATTATTAGGTATCGTAGACACGGGAAGTAAATAAAACATATTAAAACGCGATTTCATCTTTAAAAAAAAATTTAGAACCTGTAAAAAGTGTTGTGCTTTATCTTTATGAACAGCATTTAGATGAATACTCTAAATAAGTATCCATGTTTCAACGGGCAATTAATTATTATTACAGTATATTAACGGTACACCATCATACAAAAATTACATTTTCTAATGGAAATATCTGGTTGTACAAATTTAATTCAAAATTGGGTTGGTTTAATCCATGAACCGAAAAATCTACAAGCTTAAAAAATTCTATAAGATCGTAAACATTAATATGTAGGAACTTCCAAACTTACAAATTTACAACTGTTGCTAACTCTTTCAAAATTATCCCTTTCTCTCTCTCTCACACAAGAATATTTTAATTATACCCATAAATTAATTTATTGCAATTTGACAAATCATTTCATTAATACAAACGAAAGGTGAGTGAGCTTAATACTGTGGCTTTAAATCGAAATGATTTACCCCTTTTGAAGTTCTTAAAATGATAGTAAACAACTTCAAACAATTTGATATTTTTCGTCTGGAGGTATCCATTTATCGAAGTTCCCAATGGTGCTTTCTATTACCATATACGATGCAAACATATAGAATGATCGGTTTACAGACAGTATATAAATGGTCTGAACCCGAAGTATACTATACTAAATAACTATTAAACGTATTGTCAATCTTACGTCACAATTTTAGCTAATTGTTGCATACGTTATAACACAAAAAAAAAGGATTGCATAACTGTACTTAAACTTCAAGATACTGATAATTATAAAAATGAAAACTTATCGAAACGGTTTAGGCGTATGTTTGTTAGTGTTGAGACATAGGGCTGAGGTGAGCTCAGTAAACGTTTCTGAATAACACAGTTAAGTAACTGCATATGATATTCTTACGCAGTGGATTAAGTTATTCATGTGGAGCATGTACTAACGGGAGTCAAACCTACGTGATGTTGCTACGTTCAACTTTCTACTACCATACTGGCCTAGCCTTCTACCATATTGCTCCAATCTTTTTAGCATTTGCTTAAATTCTCATTAAAGAAATCCTAATAGTTGACATTCCTTAGTATCATTAACAACAGATTAGCAAATATTCAAAAATGTTTTTATTAGTTAGTTCGTTTTCAACTGTGATTTAAAAGCGAGTGTAGAAAGATGAGTTCTACATTGGGAAAAAGTGGCCAAGTAATAAGTGGTCAAACGCATGAGATGATATATAATGTGTACAGTTATTTGAAAAACTTACACCCCACATATACCTTGAAACAATTAAAAGAAACCGTGTCTGAAGCAACAAAAGTGTCTGTTAGATCAGTGGCAAATATTATTAAAGAGGGTGAAGGTCCAACAGAAGTGGGAAAACCAAGATTTTCAACTCCAGGCAAGAAACGCCCACGTCCGTCTCCTGTCTCCTCCACTTGGAAGATTTCGAAAAGAGCCTTTTTCGCAATATAGTATACAATTTTCACAAGACCGAGGGTACACGGATGACAATTCCTGCTCTACGCGAGGAAGTCCACAACGACTTAGGTTGGCACGGTGGTGCTACATCTTTACGTGTTATATTAAAAGACCTGGGATTTCAATGGCATCGAACTGAGAATAATAGAAAACTTTTAATAGAGAAGAACGATATCAGGGCTCTAAGAATTACTTAATTAGAGAAAAAGATACCGTTCACTCTTTTGATGTACAGACCACAACTTTATGAAATAATTAAGCTACACAAAAAGGAACATATAACGTACAAGTTTGATTGTATATTAAGTAATGAGGGACATACGGTGCTCCGACTACGTCCCTATCACCCGGACTTAAACTCGATTGAGTTGTTTTGGGCTCAAGTGAAAAATGATGTTGCAAAGAGAAATACCACCTTTAACTTCAACCACGTTAGAAGATTGTTGGAAGAAGAATTAGCGGCTGTTACTCAAGAAAACTGGCAAAAGTGCTGTAAGAAGGTAATCGACCAGGAAAAAAAATATTTAGAGAACGAAATACTGATTCACGTACAAGTCGAAAAACTGGTGATAAATTTGGAGGACGATTCAGAAACTGAAAATGGCTGGTCTAGTGATGAATGATTGTGTGACTTATTTGTTAGTAGTATTTAATATTATTATAGTAGGTAATTATCGCCGTTTGAGCAACTTTTCCCCAAAGTGTATGGAAATATAAAAATTGATTACCTAAGAAATATCATAATTTTTTTTAAATCCTGAATAATACTCTTAAAATACAGTCTATTCTGTTTCTATAATTAAAAATCGAACTTATACTTTTTTGATTTTCATAAACGATTAAACTGTTGTGTTCATTTGTAATTCAAATATAAAATTTATTACTTGTCAACATGGTTATTTTTTTATTTTATAAATGTTTAAACTATTACTGTTCATATGTAATTCAAATAAATAAAATATTTTAAATTTTCTTGTTGTTTGGTGACGAATAATTGAAAACGCGACACCGACGCCACTGGTAATGCTTTCAGTCGGTATTTCGTTAACGAGTGAGACCGAATGCACGAACATCCATGCGCGACACGAGGCATTCTTTGGCCGCGCGGATTGTAGCATTTTCTTCTTTATTGTAATGACGAAGTTATAAAAAAAATAAGTGTGAATTAAGTTTTCAAAAATATTACATAAGTCACAATGTTTTCAATGCAACACACTGTATTTTAATTTTATATTGAAGAAAATTTTGACATAAAGCCTGTCCGGTAGAACTGAACGGGTATCGGATTAACAAGGAGGATTGTCAATATATGGTTCTATTGTGCTTGAAACCGCCTTAATGCTTTGCTGTCTCGTACTTATTGTACGTGACAAAGAAAGATGGATATATTATGAATAATGCCTCTATTTCTGCCGAACAAAAGCGTTTGCAACTTTCACACATAATGACAAGGCAATAAGAATCAGATGCAGGTAGAATAGAAATTCAATAGGTATAATAAAATGCCAGTGGTTCTCAACACTGCTTTAACATTATATAATTTGTGAAGAAATGCAACTTTTGTATAATAAAAATAATAATCGATTACTAATTACCTATAAGTAATTTCAATTGACACCTTTCACTTATACTTATAACAACAATAACAAATACATTTTTATTATAGTTAGTAAATATTAATTAAATTACAAAGATATACTTTTATAATTAAATGTAAAAATTATAATTGTCATTCGGCTTCAGATTCATCACTTCCTGAGTCATCCAAATCTTGGAAAAGATCATCGTCATCACTTTCTTCAGTGTTAACTGTGAAAATAAGAGGTCTTACTTCATCCACAATCTCTTCATTAACAAAAGTATCTTTAATTATTTTATCCGTATGATCAATACATTTTTGCCATATTTCCGCACTAACTGTTTTTAATGCGTCGTTCCACGTATTAAGAACATCTTCGTCTTTCCGGATGTCGCAACGATACTTTTGTCGTATTTGTTCTTAGTAATGCCCCATACCAACTCAATTGGATTGAAATGGCAATGATACGGGGGCAGGCGCAAAACTTCATGTCCATATGATAGAGCTAGCTCATCGATTACATATTTTCGCATTGGTCTACTTTGTTTCTTTTGGCCAATTCCACTAACTCTGCCTTTGTCATAAAATTTTCCCACGCTATTTTTTAGCGGTTAACCATTGCTGTATTTCTTCTTTTTCCAAGAAACTTTGACTGCCTTCTCTGCCTTTCGAGAATGATAACTCGCATTGTCAAGGACAATTATTGATGGTTCCTCTAATTTTGTAAAAGTGATTCCTCAAACCATTTTTCGAACAATTCTGCGTTCATATTATCGTGATAATCTAATGATTTATTTTTGTACCGAAAATTAATTGACTTCCGTCGATAAAACCGTTTCTGTTACCTGCTTCAATGATAATAAATCGTTTTCCATCTGATGATTTGTTCGGTTGATGTAAACTCTTTGCACTGTTATCTTGCCAAGTACATTTTGACGTACTACCTTTACTAAATATCCACGTTTCGTCTGTAAAACAAACTGTCTCGAACTTTCGGAGTTAAGATTTTGAGATACTTTCTCAGAAAAACGTTTCTTTGGCGACAATGTGGCTTTGTTCACAAAACCGCGTCTATTGTTGGTTTTTGGAATTTAAAGCCCATATTTTTAACACTAGAGCCAAACTGGTTTTTCCTATTTCATACGCGGTTCTCAATTTTAAGAAGTTTAATAATGAATTTAACGTTACGTGTTCCTTCTTCGCGTACATCTCGTATATTAATGCACGAATTGTTTGTTTTCCATTTTCTGGAAAATCTGTAGTGCAAAGTTTGACACGCTGTTTTTCACTGGAGGTTCCAACTCGCCGCCATTTTTTTAAAGCACAGATTTTCCCACCGTCGAAACCGAAAGTTTTAACGCGTTTGCTGTTCTTTGTTGAACAGAAAATGTAGATAATAGTGGACCACCATTTTCTTTTCTTCTTTAAAATAATCGACTGTATTTAAAACTAATTCGCGAATTTCTTTACTCAACTTTTCGGCATTATATTAATGGTTAGTTTATATAAACGCTTACTCAAAGAATAATGATAATATAGATATTGCAGTTGTTTTATTTATACCTATATGTACCTACTAAATGGTATAATAATCTATTATTAATTACTTATTGTTACAGTATTGCATATTTATTTGGATTCTTTTGTAATTGAGTACACTAAAACGTCATTACCATACTTAGGTATACAATGAACTTTCTAAATGTAAATTGAAATACCTATACTTAATCGAATATTCATTATTATGAATGGCTTTTATAAATGTTTATTATAAAACTTGCATTCTTCCATAAATTTTAAATGTAATGTTAAAGCAGTGTTGAGAACCACTGGCATTTTATTATACCTATTGAATTTCTATTCTACCTGCATCTGATTCTTATTGCCTTGTCATTATGTGTGAAAGTTGCAAACGCTTTTGTTCGGCAGAAATAGAGGCATTATTCATAATATATCCATCTTTCTTTGTCACGTACAATAAGTACGAGACAGCAAAGCATTAAGGCGGTTTCAAGCACAATAGAACCATATATTGACAATCCTCCTTGTTAATCCGATACCCGTTCAGTTCTACCGGACAGGCTTTACCACATAAATGGTAGAATTAATAGCAGATTTATATTAAACCGTACTCAATCAAGAACTTGTAAAATAGTTGGAACCAACCTTGGGGCATAGAATAAAATTTTTCCCCGTACCTCAAGGATGCAAATACATGGAAGAAAGGAATATCAAAAACTAATTCTTAATTTGGTTAATAAAGTAATAGATCGGATGGTTTTGTTCGAGATGTAAGAAACCAATATACAGAATATTCTAGTTTGCCTTGGGAATTTTAAAATAGGAAACTATTATATATTTGTAAATATCACATGGAGCATGTTTATAAACAATATTAAATAGTAATATTAATAATGAAAGTGTACACAGACTTTTACCAGTAACTAGTAACTAATATGGAAAGATAAATGCATTTTTAAAATCTTCACTTGCATTTTTCAAGGCAATCTCTCCTGGGGTTTAATCTAAACATCGATATTTTAACCCTTTAAGCGTTCATGGTCGCTAAATCGACCACTTTTGTAACGTCAGTCTGCTAACTGTTCAGAGTCCCACAATCGACCAGATATCTGCCTATGATACCCGCGGACGCTTGTAAGTCGTCTTGATTTTTTGGCGCGCATGGCAGAATTCTTTCCAAGAAGTGGTCGAATAATAAACCAGTGTGTGTTTGTGAGACTGCTTGTCATGTAAATGGTCGGGTTTTCATTTTTAGTTGTTTTTTTCGTATTTTGAGTTTTTTAAAGGCATGTTTTTGTATTACCTAGTTTGTTAAATGTGTACTGGGTGCAACCTCGTAAAAGGTAAGTGATATTTTTCCGTTTTAAGCACAAATTTCAATAAACATTTTAATATAACCTCAAAATTGAATAAACATTGGTTGTTGTAATGTTTAAAAAAGTATATATTTTACGCAAAATTAAGTTGCAAAAGGTTAATAATTTCTAAAATATAGTTTGTTTTCTCTGTGCATACTAAAATATATCTCACAAAATTTTCTGCTTGGATGTTATTCATCATAAACTATAGTCATGTGTGTTTTTGTTCGGGATCGAGCTCATGAAAAATGCCTGGTGTGAATGAAATTTTTTGTATAAGGTTGGTGGGCTAAATTTTTTACACTAAAACTCGATTTTACAATTTCTAAACTTAATCTAGTAGGTATATTTTTATTGCATTTACATATAATTTGGTATATCGAGAGAAAATTCATAACTTTGCGAATTCTTATTGTGAATAAAAAATGTTTGTATCTTTATTCCTGCTTTCAGAACAAAATGTTTAACAAAAAGCCTAGAATCGATTTTACCAAAATATCGGAGTAAATATTGATGAACAATGTGCATGGCTTGAAGGCATAACGGATGAACAAGCTGAAAATTCGGAGGAAGGGGGCGATAGTGATGCTGACGATTGCTGTGCTGCTCCTTTCATTCCAACTAAGGAAATCTCTGGACAAAGTAATTTTTGGCACAGAGAGAATTCTCAAGCAATAAATATTTTCATTTTTAGTTGAGAATGATGAAGCTTCCATCTCCTTTAGTACCAATTCTAAACCTGTGAAAAAAATATTGCCTGAAGAAAACTCTGATCCTTTCGATTCTGATGGCTCTGTCTTAGACCCTAATTTTGAACCGGATGATAAATCCGAGAGTGTATTAATTGCCAGCAATTTCAACCCTGACTCAAGCGAATCCGAATTAGATGAGGCAGACGACGTGCTGTCAGACCACAATACTTCAGAAAATGTACAGCAATTCACTAAGCAATCGGAAGAGCCCATCAAATTTTCTACTACACAATTTACTGCAGATTACGGACCCACGTTCGAGGTGAATACTAGCTCACCTTCTGAAATATTTTTGAAATTGTTTGGATTAGTAAGTTTATAACTTCTTGTGGAGCAAACAAATTTATATGGGCTCCAAAAGGGAAAAGTGTGAATTTTAGAATTGTGGAATTGAAAGCGTTCATAGGAATGTTAATCATAATGAGAATGCATAGACTGCCTAGTATAAAACTTTACTGGTCTTGCAATAGTAATTTTCATGTGTCAAGAATAACTAACATTATGACGCAGAAGAGATTTCTACAGATTTTGCGTCACATACATATAAGCGATAATTAAAAAATGCCAAAAAAAGGCGAAAGCAATTTTGATAAATTATACAAAGTTGGTTGAAAAACTGAATAGAAATTTTAACCAACTATATGTACCCAATAGATATTTGTCAGTAGACGAAAGAATGGTGGGTTTTAAAGGTAGAACAAGCTTAAAGCAATACATGCCCTTAAAACCCACAAAAAGAGGTTTTAAAATCTGGGCTTTATGTTGTTCAAGCACAAGTTACATGCTTTCTTTTGAAGTATATGAAGGAAAGTCAAATAAAGAATCTACTTCTCCTAACACTCTTGGAGAAAAAGTTGTGCTCTCATTAACGAAAAATTTTTTAAATAAAGGCTACTGCATTTTCTTTGATAATTTTTTTACCACCTTCAAGTTACTCGATGTTTTACTCTATGAAACTACATTTGCTTGTGGGACATTCCGAATTAATAGGAAAGAGTACCCGAAAGAATTACTCAAAGACGATAAGCGTATATCTGCGGGAGAATCTGATTTCGCACAAAGAGGCACTGTTTCTGTAGTGAATTGGAAAGATAGTGGGAAAAAGGCTTCTTGTGAGTAATATGCATAACCCTGAAAATTTCACAACTATAACTACAAGGAACAAGCAAGGAGAGAAAGAAAATTAAAAATGCACAATAGTCGTTTATGACTACAACCGTCATATGGACGGTGTAGATTATTTTGATCAATACCTAGGCAGTTACAGTATTAGCTGCAAATCCAAAAAGTGGTGGATTAAATTGTTGTACTATTTTATAGATGCGTCAATTGTAAACTCTTATATATAAGCAAACAATTTTGGAGAATAAGGGCAAGCCGATGTCTCAATTACAGTTTCGTAGCAACTTGGCCAATGAACTTGTTGCCAATTTTTCTAATAGGAAAAGGAAATGACCCCCTCCTACCACTTCAAAGAAAATCAAGAAACTCACTTAGCGTAAGCTTATTAGCTAGTGGATGACGAATCATCCACACTAAAGCAAAATTTTCTAGCATAATGTTTGGAGTTTTAAATAGTAGATAATTCTGTAACTCGAAACAAACTAAACCGATTTTGCCAACCTTGAATAAAACATCAAATTTCACCAATTTATAATTCATCTAATGAATTATAAAAATACCAACAAAAATGTAATCACCTAGCTTAGGTATGAAAAAATTATAAATGGCATTAAAATGCAACAAAATGAAAATGAAACAAATATATAATATAAATAAAGGACTGTAATATGTTGGTTAAACTTTATGATTGTTTATTAACTTTCCCACCTAAACGTATAGCTATTGGAATCGGTCTGAAACCTAAAAAATTATTTTGAAAAATTGAAACAGATATGTGTATGCAATGAGAACCACCACTCAAAAACTAGAAAATAGATTTCTTTTAAATCTGGTATACGCTGGTAAAGCTGGACGTGCTCAATCCAACGGCGTCTTATGATTGTGTTTGATTCAACCAAATTGGAAGTGTTGACTTAAATACCTAAATCCCGTTATTTTTTGGTAAACCATTGGTTAGGAGTTGTGGGAGTGCACTCTCAATTTTTTATTTCAATTAATTTGACCAAGTATCTAGCCTTAAATATTTAGAATCCAGAGAATATTGGTAGAAATCGGTTCACGTTTTACGCGATAATACAAATAATGTAAAAAAAGGAACGTAAAATTAATAGTAACCCAAGTAAACAAAACACAGTTCCTAAAATGCTTGCGACGTCGCACAATCTAATGTATCATTTATGCTACATCTCAGAAGATTGCGCTTTTGAATATATATTACGTACCAGTTATGTTTACTTAATACAGGAGAAAATCATAAATTGGCATTAACCCTAACAGATGACGTTGACAGTATTTTATGGAAAGAAGTTGTTTTGTGCCAGCATTTTGTTTTAACATTTTATGGTTTTGCGGTATTGGTCACGATTTGGGTCTAAGATTACCAAATTCTTGCATTAATACACCAAACTCGTTGGAAGAAACGGCCAAACGTATTGCCTTGATAGATAAAGATAAAATTTTATAGTTTTACAACGCTAGCCACCAATGTCTAAAATTTGGTTGTGTGTGTGTGTGTGAGTGTGTGTGTGTGAGCGAGCGCGCGCGCACACGTGTGTGCGTGCGTGTGTGCGTGCGCGTGTTTGTGTGTGATCATTATTTTAAACCAACGATTCCTAAACAGATAATTTATACATGAATTACCTCGAGAAAAAGGTCAAACACATCGTGTCGATGGGCAAGAAATGTTAATCGTCATTTGGGCCATGTGAAAATGTGACAATCTTTACTGATGCTCTAATTTAGTTATGAAATTGCTAAACCCAACCCATAGATTTTGTGGTTTTATGGTGATGGTCATCTCGGGGCCAAGCGTGTCCAAACTCTTTACGGTGCTCGTCATCACGTAAGAGTCATATCCAAAATATTACGGTTTGTGAGCATATCTTTTGATCAATAAGTAAATTTTAACTAGTTTTCAATACGAGCTAAAGTTCGCGGAATCAAGTACTCCCTGCAATGCTAAGATTCTTCGATTGTCATAATCGTAAAATTTGACATTTTACATCATTAGTATTGACAGTTTGATTCTAACAGAACAGTTTCATTTCAGTAGAATTTTAAATGTAGTAAGTTTGTGAAAAAATGGATATTTCGAACCATGATTTTCGTGTGATGATTTTTATGACTTTCGATATGGTTTAACGCCACAGCAATGTGTGGAAACACTAAAGATGTTTGGTGGTGAAGCGCCGCCCTCTACAAATGGGAAAACAATTCAAACGTAGAAGACCTACTTTTGATGACAATTTTCGCGAGAGTCGACCATGCACTTCTGTTGACGCAAAGTATATTGATGTGCGTGAAATGATTCAGAGATCCTTAGGCGTTGCGGCAAAACAAATACATACCATTTTGAAACCACATTTAATTGTCAGGAAGATTTGTAGTTGTTGGATTCCTCATAATCTGACAGAAGCTCAAAAAAAAGCACGTGTCAACATGGATATATTCATATGAGCCTGAAACTAAACAGCAATCTACGGGTGTTCCAAAATGAACCTAAACCAACAAAAGTGGTGCGCTCGCAAAGCGTTTCAAAGAAAATGATTGCTTGGTTTTTCGGAAAAAAACCGGTACTGTTGTAACTCTTGCAGTTGAGGACCGAAAAACAGTTACTGCTGATTGGTACACTTCAATTTGTCTCCCCCAGGTGATCGGCGAAATTAGAAAAAACAATATAAATAAGCGTATCGTTCCGCACCATGACAATACAAGTGCTCACATAGCACGACAAACTACAGAATTTTTGAATAGTCAAAATATCAAATTGATGACGGATTGCCCACATTCGCCTGATCTGTCTCCCAATGACATTTTTTTGTTCTAAAACATCAAAAATAAAATGCGTGGTACGCGTTTTTATTAACTGAAGAGGCCGTTGAAGCTTTTAAAGTATTAAAGTATTTGTTTTGCTCAGAGTGGCAAAAATGTTTTGAAGATTAGTTTTACCGAATGTAAAGGTGTATAGATCTTAGGGCAGAATATTTTGAAAAACAATAAAAACTTTTTTGTGCGATAGTTCATTTTTGTCAACTTACTGTCACTGTTTTGACAACAGTAGGTGGCATTTACTGTTTAATGAGTCTAACTGAATGGTAAGTAATTTACTTACCGTTCAGCGAACAGGAAGTGAAATTCATAGTTTACTGAAACACCTGCCAGAGTTTTGGGTATAGTACTATTTATTAATATTAAAATTAAATGTACAATTGTTACAATTGGAAATGGTAATAATAATAATAATAATAATAATAATAATAGTTTAATAATAATAATAATAATAGTTTACTGATTAGAATTTCTGACACAATTATTTTACAACTGTCACATTAACATTCAGGTTACTAAGGAAACAATACATACGCTTGTGGCTCGGCTTGTGGTCATCTTTTAAGCAATTTTGAGATAAAATAAAATGTGTTTTGCCTACATTTTGCCATCAAGTGTATTGTTGATCGCACAAAAATAGCATAAGCATTTCGAACAGTAAGGAGTTTACCGATCTCCTCCAATATTATCGTCGATCTTCTTAATACTTAATATACTATTACATAACATAATGTGCGCCTCTTTTACATTTTCCACGAATTTTAGCAGTGAACCTCGTATTAAATGAAATTTTACAGCTCCCTTAATAAATTATAACAACTAAAAAAGGAAAAGTTTTCGGATTTCACTTATTAACTTAATGTATCCCAATAAAAACATTCATATTGTCACGGTAAGCAAACACTTGACGATTTTATATTAATGTATACGATTTTATATTCGTCATATTTAAAATCTGTGATTATTGACTTTTCCATTTAAAAGGAAAGTTATTGCCATATTTGAAAAAAAATGTTGAAATTGAGGTGAGAGATCTCCGTTATGAGGATTCTTGGGCTACAAAATGTGAAAATATCTAAGCCTATGTAAAAATTATCATCTCAAAAACTAAAAAATTTAAACTTCTTACACGTGTCTAGGCCCTAGAGTAAATTTGAATAGGATGTGGTTACCGAGTAATCGTAATAGTATATTAAATATGGAGAACGGTAAGGGTGGTTTACTGTACTTAACATACCCAACGACAAAATACCATATTTACAAATTTTGCGTAAATATATCAAACTTCGGCCACCACGACTAAAAACAAACCGCTCTTTCTTACGATATTGCAATGGAAAATGTACTGGTCAAGTAGTGGGAAAAGGAACAATCGGAGGCTGGCCATTTAAAATTGCTACATTTTTAAATTTAGCCAATCCCGAGAACTATACCGGTCATACATTTAGGAGCGACCCTTTTGGCTAATAGTGGTGTTGGTGTTCTTGGATTAAAGCGCCATGGTGGTTGGCGTTCCTCGACAGTAGCAGAGAGTTATGTAGAGGATTCACTTCAAAACAAGATAGAATTTGATGAAAAGATTTTGCACAACAATGTTGTAACAATACAAGATTTAAATTCTGCACCAGTCTCAATTAGTAACGCAAAGGCCGCACAAATACAAACAAGTGAATGTTGTCTAAATAATTTAACAAGCTGTACTATTAATTTTAATATTAATAAATAATTTGTAGATTATCCGTAGATATTATTACTATTAAATAACTTATATTGAAAATTTTCGATTAAACTTACTTACCGTTCAGCGAACGGTAAGTAAATGTGGTTGTCTGTCTGTAATACACACGCATCCGATTTTAATAAAACTTTATAATTTGAGTTACTTTAAATCGGTTCTATCATTGGTTAAAATTCATTTACAAATCAAGGTACTTTATAGAAGATATTAAACTACATTTTGTGAATATCTTGAAAACTGCCAACTAAAATAAGCGAAGATATCATTATTAAAGACAATTAACTTATCGGTAAATTTTCTTGATAAAAACAATCGCTAAAATAACTTTTAATAATTCAATTTTAGATAAGTTTCTCTTCCAAAGTTTTTAATATGAAACCAACTAAGCATTAAAAATTACTTTAACAATCTAATGTAAGCAGTCACGTCAAAACTTTTAATACAGCCTTCATTTTCATATTTGACATATATGTATATGTATTTACGTAAGTGTATACGTTTAATTTGATTACATGTATTTTGTACGTTTAATGTAAAAGCAAATATGAATAAGTTAAAAATATCCTCATCGCGACTCTTGCCCTTGCCCCTATTTGCTAATACACCACGACATAGGCATAAGAAAGTTATGTGCTGGTCAGCTTTTTTTTTTTGTTAGCATGTACGATGCAAAATTTATGAATATTTTTAGTTCAAGTCAAACTAAAAATATATTTCTCTGATATTTCAAATTTAGGGCAATACACTTTGCTAAAAGAAGATAAATGTTAGATTAATTGCAACGTACTTTTGTGCTGCACTACCTTCCCATACAAATACGTCTTCAATTACTATTATTAGAAGGCTAATCCAGCGGCCGTGAAATGGTACAAATATAAACATTAAATAATTAATATCATACAAAGAAGTCCGCAGGGTGTGAAAAATTACGGAAAAGTAGTTTCAATGGAAAATACTTTCTTATAAAAAGGAAGTGAACTTGGTTAAACTCTCTGTTTTAAAATGTACCAAACAAAGCGATCCTGATTACTCAACTCACTGTTATTGGTTCAATGTCTCAATAAATATTCTATGAAAATTGAAACCTCTCATTAATTATCCAGTTGGCATCTCAAGGACGGAATACATGCTGTGATTCTGCGGCGTAACACGCTCTATCTCACTCTTTCTCCTTTATTGTCCCATCAATTCAATTCCGTCCACTAGGGATCAATCATAACGGAGAGACAGACAGAACGCATACCTTGCTTGCACAGAAGATGGATTACCTCCATTCCTTCATTCCCATTTATCACAATGGCAATTGAATAAGTAAATAATTTATTAATCTCACCCCAACCGATTACAGCAGCCACTTCAATTAATTCAACATTAATACATTTCGTCACTTTAAAATGTGGTTGAGAGTAAATTATACGAATTATGAATTAACTCTATTAAAGTTGATCATTTATACCACCACAAAAAATAAGATATTTGTAGCTTTTTCCATCTATTTGAATCCCAAATTTATCCTGCAATGCTATTCATGTGGTCACGGTTAATTTCTCTTCTCTTAACACCAAAATGGTTATTATGCTTTGAACTTTAATTTTCCAGTGTATTTTAAACGACATGGAAGTTCTAGGGAAATTACACAAGTTAGTTAAACTACTGTTGTGACCTTTATATGATAACTATATAACACCGTGTTGAAGTCTCAAAGCTGTTTCTGTTTTTATAGTTGACGCTGTTAGGAACAGTCTATTATATATACAATTATTACGTGTGTGCGCATATTGTACGACAAAGAAAAGTATTAGTTTTAAGAGTATATAATTCAATTTCTTATCATTGTAAAAGCTATCCACATATTTTATATCAATTGTTACAGTTTTACTTCTTTTTCGTTAATGCAAGGTTGTTACTTTTCCAGAATCAAGTATGAAAAAGCACTATTTTAGTAAATAACGCATGTTTAGTGAATAATAAGTATATTAAAAAATCTGAAGTCTCTACTCAACATTCCCGTATACATACACATATATACAATAAAAGTACTAGCGGATTTATACAGGGTATCCCGTACGTAAGCAACCAAACTGAAGGAGGTTATTCCAAAGGTCAAAACTAACAGAAAATGTAATATGAACATATGGTCTATTTCGTTCCGTTTTCCGTCTATCTGTCTGTATGTAATTTTTACAAAAAACTTAATATCTCAAGAATGACTGAAGATAAAAATCATGAAACTTGGTACGAAGCTTGGTCTTAATTGTTTACATATTCCTTATAAATTTCATTTTTGTACAACATTCCTTTTCAAAATGGCGGCCATTTTAAATGTTTAAAGCTAAATACCTAAAATCCTTAAATTTTAATAAAAACCCGTCCGATATAAAAATGTGAAAGGATTTAGTCCTACAAATTATGGTATAAAGATTTATAAAATCGGACAACTATTAACCGAGAAATTGCAATTTTAATCGAATAAAAACTTTTTTCTAATTCGTCAGATTTTAGAAATGGCCAAAGTAAAACAAAAACCACGAATAATATTATTGTCAACAATGTTTTATTGCCTACTTAGATCTAAAATATGACATGAATGGCCTTATAAAAGAAGTAACGAGTATAAAATTTAGTTGGATTAACAAAAAGGTACTAGCGATCTTACAGCATGTGCTCAATGGCCTCAATGGGTCCACCATTCATGTCTATGTATCGTTCAAGTCGATTTCTCATAGAACTTCTCATTCGTTTAAATACGCCCGGTTTCTGTCTAATCGTATTACAACCATTCATTATTCTTTCCCTTACAATTTCAATAGTTTCAACAGGTGTTTGCTATACCAAGGATTTAAGGTAACCCCAAACAAAAAAATCAAGGGGGTTTAGATCAGGAGACCTGGCAGGCCCCGCTACAGGACCGCCACGGGCTATCCATCTGTTTCTAAAAATCTGTCTTAAGTGTAGCCTAACATCTAAACTGAAATGTGCAGGAGCACCATCCTGCATAAACCACATTGAATTTCTTTGTAGAGGAATGTCTTCAGGTAACAAGTTTTGTAAAATGTCCAAATGTGACGCCCCGTTTAGTCTATTCGGCAAAAAAATAGGTCCTAACAATTCATCACCAATAATCCCTAGCCACATGTTGAGAGAAAAACGAACTTGGTGTTCGCGTTGTGATATAACATGAGGGTTCATATCAGCCCAAAAGTGATTATTATGGTAATTGAAAATACCTTCTCTCGAAAATCCTGCCTCATCGGTAAACAACACATTTGACAGAAATAGTGGAATCAAAGCAATTTTTCTCAAAAACCATTGGCACAAATTAAGTCTAGGCTCGAAGTCTCTTTGGACTCCTTGTATATGATATGGATATAATTGTTGAAATTTCAAAACACGCCACACAGAAGTTTTTGAAATTCCTTCTTACACTGGTACTAGGGTCTTCTTCAACGGCATTTAGTATTCTTTCTTGAGCTCTTAATGTTGTCACTGAACTTGGACGGCCCAACTTTGCAACGTTTCTCAAAGTTCCACGCTCCCTCAAAGACCTATGAACATTTGCGAACGTTTCTCTGTACGGAATTCTTCGGTTTGGAAATTTTTCTGCATAGAGTCGCACTGCCTCTCGCGAGTTTCCATTAGCCAATCCATAAATAAAACGAATGCCTGTTAACTCTTCATTTGAATAAATGGGAAATTTGGTGTATAAAAAACCAAATAAGATAGTAAAATAATAACGATATAACCAGAACAACAATGACTAGAAAAACATATTAATGTCACTGTTTTTGTTTAATAATCGATAACAAATAAAAACATGTGTTTCCCAACTGTGCACCGTTAATATTACAATCAGCTGTTTATTCCGCAATGATGCAGCATCAAACCGATACAACTAATAAATGTGATTTCTGAGTTATTTATGCTATTATCAGAGCTTATTGAAAGTAGCGTTGATGACATTTTCTGTTTGAAATTAAAATGGCCGTCATTTATAAATATAATTTTTTTATCACATTTATTATTTAATTCTATTTTGGCAGGAATCACCATAAAGACCATACATAATTAATTCATAATTTCATTGAAAAATGCTGTAATGATTTGGGAGATAATACTACAGTAGTTAAAGAAAAAACATGTAATTAGATCTAAGTAGGCAATAAAGCATTGTTGACAACAATATTATTCGTGGTTTTTGTTTTACTTTGGCCACTTCTAAAATCTGACGAATTAGAAAAAAGTTTTTATTCGATTAAAATTGCAATTTCTCAGTTAATAGTTGTCCGATTTTAAAAATCTTTATACCATAATTTGCAGGAATAAATCCTTTCACAGTTTTAGATCGGGCGGGTTTTTATTAAAATTTAAGGATTTTTAGATATTTAGCTTTAAACATTTAAAATGGCCGCCATTTTGAAAGGGAATGTTGTACAAAACTGAATTTATAAGAAATATGCAAACAATTAAGACCAAGCTTCGTACTACGTTTCATAATTTTATCTTAAGTCACTCTTGAGATATTAAGTTTTTTGTAAAAATCACATACAGACAGATAGACGGAAAACGGAGCGAGATAGACCATATGTTCGTATTACATTTTCGGTTAGTTTTGACTTTTGTTATAACCTCTTTCAGTTTGGCTGCTTACTTACGGGACACCCTGTATAATTACATAATAAAACTCTAGGAACAATGCAAAAATGAAACTGAAACTTCTTGAGTTCATGTTTTACATGTACCTCCACACTATTATTCTATTCTAAAACAAAAATTACAATAAGTTTCTTAAGGATTTTCAGTTTTTTAGGTAGGTAATGTACAGGGTGGCCAACTAAGAATGCGAGGTACTGTATCTGGGAAACTATCCATCGTAGAGGCTTGCGCAAAAAAAAGTTATTACTAAAACGGCCAATACAAAAACCTGGAAAATATTTCCAAGTTTCTGAAATGGCCGCTAGGGGTCGTAATTGCAATCTTGAATCTAAAAAAATAATGTTTCTATGAATTCTGCTATATTAACCTAATAAAAAAATAACTGATTTTTGAAGTCGAAGATAATCTGAACTTTTTTTGTTTGGCAGTTTTTGACGTATCTATAAAAATAAAGTGGTGGGGCGTATTCAAAGGTTTCCTTAAATATCCCCCTGTCTTCGAAACGGCTAAGCGGATTTTAACAAACTTGGGCGCGTTGAAACTGAAGTTTTGTTAGTTTCACATGTCGTCGCTAGAGGGCTTTGTTCGACATTCCGACAGAAACGGTTAATTTTCGCAAAAAAATTAAATGCATTGGTATGACTTTTTTTCCTGAACAAGTAGCTTAATGATGCCTAAACAAGCTCGCGAAAACCGCATCTCGATATCTTGTTTCTAACCTAAAATATCGGCCAAAGAAAACTTTATACGAAAATCCCTAAAATTTAAAATTTTTTTTAACTATATTTTTCTGGGATTGTTTCTATTATGTAAGGTGTGGCCCTAAAAAGGACCCATTTAAAGGAGGAAGGTTTTTGATGCCCCCGTAAATGCTCGAAATGCGGACCATTACTCTGTGCATTGCTGAGGCCTCTAATGTTTTATTGGTTGTTACGGAAAATCCTGTAATTTCTACACGACACATTGAACAAACAATTGAAGTGGGTCATCTACTGCTCATTTTATTTCACAAAAAGAAAAAAATATGTTAAATTAAATTTAGAAGTTGTCAGGGACTTCGGCCAGGGGATTCAGCGAGGCGCACTGAGTTATGTGAATGATATACCAGGCAATGTGCAGATAATGTGCTATGATGTAAGTCAGATGACCAATAATGGAATTTTCAACAGAAGAAATGCTCACTATTGGGCGAAAGTAAATTATAGAGTACATAAAGTGCGCAGACACCAATATGTGGGCTGCAATATTCGGAGTACGAATAATAGGTCCATTTTTCTATAACGGATCTTTACATTCTGAACGCTGATATTGAAGATTATTGGTTTTTACAAGACGCTGCTCAGGCACATAATTCCAGAGCCGTCCTGGAATATTTATCGGCAAGGTTTCCAGCAAGATGGATTGGAAAATCTTCGAGAGTAAGATGGCCAGCGCGGCCCCCCCGAGATAGCACCCGTTGACCTTTTTCTCAGGGGATATGTCAAAAATTATGTTTACCGACACAATATTGAAAATGACAATCAATTGCGGAACTTACTTCTGGAAGCATTTGAAAGTATTGCGCCTCAAATACTTCGCAATGTTTTGAATTCAACTGTAAGACGATGTTATTTGTGTTTGGAAAATAATGGAGAACTTTTTGAAAAACTATTATAAGACTTACATGTAATTCTTACTTTAATTTACACTAAAAACAAAAGGAATTAGCAGTATCTCCGTTTACCGTCAATTTGTCTGTTGATATTAACTTCTAATGTAAAGGAACTTTATTATGGTGTGTGTAATAATCATACGAGTAAGTTACTGCATCAACTTCTTGCAAATGCAGGTCTGTATTCAAAAATGTGATGATGGTCCATAAATGGTTCAAAACGCTATCAGACCATCAAATGTGATACACTGCTGAATTTATAATAAAAAAACCTTTCAAAATCATTTTTCAACATATCAGGATCGTATTTAAAAAAATAAGTTGATGTTGGCTATAAAAATAAGAAACGTCCGATTGAAAAACTGGCTATGCCATGTTAAAGCCCGTAACAAATTTCCATGAAGAAATGTTTGTATTTTTGCTCTAGCATTTATAGTAACGCCAGAAAAAAAAAAAAAATAAGAATTTCAAAAATTCAAATAAATCACACCATCGCTTTTTTGTGTCATTTTAGTGGTCCCCTAATTATTCAACTTTTTTCCGGAGTTCTATTGCTATTTCCGAGATCCCCATAGTAAAATTCTTATCTTGGACACAGGGTGTATACATTTTTCACAAGTTATATTGATTCTGCAGCATACGAAAGTCTTAATTTATACAAAAATATTTTTTTATTTAAATACCATTTCTAGTGCCGCTATAAGCTTGAAAGTTCATATCTAATAGTTATGTAGTATCTTCCATGCGTGTAAGAAGTTTCAATTTAATAGCTCCATCTAAACGACTAGTTTACTTGAAAAAATTTAAAAAGTGTGTAGGTTAACAGGTACTTCCGGTAATCCTATATGTTCTAAAAGTTGATACTAATCTACAATTTTGCTATAATGACCACATGCCAAATTTCATCACTCCAGCTCAGTCTGACCGCTATCGTGTTTACATACACACACAGACGACATGCCAGAATTGGCCAAAATGGATTCAGAAATCCGCAACCCCACATTTTGTAAGAGTGACATGACATAATTCCGGATCAAGCTTTGCCAACCTAAAAATGTTCGTAAAATGTTCTGTGAATTAATGGCTATAATGACATCGTAGATGATGACGTTACGTTTCTTAAAATGTCTATTAAAGAATCAAAACGGAAGCAAATTATAAAAACAATATTAACGTAACCCGTATTTCTGTT
The DNA here is from genome assembly GCA_036346205.1 of Vesta saturnalis. Lineage (NCBI taxonomy): Eukaryota > Metazoa > Arthropoda > Insecta > Coleoptera > Lampyridae > Vesta > Vesta saturnalis. The sequence goes on from JARFJB010001840.1 coordinate 1,972,746, forward strand.
TCCCTTTTAAAATGAATTAATTAACACAAATGTTTTGTGGCATAATTATCAAATTGTAAGAATAAATTATTTTTTCTACAACCCTATACAAAAAGTCGTCATTTTGTAATATAATACATTCAGCGAAAACGTGATTTCCGTAACCAGTGAGAGAAAGTGTCATAACGTTAACTTTCGTCTCTAGTGACGAAAATTAAATTTATATTTTCAATTATTTGCCGTCCTCGTATATAATGTTTTGACGAATTTTGCTTATTAATAAACAAAGATAGGAATCATTTCTTTAATAAGAATGCATTTTATATCTAGTTGCCAGGTTTCATTAGTTTGACACTCGGTTTGACACTTCTGTTTAATTGTTTACACTCAAAGCATTGTTAGTTTTTTGAATAAGTTATCATGATTTCTGAATCGGAAAGTGATTTAGATTTTCAAAATACACCACCAGAAATAACAAATCAAGCTGAGCAGACATCTTTGGATTTATTACCATTAAAATCTAAAAAGAGATATGAAGAAATATATGACAAATTCATGGATTGGAGAGTTAACAATCATGTTAATTCATTTTCGGAAAATGTGCTGCTTGCGTACTTTGGATGGTTATCAAAAAAATTTAAGTCATCGACGCTATGGTCTATGTATTCGATGCTGAAAGCCACTTTATCGATTAAAAATAATATAGATATAAGTAAATATCCCAAGTTGCGTTCTTTTTTGAAACGAAACTCAGATGGATTTAAAAGTCAAAAATCTAAAATTTTTTCTTCCGATGAGATACGTACTTTCTTAAAGAATGCACCCAATTCCAAATACTTAATGATTAAGGTAACAATTACTTTATTAATGTGAAAAATTCTTAATATTAATATTAAATTCACGTTTGTAGGTAGTCTTAATTTTTGGAATTTCGGGAGCTTGTCGTTGCCATGAATTAAAAGATTTGACAGTAAATGATGTAAAAGATACTAGCAGTATACTCTTAGTTACGATACGTAATACAAAACAAAAGTACCGCGTTCCTTCCACATTTCTGGATTCTTCTACGAAATTTCTAAAATATATATGAACCTCGTCCACTAGATATGGACCAAAAATACAAGATTCTTTATAAACTACCAAAACGGAAAGTGTACTCGACAAGTTGTGGGAATAAATAAATTTAGTAAATTTCCTATGCAAGTAGCTCAATATTTAAAATTGCCTGATCCCCAAAAATATACCGGGCATTGTTTGCGCAGAACTTCCGCAACGCTGTTAGTGGATGCAAGAGGTGATTTACTTCAATTAAAAAGCATGGAGGCTGGAAATCTAGTAACGTTGCAGAAGGATATGTTGATCAATCAGTTAACAGCAAAAATCAAATACAAACCAAAATTTTACAATCCATACAAAATAAAACGCTCTCCGATGACGGCGCATCATCATATGGAGTGACATCAGTTAACAACATAACAGATGTGACATCTTCTACCTCAATACATAAAAATCTTGATTGTAATACTCCTATAATTTTGAATAGTTGCTCGAATGTAACAATTAACCAATATTTAAATCATAAGTAATGTTTTGAAAAATTCCGTTATTTTACTTTCAAATAAAATATTTGTTCAATGTTCTTTTTAGTATATTATTATGATATAAACAGGGTTGTAGAAAGTATAGTGTTTCACTCGTCGAAAACATTTTTTGAAGCTCGTGAACATTACCAGCCTCGGCTGCGCCTCGGCAGGTAAACTGTTCTACTCGCTTCAAAAAATGTTACTTTCGTCACTCGTAAAACAATATACTATTTATATCATAAATTAAATTCATTTTTGTGAAACAACATTCAAAATTGGACTTTTATTTTCACTTACAGTTAAAGCATATTTACCACTAAGAAAATATGACGCAGCCAATACTGAATCGAAAATAAGTTTTCTGAGCATATAACACTGCACAACAGCATTTCTGATGATTGGGTTATGTTACATGATATTAGTCCAATTTTTGATGACGATTTCAATTCCGTGATTGAAATTTCTGTATCAGCTATAGTTAAAAATATGACACGGTGGTTTTTACAAAAACACTATAAATTTAGAGATAATTCTAATTTATTTAATTCTTGTAATGAAAAAAACTTTCTCTTATATGATTTTCTTGCTAAAGCTGAAGGCAGAGAGCTATTCTGAATGCTCCAACGATAGTCAGCCATCATGTGCGCGTTCCAGTAGCTCTGATAGCGTTCCTCCATGGTACGGAGGTCCTGGTGGAATCGCTCGCCCTGTTCTTCACTTAGGTCCCCAAGATTGGCGGGAAAATAGTCCAGGTGGTTTTGAAGAAAGTGTAACTTGATGCTCATGTTACATCCAAGCCTTTGAAAGTGACTCAACAGTTGAGAAAATTCAGAACTTTTCTTATTTCCCAAAAAATTTTTAACAAGCCAAACAAACTCATTCCATGCCGTTTTCTAAATCTCTGTCATAGTGTCCGTAAAATTTGAGTCTTTAATTAATAATCTTATTTGTGGCCCGTCAAAAATTCCCGCTTTTATCTTTTCTGCACTCTGTTTTGGAAACTTTTTTGATAGGAAAAGGAAACAATTTCCATTTTTGTCAAGACCTTTTACAAATTGTTTTATAAGTCCTAGTTTTATATGTAACGGAGGCAAAATTATACGATCCCTTGGTTTATCACGTTCTGTTGTCCTGCAACTAGCGCTTCCCGAGGAGGCCAATCTTTTTTAATCCAATGTTGATATTTAGCTCTACTGTCCCACAAGCAAAGAAAACAGGGATATTTTGTATAACCACCTTGTTGGCCTAAAAGTAAGTTGACCATTTTTAAATCAACACATATGAGCCAATTGTGTTCCACATATTTAATTTTGTCTAAAACCAGAGCAATAGTTGTATATTCTTCTTTTACTTTTGTGGAATGAGCAATAGGCAACGACCCTAATTTATTCCCATTGTGTAAGAGAACACGTTTGAGACTACGTTTTGATGAGTCTATGAATAGACGCCAGTCACTAGAAACGTAATTTTGAAGTCCCATTGCAGCCATTAAACTAGGTACATCTTTACAAAATATGAAATCATTTTCTTCAGCAAAATATTTGAGGAGAATTTGTTCTCTTGTGCGGTAATAAGAAATTTTCGTTTCCTTTGTTTTCTTTGTTATAGCCTAGAAGCCAAAATTTCTGAAGCAGCCTTTGACAGTTCCAGATCTCTGACAAGGTCGTTTAAATCATCTTGGTTGAATAGTTTTGGCGCTTTCAGGTCACATTCAAAGTCTCTATCACAACTGTCAGTTTTCGCCTCAAAATGCATAGGCTCATCCTGTGAAGCATCAGATTGAGGTTCAAGTGATATTTTAGGACTCAAAATACGTCTATGTGCCGACCGTATGGAGGGATATTCCCATTTAGCTCGATTTTTTCGGTTAATGCCAGTTGTGTTCACCAAACAAAAATAACAGTCGTCGTGGTGGTTCAAGGGTTCAGTCCAGATCATAGCGGTTTCGTATCTAAAGCTATTCCTTTTCTTATTTGTCCACAAACGTAGAAACTCAACGCACGTTTTGCATAACTTTTGCGGAATCCAAGGCTTGTCTTTAATTTCCAGTGTGTGACCAAAGTAATTTTTGTAAGCCTCAATCACGAACGAACGCTGTCACATTCAAACGGTATTCTTTAAATATATACTCTCCGCAAATGAAACAAAAATGATTTGGATCATTGACACAGACTATTCTTGACGATGCCATATCAAATTATATTAAGAAAAATTAACATTTTCTTAATTATAAGCAAATTAACACATTAACACAGCGATTTTTTCGTGAAAACTAGATCTCATAAACAAGAGCTGTCACAAAAAAACTGGGGGTATATTTGAAATCAGCGACGTCAAATTAGTAAACATCACGTGATAAAAGTCAATCATCAGACAAAAGTGGCCATATTGTAGTGCATTGTAATCAATAAACCTTAATGTGTAATAAAGGAAGTACGTATTTAAATCTTTACATAAAGTATTAGCTTCAAAAAAAAAAAAAAATTTTAAATGTGACTGCTTAAAGTGTGTATCGTACAAATTTTATTAAATTTAATTTTGGAATACTGTTCTGATCTCCTAAAGGCTTGGTAGAGGGTCTTTTCGAGAGTGAAAACAAAATAATCCAAACTAACAGAAAAACAAAGGGGGTTTCATGAAAGAAATGCCTTACAGGATACTTTCTTTTTTATCACTAAGGCATAGTTTACGAATTACGGTGTTGGAAGTTCATGATTCTCCAATTCAGAAACAATAAATAGCTTATTCGTAACGAAAATTATGCGTTTTTCGCAAACAATAATGAGAGGTTAAAATAGTTCTTGTGTTAAGACGAAAACAAAATGATTGTATTATAAAATAAAACCGATTAAATATGGTGTTATAGTATCCAAATTATAAAACGCTAGCGTTAAAACAATATCTGGAAAATAATTATTTTTGATTTTGCAAATGCCCTTTTTTTTATTTTTCTAGAATTTAGTTTAAAATGGTGTTTTATTTTTTCCGGTGGCTTGTCAAATAACCGAAATGTTATTGTAACAAATTTTGGTAAGCGAAACACGGAATTTTTTAGTTTGGAATGTTCCAAAAATAAACGTTTCAGAAATTTCTTGTTACATTATCTCTCTTCGCCCATTAATGAAAAACCAACTGTGTATGTAATTCAGTATTTAATCCTGGAAGCAGCTGTAAGAATTTATACATTTTAAAAGTTTATCCAAATAATTTCAATATTTAAAAATGTTGGGTACGTAAAACGAATACATATTGTATTTAAAATACTCATCAGTAGTAAGGGGACACTTGTCGCCGCCATCTTGAATTATAACCGCACGTAGCGGTTTTCCACCCTTATTTTCACGCTCACGTGAGACCGGATTTTCAACCCTTATTTTTACTCGCTTACGTGGACCGTATTTCCACACTTTATTTATATATCCACGTGTGAGACAGATTTTATCACATCACTCACAATTATTTTACACATCCACGTGTGAGACCGGATTTTCCACCTTATTTTCACATCCACTAGACCGGTTTCACCCTTATTTTCACGTTGTGAGGACGTATATTTCACCCAAATATTTTTCATCCACGTGTAGAACGGATTTTCACCCTTAATTTTTAACACGTTACTGTATGACCCTATTTTTACACCATCTATTTTTACATCCACGTGTGAGACCGCATTTTCAACCCTAATTTCTACATCCTCTGTGAGACCGTAATTGTTAACCATGCTGGAAATTTTATCCCTAATATTTTTATACGCGTACGTGAGACAGAAGTATTTTTCACACTTATTTTTACAGTATCGGTGTACGTTTCAAACCCTAATTATTTTTACTCGCTTACTAAGACATCTATTTTCACTTTTTTGACATCAAGTAACAGGTTTTCAACCTAATTAATTTTAGCTCGGCTTAATGAAGACGTATTACCACTATTTTTATTATTTCTTTTGGGGTTAAACCTATACTGCTGCGTTCTAAGGACCTTTTAGAACAGACAGGACTTTTGCTAACGACAGGATGGTGGAGCTGGATCTTGGCTTAGAACTGAATATTTAGGGTTGGAGCTTAGGGTGGGGCTGGTCTAGGGTTATTCTTAGGGTTATTTGGTGGTGTTAAGACCTTCTGGTTATATTAAGAACAGTGCCCCTGGAGGTTAGGCAAATGCACGCATACAATGTGAAATTGCATAATTAATAAGATATTATTATTAAAATTATCGGTGCTATTGCTTTAAAATGGCCAAATGTTGTAATTCTAATAAGGAGGTTCTTGTGCGACACGTGTAGCTTCTCAACTTGTTCTCGGGCCTTCGCCCCTGGCTGAGTGGTATGAACTAACCTTATAAGACAATGTAGCTTAGCTATCGTGGCCCTTGGTGCAATTATATGAGTTCTAACTATTCTTACAGCTGTAGGCCTTGCCCTGTCATACAAAATTGTATTCTAATAAGTTCTTGTAAGGCAGACTTGTATCAGGGTCTCGCCTGGCCTTTGAGTTAAAATTGATTTAATGCCATCTAGCGGCGTAAGACTAATGAACATTTTTATAACAGAACTAGGCAACTCTCTCCAGCTCTATGCTGTTCTTCCCTCTTTTCACACTACAAACGAATCAATTAATTAGTACAATCTCAAACAAATCACGTTCGATCATCAGATAAAACTCAATCAATCAACCGAAATTATGTCTTACAGTTGCGGAAAATAGATTACAGTTCAAACTGAATGCATTAAAGTGTAATTCAATATGACGTGAAATAATAAATAATTTCTACCCTAATGGAATGATGCTTTATGTATAGGCAGATCCTCTAAACAGCCACCACCTAACATTAGGAACATCATATCTGATTTATTTGCATGTTTAATTACATACACAAAACTATTTAATTGTAACGTGTTCATTAACAGCTGTAAAAACCCGTTAAAAATAAAAATAAAATTACTTATATATAACATAGAGTTAAATTAAAATTAACATGTTTTAAGAATATCAGGTTGATATAACGGAAATAAAAGGCAAAAGGTTTTAATGGTTTATTATATACATGAATTAACAATAACTATAAGTTTAAAAACCGTGCGTACCTACTATTTTGTAGAGTTGATCTTATGTCGTTATCCTATAAGCATGATAATACATTTTAAAAATCTTTATAGGCATTTTTTGTTAACAATATCAGGTAAAAACATAGATTAAAATAATACGCTCACCTTTAGAAGTTTTTCTTCAATATGCTAAACTGAATTTTTATACACGTACTTCACTAAAACATGCTTTGTGAATGGCTATAAACAGCCATTACATATCGGACATTAACTATTTAGAAAGTAATACAGAAAAACCTGAATTCGTATTTAATAATTATTTGTACTTACAAAATTTACATTCAAAAACACAAATATTTTAAAAACGTCTAATACCACTAATGTTGCATCATAATAATAAAACTCATTATACAGTGATTACATATTAAATACTTAAAATATGTAACTTTATACGTCTATTATTACATAGAGATGGGATTATTCTTAAATTTAATTGATTTCGTTCCTACAACCGTTCGAAATCTTGTCTTCTCGATATCAAAAATAACTAGTGATACATTAAGTAAGTATAATACGGATACAGCTACATTGCTAACGATTATTGATGTTTTTGCATGAGATTTTGAGATAAATCTCATCATCTCACCTTGAACGATTATATTGTAACCTATAAAAGCAATAACCCTAATAGTTTATGACATTATTACATGGACACGAGGTTAGCTCTAAATTAAATGTTTCAACGCGCTCTGGGAATGCTGTACACTTAAAACCTTTAAGTCTGCTAGCAAGTTGTACCGTATTCACTTTCTTCAATTTTATCTGCACTCTTTGAGGCTGTAGTACGTTTTCTAATACATAAACAGAATCTTCAATACTGTGATACGAGCAAAACACTAGCTAGTTAGTTTCACCTCTATATTACTTTACATAGCTGATCTTATCATAAATAAATACATCTGTAAAAAGCTAATTAAACATAACCCACGGCCAGGTATAGCAAAACGCTCATATAGCTTAGTCAACAAATAGGGCCTACAAACACAATCGACAGCCTTAGCACGAGGATCAAACGAAAAACGACGCACCACGTAGACGTTCCACCAGCTCGTACGATCGCACGACTCGTAGTCGACGCACGCACGAACGTAGCACGCTCAACGTACGCGTTCGCCGTACGTCGACGCACGCACACACACACACACACACACACACACACACACACACAGAGGCAAACACGCTAAAGCGAAAACTAAACTTGCAAACATGAATCAGACGTGACGCAAAAACAGGTTTATTAACAAAACCGAAGGAAAGCTAACGTTTAAATATATTATTATTATTATTATAAACAACAATACATCTATTATTTAATAACATGCTTTATCGGTTTTTTCTTCTGAACCGGGGCCTCAACCACAAACCACACACCACCAGATAATAACTAATGATAGATTATACAAACAGAATAGTTTAACTAATCTTGTTTAAAATTTTATTTGAGTTTTAATTTTCAATAAACAATAATAATGAGTTCATTTACTAAAAGTTTTAGGTAGTTTGCATACTGCTTAAAAGATTTAGTTAGCGCACTCATGAATTTCGTAGATCATTCTTACATTTGAATTTGAGATTTGAGCTTAGCATACATAGTGTTATTTTTTGAAAAAGTGCAATCTTGAAATACAAGGGCGTTAAATAAACAAAAATGAAATTTTGAAGGTACAGATGTAGAGTCAATTTAAATCCAAAAAAAATTCTTCTACGAAAATTAACACCTTATAAAATGCAAAGTAAAAAATAAAGGTTTGCTTTAAAGCTAATTTTAGTCTCAAAATAAAATTATAAATTGAAAAACCAGCATTTGTCTCTAACAACTAAAATATTTTTCCATGATAACCGAAAAATGCAATCTCGTGATAAAGTCACGAAACTATTAAATTAGGCAGAATTACAAAAAAAAAAAAAAAAAAAAAAAAAAAAAAAAAAAAAAAAAAAAAAAAAAAAAAAAAAAAAAAAAAAAAAAAAAAAAAAAAAAAAAAAACTGAGTAAATATGGTTTTCTAAAATCGCTATATCTTGTTTCTTCAAAAGAACATCCACGATTATTTGCAGGTATGTAAAAGTAGCAGTATTTTTTAAATATATTGTTATTTAAATGAACTTCTAGATTATAATCTAACGGCCTTACTAGATTTCTGAGTTATAATTTGAATTACAACTTTTCGATTTTTTCTTATTGGACGCTCATATTGAATTTTGCATTTTGAATTCTGTCATATCAGTTATATAACGGAAATAAAAGGCAAAAGGTTTTAATGGTTTATTAATACATGAATTAACAATAACTATAAGTTTAAAACCGTGCGTACCTACTATTTAGAGTTGATCTTATGTCGTTATCCTATAAGCATGATAATACATTTTAAAAATCTTTATATTTTTTAACATATAGGTAAAAACATAGATTAAAAAATACGCTCACCTTTAGAAGTTTTTCTTCAATATGCTAAACTGAATTTTTATACACGTACTTCACTAAAACATGCTTTGTGAATGCATAAACAGCCATTACATATCGGACATTAACTATTTAAAAGTAATAAAAACTGAATTGATTTAAAATTATTTACTTAAAAATTTACATTAAAAAAAATTTTTAAAAACGCAATACATAATGTTATCAAATTAAATATTCAATACTCAATAATATTTAATATTAAATGAATTATTCATATTACATAAGATGGATATCTAAATTTAATTGATTTTTCTAAACCGTTCAAATCTTGAATTCGATATAAAAAATAAATTTAATTATATAATTTTACGTATATTCTAGTATATCTTTTTGCAATGAATTGAAGATGGTTATTGCAAGCTATTTTAAACTAATTTTAATTCATTTCATGCACTTGAACATTATATTGTTAAACCTATAAAAGAATACCCTAAATTTATGAATTATGGACAGGTTAGCTCGAAATTAATGGTTTAAGCAGCTGGGATTTAACATATAACTTAATGTAAAGTTGAAGTTACAATTCATTCTTCATGTTATTGCCTTTTTCGAGCTTATATTTTTAATACATAAACAAATCTTCAATACTGTATCGTGTAGAAAAACACTTACATTAGTTTCACCTTATATTTTTAATGCAAGCTGATTTTCAATAAAATATCTTCAAAATAGCAATTAAACATAACTCCAGCCAGTTGAAGCAACGCTTCCATTATAATCAAAAGCAATAAGGCCTAAATACATCAATGAAACAAAGTTTGCGAGGATTATCAAAAACTAGGGCGCTAGTAAGTATTTCAAAACCAAGTGTGAATCTCGATGACGTACATCCTGCAACAACGCAGCAGTCTCTCTGAACGTGACGCTAAGTAGCGTTCGAGACCATTCTATCACCCTGTTAGTGAACCACACAAAGATTTACTGACATAAACAACAGGTACTTCCGGCAGTAAAGAGAAACTGTAAACTTGCAAACTGATCTAACATGGCACCGTTGTAACAGTTTTAATAAACCATGATTAGCTTAAATTGAAACTATATTATTATATATATTATAAAAAATAATAATATTTAATAAATGCTTTATCGGTTTATTATTCATTAACGTAGACTAAACTGATTTTCAAATAACACCAATTTATTAATCCCACATTTAACAACTGAAGAAAACACCTAAACGTTTTTACATTAACATATAAGAAAGGACACGTAGTTTATTAACAAAACAAGGAAGAACTTTTGAAAATATATTTTATTATTTTATAAAACAATACATATTATTATTATAAATTTATCGGTTCTTTTTTAGAACGTAAGTCATTCAACTATTTTGAAATGCTTCTACCACCTATATTTTTTCTCAGAACATAATTTGAATGAGATAAAATACGCATCATTTAGTTACTTGAAGAATTTTGTTATATTATTAAAATTAGTAAAATTTATGCAATAGCAAAATAAAAGAAGACATATGTATCTACTGATAATAATTACAAGAAAGACATTTGTTAATTGTTCTCACTAGCTTGCTTGTCTAGGTTATAAGTTGTAGAATGGACATCTTCGGGTTCTGTATTAACTAACCAATCAAATGACTGGGTGTTTCAATTAAAGCTTTATGGTAATATTCTCCAAGAGCAACAGTCCTTTGTATTGAAGAAGGTCGTATTTCAGTAAATGAATCTTGGGGTTCTTACAATATTTAACACCTTAATGTTTGGCATTTTTAAATCTAAGCCTCTTATGATCATTTTTCTTAGATAAGAGTTCAATGTCTTTTAGTCTTAAGTTCGAAAGATGGATCTTGAGCTGACTTTACTAAACGTCATTAGAAAACCTCGAACATAAAAGAGGCATTTCAGATGTTAAACAGGTTGGGAAAAAAGTTTAAAAAATGGCCTGGAAAGCCGAAATATGTTAAATTGTAGGTCACCAGGGCTTTGACGTTAATTTTAAAAGCAATTTTCAAAATTTACTTAAGTGCTATTAAAATAAGATGTCCAAATTGCTTTTTTATTGACAATTTTATCTATTCCAAATAGGGTGGAGTGAACCTTGACAAAACAGCTTAATTCAGGTTCGCTTACCGATTTTAAAAATATTCGACCATTAAAGAGCGTTTGATTTTTAAACAATGAATTTAGATTGTGTTAGTCAAATACTAGAGGCCGTTTAATTTTTTAATGTCTCGATTTCAATTTAAATGGAAGCATAAATAAGGGTCTTTAAAAGTGACAATAGAAAAACAGTGAACTGCGTTCTCGTTTTCGTTCTCGTCTTTAAGTGTAACTGTCATCGAGTGAGTTCTTCAAGTTTCGGTATCGCTAACGGAAATTTAAATTTAGCCTGGATGAAAAATATTACATTGGTGCAGTATTAAACTGTTTCATACTAATGTAAGTTGCGCGTGTTCCTAGTAATGCTGCGCTACTAACAATGAGAAAAATTAAAAATAATAGAGTGAATTAAATGAAACCTTAAATAATATACGTATTAGTGCGCTACGTGTTGAAATGTATCCGATTTAATGCTATATAATAATGATGTAGTTGTATTTAATATTGATTGAATAAATCGATTGCTTCTTCGTTTCATATTAACTTTGTTGTGGGTCTATCGGATAACGATCTTTATTCATGCCAATAGAAACTAAAGTTGCTAAGTCTTGGTGGCCAATATATAAGCGTGTTTTGCCCTTTCGGTTGTGTTGAAATTGATTTAAATAATGTGCCGGCCATAGTTGCGAAAGCGCGTACTGTGAGCGTGTCGTTCGTAAAGCGTGCGTGCGTTGTAAACGATGACTGCATGCGTACGTGCGATCGTACAGCGAGCCTATGTCGAACGTGTTCCGTGCGTGCGTACAGTCGTGCTTTCGTTTGATCCTCGTGCTAACAGTGTAGTCGATTGTATGTAGTTGTAGGCCTATTGTGTTGACTAAGAGCTATAATTGGAAGCGTTGCTATAAAAAAAAAAAAAAAAAAAAAAAAAAAAAAAACCCCCCCCCCCCCGTATCACAGTATTGAAGATTCTGTTTATGTATTAGAAAACGTACTACAGCCTCGAAACAGAGTGCAGATAAAATTGAAGAAAGTGAATACGGTACAACTTCGAGCAGACTTAAAGGTTTTAAGTGTACAGCATTCCCAGAGCGGCGTTGAAATCATTTAATTTAGAGCTAACCTCGTGTCCATGTAATAATGTCTAATAAACTATTAGGGTTATTAGCTTGCTTTATAGGTTACAATATAATCGTTCAAGGTGCAGATGATGAGGATTGTATCTCAAAATCTCATGCAAAAAGCATCAATAATCGTTAGCAATGTAGCTGTATCCGCTATTACTACTTAATGTATCACTAGTATAGCTTTTTGATATCAGAAGAAGCAAGATTTCGAACGTTGTGGAACGAAATCAATTAAATTTAAGAATAATCCCATCTCTATGTAATAATAGACGTCGTATAAAGTTACATATTTTAAGTATTTAATATGTAATCACTGTATAATGAGCTTTTATTATTATGATGCAACATTAGTGGTATTAGACGTTTTAAAATATTTGTGTTTTGAATGTAAATTTCTGTAAGTACAACATAATTATTAAATACGAATTCAGGTTTTCTGTATTACTTTCTAAATAGTTAATGTCCGATATGTAATGGGCTGTTTATAGCCATTCACAAAGCATGTTTTAGTGAAGTACGTATAAAAAATTCAGTTTAGCATATTGAAGAAAAACTTCTAAAGGTGAGCGTATTATTTTTAATCTATGTTTTTTACCTGATATTGTTAACAAAAATGCCTATAAAGATTTTTAAAATGTATTATCATGCTTATAGGATAACGACATAAGATCAACTCTACAAAATAGTAGGTACGCACGGTTTTTAAACTTATAGTTATTGTTAATTCATGATATAAAATAAACCATTAAAACCTTTTGCCTTTTATTTCCGTTATATCAACCTGATATTCTTAAAACATGTTAATTTTAATTTAACTCTATGTTATATATAAGTAATTTTACTTTGTTTTTAACGGGTTTTACAGCTGTTAATGAACACGTTACAATTAAATAGTTTTGTGTGTATGTAATTAAACATGCAAATAAATCAGATATGATGTTCCTAATGTAGGTGGTTGGCTGTTTAGAGGATCTGCCTATACATAAAGCATCATTCCATTAGGGTAGAAATTATTTATTATTTCACGTCATATTGAATTACACTTTAATGCATTCAGTTTGAACTGTAATCTATTTTCCGCTAACTGTAAGACATAATTTCGTTGATTGATTGAGTTTATCTGATGATCGAACGTGATTTGTTTGAGATTGACTAATTAATTGATTCGTTTGTGAGTGTGTAGAAAAGAGAGGGCAGGAAACAGCATAGAGCTGGAGAGAGTGTGCATCATCAGCTTCTTATAGAAAATGTTCATTAGTCTTTAGCGCTAGATGGCACTTAAATCAATTTTAACTCAAAGCCAGGGCAGACCCTGATACAAGTCCTGCCTTACAAGAACCCCTTATTAGAATACAATTTTGTATGACAGGGCGAAGGCCTACAGCTGAAAATAAGTTAGAACCTACAATAATTGCACACCACGATAGCTAAGCTCTACACTTGTCTTATAAGGTTAGGGTTATACCACTCCAGCCAGGGAAGGCCTGAGAACAAGTTGAGATACAGTGTCAAGAACCTCCTTATTAGAATTACAACATTTGGCCATTTTAAAGCAATGCACGATAATTTTAATAATAATATCTTATTAATTATGCAATTTCACATTGTATGTGTGCATTTGCCTAACCTCCAGGGGCACTGTTCTTAATATAACCAGAAGGTCCTTAACACCACCAAATTAACCCTAAGAATTAACCCTAGACCAGCCCCACCCTAAGCTCCAACCCTAAATACAGTTCTAAGCCAAGACCAGCTCCACCCCTGTCCTCGCGTTAGCAAATAGTCCTAGCTGTCAAAAGGTCCTTAATACAGCCATAAGGTTTAACCCCAAAAGAAATAATAAAATAAGGGTAATACGGTCCTTCATGTAATGCGAGTAAAAATAATTAGGGTTGAAAACACGGTCTCACACGTGGATGTGCAAAAATAGGGGTGAAAATAGATGTCCTATACGTAAGCGAGTAAAATAATTAGGGTTGAAAACACGGTATCACGCGTGGATGTGTAAAAATAAGGGTGGAAAATCCTGTCTCACTCGTACGCGTATAAAAATAATTAGGGATAAAATTTCCAGCAGGGGATGAAAATACGGTCTCACACGAGGATGTGCAGAAATTAGGGTTGAAAATGCGGTCTCACACGTGGATGTGCAAAAATAGGGGTGAAAAAATGCGTCCTACACGTAAGCGTGTAAAAATAAGGTGGAAAATCCGGTCTCACACGTGGATGTGCATAAATTAGGGTTGAAAAAACACGTCCTACACGTAAGCGTGTAAAAATAAGGGTGGAAAAACCGGTCCCCCACGTGGATGTGCGAAAATAAGGGTGGAAAATCCGGTCTCACACGTGGATGTGTAAAAATAATTAGGGGTGAAAATCCTGTCTCACACGTGGATATATAAAAATAAGGGTGGAAAATACGGTCCCCCACGTAAGCGAGTAAAAATAAGGGTTGAAAATCCGGTCTCACACGTGAGCGTGTAAAAATAAGGGTGGAAAAACCGGCCCCCCACGTGGGCGGGCTTGTGACGTCAAAATCCAAGATGGCGGCGACAAGTGTCCCCTTACTACTCTCATCTTTTAGGTATTAAATCGTGCATTTTTATTTATGTTTTTAAAAATGTCAAAATGAATTTATTCTGACATCTTAAATAATTTTTAAAGAAATTAACATTTACTGAGGACGATAACTGTAATAAATTATTATCGAAACGTATAAATTTATATAAAGATAAATAAAAAATTAAGATTTAATACCTAAAAGATAAGTATTTTAATTACATATTATTTGTGTTTTAATTTCATAATAAAATGGTTGAAATCCTCTTGAGCTTAAATTCTTAAAGCAAAGGTGTGCCTACTTCAGCTGTTCAGATAGACCATAGGGAAAATAAGGTCCACTATTCGGTACAGCCGAATAATTTTCACATAAACGCCCAATATTCACAAATTATTTAGCGTGTTGGAAAATATTCTGTAATAAATATTGTCAAGAAATTGAGTTTCTCATAAAGAAAAAAATAGTACTATATTATAAACATCTCCAAAAGAAACACGGCATAAGATGGAGGTAGGTGAAGATACTATCTACTTTCATCTAATGCATTTTAATACCTAAAGATTAGTTTCGGTTAATTATAATGTAAAAATGAGTGTCTTAGTATTCGACAACATTTAGGCAACATTCTGGTATCTTTGGGCGACTAATGACAACTTGCTTAATTTAATCGATGTAATTTTATAGCCGAATAGTAGATAAGTAGGGAATTAAATAAACATTGTTCGCATTTGACCACACCCGCAATCGCAAGTTATTCGGCCAATTATTCAGCCTACTATTCGGCGAATACTTTTAATTAATATTCGGTAGCTGGTTTCAACAAACAGGCTGAAAACATGTTATTTTTTAATTTCTGTACGTTCTAAAACAGTTTTATATCAACTTCGCAGTTGTTTTCTGCTTGATAGGTAAAATAATATAAAAAAAAGAAATTACGGTAAGCCGAAATCGTGTACTGTAGATAAGTTTGTGAAAGGTGGTGTTAAAGGGAAGATCTATGAACTGTATTCTAAATTATTCAATTGGCTTCTCGTTTAATACTGATGATGGTAGAACGCAACACGTTACTGCAAGTCGCGTGATTCTCAAGAGAGTGTTTTAAAAATAAAGCAGACATGTATGACATTGCATTTTTAGATTAAACCTGGATATTTAGTAGAGCATCCCTTTTAAAAAGATCTGATACAATGCTTCAAAGCAAACTTTAAACAAATAACTGTTAGAAAAGGCGAACGGTTAGTTTTGAATACAAATATTTAAATGTACGGTATATTGAAGGTTCAATATTCTAGGTTCATAATGTTGCATCTTTATTATTTTTATCAAAATCTCAAAGCGCATATTATCACGGGGTATGTCTTGTGAGTTAATTATAAAGTGATTTGAAATACAGTTAATAAAGCCAGACTTAATTATCTTTGATAATACAAACCACCACTGTAAATTGGTGGAAAAAGAATCTATTATTCCATCCACAACAGAAGAATTTTCCAACTATTTATTAAAACGTAACATTGATTTTGATTCTATAATAGTGAAACATAATATTTAACAGTAAATAAACGAAATTGATTAAATTGCATAAGAACATGGTCATAAGGTATTCCGCTTACCTACTTATGGTCAGTTTACTCCATATAAGTTAGAATGGGGTAACTGTAAAAAACATTATAACAAAAATATTTGATGTGATAATGCACAATTTAATGATGAACACGTACAATCAATATGGACAGAAACTTTGGAAATAATTAGTAGTGACTTTGGGAAAAAGTATATTAAATATGCAGAAAAAATAATGTTAAATTGGTGGAACACAGAACAACGTTTGGAATTAGTTCAACCAGTAATTATAAATGTCAAAGATGCTGAGAGTAGTGACAGTGAGAAAGAATTTGGCCTAAATTTTGAATTTAAAGTGTCTGATTGGATGCAATAATAAATAATTAGTTGCGGTAAATTCTGTATTTCCGTATTAACGTTTGAATCTAAAATTTTTTTATTCGTGTAGATTGTATGTGTTGAAAGTCAACTGATTTAATCTTGTACTTAAGCGATCTCCGAAAAGGTTTAAATTATGAGAAATACAAACATTACGATTTTAAATAATGTTTACCTTTTACGTAATTATTGAGGTTATGTGAAAAGCCTAATTATAAGTCAAACACAAAATAACCATAATAAGATAAAATATACATGAACTACTTAGTCAACAAAATTAATAATGTGATTTCTAATTTCTGTAAAAATTATTAAAATTATTAAATACTTGAAGAAAACTAAAGTGTTTTATCCTATCTTTTCTACTGCTCGAATAAACCTCCATTCTCTTGCAATAATTGAATAGATGGTTGATTGGCAAAGGCCTAGTTTGATATAAATTTAATTGTGTAATTTGACACTTTCTCATTGGCAGATTATAAACATCTGATATATGGTTGAAAAGCATTTTTTATGAAGAATTCAAAAATGCGAGATGATAAGGAACTCTTGTGATGCAGTGCTAACTCGATGCAGATGGTGTTTGCAGGAGAATGAAGGTTTATTCGAGCATTTGATTAATTAATAGTAAAATTCAGTATAATATTAAATTTTATTTTTGTTGTTTTTGTCACTTTTATTATTATGATTTATGTTAATAATCAATAATATTGTTCTCAATAGTTAGTTTAATTTGTAGATTAATTTTCATTTAATTAAAATACATAATATGTCAAGGTTGCTTTGATATAAATTTAATTGTGTAATTTGGCACTTTCTCATTGGCAGATTATAAACATGTGATATATGGTTGAAAAGCATTTTTATGAAGAATTCAAAATGCAAAAATCCAATATGGCGTCCATAAGAAAATCGAAAGTTGCGTGCATTATCTCAAAATCTAGTAGGCCTAGATTTTTTCAAAATCATTTTGAAATCTGCTACCTGTTACCCCATCCTGCAAAAATCGTGGATGTATCTCTTGCAAGAAACAAGATATAGCGATTTTTAGAAAACGCATATTTTCAGTTATCACCCTGTGTCTAGTAAATGGAAGGGATTTTTGACATGTAACCATGGGTACTTCTTGGGCATATAATGACGCAACTTTTCTCCATTTAACCATCTTCGTATCTCTAACGGTTTCCAATATCCCCATGCATTTCATCTTAAACTGGACTGTATATATATATATATATATATATATATATATATATATATATATATATATATATATATATATATATATATATATAATAGTGTTTCACCAGGAAGGGCCACGGTCGATATATGGAAAAGTACGTATAGGGTGATTATGAAAAGATCTGAAGATGTAAATAGATGTAGATAATGTCTAAGGAACATACAGGACCGTCAATTTATAATTCAAGTTAAAAAGTTAAGAACTTATAAAACTTGATTTTTTCAAATGGAACACCCTGTATATTTTTGTAGTTTTGGATTCTGCGTTCAATTTTAAGACAACTTTGTGTAAAATTGTCTATACCTAAATTCAGTTATTTTCGACATATATCCATTTTTAAGAAAAAAAGTGACAGTTACAGCACCATACTAAAAATGTTGAATCTTGAGCAGTCGATGACTTTTCATTCAAATATTTGCAACAGTAATCTGTAACTGATTGCATAATGTCTGAAAAATATACAGGGCCCTCAAAATTTATAAGCCAATGTAAAAAGGTAAGAATTTACAAAACTTAATTTTGTCAAACGGAACATCCAGTATATTATTTTACGGTCGAAAGAAGAATTAAATTCTGAATCGAATGATATAAATTTGTATGTGCCTATCTTTTAAGGTTTACCAGTTACAGGAATTTTGCATAAAACGTTAAAAATTGGTATTTATTTTCCAATAACCAAAAATAAAGAATGAATATTTATATAAATATTAAAATAATTAAAATTAAAAATTTTTTTAATTTGTTTTCAAACGACCACTTTTTTGGAAAAAGTTTGTATTTGAGTCTAGTTGTTTTTTGTAATTAATTTAGAAAACAGAAATTTTTTGGGTGACTTTAATTGATTTTTAAATGACATAAGAGTTTTGGTCCCTTAATTTAACAATGGGAAAATTGTTATTACAAAAGTATTAATACATTTTGTCCTTCCCAAATTTGGACCTTAAGTGGTTTTATTAAAATTTTGTATCTGTCCGTCATATCCGATCAAATTTATATTTAGGGATTATTTATTCAAAACTCTTTATTCAAGATTAAATTGGTATAAAATGGATTATTTCAGTTAAATTTTTCAAAACCTAAATGGAAATAGGTGGCCAATAAAAGGCCGCCATATTCAGGAATGGTTATACACATTAAAAAATTTTTAAAAATGGTCAAAACGCCTGAAATTATTTTAGAATTGTAGGTCCATGGGGCGTATTTGAATTAAAATTTTAAAAAACATTTTTCAAAATTTATCAATTAAGTGGAATTAAATATTTAATAATTCCTCAAATTCGCAATTTTTTTTTACAATTTTATTATTTTCAAATAATAAGAAATTTTAAAAAATTTAATTCAGGTTAGTTGCCGATTTTAAAAACTTGATGTTGTTTGAAAGAGCTTTTATTAACAGAAAATTTGTAAATTTGAAGCAATCTGATTAATAACATAAATGCTAGGGGCGCTGTTTAATATTTTTTAATATTGTGTTTTCTCTTTACAATTTTAAATGGAAGCATAAAAATTTAAGTAGGTCTTTAAAAAGTAAAATAAATTAGTAATAAAACAGTGAAAACTGCAAGTCGATATCTTTTTCCTATCCTGAGATATCGTAAGAAACAGGTAAATGACGGGAATTGTTCTTCCAACGTTTACGAGGCTAGTTCGCGTTAACGGAAATTATTAAATTTAGCCTGGATGAGAAAATATTACATTGGTCTGCAGTAATTTAAACTGTTATCATACTAACGTTATAGTTGCCGCTAGATTACCTAAATGTAATGCTGGCGCTACTAACAATGAGAACAAATTATAAAATAATAATGTGATAAATCTAACAATTAAATCCTTAAATAAATAACTACGTAATTAGTGTCGCCCTAGATGTTCGAAATGTAGTCCAGCATTTTCAATGCATGAAATCAATCGCTGACGGGTGGAGAGAACAGCAGTTTCAATTTCTGCCCTTGAAATACTTCGTATTGTCTGTCGTATTCTTTCAATCATGTCAGCTCTTGTTGTGGGTCTATCGGCATAAACGAGATCTTTATTCGCCCCACAAATAAAATCTAAACAAGTTAGGTCTGGAGACCTTGGTGGCCAAATAAATAAACTTCCAGGTACTATCCACCTTTCAGGGTATGATTGATCTAAGAAATTCCGAACATCTCTAGAATAATGTGGGTACCCATCTGTTCAAGGACGAAATGGCCAAGGGTATGTCTTCTAAAAGAAGTGGCAATTCGTTGCTTCAAAAATCTAAATATCTTTCTCCATTAACAGTCTCATTAAAAAGGCCCAATTATTTCTGCACCTAGAATCCGCCCACATTTACAGACCAACGACCCTGATGTTGGACCCCTGCATCCAGTGGGGATTCGTTTCAGACCAGTAGTGCATGATATGTCGATTTACAACCATCACTATGAAAAGTAGCCTCATCTGTTCACATAATTCGTGAAAGTATTTCAGGATCGTCGTTATCAATTTGAGAGCCAGTTGCAAAAATCCAACCTGGCATTGAAATCTTGAGCATTCAAACTTGGTGTAGGACCAATATGGGTGCAATCTAAAATAGTTATATTATAAAGTAATCAGATCAAAAGACACATTGAAGTCCTTCGTTGTTAGTAAACGAAAAAGGACTTTAAATGCATTAACTCTCTTAATGTTATTACGATTTTTTTTCCCCGGCCTCTCATTATTTTTTTATTGGTATTTTTATTTTTTGCCTCACTTAATTATCATGTTGTTAGTTAAAATCTATTCACATAGCATAAGATAACCTTAAATAATTTTTGTTTTATTGAAACTGGACATAAACATATAACGACAAACGAAAAAATTAAAACATTTTATCATTATAATACCGAATAAAACATGCATTAATAAAGAAGTAGTCACCTGTGTTTTCTTAAAATATTTTGGACGGTGGTTCGACATATACCGAAGTCTCTAGCTATAGCTCTGGCGCTTGAATGAGGGTTAACATTTACATAAGCTAAAACATCAATAACATTTTCCTCTGTTCTACCTCTGCGTTGTCTTCGGTACACAGTAAGATTCACATTTCCAGTAGTACGCACACGGTGTGCGAGTCGGAGAAAAACTCTTCTGCTGTGATGCCGTCTGTTTGGGTACTGCAGCGCATACACTCGAGCAGCAACGGTCGCATTTCTCATACATTCAAAATAAACTGCCAACATATCAAATGTTTCTTAGAATCATTTTGGTACGAAAAGATAAAGAAAGTCTATTAAATGCAACACGATGAATAATTTTTGAAATATGCGTGAAAATCATAGCTTGCTTGTTTTCAACAGGGAATTTATTTTATATCTTTGGCCCTCTTTACTAATTTTGTTGTCATCAGTAAATCGTAATTCATATTTTAAACTGCATTTTTGTTGTAAATATTGGTTTTATTGATATTTTTTTGATTTAGTAACACATCGCTTGAAAACAAATATAACATTCTTATATAATTTAAAAAATGTAAGATTTATCACATTATAATTTTATAATTTGTTCTCATTGTTAGTAGAGACAGCATTACATTTAGGTAATCTAGCGGCAACCATAACATTAGTACGATAACAGTTTAAATTACTGCAGACCAATGTAAGATCTTTTCGTCCAGGCTAAATTTAATAATTTTCGTTAACGCGAACTAGCCTACTAGACGTTGGAAGAACAATTCCCCGCCATTTACCTGTTTCTTACGATATCTCCGGATAGGAAAAAGATATCGACTTGCAGTTTTCACTGTTTTATTACTAATTTAGTTTACATACAATTTAGAAAACACAATATTAAAAAAATATTAAACAGCGCCCTCTAGCATTTATGTTATTAATCAGATTGCTTCAAATTTACAAATTTTCTATTGTTTAACAAAAGCTCTTTCAAACAACATCAAGTTTATTAAAATCGGTCAAGCAGAACCTGAATTAAAGGCGTTTTTTCGTAACAAGGTTCCCACTCTCCCCCGCCCCTTATTTGAAGAGATAGACTAAAACTTGTAAAATAAAAAATATGCAGAATTTGTCGAGGAATCTGATTATAATATTTAATATGCCCCTTAATTGAGTAAATTTAAAAAAAATTTGCTTTTTAAAATTCTAACTGTCAAATACGCCCTCTAGCGGTGGACCTACAATTCTAAAAATAATTTCCAGGCGTTTCTCGAGGCCACTTTTGTTATAAAATTTTTTCTCGAACCTGTGTTATCATCCATTCCTGAGATATGGCCGACGGCCGTTCTTAGTTGGCCACCCTGTACAACCCATGAATTTATATGTTTAGCCCGTTTTTTGAGCTAAGCCTGCTCTGTAGCATGAAAATGCTTAAAACTAAAAGCTTCTATATCGTACATCTCACCAGTAATATGAAAATGATAAATAAACGTGATTATTGAGTTTTACTGTTTTCATTAGCAAACTGGGAAGGTAAATCAAAATATACAGAAATAGGGTAAAGTGGTTGAGTATCGTATCTACGAAGTATACTATTAGTTCAATAACAATCATTCAGAAAAAAATTAACAATCGTCTCAAGCTGCCAAATTCGATCATTTTTGTTAAGAAAATTCGTGAAATCGAAACAATCATTACGATTTTATTGTATCTTCACTCCAGTAGTAAAATTTCACTATAATTGTATTCAAAATACTTTTAAATCAAGTAAACGACGTGTTAGAAAAATGATAAAATGTGAACATGTACACATATAAAACAATAATTAACAAAACTTTTATTATGTAATCTATATAGGGAATAAATAACAATTGCATGCGTCATTTAAGTACTACAAGTCAGTGTGTAGTAACGAAATTTTTTTATATCTTTTTATATTGTATTGTATAAATGCTTTCTAAATAATTAGGCGAAATAAAATATAGAAATTCAAATATTTTACAATGAAAATGTAAGTGGAGCAAAACCCTCAAACCCGTTACGGTATTCCTTCCCTCGTAAGCCTATATGAATCTCCAACAGCAACTCGACTGTGTCTTCTATTTTCTGCTTTTCCACTGTACATTCCGTTACATAAGTTTCAGAAAGGCGTGCTGTACAATTAAAGTAGAGATACTGGAACGGTATAACAAAATTGAAGTGAAAAATTAAATCTGACGTTTGTTATTAAGAAAAAATTCGTCGTGAACTCGCTAATAGTACATAATAACTCCGTATTAAAGGTTCGATGTACTTGATCAATTTAAAAATAGATAAATTTATTTCAAGACATACGTATAAATTAAAATGACCCAACGGATTGTATACAGTTTTAGCTCAAATTCGCCCAATAGTATTGTTTTTCTATTTCAAGTAAAATACTTAGGCGTAATCAAATAAATTTTAATTTAGGAGAAATTAAAAATTAATTATGCTATGTTTCTATATTCGATCCTATCTATTTGCATTAAACGAGGACCAAAAATAACAATGATAAGAAATTTTTCGAGATACTTGAACCGGAGACAAATGCTCACTATGTCTGTCTTTACTAGAAATAGGTATCTTATCACAATAATCGAACAAAATCTGATCATTTTTAGCACAGATTAACCTACGGTATTTTAGTAATAGTTTATTTTTAAAACGATATTAATTTTGTTTAGGATTCTCTAATAAAGATTTATAAAAGTTATTTAACGATGTTTCATCAGCAATTGCATACGATTTAAAATAGTGGAAACAAAACCATGTTGTACCACCGACATATAGTAGAAATTTTGCGGGCGATAGAATATTAAAGCATTTTTCAATATTATTTATTTTGTACTAAAATACGTATTTATCTAACATGTTACAATTTTAAAAAAAATTGTATTTCTGCACTTTACCATTTAGTTATTAAAAAATGTTGGGATAACCCACTTTATACCTTCTTTGATATTAAATGCGAAAAACAAGTCTGGTAACACCTACGAAATATCTGATGTGGTACAACACACGACCCTTCAAATTACAATGAGGAAATTAAATAATTTTAATAATAATTTTTGTATGATAATTAAGCAACCTTTTTTTTTTAATACGTTCGTAACGAACATAGACAACATTGTAAAAACAAAAATAGTAATCCATGTCCGATGTTAAATAGAGGTTAATAAAATAAATAATATGTATAGATGCTAACTTAAAAAAAATTCCATAGCAGTCCGCTTCTATAAAAATATCCATAATATAATAATATAAAATATAAATAATATAAAAGCATTTTCTTTCTTATTTAATTAATGTTTAGACTTGACCTTGAATTAAGAAACTTTATAAAGAAAAGTTATGCAAAATTAAATAATCGTTATTTAATCATACATTTTCCTATAAAGTTAGATATTGAAAAAAAAATGAACAAACACTTAAATTTCACGTTAGGAATTTTTTTCCGCCAAAAAACGCGTCGTATCAAAAAAATTGCATAGAACATAATTAATCAATATGTTTAAGATCTATATGTAATATGTATCTATTTTTATATCTTTGACATATGCCGCTGTTTCAGAAATATTTCATAAAAATCAAGAACTGCGCCTAATACCCCCCCCCCCCCCCCTCAGGTCACTAAATTTCAAGTACGTACGTATTATGGTTCTGAAGTTATCGTGGATACTACTGACATACATTTTGTCAAGAAATTCTTTTTGTCGCTATGTTGGCACAACTGTCCTCTATACTCACGCAAAGTTTGAGCGTCATCTGTCATTTAGTTTGTTTACAGTGCTCCAGTCTGTGACAAAAGGCTCACGGTGAATCGACTTTATTAAAGATACGTGCGTATGAGTGGTACAGCGCGTTGAAAAGCGGTCGAGATGTAATGGAAGATTTGACTCGCTCAGGTCGGCCATCAACGTCTTCAACTGAACTTAACATCGCTAAAGTGAAAGAAATGGTGACTGAAAATCGTCGTTTAAGTCTGAGACAGATAGCCTCTGAAATTTCTGTCTAACTCATTTTAAACGATTGGGCACGAAACGCGTTGCCGCGGGATTAGCGCCGAAAGACCAGAGTTTTCTGTAAAAACCTAATCGCGTAAAGGTCGCTGAAGACATGCTAGAACGAGTCAATTCCGACCCCATATATAAGGTGTCCGCAGGGTGGATACCCAAATAGCTTACACCTGAACAAAAACTGTACAGAAAAGAAAATTTGGCCGAGATGGAGAGGGACAAAAATTGTTTTTCTTGAATTATCACCGGGGATGGGACTTGGGTACATCACTGAGACCCTCCTACTAAACAAGAACCCATGCAGTTGGTTTTTAAAGGCTCTCCACCACAAAATAGGCCCAGACAAAATTTTCTGGAAAAAAAACTGATGGCAACTGTTTTTCTGGGATGCAGAAGGAGTCTTGCTTGTTGAATATATGCCCAGGGGGTCTACCATAAATGGAGAAGCCTACGGAAACACAATTTAAAATTTAAAAACTGCTCTGGAGGCATTCTTATCCACCAAAAACCTTGTTGCGGCACGACAATTGTAGGGTTCATAAGGCAATCAAGGTTCAGCAGATAATCAATGACTGTGGGTTTATAGAGTTAAGGCATCCACCTTATAGGCCCGACCTAGCTCCGCCAGACTTCTTATTCAAACATTTAAAAAAGCATCTCAGGGGAAAGCGTTTTGCTTCTGATGAAGAACTCAAAGAAGCCGTTGAAGAATATTTTGCAGGATTGCCGAAGGAATTTTTTTCTGAGGGGATGGGGCAATTGAAAAAAAGATGGAATAAGTGTATTAATGTTGAAGCGAGTTATGTAGAAAAATAAAGTTCTCTTATGTGCTTTTTTTCATGGCTAGGTAGATAACATAAAAATGCGCCCTCGCATGTGTTTGTAATTTGTGCTAATTGGAATTAATTTTGATTATTACACCCTCTGCGAAAGGATAGTTCTGTACTAAATGCTACATGTGTGTTGTAATAGAACTTATTATTAAGTTCTATTACAAAACACAATGATTTGATTAATTGTAATCTATCTCTGTTACTTGTGCAGAATAGTAGTAAATTATAGCTTGTAGGTTTGATGTAGGAATTACCTTCACAACGTATTTGCTTGTTGCCTGCAATTAATATTTCTCCTACCGTGAATGGGGCCAGATAAGTAATCTGTGCTTGAAACTTATCTCTACCCTGGTAAAAATCCGATAATCCGGGACCCAGATACCTTCTATGAGAGTAGCGATCTTAACATTCGGCTTAGTGTTATATATACCGGGAGAATCCTAAATGGCGGATAATAGACATACCACTTGATTCTGTACGAAAAACTGAACAAAAATTCTATAACCGTTTTGATCGAAAACGTTTAGTTCTCGAAGAATTCTTACTTAAAGTTTAGTAAACATAGCAACACTGTGGTAGGTCGTAATAACCTGTATGTAAGCCGCCAGTGATTTACATAGTAAAGCACTTGATTTAATTATTACCTTAAAAAGAACGCATACAGGCATACTAGACCTCTTTCATTGCAATGTTAATGTGCTATTTGCATTTTTAAATTAACAATATATATATATATATATATATATATATATATATATATATATATATATACACTCGCAATTAGGTTTTAAGTGTTTTTATTGCTTTACAATTACTTACAATTTTAACAACAGCATTGAAATTGCCACATTTCCCTAAAATTAAATACATGTCTGCAAAATCAGTAAAACTGTACTACATAACGCTAACTTGGGGAATCTAACAGAAAAATTAATATCGAAATTCAAGAGCAGTACAAAAAATAACAAGAGTACGGAAAAAAACGAATGAACAAATAACCCAAAATTAAACTAAACTGGAGATAAAGAAGACGAAGACAATTCCACACGGGATTAACAAATTGTGACAGAAATGTCAATAAAAGTGAAATTACTTGAAAAAAGTACACAAAAGCCTACGTTTCTTTTAAGATGTGAAGATCGTATTGCACATTGTTGCAACATTTTTGTAAAACCCAAGCATTGCAGAAACTTTAAACTTCTGATGGAAATTGTAGGTAAACTAAAGATATGATGATAACAATTACATACTGGTGATTTTTTCTGTTCATTAAACTACAACAAAAAATTATGATTTCTTAAAAATATCGCACAATAAGTAATCCGGAATCCAACTTAAGACTGTAAATAACTTCTCATCTATGAGATTAACAGCAAATTGGTATTGGTATATATTGCTCCATTTTCTATGCAGAAGCAAGTTGGTATGTCTATTATCCGCCATTTAGGAATCATCCTGTATACATGTAATATGTGTGTACGAGCAGAAATATCTAGTGTAGAGCAGTAAAACAACATATATGAATGTTTTTCTCATTTGGTAAGTATGACTCTTTTATTTTAATTTGAAGTGCAGAACATTGTCATAAAGTTATGTCCACATCCTTTTGTGCCTAGTTTTGCATTATTTGTCCTTTCACCTAACCCCTTTGTTATTTGGAACACTTCTATGCACCATATTCGTATTTCAAATCTTTTAAACATATTTGGAGATGCACATTTATTCCTGAACATTAATATGTTTAATACTTTTGATTTGATAAATTTTGTGATTTTTATTTTACATTTTTAATGATGATGCCTGTCACATATATTCGACATGTTTAACATTTTGATTGCCTATCATCATGTTTAAAATATTTAGCTTTTTTTGGGTGTATTTTTGTAATAATGTTTAGACAAATCTAAACTTACAGTTATGTTCATCAGTAGTGATAAAATCTTTTAGAAATGTTAAGATGTTGAAATTTTTTTTATGAAAATATAAGTCTGTTATTAATATAACAGTTTGGCATTTTTCACTGTTAGCCTTCGACTGTTAGAGGGTGTTCTGATTTGTCATTTTTAAGGCAGTTTCATAATATTTAGTGTATTAAGAATCTAGTAATTCTTTACTTGGCTTTATACGTTTATCAAACTGCTATACGAAAGTAGATCTAAATGTTTCTAGAATGAATCACAAGATGGGGTTATGTGCGCGTGCTGATTACTTGTTTTGAAAGCGCGATTGTCCATACAACGAATTGGATATAAACACATGCCGTTACTATCAATACAAGTAAACAATGTGTGCATTTTCTTAATGATAAATAAAAACGTGCAGTGATGAAATATATTTTTTTTAAAGGCTTAAATGCTAAAGGAATAAAAACAGAGTTAGATGACGTTCACGGTTAGCATTCGCCTTCGTATGCAACAGTTGCAAACTGGGTTGCTGAATTTAAACGCGGTAGAACAAGAATAGAGGATGCACCACGTTCTGGCAGATCAAAAACAGCTACCGATGAAGAAACAATTGAAAAAGTCCATGAAATCGTGATGATGGATCGCCGAATAAAACTGCGAGAGAAATTAAGCATTTCATACGACCATGAACACTGCATCTTACATCAACATTTGGTCATGAGAAAGCTTAGTGCTAGATGGATGCCGCGTTTGCTGATAATCGACCAAAAGCGAGTTCGAATGACCATTTCTCAGCAATGTCTAGATGTGTTTAAACGCAATGAGAAAGATTTTTTGCGACGTTTTAAAAACAGTTGACGAAACTTGGATTCGCCACTACACCCCGGAGACCAAGGAGCAGACAAAACAATGGACAAACCGTGGAGAACCAACTCCAAAGAAAGTAAAGACGATTCCGCCTGCTGGCAAAGCCAAAACTACCGTATTTTGGGATTCCCGAGGAATTATTTTTATTGATTACTAGCAACACGGGAGGACAATAATGTGTCGTTGTTAAACAGACTGAGAAAAGAAATCAAAGCTAAAAGGCCTCATTTGACAAAGAAACAGGTCTCGTACCACCAGGATAACACCTCACCCCACAAGTTTGCAATTGCGATGACGAGAAACTGCACGAACTACAATTCCAGTTAACTGAACACGGATGCTATTTACCAGACTTGGCGCCGTCGGATTTCTTCTTGCCAAATCTCAGGAAGCGGTTGGCTCGAAAGAAATTTTCATCGAATACTGAAATCATCGAAGCTGTAAATGGATATTTTGAAGGTTTGGATAGTTCTTATTTTTGTGACGGGTTGAAGGGTCTTGAAAAGCGTAGGACTACATGTGTATAGCTGAAAGGAGACTAAGTAGTAAAATAAATACGATCTTTCCCAAAAAGTTGTTTTTTTCCGTCTTGTTCAAATAATTTTTCGATCTTAATAGCAGACTTATGTTTGCGTTTTCAGTTTTCATATTTCATAAAAAATGTCAACATCTTAACATTTCTAAACGATTCCATTACTACTGAAGAAGATAACTTTCAGTGCTATCGAAACGTTTAGATTTGTTCAAACATTCATACAAAAATACACCATTAAATACCCAAAAAAGCTTTAAATATATCTAATATATCTAATATAATCTAATATATGTAATAATGGTAAAGGTTAGCATTTTCATATGTATCATCATGTGGTTTTTTATTATCTTCAAGCATGCAGTTTAATAGTTCAAATGAAGTCGATTAACCACGAGACGTTAAAAAAGATCGATAATCGCGCATTAATATTCTAGATAGTTACAATATTTTTCAGAGAATCTCTTTCTTTAATTTTCTTTATATCGATCAGATCTCCATCTACTAATAAAGTACAGAACGCTCGAAATGTTGTTTCTGACAGTTGACACTGTGACGCAATGCATTCATTGTTACATACAATTCAATGCAGCGCTTTTATTAATAGACCTTATTAATGGATGGAGTTGCTTAATATTACCATGAATAAACGATTCTCTGAAAATATTTTCATGTGTGATATTTTAACGTGTATCGATGGTAAGATTTGAAATTTGTTTTCTTTGTTGTGTCCTTTCTAATTTTATT
The DNA here is from genome assembly GCA_036346205.1 of Vesta saturnalis. NCBI lineage: Eukaryota > Metazoa > Arthropoda > Insecta > Coleoptera > Lampyridae > Vesta > Vesta saturnalis. The sequence continues at coordinate 2,002,617 of JARFJB010001840.1, forward strand.
AACACTCTCTGTTTTGGCTTCGTTTTATTTCAATTAAAAATTTTAGAAAATACATATAATAAACGAATTTTAATGATGTAATTGCTGTATTTATATACTTCCTTCCCGAACTTAGTACCAGATCAATGTATTTCTAGCTTTGCACATCCGGAGGTTTTAAACTAGACCACCTGACCATGATTATTTTTTTCGAGGGAGATTCAAATTTGGTGGCCCTATTTAAAAGTTCTCTCTTCGATTTGAATTTGTCTGTAGTATGAGGTTAGTTAGAATCTGAGATTTAAAGTGGAGTTTGAAAACTTTAGTGTTATGAAATACTGATTTCCGGTTTCATGACAAAAATACGGGTATACTTTTATAATGTTGCGCCAAAAGTTTCATTAGACATATTATTGAAAGTCGCTAACTTACATCATATTTTTAAAACCACAATAATTTAAGTGCAAGAAAAAATAAAACTAAATATAATAAACATCAATTAATAAATCATATATAAAATAAACTACTATTGTCATTTAAAAGTAGTGTATTAACTCTAAATCTGACCTAGCCCAACCCTTGACCTATTATTGGTTAAATGTATTCATAATAAATAATCTATTGAATGTTACTCAATCATCAATTGATGAAATCACAGATTAAAATTTAACAATCAGGATTTAGTCATCCTTTACATTTATATAAACGAATAGGGATTTATATTTTTTAAGTTTTGAAAATACTGAAAATACTGAACTTAGTTTAATAGAATAATCTGTAGTACTATAACACAGAATTAAATTACTGTAAGTGTTCGTCACACAGCATGTTTCAATAGTCGGTGGTAGCGGTTTGATATAAATTTGAATACGTGTGTAAGATCTAATTCAATTTGCAATTAATCTCAATTTTTGGATGGAGATTTGTCTTGCGTACTCAATCCCTGAAAAACTAGTTCATTTAAATTTAAAAGTAGCTATGACCTAGCTTAGAAACCCAAAACGTTTTTTGATAAAAAAAATTACGAATTAGTAATTGCAAGTATTCTTATTTTCTTTCAAAATAACCCAACAATAATAAGACATTCATTTCCAATTAATTGTAGGATGAAAACTAAAAATATGCATTTTCTAAATGCACATTTGTTTATTTAATACACTACCAATTATTATTACAGATAAATGAAAAAAAAATTAGGATTTGATAAAAAAAGTCGACGAGTATTTAGAAAATGGTATGCTAAGAAACTACTGGACCTTCCAATTGTATCAGATTACCACAATAAATGTCGTATTGATACTTATGGGAACAAACTTATTTCGTATCCATCCACTGGACCTCCGTGATACATCGATGAAAAAGATTTTTTATGAGAATTTTAAAAAGGTAAAATCCAATATGGCGCCCATAAAAATAACAAAAATTATACATGCGTACGGAAAGTCTAGAAGACCGAGAATGTTGTTAATGTGTTTTCAAAGAGTTCCTTTTCATTCATAGCAAATGCTGAATTATTGTTCGTTTATTACAAGTAATAATAATATTTAGAAAATACATTTTTTAGTTTTCACAATGTGCAAAATCACGCCATCTTCGTTTCGTCTCCACGTACTATGTAAGTATGGAGGTCATCTTCATCTGGACACACCACACAAGTATACACCGTCAACGCAATAACCCGCCTTACTCCGTAATCGATTTTGAGTGAGGTTCAGTTTCGCTTGTTCGGGCCGGCTGGGTTTTCGGGCCAAAATTCCCACATCTAATCCATAAATAATAGTTTTGCTAGTATTAGCAACTAGGAATACTCCCAAAAAATGTTTTTGGATGTTATACATAACTTTTTTGTTCTGATATAAATTTAGTGTGCTACCTGTCCGCCAATCAGTTCAGACGTTATCGTCCTTATAATGAGCTAACTGACTCGATACATATGTCGAAGTCAAAAGTTATGGGGGAAAATGTAGAACGAAAAAAGAAAAAATTAAAGATCAGAAAACTGGTTCTTCAGATGCCACCTGTACATTACTGAAATAAAAAGGTTTTTGAAACGATTTATAAGAGGCAGAAGGTATAGATATAGAGCAACCGATTTTGATTTAGTTTTTTTTTTGTTTGAAAGGTGAGTTGATCGAGAGCGTTCTTAGATATGAAATTAAAGAACTTCAAAAGAAAATATTCACATACAAAGATAAATGTAGAACATATATTCCTTGGTCGGGCTCAAAACATTTAAAAGACACCTCCTCTCACATCTCGTTAATCTAAACCCGAATCGGAAGTCAGAATAACACCGGTGTGAAGAGAGCAGATACTTACTAGAAGGCAATTTTAACGAAGAAGGCCAAACGTGCAGGACCGTAGTAGGCAAACTTGTGCAAATACTGTCACTTTGCGCTTTTAGTGCAATGTCTATCAACACAACACAAGCATCCCTTATTAGTCACATAAAATTGTAGAGGCTGAACAGGATAAATTCCACTCCATTCCCTTTAAAAATCCATAAAAAAAGAGTTCCTATCCTGCCACGTTACCAACAAGCATCCCCTTTTAGTGGCATCGATAAATAGTTCTCATCCTATGACTTTGCGCTTTTAGTATAATATCCACCAAGACAACATACGCCTTCCCTATTATTAGTGACATTGATTTTTGCATAAGGGTTAAGGGGTAAAATTCTATACTATCTTTTAAAAATTTATAAAAAATAGAGCTCTCATCCCGCCATTTTGCGCTTTTTTTATATTATATCTACCAACACAACACGAACATCCGCTGTTAGTGGGATTAATTTGCAAAGGGACAGAGGAGGTTCAATACCACTCAATTTCCTTTATAAATTCATAATAAACACGGTTCTCATCCTGTCACTGTGCGTTTTGCCAACAAAACACAAGCATCCGCTATTAGTGGCATAGATTTGCATTTCCTTTAAAAATATATAAAAAATTCAGTTCTCATCCTGTCGCTGCGCTTGTAGTATACAATGCCTAGCAACACAACGCATGCATCCCCTATTAGTGGCATTGATTTGCAGAGGAGACTGACTCAATTTTCTTGCTTGAAAATTTGTGAACTTCAAATTAGTACGTTGCTCTTCAGTATTTAAGCATTTATCGAACCAGCAGCTTTGTATGTGCAAATGCCCCCTCCCCCACCTCATCATTTCCTGTTCAAGGAACTAGTATCATTAAAAGCGAATTACCACCCGCCCTAAGGATCTTCATAATTGATACCATTTTCCTGCTCTAACGTATGAAACGACTGAATTTCGGTATTTAAGCTTTTTACAGACCCAAATTATTCCCTTAAAATGGATCCTCCAAGGGGCGTCCTGGAGTTACCTAGTTCATTTAGACCGCCCTGTTTAAGATCTGGAATTTACAAATTAGCAAGCTAATTTTTGGTACTTCAATTTACTACTGCGCAGTAAAATCTCCTACTAGGTAGTTAATTTGGAGTCTTTTTTCCTACAATCTAAAGTTTTGAAATCTGGCTTTCAGTACCTAAGATTTTCTTGCGCTCATTCAATTGCAATGAGAATGTAGGCCAGTCAAAGTACCCCAAAGAGGGCAGTGAAGGTATCAGCTAGAGTAATTCTAACAAATATACCTAGTACGGTCCTGTTTTCGATAAAATTGTGTGCTATTTATTATCTACTCTTTTCACACCAGTACCAACAATATCTTTAATCAAATAAAAGACATAAAGTCACCGTACACGCGTGATTGGCTAAAGCGTATTTTCACACGTGATGTTTTACACGTAATCATTAACCAGGAAAAATTTAATGTTCTTAAAGTTATTATTATACGTTTTTGTTATGAACGAATAAGTTCAAAGGTAAATATGTAATTAAAAATTATTATTAATTTTATTAAATACATAAATAAAAGTTTACCTCAGTAGGATTTGAACCTACGACCTGTACTTTGCTAGAGTACCGCGCTAACCAACTGCGCCATCAAGGTTCAAGCCTCAATCAATGTAAATTTTGTCTTTAGTAGAACTGTTGTAAATTCTAAATATAATGAGATTACAATCAAATTACTTATATTAATGGAATGTGAGCCTGCAATATCGCAAGGATTCACACATACCAAATAATAATAATAATAATTTAATATTAGTCAAATTGCTTTGGTATGTGTGAATCCTTGCGATATTGCAGGCTTACATTCCATTAACATAAGTAACTTGATTGTAATCTTATTATATTTAGAATTTACATAGTTATACATACATAAAGAAAAATTTACATCGATTGGGGCTTGAACCTTGATGGCGCAGTTGGTTAGCGCGATACTCTAGCAAAGTACAGGTCGTAGGTTCAAATCCTATTCGAGGTAAACTTTTATTTATGTATTTAATAAAATTAATAATAATTTTTAATTACATATTTACCTTTGAACTTATTCGCTCATAACATAAACTTATAATAATTTAATATTGTCAAGTTGCTTTGGTGTGTGAATCCTTTGCGATATTGCAGGCTCACATTCCATTAATATAAGTAATTTGATTGTAATCTCATTATATTTAGAATTTTACAACAGTTCTACATACATAAAGACAAAATTTACATCTATTGGGGCTTGAACCTTGATGGCGTACTTGGTTAGCGCGGTACTCTAGCAAAGTACAGGTCGTACGTTCAAATCCTACTCGAGGTAAACTTTTTATTTATGTATGAAAATGTAAACTTTCACCATTAACACTCATAATAAAATACTTATCTTTTTTGGGATTTTTAATGGTGTACTTTAAATTATAAATCTAAACGTTTCGTTAACACTTACAGTTATCTGCGTCAGTAGTAATGTTTGTTAAAAATTGTTAAAGATGTAGTAAACAATTTTGTCAAATTTGAAAATTAAAAATTAAAACATAAACATGTATATTATTATAAGTTTTGTTGTGAACGAATAAGTTCAAAGGTAAATATGTAATTAAAATTATTATTAATTTTATTAAATACATAAATAAAAGTTTACCTCGAGTAGGATTCGAACCTACGACCTGTACTTTGCTAGAGTACCGCGCTACCAACTGCGCCACCAAGGTTCAAGCCCCAATCGATGCAAATTTTGTCTTTATGTATTTATAATCTCATTATATTTACAGGTGGTAGGTTCGAATCCTACTCGAGGTAAACTTTTTATTTATGTATTTAATAAAATTAATAATAATTTTAATAAACATGTATATGTTTTAATTTTTCAAATTTGACAAAATTGTTTACTACATCTTTAACAATTTTTAACAAACATTACTACTGACGAAGATAACTGTAAGTGTTATCGAAACGTTTAGATTGTATAATTTAAAGTACACCATTAAAAATCCCAAAAAGATAAGTATTTTTTATTTATGTATTTAATAAAATTAATAATAATTCTTAAAGTTATGTTTAATGAATATACAAAATTGTAAACATCTTTTTACTTCTTTATTAACTCAAAAGAATAAGAATTTAGCCCAGGGAAGTAAGTCCCTTTCACAATTACTTGCAAGTTACGAAGTAGAAAACTATAGCTATTTCCTATATTAAACTTTAAATGACGGATTGTCGGCCGCCTAAGGCTTTTTAGAATTCTTTTTGTTTTCCGGTCACCCTACGTGTTGAAATCTGTAGAATAAAATTTTCCGACCTCTCAGTTCTGAAACATCGCCGGTAATCAATTAAATTAGTAGCAAAAGGCCCTCTTAAGACACACGTCTTAAATAATCCACTTTATTGCTTTCGTACATAAACACCTATTACAGAGTTTTAGTTAAATCTCGGTATTAGCAAATATCTAATTAGAGAATCATAGAGACAAAATTACGTAAAAAGTGTATCTTATTTAAGAAATTTACATCTAGTGCAGAATTTCTGAACAAATTCATTGTAAGCGAGTACACATCTTAAACATTGACAATTTAACGTATTTATATTTAAATGGCAATTAATGTGGTAAATTAGTCAATAAGTAATTAAACCCCTCCGACATTTTATTTATGAAAAGATCAATCTGGTAACGGGAAACCGCAACTTCTAAAAAAGGAAATTGATTAATTACAATTCAAACAGAGATAAATAAAAGAAAAAAAGCAAGACAAAAGAATTCGACTAAAAAGAATTTGCAGTTTGAATAATTCAATTATCCGTAAAAACAAGGACACGCTAAAGAATAGCGTGTTGTAACAAACGGCTCCTAAAGAAGGGCATACCCCGATCTCTGTCAGATCTATACTGCAACGTGCACCTCATTAGCTACCGATTAAGATGTCAAATCTTAATTGGATCAGCTGTTTTAAACGTTCCATTAAATAAGGATGTTATTAAACGTTTTCTTCGAGAAGTCTAATTACGTAATTAAAGTTTACCCTGGTAATCTCGTTGAATTAAATTAACTCCAATACATGTATTTCTATAAACGCCTTGTAATCTGCAATGTTTTTGTGTTCACCTGTACTTACCTACCTTAGCGTACCCTATTGTCATGACAACACAGCACACCTTTTTATTACATGATTTTTCTTCGCGCATTACTCGCTTCATAATGTACACGAAATTGTAAGCCTGTATTTTTACTTTTTCCTTTGTCTTTTTATATAATTTTTTTTATGTAACAACAAATAAAGTATATTTAATTAAAGTCTGATCTTAAATTGTCGTAAATTACATATTCAATTTTAGGTCATATCAGTTCGAATTTAAAACGAATGCTTAAAGAAGTGGAATTCTACACAAATTTTACAAAAATTAAACAAAAAACCACCGTATTTTTTTCATTTCCGCAGAATTTAGAAACGTAAGCATAATACAAAATAAATATTTATTAAAAACGAAGATGCATTCAATATTTCCATAGTTAAAGCTCGCGAGCACGTGTAATTACTAGATATAGGAAACCTTTGCGTATTTACACAGAACTGTTCCAACGGTCATTAACAAAAACTGTTAAAAACGCATCTTTTTAAGTTCGCTTCTAAAATTAATAGAGATGAGCTTATGACAGTTTAACTTGCCAACGTTTTATATGTGTGTACTAATTAAATAAAGAAAACTCAAATTGTTCATAAAATCGTTTCTTTAATTCAAAAAAAAAAAAAAACTTCGCAAGATAGAATAAATAACTGCAATTGTAGACACAATAGACTCGAAAAGAAAACAAGATTCAAACTTTCCATTGCGTTTGTATTAGTTTAATGAGTTTATGCTAAATCATAAAAATGACGTTTGCGTTAAAATGATTAACACAAAGGTGTTAAAAAGTTAATAAGAGGTGAGCGTACTTTTATTTACACCCCGTATGTTAATGCAATGAGGGAGTAAACATGGCTTTGTTACTTTCACACTTCTGGTATATATATATATATATATATATATATATATATATATATATAAAGTAATCATTTTGGAAATTAGGTATAATTATTGCGTAAAATCAGAAAACTAACGCCTTGCTAAATAATAGATTTTATACTTGATATACTTAAATTTGATTGAAGCAAAAATATTGGTATTTTGAAATATTTAACTTTGATACGCGGAATCCTTATTAGAACAGCGAGGCACTCTGGGGTTGCGTGGTACAGAGTTTGCAAAACGCTGGCTATACAAAAAACATCCAATCGGCAAAAGTTCCACAAATGAGATTGTGTACAAATCGTTAAAGGAGGGGTAGAATTTTGTTATGATCCAACCTGATTTACTACGTTCTATATAATTATTAAAAGTAACGTTTTTTCAATCCACATCACACGCTACTCAGTCTATATATATGTAGCAAAAAAGTTCATGGTTCATGCCATTTTTATGAAATCTGTCTAAATGAAGAACTTATATATTTATTTGTGAAAATGTGCAAGTAACTGGACCATGTTTGTAAAGTGTGAACCAGTAATAATAAAGTAAAACTAAAAAGCATAGAAAATCTAAAAGTTTTGAATTATTTACACAATTATTATTATAATTTGCTTCATAGAATTTCGTAACAACAGTCTTGTTCAGTTATAACGGATATGCGAAATGGACACCTTCTATAATAACAAATGAAGTGTATTAGAATATTTGTGCGTACAAATTTTATTGTTTTTGAGCCAAGAGTCGTTTCAAGATAAGAATATTTTTGGATTCTTAAGAGAAAATGCACGTTTGTATGTTACCGTCAATGTTGTCAATTTTTTTTTGTGTATTCTAGTCAATACAGTAGATCTGTTTAGTCCACACAGTCCAGTAATATGGCAATTCTTTCTTAACTCTATTTTTTATACCAAATTTTTGGTGAACCTTCAACATACTTGTTGGTTGTTTTGGGTTTGGATCATTTTTGCGTAACATCGTCCAGTTATTCAGCAAGATGAATACGAGCGTTAAAGTCTACGTAACTACATTTCAGCGTTCCCCAGGAAAAGGAAAAGGCCACGTATTTCATTTCCTCCCCCAAGGGACAATCATGGATTCCCAGTATACATACATTACGTATATATGAATAGTGAGATTAAAGATGAGTGTGGTCAGGAAAGGATCAGAAGGAACGGAATTAGGGTTCTGAGGGGGGAAAATACTACCCCAGCATTCGTCTAAGTAGCCGCACATGGTGTGCATATACGCAGTGACCATGCCGCTACATGTGTATGAGGAAAATCCCCTGAAAAAACCTCATACAAGGTAGACGGTAACGGGAATCGAACTCATTACCTCCCGAATGCTAAGCAAGTCATGCCACCACTACGCTACTAGCACGGTCGTTCCCCAGAACGAGAAGTGTATATATAAAAAGTGAAAGTGAAGAACATTTGTTCAGATGTTGCAGCACGTACTACACTGAATTCGCTATCCACAGAAGTTACACAGTTAAGCGCGGGCAAATACAAATAATGCAATTAAGTGTTCAGATTAACATTTGTTTACATACTCATGTCATTTTTGAAGAATGACAAAGTGCATCTACTTGAGCTAGGCAGAAGCTGTACGTTAAACAATATTTTACTACCCAATAAGTATTTTTATACTCTTTCTCTTTACATACATAAAAATATCATTCTCTATGATATCCTGAGAAAATGGTAAACGTTTATAACTTCATTATTTAGCGCCATCTGGTGACTATAAAGGAACCAAAATTAACTGTCCCAACTTTTTCCAAGTTGATAGAATAAAAAAATTAAAAGTTTTTACTACTCTTCCTTTCTATGGTTTTTCAAAAAAACGTTTAAAATTTTAGAGAAAATCTCAATCTTATATACCGATGTACGTTTTGCTCCCCTGGCGGTGATCGTATAAATTTTCAGTATTTTCTCTTAAGCACTTTATAAAGTATTAGAATAATTATTATACAATTATTTGTTCACCAGTTTTATTTGAAGTGGACACAGATTTCTAGATTCGCAGTTACTTAAAAATCATCCAATATTGTGATATACTGTAAACCAGGGGTCGGCAACCGGTCGATCGCGATCGACCGTTCGATCTAGCAACAATTTTTGGTCGATCTATAAAGAGGAGTAGGTGTAGTGGGGGAGTCGGTAGTGAAGCAGGAGTTTAACTTGTGTAGTGTAAGATTAGTTCCCCTGTGGTTAGTCGTAAGCGGGTTAGTCGTGATTAGTGGTAACCAAAAGACGCTGTGTGTTTTGTACTTTATTGTTATTAGTTACTTACATTGAGGATTCCTTCTTTTCAATTGAACAGTTCCAACAGAATTAAGCAGTTTTCGTGAAAATGAATAAAAAAGTTAAAAACTATCACTATAATCCTGAATGGGAATTAGAAATTTTCTTTGTTGACGTGAAAGGTAAATGTATCTGCCTTATATGTCGGGATAGTCTTTCAATTTTTAAGCGTGGAAATTTAGAACGACATTTCCACACTAAACATGGTAATTTTAACGACAAATTTCCACTGAATTCAGTTATAAGAAAAGAACAACTTCGAAGTATGAAAGCTGCGCTATCGTCAGAGCAATCGAGTTTTACCAAACAAACTAAGAAAAGCGTCGCTGCTACCATAGCTTCATACAAAGTTTCTCGTGTGTTAGCTAAGAGAAAAAAACCATTTGACTGACGGCGAAATCGTAAAAGAAGCTTTTACCGAAGCTGCGGTAGAACTTTTTGCTGACTTTAAAAACAAAACAGAAATATTAAGTGCCATTGATTCCATTCAACTTTCAGCGCGCACAGTTACTCGTAGAATTAAAATTATGGCATCAGATTTAAGCAGTCAATTGAAAACAGGCATTGAATCATGTGCATTCTTCAGTTTACAGATGGATGAATCCAATGATGTGGTTGACACTGCGCAGCTAAGCATCTTTTTGAAAATGAGCTTCGATGATTTTTCAAATAAAGAAGAATTTTGGAAAATTGTACCCTTGACTGGAAGAACTACCGCAAAAGATATTTTTTCTGCATTCAAGGATTTTCTAACTAAGGAAAGTGTACCTCTTCAAAAATTAGCTAGTATAACCACAGATGGTGCGCCAGCTTTGACCGGCCTTCATAATGGATTTCTTTCATTATGTCAAAAAGACGAATTGTTCCCTCCGTTTCTTCGTTATCACTGCATAATTCACGAACAAGTGCTTTGCGGAAAATTTTTAAATATTGACAACATTATGAAATTGGTAATAAAAATAATTAACAGTATTAGAGCTCATGCTTTAAAACGGCGATTATTCAAGGAGTTTACGGATGAAATGGAATGTCAATATGGAGATTTACTTCTACATGCGGATATTCGTTGGCTTAGTAAAGGCAAAGTACTTCGGCGATTTAAGGAACTACTTCCACAAATTACAAGTTTTTTGGAAGAAATGGATATTATCCACTTAGAACTGAATGATCCAAAATGGCTAACAGATTTTGCATTTCTTCTTAACGAATTAAATTTAGAACTTCAAGGGAAAGACAAAAAGATTATTAATATGATCTCTGCAGTTCAATCATTTTGTGGAAAGTTAGGATCCTGGGAGACCAATATTGAAAAAGGCGAATTCAAGCATTTTCCGGATTTGCAAGAAGCTATTAATAATTATGAAATGGAAAACTGTGATACCAAAAAATACGTACAGATTATCGAAAACTTGAAAGCCGATTTTACAAGAAGATTTGAGAAATTTAGGAAGCTGGAACCCGTTGCTAGATTTCTTTCAAATCCGTTTTCTCCCAGCGACTTTGAAACTAAGGCTCAAGAAATAGTTGCTGTTTTCAGTCATCTGGATGCTACTCCACTAGAAATGGAAATTATTGCCATACAAAACGACGCTGAATTGAAAACGTTTGCTACAGCCGATACCTTTTGGCGCTTAGTCTGCGATGCAAAATATCCATTCCTTCGGGAAGCGGCCCTTCGTACAAATTCCTTTTTTGGTTCCACTTATTTATGCGAGTCGTCATTTTCGAACATGAACTTTTTGAAAAACAAATTTCGCTCGCGAATGACTAACGATCATTTGGATGCTACTTTGAGGACTGCCATTTCACAGTACACTCCAAACTACAAAAAATTAGCTGAAGAAAAACAGTGCCAGGCTTCACATTAGATTTAGATTGCAATAATTGAATTTTTTTTCTGTTCTAATAAAAACACATATGTTTTTGAAATATATGTATTTTTTAATTCTTTTGTTTCGTAGACCGGAAATATTAACCATTAGCGGTTAACCTAGAAATATAAATAAACGGATGCCAACTAAGAAAGGGCGATCGCAAAATTTTCCAAACTTGCTAGGTAGCTAGGAAGATCAAAAAGGTTGCCGACCCCTGCTGTAAACTAATCGCCAATAATGTAAAATTATAATATAGTGTTTGCATATCAAAATTAATGTGATCACTCTTTTTCCCAACGGAATAAGTCTATTGGGAAATACAAATTTTAATAGTACATTTCGGAGTATGTACATCGCCAGAACGACTGCATCAAAGTAATCTATCCCGCATTTCGATGCGATGCGAGGTAGCAAAGAGTGTGTATGATTTGTTGTAGATTCTTGATTACGCTATGTGTGCACTGTCTAATCTGAAATGAATCTCGTACTCCGCAAGGTGTAGGAAAATACTTCCCCTACATAGCGGTGTGATCAATATCAGCCGAGGACAGCACTTTGCTGCGGTGTAACTCAAAATTAAGAAAACGTGTCCTAAAGGAGTAGTCTATATAAAAAGAAGATTTGGCCACTGTTATATTTTACCGCAAGATTGACAGAAAAATAATTTTTTTGAAGTAAACAAAAAAATGTGTACTACACTATCGTTATGGCTATCATATTTTAGACACTACGCCTTCTTTACAGATCTCTGCTAACGTCCCTATAAAAAACGGAGTCGTGTCTAAATCATCAGTGACGCGTACTCATATAGTAGGTACTTATACTATGCAATAAACCTAGTAGAGATGAATTTTATGCAAGTATCAATCGGCAATCTTACTAACTCCAGGTGTGCTTAAATTTATATAGAATTGTCCGAAAACATTTAACGAAGCAATTTCTTTGTTTAACCTTAAGTCACCAAATGATTAAGTATTTAATATTACATTCATAGATTTTATTAACGTATTTATATCAATTTCTTGTATATATACTTACTTGGGTAAAATAAAAAAGATAAATAAGAAATGTGAAATGATTGTGTTTGTCTTATCATTATCTCGTAAAAAATGAATTAATCGCTTTATTATCCAATTGTTTTAATCCATAATCAATTTTCTCAAAAAATAAACAAACACTCGATTATCTCTTTATCCTATAAGTTAGTAACTACAGTTGTTAATGCTATTAGAATGTATCAGTTCCGTCGTTTTGAAAATGTGGTTTTTCAGTAATATATATTTTTGAATTTCACCCAAAGGGGGGGTTGACAGCACCAGTTATTACCTCTATACAGTTACAAACGTCCAACTCTGGACGCTGGGTAGACCGTACAGACTATATACCGGGTGGTCGTAAAGTAAGGAATAAATTGAATATCTCGTAAAGCACAATTTTTTTCAAAAATCGCTCGGACCCGTCGATTTTATATTTTTTCGGGACATATTTTGCGAAAAAAAATTTTTATACAGTTTCTCAAAAAAGGTTTGCTAAAAAATTTTTTTTTTTTAATTGCAACCCAATTTTTTTATTGCATTTTTGGATTGCCCTTACAATTCTAGCTCAATAGTAGGCTTTGGATTTATGACGCGGGAAACAAAAGAATAATTAATGTCAATAGTTATTATCGTTGACAGTTCTGTGTGTATTTTCGTAACGTTTTACTAGTTTTTCAAAGTCTAGTATTAAAGTTATTATCGTTGACAGTTCTGTGTGTATTTTCGTAACGTTTCACTAGTTTTTCAAGGTCTATTATTAAAGTTATTATCGTTGACAGTTCTGTGTATTTTCGTAACGTTTCACTAGTTTTCAAAGTATATTTTCGTTTTTAACACTAAATTATATTATTATGCGGCTTACTGAGACACAGCGCATAGAAATCTTGATGATGATTGGCTACGGTAATCGAGTTAGAACGCAGCAGGAAGTTTGTGACTTATTTAATCAAAAATACCCCAATCGTCCGCCAATATCGCAATCGACAGTTAGCAAGATTGAGCAGAAGTTTAGTCAATTCGGTCATGTAAGAGATGTTCCTAGATGTGGTCGTCCTCAAGTTGATGAAAATAAGCAGTTAGAAGTCTTATTGGCGGTTCAAGATAATCAGGATATTGGAAAAACAAGTGTTCTAAAAATACTACAAACGAATAAATACCACCCTTATAAGATGCAAGTTCATCAAGAACTCTTGGAAGGAGACTATGAGAGGCGCCTTGAATTTTGTGAGCTTTTGCAAAATATGTGTTTGGAGAATCCAAATTTAGTGAAAAATATACTTTTTTCCGATGAAGCCACTTTCTGCTTGAATGGTGACGTAAATACCCAGAACTATCGATACTGGTCCGATGTAAATCCACACTGGATGAGGGAAGGCAATACACAATTCAATCTAAAAATAAACGTGTGGGCTGGCGTTGTTGGTGACATTATTATTGGGCCTTTCTTCTTTGAAGAAAATTTAACAGGTGAGAGATACCTGAGTTTTCTAGAAGAGGGACTTGTTCCAGCTCTGGCTACCCTTTTTCCTGAGATAGAACGTCCGGATTTGCCACACCATAACATCTGGATCCAACAAGATGGTGCTCCCCCCCATTTTGCTGTGGTAGTTCGAACTTATTTGCACGACACTTTCCCAAACAGGTGGATTGGAAGGAGCGGTGTTATTGAGTGGCCACAAAGATCACCCGATCTAACACCACTAGACTTTTTTTTATGGGGATACCTTAAAGGCAAGGTATTTAAAAGCCAACCGGCAAATCTAGATGATTTAAAACAACGCATCCGTCAAGAAATACGTCGAATAACGCCCGAAATGGTTCGAAATGTGCAGCATGAATTTGTAGATCGATTAGGCTATTGTCAGTTGACTAAAGGAGGACGTTTCGAACATTTGCTGAAATAAAATTATTTTTAAGTTTACGAATCTTTGTTTTCGATATAATAAAACGTTATAAAAATTATTTTATTTTTCGTTTTCTTCATGATCTTTTTTAAATTTTGAATGCGAATAACTCCAAAACGCTTGGACTTAGGTGTAGCACATGCTACATGACAAATGTTTAGAATTATAAGGGTAATCCAAAAATGCAATAAAAAAATTGGGTTGCAATTTGAAAAAAAAAAATTTTTTTAGCGAATCTTTTTTGAGACACCCTGTATAAAATTTTTTTTTCGCAAAATATGCGCCCAAAAATTTTAAAATCGACGGGTCCGAGCGATTTTTGAAAAAAATTGTGCTTTACGAGATATTGAATTTATTCCTTACTTTACGACCACCCGGTATGTCGGTCTCTTGCTGTTTTGTACGCATGCCCCATAAATGTAAATTACACATTTGTAAAGCCAAAAATGGTAGACACAATACGAAAGGGGGTTGAAAATCAAATTTTTTGTACATTTTCTTATCAGGTGTACAACTTTGCTTCCGCTGTTTTTTTAAAGAAATGAAAAATTTAATCTTAAAACCTAGTAATACTTCTACGATGCAAAGTATTGTCTGTCGCTGGTCTCTACTTTCCCCCATCTTTCAGGCAGCATACGAATTCCGCGTCGAAAAATTCACCATCTTTTGAGGTGATCCAAGAATCAATCCAATTTTTCACTTCTTCATAAGACCGGAAGTGCTGGTCAGCGAGGCCGTGTACCATTGATCGAAACAAATGATAGTAAGAGGGAGCAATATTTGAAGAATACGTCGGATAGGTAGAACTTCCCACTTCAACGTTTGCAGGTGTGTCTTGACCACTTTTACAGCATAAGGTCGAGTATTGTCATGCAGAAAAATTACTTTGTCATGTCTCTCATAGTATTGCGGCAGTTTATCTTTCAATGCCCGGTTCAAATGCATCAATTGCGTTCGGTACCAATCACCCGTGATTGTTTCACTTGGTTTTAATAGCTCATAATACTGCACGCCGATTTTCTGCGTTCACAGTTATCGTAACTCAGTTTTTATCCCCAGTCACAATACGGTGCAGAAACCGCTCCCGTTTCTGCCTTTCAAGTAGCTGTTCACAAGCAAACAAGCGTCGTTAAACATCTCTAAGCTTCAATTCTACTGCAGTCAATTCCCTTGCTTCTGAATCATTCCCATAGCTTTCAGGCGTTTTGAAATGGCTTGTTTAGTTACTTCCAATGATTCTGCCTATTCTTCTTGATTTTGACACGAGTCTGCGTTTTGTAACGCTCCCAATTTCCGCCACTATTCCATAGTTGTGCTTGAAATATGAATTTTTAATGGTTCTATTTCGTATAGTCTATTTTTAAAACAATGATTAAGCAGATTTTTATTAACCGTCATTTCTAGGGCTAGGAAATATAAAAAAAAGATTAAAAAATTTTATCTGATCAGCGCACGAGTTTCTTTAAGCCTGTGTCATGTGTTAACGCAGAGCAAACGGTCTAGGTACGGTTATTTGAAATTTGACAATTATATTAGCGATAAATTACGATTTTTTGATATAAAAAACAAAATAGCCGAGTTTCGGTTTCGTAGAAAGAGGGACAGAATTTCGATTTTCAAGAGAATACATTTTATATGTTTAGGGACAAAATCTATCGAAATACGCAAAAAATTAACTTAAAAAATTTTGAATTTTTTTTAAATTTGCATGTCAAAGTTATGCAAAACTGAATTGAACCATTTGATTTTAATTATCCGTCAAAGTAATAATTTTTCCACTTCCACTTTTTGAGCGTATTTCACAAAACAAAATATAATGTAATAGGGTTTTGTGAGAATGATTTTTTTAATAGCAACCGTACCATTCTTACTGTTAACTAGGAAATTGTATTATGAATCCAACCATTCTTAATTCATTAAATTAATTTTTAAGGCTTATTTAGTTTCCGACGAAACACTTTTATAGCAACAGCGTGTCTAAAATTAAATTATCTATCAAAAGACGCCTCCGTACTGTTTGCTCCAAAGTGAATAGTTTTTGAGATGTTTACTTTAAAGCTCCAATAAAGCATATTATTAGAGTTTGTTCATTAACTCACTCAAAACTTTTTTTTGGAATTGATTACCTTTTACCGACTTACTTTTTGTTTCAAAGTTGATAGTTTTCGAAGTATTTAAAAAAAACCGCTGCAAATTGTATAAATGCTTCCATATAAAAAATCGGTTTTTTGTAAATAACTCGAAAACGATTAACTTTACAAAAAAATTACAAGAATGCTTTTCGATCAGAAATTTGATTTTATATCTAATACCAAAATTTAAAAAAATCGTGTGATCGTAAAAATGTCAAAACTTGAGATGTTTTTTGGGCTCCTAACATGATCAGAGGTACTAAGTTCCGTCTGTCGTTGTTATAGTCGCCCGTTGTGAATTTTTTCCGATTGAATCAGAACCGATTAAAACGAAATCTTGGGGATATGTTGTATCAACCATGAAACTGTGCATAAAAATATTGTATTTATGGTATTTTTGCAAATGGAGGTTTGCAGATGTTTGCAAACGTATAAATACTTTACAACAGTGTTTTCTGGCAGGATATCGGTAACATATGCCGGGTGGGCGATTAAATAATTATTTTTCAAAACTTTATAGCCCAATGTAGCTAAAGCTATTAAAATTGATAAATTATGTAAAATTAATACATCAACGATAGAAATATTAAAAATAATTATAATAATTATAATCAAATAATAATTATAATTATAATAAAATAATAATTTTTGAAGACTTGACAGTTCGAATACTGAACCGAATAATAATAAACTATTCTTTTACTATTACACTGGATGTTTCATTGGGAAATGCGCATACGTTAGATTTAGATAGGGTACATCGAGGTGGTTCTAAATATAGGTATATTCATTGAATATAGGTATATTCAATGAATTTTAAATAATTTATAACTCAGGTTATTTATCAATTTTGCTGCATTTTTAATTATTTATAGCTTACGAATAGCACTGTAGCTTTTTTCTTATTTACTACATATATTCTTCGTCCAATACGAAGCCGTATAACAATTTAACATTTTAAACTAGTTAACTATTTATAACAATTGTTCAAAATAGTCACAATTTTGTTGAATAAATTCGTGTGCTCTTTTAACAATATTCCGAAATGATCTGTTCAGAGCTAGTTTTAGTTCATTTCTTAACATTTTCTCCCAAACACGATTTGCATTAAGATTGTGACCGACAAACTAAGAAAATAATAAAAAGGTGACAAATACAAATACATATGCGGAAATACCGAAGAAATTCAAAGTAGCTTAATTTATTTTGCTGTGTTCAAATACGCAAAAAAATTCATATGGTTGTTTTTAAATGAATTTGTAAATTTTTTTAGATTGGACCTGAATTCCAATTTTTATTTTTGACGCCATATTGGAACAAGAATACATGTAGAAAATATGAAAAAAGATACAGTGTGGTTCGTAAGCTACGAAGCTGTGTGTTCGTTTTAGCAGATGACCCCTTTTTTAAGACATATGAGACATAGATGTAACGATGTAGCCATGTTGATTGCGAACCCGTAATCAATTTTTCGATCGGTTGAGTGCTTTTCGAGACAGTCGAAAATTCTAAAATAAGCCGGAATTAGAAATGGCTAAGTACTCAATTTAAAAAGTAGGTCTAATGTGCGGTGTTAATTAAAATGATATAATCCACGTCATCAAAAAATATAAAGATTAAGTGGTACCAGGAATAGAAAACAACGATTTGTAGGATTTTATGTCAAACCAAACAAATATATACATGACCATCAAATGTCAACTGTCAAATATAAAGAAATGACCATAAATGAAACTAAAATCTTGGTCTTATTCATGGCTACCGTTACGTTTAAATTTTTATTAATCCGGTATTTAAAAACAAATAACGCATTGTAATAGTCTTTGATAATCTGGCCTTTACGAAATCATATGAACCATTTTTAAAATGTTACTAATCAGTACAAAACTGTTAACACGACTGTCTTTTCAATTAATGTATTTTGCAGTATGTTTTAATTATTCAATTTTTATACTGCCACACTTTACCATATTTATTTGTTCTGCATGTGAGTTAAAATTTAATTTGGCCTAAAATAGCTGTAGTTGAATTTAGGAAATGGTTATTAACCATTATTTATTATTACAAAAAAAAGTCAATAAACACAAAATAGTAAAGTCCTCCAAGTTTGTATATGTGTAAGTTCACATATATGTATTGATTTCTTGTTGATCATTAAGACAACTTAAAAATAGATACTTGAATGTATCATTAGTAAATAGTTGATGCTGGCTAATGAAAATTAAAAAAGGATTTCTCTATCGAGCTCACCGTAAAAAGCATTAAATGACATTTATACATATAGGAGTATACATTGGCACAATTCGAATGTATCTTGTAATTACAATTTTTCAACATAATAAATTTGTATATGTTTAGTGGATTTATATTTTGTCAAATAATTAAAATTTGTATTGTTAAAAAAGCCGTGTACTGTTATGTATCTTTAATGTTAAATGTAATCCCGCCAAACGAAATGCTAATAAAACAAAGTTAACTATTATAGTAGGCACCTAATAGTATGCTGTGATGCAAAGTTGAAAGTTTCAGAAATAAGCCAATAACCTTCTCCATGGGCAAGAATGATGAGCGGTGAAGTTCTAGGGCATCAAACAAGTTTACCGTGTGCGCTGGCCAGAACGGTCGATCACACCGTTTTTTATATGCATTGCTTGCGAACACATAGGTAAGTTAGATCAAGAAAACGCATAGCGTCTCAGGTAGATATGTTAACTAATAGTAAACTCAATCCAAAATCTACAAAATACTAATACATTCGAAATTAACCTTATTGAATATCGATATTTTATTCCGTATCAAGCATACTAAAGTGGGCCATTTATTAAAGTTACAGCTAATTTTAGTCCCAGTTCAATAATTATGGAGTTTTTATTTACTTAAAAATAAAATATTCCACTTAAGTCAAATCAATGAAGTTTTACAAAATCTTGCTTCAACCTTTAAAAAACCGGTTATTATTTTATTGTGCAACTTTTTTTTATTTACCAAGGGTAAAATCAGATAATACAAATATCTAATGTTTTGGAGACATTTTATCCTAGCTCCAATTACGTATAACTAATTACTTATACTGGGTGCTCTGTATAAGGTTCATTCTATTACTGCGCCTTTGTTAAAGCCATTTCAATTAAAATGTTCCGTTTGTTATCTACGTAATCACACGTTTTTACACTGTGTGTATTATAACACAAATAGATTTCTTGTTAAAATGCAGTAATAGTAATATCTTGTGACGAAATGGTTTAAAAATTAAGTGTCCAAAATATTCATGCGTACCAATAAAACCAATGGATTAATTGTGGCACATTCTCTAGTTTAATTACTTAAAATTTGAAGAATTGCGGAAGGTGAAAAAGCATTCATGATAGAATGTATGATATTTTGTTTCGACAATGTTTGTTCTTTTTCCAAAAATACATATATAACCACAAAAGTTTTAAGAGTTTCCGAAATACAAAAAATAGTTCATCCGGTATAATAGAAATAAAGCGTTTTTTCTTTTACCCAAATTATTATAAAAAATGGCATACCGTGTTTAAATTAAATCCAATTTAAAAACAAAACATAAACAAACACTCCCCAAAATATTAATTACTCCATAATTAATAATATAACTAAAAATTGCATGTTAACGAAAAGCTTATACTCTAATCAATTTTATAAAACAAAAGTCTATTTTATGCATAGGGATTAGAAATCAAAAATAGTAATCTTCATCATTTATGTCGAATTTCGCATTCATACTAACCCTATCGGCATAAGCGTAGATATAATTAAGTTTAATTTTTTCTCAAAAAAAAAATAAATAAATAAATAAAAAGTATATACCAAAATTTCATTATTACAAATCTCTTTCTTTACTGTGGAGGAATTCCTATAACAAAAAGAAAAAATCGTTTGAAATATATACGGCTAGCTTCGCGCAACATATTCACCTAAATATACAAAATCTATTGCTAATATTACTAGTAAACATATTTATTAATAACCGGATACGAATAGGGACCCTTATATCAATTGAAAAAAAATTAAGTTCTGCGTTCTTTGTTGGTACAGAATGTACGTAGATCCATTAGAAACAAATTAGTTTTCTGGCTCTGAATATTCTTTAGTTTATTTAGCCTTAGAATATACAGGGTGTCCAAGATAGGAATGAATACATGGTTATATTCGTAATAAAAAATACTATCGAATACAGGGTGTTTTGTTGGTTGCGGCGATATAAAAAAATAAAGTTGATGATGGTTTCTCGGAGATGAAACGTCGAATAAATAATTTGAAAACGCTATCTAATAGAATTCAAAAAGTGACAATGAAGAAGTACCTTTGGTTTTTAATAATCTTACGAATTACGAAAAAAGAAAAACCCAAAAATCGCATTTTGTTTTAAATCTTGGAAACGATAAACAATAATGTACTTTTGCAAACTACATGTGAACATGCCCAACATTATACAAATTTTCTCTAATTTAACCGCCTTCGTATCTCTTACCGTTTTCACGATCCCCATGCTGTTCATCCTTATCTTGGGCACGTTGTATAAGTTTATATGCAAACGTTTAGTTTAAATAAACTAAACTTATACAACCGGCAAGTAGCTTTTTTAACAAAAACAATAAAGAGGCGTAAAAGAACTGTGACAATTTAAGTCCTCGGGTACGAACAATGCGTTATAAAAAAAACAATTACTTGTAAACGAAATGTTTCGCACAGGGTGGCCAGATTTCGAGCATATTGTACGTAAAGTACATGAAGAAATAAAGATAAAAACTGATATACATGTCGGGTCGGATTTGAAAAGCATACCTTTGTGTAGCTTATCATTTCTTTTCTTTTCTCTCTTATGATTTTTCGCTATCCTGCAACTGTCGATTATTGCGTATTTCTAAAAATTGTTATAACTCGCTTATTTGACGAGATAGAAGAACAATACATAAGCCATTATTATGTAGCATAGATGATAATATAGTCAAAAATTGATTCAACCGACTTTTAAATAAGTAAATGGGTGTATTTATTTAAAAACTGAAAAATCGAACATTAAATCACTAATTATATTAGACATAACCGAAATGTTAGTACAAATTTTGATTGAATTAGCAGAGATTTCACAGATTTGAACATACGATCTAATTTGCTTTTTATCTTCTTACCTCTTTCCTTTGAGTATAAGTTAGCATTCAGAGCCTTTTCTAAGAAGTTAAAACAATCTTGTTTAAGATTTCATCATGGCTATAAGTATGTTATTTTTTATTTTCTTATTTAGTTATTAATGAATGCTCTATTTTAATAATATGTCTGTAACATTTTATATAATGTAGATACACTCAGTCATATACAATTATAGTAGTCGCGTGTTATTTATTTCG
The DNA here is from genome assembly GCA_036346205.1 of Vesta saturnalis. NCBI lineage: Eukaryota > Metazoa > Arthropoda > Insecta > Coleoptera > Lampyridae > Vesta > Vesta saturnalis. The sequence continues at coordinate 2,024,572 of JARFJB010001840.1, forward strand.
TTTTATGTTAGTTAACCAAAATTTGCATTACGCTCATTTGTAAATTTTATTTTTATTACTCCGCAATCCCTACACATATCTCCACTAAATTTCGCTGTTGCATAGGTATTTAGGTTTCAAACACTGGTATAAAATTTGAATGCAATCGATATTCTAGTTAATGAGTGATTTCGACCAAAAAATAAATCAAATCTACTGCTCTTGCTCTTTACCCCGTCACTCCACTACCACCAAATCTACATACTTATGCTAAGTTAGAATACAATCGCTTTTCGATGTTTTGTGTTGACATATATCCGTCTCCTTACTTCACAGATCCACCTCCCACTGGAGTCTAGACATTTTGGTCACAAATACGTGTATAAAATTTAAATGTAATCGCTTTTTAAGTTTTTGAGATATCGCGTCCGAAAAATTCATCACCAATACCCATACGTACACACGCGCGCACACTCACAGACGCACGGACAGGCGCACAGCCAGACACCCAGACAAACGCATATAGAATTTTGAAATTTAAAAAACACTTTTGGACTCAAAGAACCTCAAAACGAATATTTTCTTTCTCAGTTCAACGTCCAGTCAGAAAAATCCTGACAACTTTAAACTTCTAAAATATATTATAAACTATGCTACAATCATTCTAAATTTATCCCATTCATGTGCAAAGAGGATAAAGGTAAAAAAGTAAAAACCAGTCATTTTAAATTCTTTAAATATTAATATAATATATAAAATAGTTTCATAGGATACGTTTTTACCGCACGAGTCCAAGTTTAGAAAACGAGCCGCGCAGCGTCGACTTTTCTGGTGAACGAGTGCGATAAACTGCTTATGAAACATTTCTTACACTATTTTTTCTATTTTGCGTATTTGTATTGAAAATTTTGTAAAAAAAGTAATTTCCGATTGTCAGCCTGTAGATATGTCAATTTTCGTAGTTTTGACTATAGGTTGGTTAATAAATTGTGGCCCGCTACGGTTAGAATGTAAGAACACCTCGTCAACAAACCTCCACAAAAGAATTTCTCATTGCAATAAAGTGCAATACCGTCCTTAATCTTTATTTCTATTAGTTTTTTACGCATTCACATTGTAAACTCATGTAAAAAGAATTGTCACTTTTAAGTATATACACAATTCAAATAAGTACAGGTTACGTTCATTTATTTTTATGTCAACAAAAAACTTTGTTTACATACCAGCATCAAAGAATATTTTCGGTTTCATAAAGTCAAACATTAAAACACCAGTTTGAGTGTTATAATGCACATATTATACACTCAAAATAGGAAAAAACATTCATAGATGAAATTCCAAGTGACAAACCAGTATTATTACTCATCGAGCGATGCCGACATTTCATATTATTTATTACAAATCTAAATGATAAAAAACTAACATTTTTAGATCCATCATTTAGATCCTTCATATTCTAAAAAGATCACGGAATTTATTACGATGAAAAACTTAGCACACAGTAACTGGGAAGCTCAAATAATTTCGCATATAAAACAAGACAATTTATATAACTGTGGCGTGTATGTAATATACTTTTTTGATAGAACTTTGAACGGGTGAAATTTTACTGATTGGGTAGCCATTAATAGTTATAGGAAAACTCTTAAAGATATATTATTGTTGAAACATACATGTATAAATTCTTTGTGTTTTTATTGTAGACAGCAGATCGATCTCATGATTTTAAAATGTAGAATTTGTCTCAGATCCACGTACCTTTAATATTTCCAAAAAAAAAAGTTATCCGAATTAAATATATATTATCATTTGTTATTTAACGTGTGCCCTTATCAAAACGTTACTACATGTTTTCAAGTTCGTACAAAAACTTCATGCGACCTACACCGCAAGTTGGGATACATTCAATACATATACATTTTATGAGTTTTTAAAGTTGGCAGTATTTTTCTGAGAGGACTTTTTTTTTATATTTGGGGTTGAGTTTGCACCTTTTATCTCCTTTGCAAATAAATGGGATAAATGCATGATGACTGTTGCGCAGTTTATAATATCGAGGGCTTAGGGCAAAACAAGCGTATCTACAAATTGTATGTTTTTGAGTTAGGTTTGTTTTCTGCTAAAGAATATTTATGTTATGCAACATAAACGAACCTCATAACGCTTGGAATGCCAAAAATTTACTAAGTCACTATAGTATTTAAATACGTTTTTGTGGAAGTTCATAGGAAGTGAGTTAAGTGTTAACATAACCTTAAAATAATGTGTTTGATTAAGATGCAACCAGTTTTTTACAGTTTACAGCTTGTTTTATTTCATTATTTCTTTGAGTAGTGTGTAGATACGTTTTTGTGGAAGTTCATAGGAAGTGAGTTACGTGTTAACATAACCTTAAAATAATGTGTTTGATTAAGATGCAACCAGTCTTTTACAGTTTACAGCTTGTTTTATTTCATTATTTCTTTGAGTAGTGTGTAGATACGTTTTTGTGGAAGTTCATAGGAAGTGAGTTACGTGTTAACATAACCTTAAAATAATGTGTTTGATTAAGATGCAACCAATTTTTTACAGTTTACAGCTTGTTTTATTTCATTATTTCTTTGAGTAGTGTGTAGATACGTTTTGTGGAAGTTCATAGGAAGTGAGTTACGTGTTAACATAACCTTAAAATAATGTGTTTGATTAAGATGCAACCAGTCTTTTACAGTTTACAGCTTGTTTTATTTCATTATTTCTTTGAGTAAACAATAATAATAATACAAGTTTTAGTTTGTACGTTTTGCGGTACTTATCTTTGTGAATCTAGTGTAAGGTATGAAATTATTCTTTCTTAATTATGTCGGAAAGAAGCAAGAAAATTCTATTGTTAGCAATAGGTCAACACAAAACAGGTAAACATATTTGGTTAGCTTTTTGTTTCTTGTTGCTTATTTATTTTTTATTCACACAGATATTCCTGTAGAAAATTCTGATTTAAATGAAAACAATGATCATTATATTATGAGCATGATACCTCCCCAAGAGTCTATTAACATACCAGTGTTACTTCACAATAATAATACTACTTAGATAGCGACAATCATGCCAACACCAATATCAATGTATTAGAAAATGTTATACTACTACAATCTGAGACAGATAAAGCAAGCGATGGGAATTATCATCAACTCACAGAGTATGATATCATTTCATCTGAAGGTATAAGTTCTCAAATTTATTTATCAATAATATTTAATATCTATAAAAGTTGATTTAGAAAAGTCTAAGAAAAAAAAAGAAGAAAAATTGCAGCTCCAAATGAATGGGTGAAGAATGTTAGAAAAGAAAGAAAACAAAAAGGACTCAACTATATTTCAGCAAGAGGAAAATCAGTTCCTGCTAGACAGGTAAAACGAGTAAGGGATTGCACGAAATATAGTAGATGTTCTAATGTCTTTACAGAGGAAGATAGACAAGACATCTTTAATTTTTACTGGTCAATTAATTATATTGAAAACCAAAGTTCTATGGTAGTAGAACAAAATAAACAAGTAACCAGAACAAATGCTGAAAATTCTAGAAGATCTAAAACAAAAAATATAATTTAGTGAAAAACCAAGAAAAAATTCAAGTCTGCCAAAAGTTTTTCTTGGATACCTTTGTTTTATCAGAAACTTTTGTACGTAATGTCATTTTAAAAAGAGATGAACACCATGTTATTGAAAAAGATAAAAGGGGACTCGCTACTTCATCAAACAAAATACCCTATGAAGCGAAACAGTTTATCATAAATCATATACAGTCATTTCCTAAAGTGCCTAGTCACTACTGCAGAAAAGATTCCTAGAAACAATATTTACCACCTGATTTAAACCTTGAGATAATGTATGATCTATATCTAGAAATATGACAACAAGAAAATATTAAGCCTCAGAAGTTATGGTTCCACAGAAATGTATTCAAGGCTGAATTTAATTTGGATCTTTACATTCCCAGAAAAGACATGTGTGACAAATGTTTTGTTTTCGATAGCCTCACTGAAGAAGGTAAGCAAAAAGAAGCAATAGATCATGAAAATCATTTAAAAGCAAAAAATGCTGATAGAGGCATGAAAAATGCCATTAAAGAAAAAGCTTTTCGAAATGAGTGCATTTTAAGTGAATTTGATTTAGAAGCTGTGTGTTATATACCAAAAACAAACAAAAAAATATTTTACAAAAGACGGTATGCGGCTCGAGGTAATTTCCAAAAGAGGTTCCAATGAGATAGCCTCATGCTTATGGAACTAACTAAAAATTCTGCAGACGGAACACCACAATACTTTTTTTCTGATACATGCGGTGGCCAGAACCGAAATATAAATGTTACAAGCATGTTCTACTTTGCTGTCAATAGTTTGAATATTCCCGAAATTGCCCAATATTTCTTTGAGCCAGGACCTTCGCAAATGGAGTGTGATTCACAGTACATGCCCACATTGAAACCAAAGTAAAGTATATCAATATTTTTCACCCATCAGGTTGGTATACAGCAGTCCAAATGGCATCACCAAAATCTAAACATAATGTCGTTGAAATGAAACAATCAATGTTTTTTGATTTCTCTGAGATTCAAAAAAACTATGTTAAAAATAAAAACAAGGATATCAATGGTGACATTATTCACTGGATGAAAATCAAATATATTCAGTACAGAAAAGATAGTCCTGGACATATATTTTTTCAATACAATATCGAATAAAACGATTTCAAACAGTTTCAGGTAGTCAGGAATACTCAAAAAATTACAAGAAAGTCTAGCAATACAGAAAATATAGCTAATTTAGTTTTGAAACCTGCTTATAATGGTCTGCTTCTAATAAAAAATTAAAGCTACAAAATTTAAGGGAACTATGCGCAGACCGAACTATTCCAGAGCAGTACCATCAATTTTACAATAATTTATTTACTGATAACAAAAACCAAGATAATGATGAAGAAGCAGAGAACAAAACGGATAATGACTGATAATAGTTACTGTTTATTATTTAAAACACCTATTTAACAAAAAATATTATGTTTTTATAATGTCTTATAATGATGTCCTTCCCTGTTCAATATTGCCAAAATTTCAAAATAAAGTTGCTTTACTTTATATTTCTATTTATTTTATTTATTTATATATGTAGTAATGGTAGCAACGTCACCATTATTAATCAATAAACCATAATTACTTGTAATAAAATATGCACGTAAGTCATTTCTACTGACAAAAAAAATGAGCAAATATCTAGAGCAAAACAGACGGATCTCATCAACATTTTAAGAATTTAATTAATTAAACATAATAATTATATTTTAGTGTTTTCTAAAACAAACAACTACACTTTACAAGAACCAGAGTCATAGTTAGTAAACAAAAGAGAGCCCTCATTGTTCTAGATTTGCTTAAGTTTTATGTAGATACGTCTGTTGTGCCATAAGCCCTCGATATATATATATATATATATATATATATATATATATATATATATATCATAAGTTTGAAGTTGCCAGGGTTTTCTGACTGGATCAATTTACTGCATTAATTTACCGATGTCACTGGTGTTTTGGTTGCTGGAATGAAACTGGCTGCTAAAAATTGGCTGCTAACTTAATACCCGTAATAACTTTCCGTTTAGGTAGGAAAGTTAAAAATGCAACAAAGTAGAATATTTTTGGCTTATGGCATAGATTTATGTGTTATTTATTACGAACCATTGAAAAGCCTGTTGCTTGTGCTTTTCAGAATGTAAATATGGTAATATTATTTTCAATAACTAAAAATTTACAGAATTAATACTGCAGTAATTGATATATTATAAGAAGGTCGCAACAGTTGTATTGGCGTATCCAATCAAAGGACTCTTATGGAAAATCTCTGCTTAAAACTTTGTTTCAAAAACCTTTCTTGTTAGTTTAAATGCTGTGTAACTTAAAAAAGTTAGTCATTTTATAAAAGAAGCTTCAGTTATAAGAGAATGTCGAAATGTCATTGTTGTAAGCTTTTCGCTCATTAATTTGAGATTTAAAATAATTAAAAATGTATAGAAAATGGTGTATAATAATCCAAGATTACATAAATGTATTCCAAAGAGTAAAAAAGTATGAGAAGAAAAATCTATGTAGTAAGTGACATGTATTTATATTCAGCTGGAGTAAAGGAATTGTTTCTGTAATTTGTAGCGAAGATTAGGATGTACGTAAAAATGAGATATATTGAAGTTTTTAAAATATGACGTAAACTTTTTTTTTTAGAATCGTATATTGTTTTTCCCGCATTGAAAAACGAATGCTATAGTAAATAACGATAAACGGTAGGGCACCTAAAAAAAATGCTTAATTTACTTTAGCCATTTTTTGAAAACAAATAATTACTTCTGAGAGAAAGCAAATAACACAACGAAAAGAAATGAAAAGGACCTTCGGTATATCTAAATTAATCATTTCCTAACGATATCATTTAATACTTTAATTTAAAAATAAAAATAAAAAGTTTCTCTTACGAGAAACTTTTGGTTTTAGAAAAATGCTTTGAAATGTATTTAACGTCACAATAAATTAAAGAAATTAAGTTATCTGTTATTCTTGTAATGTTTTTTCGTAATAAAGGATGATGGCAGTGACCAAGAGTGGCACTTTATTATTTCGTTTAAATTCGTCAAAAATTTGGCAAATCGTAAATATTCATTACACATATTTTCCAAATAATACCATTTGCTTTATATTTCAAGAAAATTAATCAGGCAACAATTTACAACTACGCACAAATCCTATTTCTCTAATAATTGAAGCTTATTTTATAGAATGACCCAGCCACTTTTTTGTTTAAAGTTAGATGGTAATATAAACTAACTATTAAGAAGAATATTGAAAAGTGTTTTTAAGGAAATACAACTTTTTAGTTAGATATGGCAACATAGCATACTGTCAAGCCTTCCTTAATATATATATATATATATATATATATATATATATACACATACACGCACACGCACCCACCCACCCACGCGCGCACAGGGTGATTTTCTTGACCGTGTATTAGAAGTTTACAGAGAAAGAAAAAATATACGATAGTGAAAACTTGGGGATCGACGCGGTGTCAAAAGACCTACTAAATAAAAATTTGTGCCAGAAAGTGGCTTATACCGGAAGTAGAGGCCATCTTTCTTATTTTAAATAGAATAATACATTTAGATTGTATATAAAATTTTACGTTTAATTTGTTCAAAGTACCATGTACCTAAAATTTATATTTTTAAAGATATAAATTATTTAATGAAAAATTTGACAGTAACTGCTTGATATTAAAATCTTTGGTATTTATTAAAATTATATTTTGAAATTTTACATAGATAATAAGTAAACTTTGGTATACAAGATAGTACGATTAATTATTAACTTTTATGTACAGGGTTTTTGTAAACATGCCTCCATCTGATAAAACTTTAAACGTAAATAAGCCAATATTTTTAAATAGAACACCCTGTATGTTATTAATGCAGCCGATGTAGTTTTGAATTTTTTTTCAATTGGTATTTAGGTTTCCTATACCTAAAGTTAAGCGTTTTCTAAATAATTAGAAACTTTGTTGAATTTTTGATATTAAAATGTTAAAATAAGTAAAGTAGATAGCTTTGGTATTAAAACCCAACCAACGTACTTGTTTAATAAAATATTGAGCTATGCATGTTTGTCAATTTATTATTTAAGTTGTATTATAACATTGGATAGTTGTAAATTATTGTCCTTTTTAGTAAGCTAGTATAAAGAAGATAAAAAATAATTACTCAAATTCGGGCATAATAAATTTATTTGCCACTTATAGACTGTGCAACAAAATATTAAGCAAAACATTAAGCCGCTAGTTGTTCTCCATTAACTGTCAGGCACATATTTATTCTTTTAGAAACTGATTTGGTTGTAGCTCTTTGAATTTCTTGCGCATCTAAGCTTGTAAATGCTTCGTAAATCCTGTTTATCAAATCTTCTTTGTTGTTAACTTCACGTGCATAAACTTTATTTTTTATTCTACCCCAAAGATAAAAGTCTAGAGGCGTCAAGTCTGGCGATCTGGCAGGATACTCAAAATGAGCCAATCGCCTTATCCATCTATCTTCAAACATACGGTATAGTTCATTAGTAACTTCTCCAGTGCAGTGGCTTGGCGCTCCATCAAGTTGATAATAGCGTAATCTGTACTGATTAAGTGGTAAACTGTTCAAAATCTCCGCCACTATAGTTCTTAAAATGTTTAAATAATTTTTTCTATTTAGGTTTTCATTGTAAATGAAGTAAGAATATTTACTGTTCATTAATAAACAAAACAAATTAACGTTGAACGCATATTGGGAAGACTTGGTGCGCAGTGCATGGGGATTTTTATTGGACCAAAAGTGTGAAATTTTCGGTTAAAAATTCCATCTTTCGAAAACTTTGCCTTAGCACTTTTTGACAATGAATGAACATCCTTTCGCAAAATAAATTTCTTCTTGCCTAGCCTACAACATGCATTTCTTGACCGGCAACAAATTTAAAGTTTCGCTTTGAATGATTTTTTAATATTTTTTTAATGGAACTATACGTAACGCCTAAAAATATTTACTTCGGTATTTTCATTGGATGTTATAGGACTGGGTAATATTCTCTCCGCTTTTCCGGTTCAAAATTTATAAAAATTCTTCTAAATTTATTATTGTTAATTTGCGGCAATTGAGGATACTTTTCATTAAATGTTCTACAAGTTCTGCTAATTATTTTGCCGCACTGTCCATAAATGGCAAATACATTTATTATGCCAGAATTTGAATAATTATTTGCCATATTCCAAAAACTAACTTAATAAACAACAATTTACTATCGTGGATTATAATAACATATTATAGTTGACAAGTCGTGAATTAACAGGCGTGGTTTAACATTTTTGTCATTTGTTCAAACAAGTACTCTATCTGGTTTTGTGACCATAGCCATCTACTTTACTTGCGTTAACATTTTAATATCAAATATGCAACAAAATTTCTAATTATTTAGAAAACGCTTAACTTTAGGTATAGGAAACCTAAATACCAATTGAAAGAAAATTCAAATCTACATCGACTGCATTAATAACATACAGGGTGTTCTATTTAAAAATATTGACTTATTTACGTTTACAGTTTTATAAGATGGAGGCATGCTTACAAAAACCCTGTGCATAAAAATTAATAATTAATCGTACTATCTTAATAATTAATCACACTATCTTGTATAGCAAAGTTTACTTATTATCTATCCAAAATTTCAAAATATAATTTTAATAAATACCAAAGATATTTGGATTTTAATACCAAGCGGTAACTGTTCAAATTTTTCATTAAATAATTTGTATCTTTAAAAATATAAATTTTAGGAACAAATTAAACGTAAAATTTTATATACAATCTATAAAAAAAAAAAAAAAATGTATTATTCTATTTAAAGTAAGAAAGATGGCGTCTACTTTCGGTATAACCAAAAGTGCCACTTTCTTGCAAATATTTTTATTTAGTAGGTCTTTGGACACCATGTCGATCCCCACGTTTTCAGAATCGTATATTTCCTTTTCTCCGTAAACTTCTAATACACGGTCAAAAACATCACCCTGTATAAATAATTGAAAATAATAAATTACATGAATAACATCTTTAATACTTAGGACTTATCTCTATCTCGTCCAGAGTGTTATAACCATTATTAGAAATAGTCAAAAATTGACAATTCTTTCAAATCTTAACAATGAGCTATAATTTGCTCGAAATCTGGCCACCCTGTACATCAAGTGTATTTATCTATACGGATAAAGTGTAATGGTGCAGACTAAAAGTCAAACGTATAAATGAAAAAAATCTTTTGGATACTGAACCATTTCGATTGTATTTTTAATATAAACATATTTTTCCTGAAATAGATAGCTGCAAAAGAATGATGGGGAATCCATAATAAGATTTGGATCACTTAATTTGACGGAGAGTATAAAGTTGATTGTCACTCGCCACATTAAAAAATGTTTTAGTTCTTGCAAAATTAATGAAATAGTTTGCATCGGAAAACGCTAATTTCTCATCATTCACGAATTAAATGGTTAGTGGTTGGTGCCGTCATAACTTTACACATCTAAAAAAGTATTTTGAGAGTTAAATCAATGTACTCTGCTTGTAAGTACGGCATATTTTCTTGAACTTAATTAAAGATCTTTTAGTTGTTTTTACATAATTTCTAATATCTATTTATATTATAATACATATGTCAAAAATAAAAAAATCGCAGAAACAAGTATTATCAAGGCTCTTTGAATTGAAAGTCACATAAAGACCAAGTTAAGCGAATTTTGTTCTCTAATTTGCAATTAAAAAGGCTTTCTTAAATAAAATCAGTGAAAGGAATTTTCCAAGTCTTGCTAATAGAATTTTTTATACATTTGTTACATTTTTTTCTAAATATATACAATTTTTACGTTTCTCTAGCCATTTGCACCTTCTAGTGAAATTAAAATCAATTATAAATAAAATGAAAATTTCTTTTAGATTTTTTAAACAAAGAAATCGCTTACGGTTCGATGATGCATTTAACAATAAAAGCATAAATATTTACGTAAAACAACAGTTTTACAAACAGAAAGTTATTATTTTTTAACCAGATTAATCGTTCGGTAGTTTTGAGAAGTTATAAAAATTGAACGGAGATAAAAACTGGTTTTAGTTTGGAATGTAGAGATAGATAATTATATAATTTTTGTATTTTGACTTTATAACAAAGTCCATTATAAAACACAAAAGAGTTTTATGATGTTCCATTTTACAAAACAGATCATTTTTTGATGTTGGCAACTATACTCTTTATTTGATTAGTGGGTCTGCTTATTTTTATCAGTGACCATGGCAATGCTGTTAACCCAAATATCACTACCGTCCTTTTAAAAGGCATCAATTTATAGTTCCCTTATATTAATAACTGTAATCTACCGTTACTTGATAGAGCCGGTCTCACTAATTGGAGGTAAGTTTGTTTTTTATTACAGATCAAACTAGGATGTTTGAGTGCTTGTTATTTAGTTCATTTTTTTTTTGTTCTTTTAAAAGAACAGTAGTAATAAGCACTACCATAATGTTATTTTCTTAGGAGACCATTAATATTGCACGAATTAATTGAAGAGCTTGAGAGAGATGATGTTCCAACGCCTCCTGGTGGTATAATTCTTTTTCCGGAGATGAGGGTGGCACCGAGATCAATCGTTTACCAGGAAGCCAGCTAAGAAATGACGTTGAGGTAATTTTTGATAATCAAGCCGAGCGTGCAGAAGAGTGTGATTCCGATGAAGACGACGTGCTTCTTGATACACTACCCATACCAAAAAATAACGATCTGATTATTCTCGAAAGACTTGCATCTGCAAAGTGGTTTGTTGGTGATCTTTACCAGCACCCTAAAGATGTATACTGGAGGCCACAGATCGAACCTAAACAAAATCGTACTCCGTTACAAATCTTTAGCCTATTTTTTGATGACGACCTAATTCACATGATAACTACATGTACTAATAGATATACGCACAAAAAAACTTGATTAGTGATGTTACAGCTAACGATGTGTTTTGTGGGGGTTTTTATTCTAAGTGGCTACGTAGTTTTACCAAAAAGGTATATGTATTGGGATAATCGTGATGACAATCAAGCCAAAGTCGCCGAGGCTATTCCGCGAGATAGATTTTCACATCTAATGAAAATTCTTCACGTATGTGACAATAATAATCTGGCCGTGACGGACAAGTGTGCTAAAATAGGGCCTTTATATGATGGATTGAATTCAAAGTTTTTTTTAATTTGCTACTTTCGAACAAGAACATAGCATAGATGAGGCTATGGTGCCGTATTTTGGAAGGCACCCTACGAAACAATTTGTACGAAACAAACCTATTCGCTGGGGCTATTAATTTTGGGTGGGTACTCATCGTCGAGGTTACATTGTATGGTTTACACCGTTTCAAGGCAACTCAACTCAACTCAGATACCATATATATATATATATATATATATATATATATATATATATATATATATATATATATATATATATATATCACACATATTACATAAATATGATTCTAAAGTTCCAAAATGTTTTGTGAACATAAATTGGAAAATTAAAATATACTTTTAACGAAAAAATCAACTTTATTCAACTTATAATAATTGTTCTGTATGCCCTCCCATCTAAGTGATGCATAACGTAGTTCGTTTCATGCTATCAATAGCCTTTGAGATATAATTTCTTTGCCTCAACAATTGGATATCCTCTCTAATTTAGCCTCTTGAGTTCTTCAGTATTGGTGGATTGGTTCTTATAAACCATGTCTTGGACAGTACCCCAAACAAAGAAAATACATCCATTGGGGTCGTGCAGACAAGAAATATTTCCCCAATCCACTCTGCGAATTCTCTGTTCAAACAATTTTCTACATCAACCCCTCCATGGTAGGGTGCATCATCTTGTTGCCAAATCAAATTTGGCCCGTAGGCAAATGGAATTTCACGTTCACTCATTTTGCAATAGCTGTATGTATCTTTCGGAGTTCATACTGCCTTAAAAAAATATGGGCTCTATTATGGAGTTTCTACAAATACCACACCAAACTTTAACGGATCTTCTCCCTTGGTAATTAGTTTCTCGTATTCTGTGTTTATTTTCATCACACTTGCGGCAGTTGTAAATATAGACACATCCGTCCACAATATATATTGAAAAATACGATCTCTAAATTGCCGATCCCACAATAATTAAACGAAAGTTACCCGACTATAAAGATCATTTGGTTTCAGTTTTTGTTTTGGTTGAAATTTAAAAGTTTTATAATTGGTAATCTTGAGGCAGGTCATTAACGTAGATCTCTGAATGTATAGATGAAGAGGTGCCTTCCGTATTGAGGTTGTTAGATTTTCGTTAAAGTGAAGTAATTGATTTAATGGAGTGTTCTCAGTAAGAACATGTCTTCTTCTTATTCGTTTCTCTACTTGAAAACCTTTTTTGAAAGAATTGTATAACTTCCAAATTGGTTAGCGAGTTGGTATCGTACTATATGAAAGTGCGGCTGGCCAGTCAGCAGACTTTTTTTATAAAGAATTCGACCATACATATTTTTTGTTCTAAAGTCCATTACTTCAGCGAACTAAGCAAGATTAGTAATCTAGTTTTAGCAACGGTTCTACTTTTAACAAATACAACAAGACCTATTGCTGCTATGGAAATGCTATTTTTTATGTATCCCAATATTCTATATTTACCAAAATAAATTGCTTAAGATTCTTAAACTATGAATAAGAGACCTACGACATGCTATATTATCGTATATCTCTTGGAATGGTCTATTCTAAGATGTGTTCATATATAGGGTGCTGCATTTAAACAAATGAAGAAAGTTTCTGAGTTCTATATTTTTGAAATTATCTTTTGAAATGCTATTTAAATGGGTAATAGTATACACGCGGTTCCATTTAAACGTAACTATTTATCACCACTCTGTATATAAATTTTTTTCAGATCAATGTTTTACAAAAAGATAAAGCTCGGATGAGAATGTACAACTTTTATTTGAAAAAAAAAATTGTAGGTACCTATTTTTAATTTCTCATATAAGGGGATAGATCATACTAAACAGGCCACCCTGTACAATTTATATTAAAATATACGATTTATAACAACCGAAAAGATAAGAATTTTGTATTATAAATAAAAATCGCAAAAAATCATCGTATGAGAATGTTCACGATTTAAACCTATTTTTTTCAGGAATTGTTAAAATTATTATTGTATGTCCACGTTACTGAACGCTCTTTTGAACTTTTTACTTCTTACCCGAATAAATGTCATTTTTCACTAGAAATATTAAATTCCTGAAACCTTTACAGCGGTCCACGTATTAGAACATATCTAATTTCTCAATTTACGTTTTTTATTCTTTCCCAGGTAGAACGAATGTTAATTGATTAACATCATGTGACCATTGAAGGGAGAAGCGTACGATGAAATGGTCATTTACTTAAATGTTTTTGAGGTTTTTGATATTTAGTTTCCTTGTTTGTTACAGGCAAAAATTACATTTTTGAACATAGTCAACAAGAACAATTTGGAAAAATCATTGCTTTAATAAACAAAATTAGTATTCGGAACTACACCCCAAAAATAAAACACATATTGAGGCATAAGATCTTCTAAGGAAAAATAATAATCTCAAATACCTGATATATCAGTGAATTTTACGCAAAATATTGTGTTTCTTTAAAAAGAGGCACCTAAAAGAATTTTCTTCGTTGATAGGGTGGAATAGAGAAAGGATTTTGGGTAGTTTTTTAATAGAATTTGTAGAAGGATTTTCAAACAATATATTTTACATCCACACTAAAAAATATTAATATATTATTCAGTGTTCATTACACGCTAGTAGAACAGTATACTTTTTTCTACGAATATGTAGTATTATTGATTAATCAACGTACAAATGTCGTTTATTCTCCTTTTTAAGTTGACTAATGTTATACACACAACTTTGTTTTTGGAAGACTCGCATGCGGCAAAGAATGCAAGTTGGTTCCAGTGATTCATGATAATTTCCTATTTTCATCCTGTAACTGTTAATGAAAATCATATTTAAAACATTAATGCACACTTTTGACTGAGTATGTAAAATTTGGAGCCTATATCTTATATCAAACTTACCGAGAAATGATAGCATGAAACGAACTACGTGATGCATCGGTTAGGTGGGAGGGCATGCAGAACAATTATTATAAGTTGAGTTACTATAAGTTGAATAACGTTGATTTTTTCGTTAAAAGTATATTTTAATTTTCCAATTTATGTTCACAAAACATTTTGGAACTTTAGAATCATATTTATGTTATATATATATATATATATATATATATATATATATATATATATATATATACAGGGTTTTCACGGTAGGCGTTCGTTAGAAGTTTATGTGGTTAGAAACAATTTAAAAATCTGAATTTTGGGACTTAAGGGTTATTTAAGATTCTCTTTCATTCTAAAAATATTTTCAAGGTCATGTTACTTCCGGTTATACCGGAAGTCGCCACTAACTACCTTATTTTAAATGGAACACCCTGTATATTATTTTATTTTTGGATTCTTGACAAAATTTTAGGATAAGTCTTATTAAGGGTTTCCTATACCTTTTTTCAACTGTTTCTTAGATATCTAGATTTTTTCAAAAATTTTGAAAGATGTAACCCTATTTTCAACACTGCTTGTCTTACTTATTTTTGACTGATGGAAAGTGCTTCTGAAGTAGACAGAAGCATAAGAACTATACTTTTGAAAGTCTCATTGACAATTGATTTATTGCATACATGGTGTTCAAAATTTGATGAACTATTAAACAATTTTCAAAGTTGAAAAACTTTGTAAATTCAAATGTGACACCCTGTATATTATTGGATGAATAGATGCAGCATTTAGTTATGCATCGTTTAGCTATAACATTACATATACCTATTATCGACAATTTTCTTGTTAATTAATATTTTCTACTTTAATGTGATTTTTGACAAAAACTGAAATGTTTTTCAAAAATAAAATGAACTTAATTCAAACTACACAAATTCTATTTTATTAAAACAATGAAATAAAACAAGAAGATAACAAAATTGAGAGCATAATAACAAATGAAAAACATAAAACAATTATTTGAACATAACTAGAAGAAAAGTGATAAAAAAGATAAAATGAATCATTACAAATTTTCCACATGACCGCCAATTTGATTTAAGCATTTTATAACTCGTATAACTACGTATTTTTTATAAAAGCCGATAAAATTCCAAAACTGCAATCTAGTGAGCCTTGATTTTGACACGCATTAAAACATTGTTGTTGATTTAATGTCAAATCAGTACAATTTAAGTGATTTTGTAATTTTTTAAGTATTTTTTTTAAGTACTGTTTATAATGGAATGTATTCAAGAATATTCTAACAATGATTTATTAAATTTGTTTTACACGCATGGTGAATGTGGACGAATTGTTAGGCGAACATGCAGGTTGTTTAACTAACGGTATCCACACCTACCATTAATGACACCTGGAAAATTTGCAAGAATTGAAGCTCGATTTATTGCAACTGGAAGTATAAGGGCAACTCGAACGCATTTAAAGCCAGTAATAGATAATGAAATTAACGAGGTGAGCGTGTTAGTTTATTTTCACGCTTATCCACGAACTTCAATTACAGCAGCTGCACTGGATTTGGATATTTCACAAACATCAATTCACAGAATATTAATGAAGTATAAAATGCATCCTTTTTCGGTAATAACGGTCCAAGGATTACATCTTGGTGATCAGGCACGACGAGTTAACTTTTGTGAATTTATTCTTGTACAAATGACCGAATATCCGAGATTTCTTCACAACATTATTTGGACCGGTGAATCAAAATTCAGTAGGAATTTTCAATCGCCGAAATAATCACTACTGGGCACAAGATAATCCTCATGTAACAAGAGAACGTAATCACCAGTTCCAATTTAGTTTTAACGTTTTTTGTTTAGTTATGGATAATAGAGTGGCATATCAAGCGTACGATGAAAATTTAAATGGGGCGAGATATCTTGAAATTCTCCGTGGATTTGTTATGGATTTTCTAAATACTCTACCTGCATGTGACAGGGCAAACAGTTGGTATCAGCTGGATGGTGCTCCCGCACATTCCACTGTAGCTGTACACCAACAGTTGACATTGATGCTTGAAGATCGGTGGATTGGCCCACAAGAACCTTGGAACTGGCCACCGAGATCACCCGATTTGACGACCCTGGACTTTTACCTCAGGGGTCGCATAAAAGAATTAGTGTACTCTAGGCCAGTTCAAACTAGAGAGGAATTGCTAAATCGTGTTCACAATGCATTCAATAGTATGTGTCCACACGAAATTCGGCGATCTATTTCGCAAGGAGTATATGATAGAGTTATAAAATGCTTAAACCAAATTGGCGGTCATGTGGAACATTTGTAATGATTCATTTTATCTTGTTTATCACTTTTCTTCTAGTTATGTTCAAATAATTGTTTTATGTTTTTCATTTGTTATTATGCTCTCAATTTTGTTATTTTCTTGTTTTATTTCATTGTTTTAATAAAATAGAATTTGTGTAGTTTGAATTAAGTTCATTTTATTTTTGAAAAACATTTCAGTTTCTGTCAAAAATCACATTAAAGTAGAAAATATTAATTAACAAGAAAATTGTCGATAATAGATATAGGTAATGTTATAGCCAAACGATGCATAACTAAATGCTGCATCTATTCATCCAATAATATACAGGGTGTCACATTTGAATTAACAAAGTTTTTCAACTTTGAAAATTGTTTAATAGTTCATCAAATTTTGAACACCATGTATGCAATAAATCAATTGTCAATGAGTAGTTCAAAAGTATAGTTCTTATGCTTCTGTCTCCTCCAGAAGCACTTTCCATCAGTCAAAAACAAGTAAGACAAGCAGTGTTGAAAATAGGGTTACACCTTCCAAAATTTTTGAAAAAATCAAGATATCTAAGAAACAGTTGAAAAAAGGTATAGGAAACCCTTATAAGACATCCTAAAATTGTGTCAAGAATCAAAAAATAAAATAATATACAGGGTGTTCCATTTAAAATAAGGAAGTTAGTGGCGACTTCCGGTATAACCGGAAGTAACATGACCTTGAAAATATTTTAGAATGAAAGAGAATCTTAAATAACTCTTAAGTCCAAAAATTCAGATTTCTAAATTGTTTCTAACCACATAAACTTCTAACGAACACCTACCGTGGAAAACCCTGTGTATATATATATATATATATATATATATATATATATATATATATATCACATAATAGTGAAGATATTTTGTTGTCATAGCAACGCTTTCCGTATAAGAATCACATTGCTTTTTTTTAAACATAAATCGATTAGGATCTCTTGAACTGTTAATAACGGACTCATAATATGCTATATCATCGGAAGAGAACGGTTTTTTTATAACGACCCCCCATTTCTTGAAAAATCCAATTTTTTTTGTTGGTCTGAATTGCTCTAGTTGTTCTAAGAATTGTTCCAAAGTACGAATTCCCCGAAAAATGTATTTACAAAGATATAACAAAAAATGTTTTTAGTGGCCCCCCATTTTTCGAAAATCAAACTTTTCAAGGTTGTTCTAGTTGTTCTGAACGTTGTTCCCAACTATTAGTTTAATTGGTCAAACAATTTCAGAGATTATGAAAAAAGCTACTTTTTCATAAACAAAATAACTTACAGCATTGTCGATTTAGATCATGTTTATAACAGTGTAGAACAACTGAGAACAAAATTTATAAGAGCCACTTTACTCTTGATCGAAAAACTTTATTTTTCCATTTTCTAGGGTAAAAGACTTCTTCCAGGCTTCTCGCTTTAAAACTTAAGTATTCTCGGCTAGAACAACTTAGAACAAAATTATTACGACGAGTACAACAATATAAGGGCCACTTTACTCTTGACAGAAAAATTAGACTTCTTTCAGGCTTCCCGCTTTAAAACTATCGTGATCTCGACTAGAAAAACTCAGGACAAAATTTATAAGACCAGAACAACAATATTATTTTCCTCAATTTTCCAAATAATTCTAAGATTTGATCACACGTGATAAATGCTAAAAAAGTTTTATTGAAAAGATTTACTCATAAACGTGCAATAGGCACGCCTAGAACAACCTTGAAAAGTTTTATTTTCCAAAAAGTGGGGGGGCCACTAAAAAACATTTTTTTTTATATCTTTGTAATTACATCTTTTGGAGAATTCGTACTTTGGAACGATGTTTAGAACAACTAAAACAATCCAGAACATCTAAAAAAATAGGATTTTTTAAAAATGGGGGGGCCACTAAAAAACCATTTTTTGTTATATCTTTGTAAATACATCTTTCGGAGAATTCGTACTTTGGAACAATGTTTAGAACAAGTAGAACAGTTCAGACCAACGAAAAAATTGGATTTTCAAAAAAATGGGACGCCGTTAGGTATAAAAACCGTTTTCTTGTGTTTTTCGCTTGTTTTTTGGGTGTTAGCCTTATAACTCTGGAATAATATAGAACAACCTGGAACGACTAAAAAATATTAAGAATTGGGGGGCTAAGTTTATATACACGAAAATGTGTTCATATGCTGCATTAAAAAAAATAGTACAAATATAGTGGAGTGCCGAGGGTAGAGGCACGGGGCGATTTAAATATCCCACTGTATTTAAAGTGAAAACGTACATAGCAAAGCTATAAGCGGCGCGTTGCCGCCGAGACTGACCGAGAGACATCTGGAGCGGGGAGTGTTGATTTGATTTGGGAATTTTTTTGCTGGAGGCAAAAGCGTCTAGTCTACGATTTGACTTGCTTGGTGGCTGGTACTACGTATACATTTTAAGCAAAACAATCGAAAAAGAGCAGCTTATAAATTCTATATTTAATAGAAGAGCAATATGGAACCAGTCGCGCCCTGACCACAGAAACCGGTATATTTTAGACAGATTATGGGCAGAAGTAGCCAATCAACAGGTAGATTAAAGATCACTCAGTTGTCATTATTATTTAAACAAATATAAAAGTAACAAGATATTTCGGATAAACATAAAAAAGGATTCAAGAACTTTTATTTATTTAAACTGTGGATATTTATTTATAACCAATATATTTATTAATTTTAAGTAAATTATTGAAAATGTATGTATATTGAATCGGAAAGGCGTTTACATAATCCTTAAATGTGTCTCTTGCGAATTTTCCATTTGTTGATACACGGCCTCGTTGTTGTGGCCTGGATATTAACTGACCCTCAATAAAATATTTTGTAATATCTTTTAAATGCCGTTCAAATCCTTCCAAATCAATTATCACATTTTGTAAAACACATACGGCTTTGATAATTTTGTCGGCAAATTTTTCATCAGTTTCTTTAGACTTTGATAGTATTCGCTATTTCGAGTAGAGAATACCGAAAGAACATTCTATTGTTTTACGACAGGCGCTAATTAAAATGGTACATTCTAAATTCAATTCATTTCTGCTATATGGTTTTAGTAGAAATGTCTGAAGAGGGTATGCTTCATCTGCTATAAATACAAAAGGCATTTTTATATTTGTGTTTCAAAGGCACTGGTTTTCGGGTATTTTCAACTTCTTCAGTAGTCAAATATCTGCAATTAAACCAAAAAAAAAAACTAAGTAAACAGAACACATTCTAACTAAATAAAAAGAAAATAATTGAATTCATTGTTTATTATGTTTTGTTAACGCTTAATTTTCCATTTTTTTTTAGTTAAAGCAGTTCAAGCAAAATGGAAAAATCTTAGGGACTCTTTTAGGAACGAGTTAAAAACAATACCAATGCCAAGGTCTGGAGATGCAGCTGACACAACAAATAAATCTATAGATAGTATAGAAGAAAATGAGGCGTCCAGTAGTCTCAAAAAATGTGAAAAAAATTGAAGACTGCAATAAATTACAATTCAGGAATGAAGTACAAACTTTAGTTCAAAAATATGCATATAAGACGTCACCATCACAAACATTCGAAACAATTAAATCTGACAATAATAATATTACATTGTTTTCTAATTATCAGTAATTAATAATAATCATTATTATTTTTTTAAAGCTCTAGTTGTGGTTTTATTTAGAAAAGAAGTTTTACGTTTTTCTTCAAATAAGTTACAAGTTTTGGTTTACTAATAGCAGAGTTTTATTGCAAACAAAACTTTAGTTCATTAACGTGTTTTTTATCAACCTGAAAGTTACAACCAGTCTCTCTGGTTTTATGGGCTGACGTATAAAATTTGTCCATTTCTTCGTTAAATGACTATCCACCTTTTCTAGTATACCTATAATTAAAGGTGGATAAGCTCATACGTACATACTCAAAGAATTTATCCGGATATTTTTTTTAGTTTTAGAAACAAGTTGTGATATTGTCCCACCGTATTTCTTCTTTTATTGATTGTATGCACATTATATTACTTACTACTTTCCAATAGTATGTGAAGTGCTGCGTTATCAAATAAAATTTCGTCATCAGTCTCTGAAAACATGTTAACAACTAAATAGTAAAAGCCTCCTTGGTTATCTCTTTTAATCGTCGCTTTTACTATATTCGTACGTCCTGCGCGGTACCGCCAGCCTCACCGCCACCCTCGCCACTTCACTATATTTGTACCTTTATACAAAAAAAATCGCAGACTCCTCTTGGCCTATATTTTTGCAAATTGTCTTTTTAAGCGCTATTTAAATATGCAATAGTATACAGGGTGTTCCATTTAACAAAATTCAACTTTTTGTTCACCACTCTGTATATAAATTTTTTCCAGGTAAATTGTTTTTACAGAAACACAAAAGTACTGATGAGCAGCTATGAACAACTTTTGTTTGAAAAATTTTTTTGTCCTTATTTGACTTTAGGTCAAACTAAACGGGCTATTCGGCTAATATATATGTTTTGATATCAATCGCAATTATCATCGTTAGTAAAAAATAAAAACTATATACTACAGGTACTACACACACATCTACTATGGAATGTTATTTTACTTCAGCAACGATAAATAGCTACGTTTTTATAGATAAAACAGTCTTAAAAATGATATTTCAAAACACCCTCTATGGGTAAAGGTTAACTATGAAATACGCCACAATTAAAATAATGTACCATAGTAGGGTTTTCTATCGAGATAACTAATTTGTTGCAGTAGTTTTCACATTTTGTAAATTTAATTAATTTTTACTCTATATCACTGAATAACGTACCCGTGTTAAATTTGAAATAAAAGTATGTAAAGACGTAAATTTCAAACAAAATTCGTGCAACTATGGAATCTTATGAAGCCAGAAATATGTCTACTTTAGAGATTATTTACTTTACATTCGAAGAAAATCGTCAAAAATGCTTTGTGTGGAAGCTAGAACTTCTTAGAGCTCCTTTTTTTTTAAATATCAAAACGTAGTTAGATGAGAACATCAAACTTGATACAAATGATGAATCCCCTGTACCTAAACTATTTGTCCAATGGAGTTTTAATAGCATTATATAAATAAATAATAAAGCTAGGGATGTAATTTTGATTCTAATCGTCCTTGTCAAGAACAAATTACTCCATTTTAACTCTTGCCTTTTACAGTTTCTTAAACATCAAACTCATGAACTGTCGAACATACAGTCACGTTAACTTTGTACTACATGGAGTTGTTTCCTCACAAAAATGTATTCTTTTTTAATAAGTGAAACCACAAAACTGAACATATTTTAGTCTGAAGATAGATAACTTTATAATTATGTACAATACAATACTCGTTTCAATTCGCTGAAAATGAGAGTTTTACTTTTAACATACGTATACAGTATATGCTCCAAGTTATGACTTTACTCGGAACTTTTTGAATAAAACGTATAGGAAAGTGGTAAACGGTTTTTTCATATTATACAACTGATAATATACTACATGAACATTAATTTTGCAATAAAAATCAGTATAAAATGTACACCTTTGTGTATACGTGATGCCAATGTAAGAGACATGAGAAACCATTGTATAAAAATTTGCTTTGTCTTATTTTTGAGAGTAAATCTTTGAATAAACGGCAAAACAATATTAACCTACAATTAAATTTCCGTACTAATTGTTACTTAAAATATATGTGTATATTTACTAAAAAGTAAAAGTTTCCAATAAGATTTGGTTCAATTCTCAAAAGTTGACAAATAGTACGTTAAGGGTTGTGTGTGTGTGTGTGTACGACATAATAAATTATGCAAGGTATGTTTTAAATGTAGGTTTATTAGTAATTTTCCTTTGTCATTGGGACGATTTTTGAGCAAAAATTCGCTCAAACCTAAAATGTTCTTGATATCTAAAACACGCTCGAAACTTTGTACCAATGGAGAACCGCCAACCAAACAGCTTTAAAGGGGAACTGCTGTTTCAGCAAAATCAATCCTGTGCTTCTGGAGTAGCAAGTTCGTAATAGAGGGTTTGTAATATCTTAACATCGACACGTGGGTCTCCGTCAACACTTCTAAATACTCGGCCAATTTATTTCATATGCATTTTAAAGTTTATTATACATAAAACTATTACACATAATTTAGTGTCATATCAAAGGTTATAATAGTACGCATACGTGGTATATTCATCGAATTACAACAAAATTTAAATACGTGAATCTCTATTTAGAGGAAAAAAGCAACAGTCCACAATAAGTAGAACCGCATTCCAGAAAGGCCGTTACTTGCCTAGAGATTTCATGAAAATACAAATTCTTTTAAATGTTGAAATCTACTTAAGATTGAATACTCTTTCAAGTTTCGTAAAAAATATGATGCGAGAACAAACATGATGTTTAAATTTAAATGAAATAGAAAAATCCTAATCTAAATAACTAAGTAAATGGCCTATAATTCTTTAAAATATTTATTAATGGATTGGTGAGATTAACGTTTAATTACTATTACACAATCAGAAGAACAGCTAACTAAAATTGTAACGCATTATTAATTCCAAATATGTTATAACCACTATTAAATAGTATTAAAGTAACGTCACCCCTGCGTTTAATAAACATGTATTTGGAACTTGTAGAACGTCTTTACTGTTTCAATTCACTTCAGTACCAAATTATTTTATTATCTGTTATAAATTAATGTGGTATTTGCATATCCTTTAATTTTTGAGATCATTATTACATTCACTTTCATTCAAACTTTTTTAATCATTATTATGGCTAGCAATTATCAAAAAATTAAGTATCCACCAATTAGAATGACGCTTAGACACATAAATTATTAATCCATTATATGTAGCCCTTGTTAAATAGTGATGATGGTTTTATTGAACGAGTCGCTAAATAACTCGGATTAGTACTCGATAATGTAGAACTTTCTTTGAGAAGAATATAGTTACCTAGGTTTTATTGGCATTAATTCAAAATTTTAAGATATGAATGAATTTTTGGCAAAATTGTTTAGTGATTGATTAGTTTGAAACACTGGTTTGTGTGAAAATGTAATTAATAGACAGAAACTGTTTTACGTAAGCAATACACACAATTAATCACACCAAAAGAGCTACGTGCGTGTTTTGTTACGAATTGAAGGTAATAGCAACAAAATATCTGGTGTGGGACACTACACGACCTTCCAACCTACAAAATGGAAATTACAAGAAATGAAATAATTTTAATGACATTTTTTTTACGATAATTATAATCAGTTATTACGAAACTAGGCAACATTGTAAAAACAAAAACGATAATCTATGTCAAACAGACGTTTAAAAATTAAATAATTTTAGTAGCCTAGGAAAAGTTAGCGGAAAGTTTAGGTACAGTCCTAATCACATTTATTCTCTATATTTTTTGGGTCGTTGAACGCGAATCTGAGGTTTGCTGGCAGATATTATGCCCAGAACATTGTTTTTTTTCGAAAACGATAAAATTTGGTCAATTTTTAGGTTTTTGGTCTAAATCTCGATAATTATGGTTTTAATTAGTAATTAGGTTTTTCGAAAAGACCATGCTTCATTTCATATATAATAATTCTATCTACGACGAACCGTTACGCCATTAGAGCGCACTAAAGAATGGGCAGAACTCCCAAAAATTAAAGAACGCTAAATATATTACTGTTTTGCTGCTTAGGTTGGTAACATGCAAGTGCACCAAAACCTGTGCACAAAACTGCAGCTGCATACGGGAGGGGGGGGCTAATTTGCACTGATCTATCCATAAACTGCGTTCACAGATCATACAACAACGCATCGGTGGCCTTTGACCAACAATTAGACGAGGCTGAAGTTTTGGATCTCCAAGACGAACTTAGTCTTCAGTTTCCTACGCTTGGTCTTAGCCGCACAGGAGGAGGAGAAAGAAGCAGCTGCCTATCTCCTCTCGGGCCCACCTACAAAGAAGGGGCGGATGGAATGCCGACCTTCAACCTAAAGAGATTGAATTACATGATCGATCCTACCAACCAACCTATACCTTTATCAAAACAATTTCTTGTACATTTCATTATACTGTTTCTGTATGTATCAAGTAATTTTAATTTAAATATAAGTAACTCTACGTTTTTTCACTCTTTTTGTCTCCAATTTATTTCCGATTTGATTTTAGACAGATATTTCTTTCAGGTGAGGCTTGTGGTCAGCGGACACACTAGTTTGTTTATTTTTGTATGTTTCATTTTAAGTTTATTTTCATAAATAGTCAAAATTATCGTAACATGATTCGTTTCCACGGAAACCTGGTGTAACACGGCAGTATTTAGCGTTTTTTAATTTTTGGGAATTCTGGCCATTTCCTAAATTGATTAATTAGCATATAATTATAATTTTTTTTAGTATAACTATGTAACCTCTTTTTTTGTATCTCATATACCCACGTATAAAGAGAAAGCTATGTTTAAATTTTCTAACACTTTTGTTTACATTTCTCGACGTTTTGCGGCCTAAACAATACGAAAAACACATTTTTAGAAAAGAAAATCTCGTGTCTGATTGTGTCTGTGTGAGTGTGAGTGATATATTAAAGCTATCGATAAAAAACAAGTTTTTAGAACAAAAAAATTCGTGTCTGTTTGTGTGTGTGTGTGTGTGTGCAGGATATCTTTTGAACAATTAAAGCTATCGATATAAAATTCGGTACAAAAATTCTTTGTCATAAAGTCTAGGTCAAGTGCGTTAATCAGCAAAACCCAACCAGTGGCGGGGCATTTTTAGGGGATTAGAAAATTAAAAAAATTGATTGCTTCAAATTTTAAAACTTTACATAATTAAAAAAACAAACATACTTTTTTATATAATTTCAAAATAAAAAAATATATACTAACCAGTGATACAAAAGTGTGCATTTTTTAATTTATCAACCAATTTTTTTTAATGTCGAGTATTGGGGTTTTTAAGTATAAATCATTTGTCAAAATTAAACAATTCAAAATGGTGGATCAAAAATGGGGGATTATCGTGTTTAAAATCGACTAAAATTCAGGTATTGTGAGCTAAAGATCAATTCTGCAACTTTGTTAATTTGTAAAACATCTAAATAAAAAATTTGAAAAACTGGCAGTGGCGCACCGTTTTTAGGGTGCAAAATTTTTTGAAAGTCGGATATTGGGGGTTTTTAAGATAATGGATATTCACTTACAGATATTAATAATGTTATTACACCTTCTAGGTGTAACCTTAACGAAAAACCAGTTCTTAATGTTGGTACTGCTTTTCTTCCTTTTATAGCTAATCTTACAGATAGAATTGAAAAAGTCCTAACTAATATGGTAATAAAACTATTTTTAAACCTACAAGAAAAAATTAAAGAACATTTAAGATCACCTAAAGATGTGTCAAACGCTTTATCATCTTCCGGAGTGTATAAGTTATCTTGTTCATGTGGAAAGGTATACATCGGAACCACAAAACGTAGCTTTGATACAAGACGTAAAGAACATATGAGATTTTGTAGATTAGGTCAACCAGAGAAGTCTGCTGTGGCTGACCATGCCCTAAATAATCTAAATCATGACATTCAATTTGACAATATGGAAATATTGTTTATGTTTTAATTTTTCAACTTCGACAAATTTGTTTACAACGTCTTTAACAATTTTAACAGATATTACTACTGACGAAGATAACAGTAAGTGTTATCGAAACGTTTAGATTGTATAATTTAATATACACCATTAAAAACCCAAAAAAGACAAGTATCTTGTTATGTGTGATAATGGTGAAAGTTTAATTTTCATACGTCGCATACGTTCAACATACAGGGTGGCGCATTAGTGTTTTTTTTGCATTCTCGGAGATCGTTGCTCAACTGATTCAGCTATAATTGTTACCCAAATGTACCCTAAATGTTGAAAAGGATGAAAAAACTAAAAGGGTTAATAAAATTAGATAAAAAAACTCATCCATATTATTAGAGGGATATTTCGAAGTACAATGTTTTTATAAAATATTTTGTCTAGGACAAAACAATTTTCCAAAGTAAATTGTACTACGAATTAGATTGATTAAAAAAAATGTCTCCCATGACATAATCTTATCCGTACTGCAATTCGTAAAAATCAGTTGCCATCTTTCGAGAGTAAATAAGTGTGCGATTTGTCAGTCCTTTGTCTTGATTAAGAGCAGCTTTAATATAATAAAAGTAGAATTGTTCCCGTAATAGTTAATAATAGTTTAAACCGGTTGTAAGCTGATTGCAACTAGCAAACAAAAACAAGAAAAAAAACCAGTGAGTTAAAAACGAAATAAAAGGCAACGAACAAGAGATAGAAATTAAATTGGGAAATAATCGGCAAGAAATATGCACTAACATAAAAATGAAAAAGCAAGAAATAAATATTAATGATCGAACGATCGAAGGACAAACCGTAATGAATCTGAGTGAGAAACCACTCTAGTCTACGTATTGTTTAACCTTTATATTGAGTACTCCGGTCACTGGTCATTAATTGGGGCCAGTTTTAAACACCATTAACGAAAGTTTACAAAAATTAAGTAAAGAATCGAATAGAGAAGTTAGGAAAGAGCCATTTTTAGTCTGACAATACCTTACGAAAATAAGATTAGCCTGCTACAATAGTACAGTATATTTTGATACAGCTTCCCAATATTGCACTGTTTTGCATTATATTATTAGATATATACAGGGTTTCCGAACTATGGTGACAAAGCGATATAGGTAATAGATTATCGAAAAATAAGTATAGTTTAGTTAATAAATGATTGTCCTAAGACCTGGCATTTCCGAGATACAGGGTGTTCAACTGTTTTTCTTTTTTTTTTTAGTTAACATGAAATCTACTGTGACTATTGGAATGAAAATCGGTGTACGTATGTTCTTTAATCCGAAAAATTTGATGGACATAATTAGAATTTTGTACATTATAGAGGGCGCTAGTTATAGGTACTTCATTACATACTTTTATTCAAAAATTTTTTGAATTTAAATTTATTGGTAAAAGAGTTTAAGAAAACTAAACACTCAATTCTGCATAAAAAAGGCACTCTTAGTAAAAAAATACCCTAAAGAGAACGGTTGTACAGAAAAATGACAATTATTGTCATATTGTGTTCAAACGCTTTTTGTTAAGAAAGTGTAATATTTTCTTTAACATTTCTTTTAATACTATCTAATTACAATAAAATAAATACTAATATTACAATAAATGTTCAAAGTAATGACGCGCACGGTAAATTATCACCACTACTGTCAGTGAATTGACACTTTATAGCCATTTTAATTAATACAATTTGATTTTACACCTTTTGACAAATAGAGCAGTAAAAAAGATCATCTTAATGAGGTTTATGGTAGACGCTGGATAGGTAGGTTTGGTCCAGTGCCATGGTCCGCTCGTTTCCCTGACTTGACCCCTCTGGATTATTTTATTTGGGGTCTGTCAAAAGTGTAGTGCACACGACACCAGTAATAAATGTTGAAGAACTAACTGAAAGAATTTTCTATGCTTTTGATGTAATCCGGAATACTCCAGGAATTTTTCAAAGGGTGCAACAAAACATGTTACTAAGGTGCAATTTATGTATGGACCAACGCGGTCATCACTTTTTACATTTATTGTAATATTAGTATTTATTTTATTGTAATTAGATAGTATTAAAAGCAATATTAAAGATGTATTTTATTGTAATTAGATAGTATTAAAATCAATGTTAAAGAAAATCTTACACTTACACAAAACGTGTTTGACCACAATATGACAATAATTGTCATTTTTCTGTACAACCGTTCACTTTAAGGTATTTTACTAAGAGTACTTTTTTGATGCAGAATTGATTGTTCTTTAATATTCATGAACTCTTATGCCAATAAATTTAAATTTAAAAAAAAATGTAATAATATACCTATAACTAGCGCCCTCTATCATGTACAAAATTCTAATTATGTCCATCAAATTTTTCGGATTAAGAAATATACGTACACAGATTTTCATTCCAATAGTCACAGTAGTTTTATTTTTCGATAATCTATTACCTACATCGCTTTGTCACCATAGTTCTAAAACACCCTGTATATAAATCACTATTTTTATTCATTTCAACATATTAATACATCTGTTTTCTTATTTCTTTTTTTTATTTTAATGTTGCAACCATATTCTTATGTTCCGATGAATAAGTCTTATTATGCTTTGCAAACTCATTAAGAAGATGATGCGGTTATCTCCCCTAGGTCATTGGTAACTACGGCTACTAATATGGTTGACCAGAATGTGAAATGTCATGGTCAAAATCTAAAAAGAACGCGTACAGATGTACATAACTGACGAGTGATTTCACGATTTTGACGCATTTTACAACATGATGCATAGATGTTCCATTAAGTGAATTTTCGATAATCATATGGATTTTGTCTAGAGATGCAATAATCGTTATTTATGCATTTATGTAAAGATTTCCATGCGAAAACGCCCAAACGTATGACTTCATGTACAATAAATTAATATTATGGAGTGAGATCGACCTTGAAAATTGATTTGAAATTGGTTCCCTCTTAAAATTGGGAGAGAGATTATTTTTTATTAAACGGCTTTCCGCTGGCCTACGGTGCACTCCTACGCTTTACACCACTACCATAAATATTTCTATTTATGTGGACCCTTTATCAATTATCTTTACCATAAAAAAAACTTGTTGCAATAGAACGCCAGAAGGAAACTTGGCATAATTTTAGGAAAAAATTCTATTTTATCAAATCAAGCCCCACAGGTTAACTATCGTTTAAGCATCAGTATGATGTACGTTTTGATGTTTTTATAGGGAACAAAAAAATTGGAACACATTTACGACGTCTTTTTTCGAGACACGCTCGATGGTGAACACAAAAATTCGCTATCCTCTTTTTTAAGTCATAATCCAAATTTCGATTTGCGCCAATATTTATTTTATTTGTGAATGTACAAAATAGATGTTATTACTTCCTTGAGATACTATTTTCTTTAGAATTAGATGGTGTTATTAGATTGTATGAGTCGTATTTTGTGCAATAGAAACCATAGTTTGCTTGGTCATTTTTTAAAATTTCGTATAAAGCCAAAAACTTCAACTTACACTATGCTATGATGCATAAAGTCAGCTATAGTATTAATAGCGTGAGAGTGTTTTTTTAATGTGAGAACCGGAAAACAAGCATTCGAACGATTTAAAAACACTTCACAAGCAAAATATAAGCATTGCCTTTTACTGCTATTATATCTAAGGATAAATTTGAATTAACCATATACTTAAGTCGTGTTTATTCTTTTTTCTAATGCAAAAGAAAAAGTAACGAAACTTAATTTTTAATACAGTAACAAAAGGTAATACCATTATAAACAAAAAAGAAAAAATAGTATGCATAGAAATAAACGAAGTAATGGAAATTAGTGATCTGTTATAAGTAACCTAATTGTTAATACGAAAACCACATCTCTTCATGGTACAGCGAAGTGAATTGTAAATCAGGAAAAATTATTAGAAAACTTTACATCGAGTCAAGCTACTATACATATTAAATGACTCTATAGCTTTATCTTTTTTTGAAATTATGACTCCGACAAAGAAAAAAATTAATTGTTACCTACAACGTTTTGAAAATTATGTCGCTGTTAAGAATGTGACAAATTCAACAAAAAAAAAGCGCAACTTCACTATGTTTCAATATGCTCAATTCATTACAATACCTTATCGGCTTTAATGGGACCCGATAAACAAACTTCCTTGTCATCAAGACGATGGACAAACCATTGTTCAATATATTTTTACTTCATAACATAAGCAATCGAGTGTGATTTTTAGATACAATGTTACCGCGAAAATGAAGTACCTATGAATTGATCAGGTTTTCTTACGTGGACAAGTAATTCATTCCTGATAACTGGATTAGGGAAGTTACTTCAATCAAATATCACCAAATTCGACAAAATATTATCAAAATTATTGCATTACAAGCTGCTCATATTCAAAGAATAGAATTACGGAAAAATGTTCGTACATCGGAACATTTTGTCACAAAACTAACCTAGCCGTCTTCATGACAAAATAATTCAAAATTTCTAAAATCTATTACAAAAAATCGTTCATGCTGTGACATTAATTAATATTAAGTTTATACGAAGGTTACTAATTCTGAAAAGTACATAATTAAGTTGCTTTAAATTAGAAATACCCTAAAATGGAAGTTAACTCTGGCGCTAAATTTTAAATAACTCATGACAATGTTGGTTGAATTTTCATAATGATTTAAAACCCTGCACATTTTCGAATGATATTATTCCATGCAGACGAAAAGCAAATGTTGCAGTTTTATATAAAAGTAAGTCTATAGTGGATGATTTACATGTGGTTCCTTCGGGACATGATTTACTCATAGGTTAGGATAGGATTAGAAAATTAGGTCTCGAATTAAAAGAAATAGATGAAGCAACACATATAAGTTCAAATGCATTAGGAGTATCAGATCTACCAGATCTGAAAACCCGGAAAAAATAGGGTGCATTAGCAATTTCAAAATATCATTAAAATTGGCCAGATACTACATCTATTTTTACAAAAGAAATATTCCATATGCTTTAAGAGATCATGAAAATAAATGATTAGATTTACCGGAACCGGCATTATTACTTCTGTAGCAACAAGTGATTGGAGTTCAGTATCTGCAAATTGTCACATACAGCGGATTGAGGATGTGTTAAGCAATCTAAGACATCCAACATATCTTTGCAAGATTTTTTAAAGCATACCTACATATAACAGTGGAAGAAAAGATTAGCATTGTACAAAATAGCCCCATCCAAATTCAATAGAATATTGTCACAAATTTGAATGGATTACCGAAATGCATTACTTATTTTGACGGTATTCTAGTATCATGGATCAACTACACAAGAATATAAGAACACTCTTTTTTTGTCTTACAATACGATTTACATTTTAACCGCAAGAAAAAATTTTTTTCAACAAAAGTTGAATATTTAGGTCACATGAAATATCCAGATAAAAGCCCAAAAAATGTAGACGAATTACACTTCTAGATAGATTCCCAATTATTCGACGAGTCTACTCTCTTCAAATAATATTAGAGAATACAGTGTGAGGTGGCGTTCTTAAAACTCCAAAATTCTTTATGCAATAATGTAATATTAGTACCATATGACCACATTGCCAGTTGTGTTAAAGGATGCCAGTAGAAATTCGTATATTTTGCGCTCACGCACAAAATAAGAAATGAAGTCAAGTAGATCGTGAAGCATTAGCAATTACATTTGGTGTGTGTCTATTTTATGATAACTTGATGAGAAAACATTTTTTCTTGGTAACGAACCTCTTTGAAGAGTTTTTGCTGAAAACGAAAGATCATCTTAATTGAATTTAGCCCGTCTTCTTAGATACGCATCCTTTCCATCAGGATTAATTAATTGTTACTTCTCAATATACGTTAATGCAAAATCAAAATGGTCAGAAATTAGTACACCAACAACTGAAACAATTAAACTGTTGAATGATATATTTTCCTTTCATGGATATCCTAAATTAAGGATCTCTAATAACGCTTCAATTTTTAAGGACGAGACCTTTAAGCAATATTTCCAGAACGAAGAATCTCTCAAATATGGATAGCTCGTGGCCACTCGGTTACAAATAGTTCAGCTGAGCCAATGTACAGACATTATGAATCGGTTAACATCAATATCTACTGACCCAGGAAATATTTCAGATAAAACTAGGACGATTGTATCACGTTACTGCGCAACACCGCTTACCTGTGGAATGTATCTAGCGAAGTTCTATTTACACAAAAAAAATGCGGATTAGATGCTATTTTTCTTAATCCCTCTGAAAAATACAAAGTTTTCTGGAATAGTATAAGAAGGAGTGAGAGAAATAGGTAGCGAGGGGGAGAGAGAGAGGAGAGGAGAGGAGACGAGAGGAGAGGAGGGAGGGAGGGAGACGAGAGAGAGCGAGCACGCGATGTGTTCAAACGCGTATTCATAAAAATAGTATTGATAATAATAATAAGTTCATTTTTTGTAGTTGCCTCGATAGTGGAATGGTTAGAGTGCTTGCCTTTCACCCGAGCGGCGCGAGTTCAAACATGGCCGAGGTAGCCGTTTTTATAAAAAAAACGGAGAAAAACCAAAGCACTCCTTCCTCTCGGATAAGAAATAAACTGTAGGTCCCGTGGCAATACCATGATTGACACGTTAAAGATCCCTTACTAAAGGTGGAATTCCTTTAGTAGGTTAAAATTCTAGTGGCGGCTAGTGATAATAACCATTAGTAGCAGATGCGCATAGAGACGCCTGACATTTCACAAATTTGATTAAAGTTAATATCATTTTCTTACAAACTATCTATTGATATAATACGTTTGTGTCGCGGTATTCATAGCTATGTTAAAAATAAACTTTCTATAGGCAGTTCTAAACTTTTTTTAGTGATAGACGTTTTAAATTTACAGGAACATAGTTATAGATTAAGCAGACGTCGTACGAAAAAACCTTCGAATGATGTCTGAGCGAAAATGGAATGATGAGAGTAAACCTCTTGATCTAACATTGATTGAATGTACATCAGAACGGTATTAAATTTTTTGACTTAAATATGGCTTTTGGTTTGTATAGATGATGCTAAGAAACAATGAAGCAGCGTGCAGATTCTTTCTTTGTTCCATATTTAACCAATTTGCGTTCTGTAATTTATGAGATATTGGCAAAACCTGTGAATCCCGTAAATAAATCTTAAACAGGATCTTTGCACCCTCTGAATTCGGCTAGAATCAGCTTTGGTTAGGCAAGGACCCTAAAGTACGTCTGCATAATTAAAATGACTTAATACGAGTGCATCGCAAAGCTTAATTTTTAAGTCAATTGACAGAATGTAACGGTGCGGAAATATTTTTAAACTGGTGTATGCCTTTCTAATACATTTTGAAATATGAGAAGAAAGTCGTGCACTTGTGTCTAGTTCTACTCCCAGACTTCTTTCTACATCACTACAATGTACTTCATTGTTATCTATATGAATATGAGTATTTTTTTACATAGTCTTTGTCCATACTAAAACTTTACATTTATGAATGTTAACGGAGAGCTCATGGTAAATCATTATTGATTAAGTTGTTGGCAACATGAAGATATGAAGGGCGAAAGGAGTAAGTCAATTGCGTGTCATCATCATATGGATTACAAGAGTTTAAATGAGTTACTAAATTGCAGGTGTATATCCAAAAAAGAATAGGCGCAAGAGCTGATCCTTGTGGAACTCCACAGTTAATAATCCCTAGTTCTGAAGAACCTTTATCAGTCTGAACAAATTGCTTCCTATTAGTAAGATAATTTTTTATAAAACATTGAGCAGATTGTGAAAAGCCAATAAAATGCAAAATAGCGCACAATATGTCATGATTTCCGGTGTCGAAAGCCTTAGAGTAATCAAGCATAATTAGTACTGTGGCGTTGCCTAGGTCATTGCTTTAAGGATATCATCAACTAAATCTATTAATTCTATAGTGCAACTTTAATTTTGGCGAAATCATGACTGTTTGCCAGGTGGGATCCTATGTTTCAACATGATGTTTGATCTGCCGAGTCATAAATTTCTCTAAGATTTTTGACCCGCATGATAAAATAGATATAGGTCGCAACTCGTCAAGACTCGTTTGGAAGAGGCTACACAACATATTATTAACACTTCAACATTAATATTATCTATACCCAACGGGCTTCTATTGAGTTCCAGTAAAAGCTTAAGAACTATGTGGTCTGTCTGGGAATTTGGTATTGTTAAAACAAAATGTTGTACCTTTACGCAATAAAAATGAAACTCATATATAAGACGAAAATATAAACAAACCTAGTAGAGAAACTGCAGTAACATTTGATGTTCCGTGATTTCCTATGGAACCAAAAAGACAAATTCATAGACCAATACAGCGTCATCAATCTCGAGATTTTCTAGTAAACGAACAAGCAATGAACAATTTACAATCACAGTCAAGAAGTCGCCATGATGGCCCACTGCAGTATTTAAGAGACTATATAGTGCAGTGTCATAATTAAGAGGAGAACAGTGTATCTGGATTAAGTAGGTGGTGGTGCCAATAGGAAATAAGGGCAGTACTTGTCATTAAGTAATTAAAAATGTATCACCTAATAGTGTTACATGTAGATTCCAGTTTCACACATTGAAATTCGATAAACAGTTCTAGATACTAGGTTTCAACATACACACAAGCTGACCAACATATGTATGTAATTGAGTATTTATTTTACTACTGTTTCTGTTCCAAGATTATTTATTATCTATAAGGAAAAAGAGACAATATAGATAAATTACGCATCCTATTCTTTTTTTTATCAAAAAAGAAGGAAAAATATAGATCACAGAACCTGTAACAAACAAAATACACCTACGTACC
Source organism: Vesta saturnalis (assembly GCA_036346205.1). Taxonomy (NCBI): domain Eukaryota; kingdom Metazoa; phylum Arthropoda; class Insecta; order Coleoptera; family Lampyridae; genus Vesta; species Vesta saturnalis. The sequence continues at coordinate 2,060,055 of JARFJB010001840.1, forward strand.
ATAGAAAAATAATAAAAACCGAACACGTTTCAATAGCTAAGCTATCATCAGCTGTTTGTGTGTGTGTTTTGTTTGGTAAAAAAGAAGAACTGTATTGTACATAAAGAAACTTTTACCCTATGATTTTACTACTACTATCTTCCATGAGCTAACCCATCATATGATACAGCTGGCACCGCACACACTTTCAGTTTCAATCTGACTGGGCAGTTTCGTCCATCTAAGAACAATCTTCTACGCTTCAATGCAATACGGTCACTTGTCACTTGTGATTACAATGTAATAGAGCCCAACATTTTGATACTCTGAAACGTAATTTATGATAACCGTATCTAAAATGGCGACTAGAAATATGTTATTCAAAAAATTTAGGACCGCTTCCGTAATTTTGTCACAGATTAAAATAGGAAAATAAAACGTTAGAAATGTGTTTAGATAAATAACACCAACCTAAGGGGTCCGTAGAAAAAACAATTCAAAATTTTACAGCCCAAACAAGGGGCCGAGACTTCTTTGTCTTAAAAATAAGTACGTTTTGATAGCAAGAAATGATTATATCATTAATAATTAATTATAAAGCACCGTCAAACTTCCAGATTACGAACTCAATAAATTAAGAAAAATTTCTTTATATAGAAATAACACATTTCTGTAATTTTTTAGGTTTTCCTACATATCGATGGTTAAAGTTACCAACCTCCTATGTCAAATTAGGCCATTTATTTTTTATTATTTGAATTAATAAGTAGAGAATCATTCTAAAGGTTCCCAAACTCCTAAGGCGCTAGTTTAAATATTAAACGGTTTGATCGTTGTTTTAAAAAAAATAGTTTTAGTGCTATTTGGTGAAAATAATGTTTTCTTCAAAGGGACTTCGTAGAGGGATCGCTATTGTAAATATGTGCTTCAAAGATAAACACAAGATTAATAAACAGCAAAGTCCTCAGGTTCGTACCTACTTTATTTATAAAATACTTATTATTTTTACTTATTTTACAATTCACAAAGTAGAATTATAAACAGTGTTTTATAATAATATTTATTTAATTATGATTATTATTAGAAAGTACTTCCTTAAATATTTATTTTTTAGGCAGCTATAAGTTTGTCTCCTAGTATTTCCTCTGCGATTGGCCGCAATAATTCTTTTGGTACCACTATAAAGGAATCAAATAGTACTACGATTTCGTCTGAAAATGATGGTGTTATTGTTTTAGGTACGCTCATTTATATTTTTCTAATTCATCCAGTATGTTTATTATATGAGCGATTAATTCTAGCTGTGGAAGAAATTCCCATGGTTCTGGCAGTATCAGAAAAAGAAGAATCGATTAATTTTGTTTTGAATGAAAGAGAGAACGTTGAAATTCAGCAAATAGTTAATATTAATGGCACTACGTCAAATGGGGACAATAATTCTTTTTCTACCACTATAAAGGAATTAAGTAACAACATTTCTCCCGACAATAATAGTTTTATCATTTTGGGTAACCTCATTTAATGTTTACAAATTCATCCATTTATTGTATGATCTATTAATTTTAGCTGAAGAAGCATAAAACCCATGGTTCTAGCACCATCAGAAACGGAAGAAGCAGTGATTTGAACGAAACGAATAATTATAGTGCTAGTCAAAGTTTTAATGACAGTAAGACTTTTATTCAATCAATGTTTTCTGTATTCTAAATTCTTTATTTGTAGACGAAGAAAATGTTGACTCCTCCATTAGGGATGATGATGTACCCGATTTTCTTCCTGATAATGAATCCAACGAATCCAGTAAATATGAGCAGGAGGATACTAATGAACAATAAATGCCAGTGCCAGAAAATCAACAAACAGAAGAAGAACAACAAGCGCAAGATGAAACAGGACGTAGAAGAAAAAGAAAACCAGAGCCATCGTCTTGGAAACGAAATGTTAAGCAGCGATTGAGAAAAAAAGGAAAAGTTTATGAATACAAAGTAAGAGGAAAAGAAAATAAAGGAAAAATAGTAAAAGCAAAAGAAAGAAAGCTTGGTCCTCGTTGCACACGAAAAACTTGCGAAAAATCCAAAAAGCGATTGTGTCAAAACTTTTCGGAAGAAGTAAGAAGAGATATGTATAAGAATTTCTGGAAAGTTTTAACCTGGGACGAAAGGAAAGCTTTAGTTACTTCTTTAGTAGATTGTACGATGCCTGTGCAAAAAAGAAGAGCGGAGTCTGGAGATAGAAGAGGTACTTCTTTCCATTATCATTTAAAATTAAATAATGAACGAAAAGAAGTGTGCAAAGAGATGTTCTTCAACACTCTCTCTTTGAATAGTTGGTCTTGTCAGAATTGGGCTAAAATAGGAGAGCATGGTATGAGGTCTGTCGGTCAAGTTAACACTTCTCGTTTAAAGGGTGAGAGTGAAAAAAAGAAATGTGCCAAAGAGTTTGTCGATTCTTTACCAAAACTAGAGTCGCATTACTGTAGGAAAGATACCAACAAATGGTATATCTTGAACCAATCATCGGTTCTTATGAACAGTTGTACATACTATATTTGGAGAAATGTAAGGAAACAGATAAAGAGTCTGTATCAACGACATCTTTTAGAGACATCCTTTTAACAAAAAATATCTCACTGTTTTCTCCTAAAAAAGATCAGTGTGACACCTGCTGTCAACATGTTGCTGGAAATTTAAATGATGATGAGTGGGCAGCTCATAGAAACGAAAAAGAGCTGGCCCGAGCAGAAAAGGGTACAGACAAGACGATGGGGAAAGCAAATAACTGCAAAGTTCTCTGTGTTGATGTACAAGCGGTAAAACTTGCCCCATCTTTAAAAGCTTCTGCGTTATACTTTAAAACCAAACTTTGCTGCCACAATTATACAATTTTTGATATGGTAACTTCTGATACAATGTGCTACTGGTGGGACGAAAGCGAAGGAGAACTGAAATCTTCCAATTTTACAAGTTGCTTAATAAATTATTTAGAAGAATTGGTTTGTGCCTGGCCAGCTGATATGCCACGCGAAGTTATAATTTGGAGCGATAGTTGTGGCTATCAAAATAAGAACAAAGTTCTTAGCAATGCTTTGCTCGAATTTTCATTTGCCAACAATATTACGATTACACAAAAATATCTTGTTCGTGGACACACTCAGATGGAGTGTGACTCCGTGCATGCTATGATTGAGAAAAAACTAAGAAACAGGGAAATTTATTTACCATATGATTATATATCCGTAACAAAACAAGCTAGAATGAAACCATTTGCGTACAGAGCGAAAATGTTAACTCATGACTTCTTTAAAAATTTTACAGGAGCACAATTTGAAAGGTACCTTATTTTATTTCCCAGTTTTGTTTATCTTATAATAATTATCATTAATTAATTTTAGATTCTCGTCAATTCGTCCTGGCAATAAGCCCTCTGCTCCAACTGTACATGACATGTGCTCAATCAACTACACTCCCAAAGGAAAACTATACTATAAGTTAAAGTATGAGGATGATTTCATAGAACTCAACCGTCGGGTCAAAAGAGTTGAAACTGTTCGTTATCCCCAAATGTATAAGGAAAGGTTAAAAATAAAAGACACAAAATTCGTACATCTTCAACAGCTAATAGCTGTAATACCGTCTACAGCGCACATATTTTATGATAACTTGCCTCATTAATTCTTTAGCATTAGAAGATTGTAACAAATGTTAGATTTAATTAAAAGTTAGGATTATGATTATTTTATTATTGCTTGTTACCCAAACTACTATGTCTTGATAATTTTCTATCCAAATAGTGCCCAAACTCCTATGTCAAGTTATAATTCAAATATTTAAAATAATACAAAAATTAAAATTCATTCTTACTAAAATAATATTTCATCTATATTTCAAAACACGTTTCAATTACTTCACCAGTTTAAGTTAAAAAAGGTTTTGTTGCTCCCCTGAAAAGTTAGCGATTTTGACAAAGGAGGTTGGTAACTTTAACCATCGATATTCAGTCATATGTGAAAATAACACATTTAATTTATTCTTTAATCACTTAATTAATTCTAATGATTTTAAAAAATCTTCTGCTGTATGATAGATTTAAAAAATGTCAGAGAGAACTCAAATTAGGCGTAATTAGGAAATTCTTATGAAAAGAGAGCACATTTTTAAAACGTCAATTTTTGTACAGCGCTCCTCCAGTATAAATTATTTGTTGCATTAATCTTATTACTATAATACTATAAATACATATTCGCATAATGCGGCATACATTTATGTAGAAAATTTGATTTTAGTTTGGCTTAAAAATTCGTTATTTAGAAATATGTTTCTATGTATTTTCTTCTAAATGTTCGTTAGGTATATGGAGAAATTCGCTATATAGAAGTTCGTTATATGGAAGTTTGACTGTATCCTATATATAAAATATATTATAAATCATTGTACACGTTTGTACAAATTGTATTTGTGGTTGTACAAAATCTAATCTATTTGACTTAATAGTGGAGTTACTCAATGGTCCTCTGTTATTTTTTAAATGGTTGAAATCTGTCTTTATGCCAATGATTCAAAAATACTTAACGTGATCAATTACACAGGGCGTTCCGCTAAGTAAAGTATAAAATTTCATGTGTTCAAGAACCAAAACATTGTTGGAAAATTTCTCTTAACAAAATATAAAAAAATAAAGATTATGACAAGAATGTCCTATACCTAAGCGTAATAGATAAAGTTTATAATCTATTTTGCCATTTATTTGAATTAAAAAAAAAAAAAAAAACGTAGTGCTTTACGACCAAAACAAATGGTGGCAGAATAAAAAAATGAAGTTAATAATTTTCAAAAATCATATTTTCGATATGACGATTTTTAAATTTTCATGGATTTTTGCGCGAAAACGGTATAACTTACAACCATAAGACTTTCACTACCCAGTGCTACTTTATATATATATATATATATATATATATATATATATATATATATAATTTTTTGTTATACCTAATGGGTCGATTAAAATAATAAAATACTTAAGTCTCTGTGTATTATTAGAATAATCAAATTACATTAGCCATGCCACAGGTTGCTATGGTTTTTAAAAACAATTTAATTTTGACAGGTAACTTATTTATTATCTGTGAATTTGGGAATTGGGTAGTGAAAGTCTTATGGTTGTAAGTTATACCGTTTTCACACAAAAATTGATGAAAATTTTAAAATCGTCGTATCGAAAATTATTAACTTCATTTTTTTTATTGAGCCATCCTAGAGTGCCTTGATTGAATTTCTGGTAGAGTTAAAAAATATACTAGGGTTGCCATTCAAAATGGCAAAATTTTAATCGTTTCCGGTGAAACTTTGCTTAAAATATACGTGCTACTCAACCCGTCGACCAAAATTTCAATTTTTTATCTAATGCCGTTTTAAAATGCCAGTCTGGGTAGTAGTTCCGTTGTCACCCGGTATACTGTGAAAATTTCAATTCCACCAAAGACTACAGTGTGAACAGGAATCTAATGGTTGATCAAGCGAACGAGTAAAAACCCAGTACGAAAATAATTATCTCCCGTTGTAGCGTTCGCTTAAAAATGTATCCGCAAATAAGGATTACCGGATATAAATAAACAAAAAAAAGTAAGACGCTCGCTTGAAAGTACACTGTTTCAAATATTATTTGAAATTTAGATGGAACAGGTAGATAATTATAACATATTATAACTTAAAGAAAACAAAGTTGTTTTACCACGCTCTCTGATCTACGCTATATAGGTAATTGAAACGAATTTTAAATTATAATCATTTTCGATATACCCAAGTTTTGTAACAAATATTTTCTTCTAAACTAAATACTTCAGTTGTAAAAAAAAAGAAAACTAGAGGTTTGTACCAGTCTGCATTATTATTCCAACGAATGAAAGTGGAATTGAGTAAAAAAAATAGAGAATTAACCCATGATTGTTTTATTTCTTTGATGGCTTCTATTTTTTACAAGTTAAATTCCAATGCAATTAATAGCTCTATCAAATTTAGTATCGCGATCTTGCATAAAATTTTCTTGCTATAAAAATAAATATGGAACGATTTTACGTCATTACAACGTCAAATGAAGGAATCTCTTTCAAGAATATGCTGTACAGTATTTAAAATTAAAAATGCAACGTAATACAATTCATTTGTTAAATAATAAAAACAAATGCACAAAAACTAATAATTCATTTGTTAAATAATAAAACAAATGCACAAAAACAAATAGTTACTCAAGACTTTTAATGAGACTGTATACATGGTGTCTAATTCATAGCCGCTAGTGGGATGTTAGTTTTGATCATTTTTTTTACTTGGTGAGATAGATGTAACTTAAAATTAAAAACATTTGTTTTCCGAACTCCGTTCTTACAACAGATTGTTAAACTTCCAAACAACAAATGCAATGTCACAGTTATCTGTTTTTGTATACTACGAAACTGTACTTTTGTATTTCCTATCTGTTTCTAACTTTAAGAATGCGATATCTGGCCAGAATGATTTCGTTATTCTAAAAAATGCTGATTTCAGTGTTTGACAAAAACCCTATGCCCTATTAATTAAATAAGCGTGTAGTAACAGTATATTATGAAAATTAGTTTATAATGCAAGTGATTATGGCAGGAGTTTCGCTTCGCTCAAGCAATAATGGGAACGAATGCCATAATCCCGCATTATAAACGAATTTCATATGCTATTTTGTCGTCGAACTAGCAACTTTGAGACATAATTTAGATGAAACAATAATTTAAGATCGTTACAAAAAAATATCATTTCACAGGAGTTCATGAACGGCCTTATTATAGTTGCCATAGTTTTGCATTATAGGTGTCATTTATTTTTTGTAAATAAAAAAATTTTGCAAATATGGATTCAGACGTGGATGAAGAAATCCTTAAAAAAGCAGAAGAAGCTGAGTTGAGTCTTATACTTAAAAAGTCCGAAATCATTTATAAGAAAGAGTTCGACAGATTTATTGAGTGGATGCGCAAGAATAATACGGAAACTGTTACAGAGAAGGTTTTGCTTGCGTATTTCCTTGATCAGGTAAGTTCATTATATCATTTATTAAAGTTAATCATTCTTTGTATTTATTTTATTAGTCGAAAAACTACAAATCGTGTTCATTATGGTGCATGTACTCTAAATTAAAATGTATGTTACATCTCAAAAAGGATATGGACATCAGCAAGTTTTTAAAACTTCGGTATTCTTGAAAAACTGTTCTGTTGGGTACGTACTCAGAGAAGTCATTAGTGCTTTCAAAAGAGCACTTACTTAATTTTTTTCTTGAAGCACCCAACGACAAATACTTATGAAGGTAAATTTTAACTTTTAAGATTATTCTTAATAAATATGATTCCATTTAATGTAGTTGCAAAATTTGGTGTGTTTGGCGGTTGCAGACGCATAGAATTGTACAATCTGTGTGTTGGGGATATTAAAGAAGAAGGTTCTGTCTTTGCGATTTAGATTAGAGATACCAAAACATATAGATCCAGGGTTTTTATCATATTAAACGATGACAGTAGAGTAAATTATACTGACCTCATTAAGAAGTACATGAGTTTAAGACCGAAGCATGTGAAGACTGAAAAGTTTTTTTTATTCTACAATGGGCGTAAATGTACCTGTAATCCTATTGGCATTAACACATTTGGTCAGATTCCTCGACAGATTGCCAAGTATTTAAAGATTCCCAATGCTGACCAATACACAGGATATTCATTTCGTAGAACTTCTGCCACAATCTTGGCAGACAGTGGAGCTGACATTAGAACTTTAAAATGGTATGGGCATTGGAAAAACGATGCTGTTGCTGAAGGGTACGTGGCAGATTCCATCGATAACAAGAGGAAAATTGCCAAAACGTTAGGATCTAGTAGCGTACAACAAATGAGTAACCGAGAAATACCTATATCAACATTTTCAAGCAGTTCAAGCAAATGCCTTCTTGAAACATCTGGAGGGATTTCAATTACCGGAAATTCCAATTGCACCATTAATATTAACATCGGTAAACAATAATTTCTTTAATATTACATTAATTACAGATCATGTTCTAACTGTAGTATTAATATAAACAAATAATTTGTTCAATATCTTTGTTTGTATTTCGTCGTCAAGATAACTTTATGGCACATTACAGCACACATGCCATAAAGTGACAAATTATTAACGATTTTGGCATTAACAACCAAGGCATTGTAATGATAATCGACGACAAAAAATATTATTGAGTAGGGGTCACTACTGAAATAAATTACAAATATAATATACAACAACGTAAAAGATACCGTATATATATATATATATATATATATATATATATATATATATAAACATCAACTTGCTTATTTTAAATAGAATGTGGTATATTAATTTAAATTAATTTAAATGGAATACCCTGTATTTTATGGTGCTATGAGATTTATTATTTTATTTCCTTTCGATTTATATTTACATTCCCTATACCTAAATCGAGCCATTTTCAAGATAATAACAATAAAAAACAGTAGCATAACAACAGAATAACATAACATAATTACAGAGGGTAATAATAATAATAAGATAACAACAATAAGAGCCTTTAATGCCTCTTCATCATGTTTTCCTTTGTTGTAATTGGTTCCGAGTATACTTCATTTTTAATATGTCTAGGGGCGTAAAATCAGGGGATCTCGCCGGCCAATGATGATGGCTATCCACCTATCCTCAAAATGTTGGTACAGAAAATCAGCATTAATTTGTAAGTTGTGACTCCTTTCTCCGGCATTTAAATTGTTTAACGATGGCAAAATAGTGTCCTGGAGGATATTGTAATGTCCGACACCAGTGAGATTTTCATATTAAATTTGAAGTCCGAAAATTCTGTCATCTTTTATGGCACAAAAAGCTCGTTTGAAAATAACGCTCTCTTGTTATGTGAGGGTTTTCGTCAGACCAAAATGGCTATTGTGTCGAATGAACATTCTATTTTTGCAAAATCTTGCCTCGTCACACCAAATGATTATTTGAGTAAAATTCTCATCTTCCTGGATTTTCAACAAGAACCATTCACAACACTCAAAGGGGCTAGGCCCTAGCCCCTTTGAGTGTTGTGAAAGATCACCCTAGCCGCTAGGGTGATCTTCTGGCAGCAAGTGATGCACAACATGATAACAGAAAAGTTTCCACTTATACAGCTAAAGAATCATATGAATTGTTCTTGTCGTTAATCGTAAGCTTATTTCGCAGTCTCTAATAGAAGCATCTCGATATGCAGAAAACAATCCCAGTACATTTGTCACGTTAACTTCATCATCAACTAATGGTTTAATTTTTGCAATTTTTGGACGGCATGATTCAAATTGTAACATGGTCTTTAAAAGTATTGTGATGGTATCTTGAGTTCGCCTCGGTTTTTCCGGAAATCTTTCTGTAAATACACGAGATGTTCGGTTAGCAATTCTACTACACTCTCCGTGGATTACGACAGCCTACTTTTCACTTTATGACAAATGTTATTAGATTTGAGTATAAGGTTTTATGCATTTAGTCAAAAAGACCGAATATCTTGAAAATGGCTCGATTTAGGTATAAGGAATGTAAATATAAATCGAAAGGAAATAAAATAATAAATCTCACAGCACCATAAAATTGGTCGCTGTTTTCAATTAACAAAGTAATTTCCTATGCACAATGTTTCGTCATACATTGATATTGTTTGGTCAAAATATGAAAGTAAACGATTATCAATTAGATAAGATATCGTAAATAATATGAGAATATGATTTTTGAAAAAAATTTAAAATAACTGAAAAACCCCTCATTTTTGAGATATGTTATCCTTATAAAAATTTGTTCAGAATTTTATGTAGAATATGAATTTCAACCAAAATATACCACATTCTATTTAAAATAAGCAAATTGATGGTTACTTCCGGTATAACCAGAAGTGCTATAATGTTACAAATATTCAATTTTCAGTAGTTTCACCAATAAGTCTAATGCAAGGTCTTCGCGCCACACCCTGTATATCACATATTCAAACCGGTCAAACAATATTGAAATGAAACTGATTCGACTAACTTATTATAACTGTTTAAAGGACAGCGGAGCTACTTGGTTTCATACTTTAAGCATTTTTTTCGTTGGCCTAGTTTCAGCATGCGAAAGTAATACTAATCAGACCAAAACCAAACCGATATTCACAAGGCACCAAGCGGACTAAACAGTTATTTGCATTACAAGCTACTAAAGTGTACTTATCATTTCGAAGCGTAGCCGAGGCTATTTAGAAACATCGAGCACTTGAAAGAACTTTCGTAGCGTGTTATGCATTACGTTTTTCATTCTCCCTGTATTTTCACATTTCAAATATAAAACATAATAAAAAGTAGAGTAAAAGTAGTATAGGTGGGTTCGTGCTGATGTAACAATATAATAAAAATAATAAGGGCGGTTTCATGCTATGTCACTTTTGCAGCAATGAACAATTTTTAGCCTAATTTTGTAATACGGTGAAATGAATTACATAGTACAAACTGCAAGAGTTGCTTGTGATAGTTTATTCTCCAAAAAGTCAAAGGACAGTTTATTAAATGAAAAAACGACAGATATCAACCACGAAAATTCCAAGTGTTTACAAAAGAAGAAATTTCGAAGTTTTGTATTTAATGAACAAAGTTGTGGCAATTTTTGGAGTAACAGGAGCATGTCGATCACAGGAACTATATAATATAAAAGTAGACGATGCAGAACCTCGGAGTGAGCTTATATTGGTGAGGGTTTTACAAACTAAAAATAATGTTCTGAGAACGTTTGCTATAACGAAGAAATGGACCATAATATTGTATTGATATACATGAAACTGAGGTCGAAGAAAGCTGAAGATAGACGTTTCGTTTATCGGCATGAACGAGGAAAGTGTGTAAACCAGGTAGTTGGAAAACATACCATTTCTAAAATTCCTTATGAAATTGCTAAATTTTTAAAGTCGGAAACCCCAAATCAGTACACCGGTCATTCCTTTCGAAGAACATCTTCCACCTTGCTTGCAAATGTCCCGGGAGTGCACATTTTAGATATGAAACGACACGGTGGCTGGAAATCTTCGGCGGTAGCTGAAGGATATATATCAGATTCAATTAGCCATTAAATTAAAGTTGGTAATAAAATTATGCAAACAAATTCTGTAGAACCTTCTAGTAGTAGATACGTAACTGAAAAAACGACAGAGCACAATGAAATAAGTTCACTAGCGGAAGATAATTTACAAGAGATGGTTCATGAAAATATTGCATCTGAAATGAATATTCAGCAGCAAATAATGAAGGAAGTTGATATTAATCAACAGTTACTATTACATTTTTCAGGAACAGTTACTAATTGTTAATTTACATTTAACCTTAATACAAAACAAGCGTCTGTTATTATTAATTAAAATGTCATTTCAGAATTGAAATTGAGACTTTCATAGGGGGAAGAATGAAAAGGAAATGATATACAATCCGCCAATTGAACTTTAGGCACCAACTTTATATATGTACGAAGACACAAGAGAAATATGCAGTAAGTAGTATAATTACTGAAATAAATACAAAAAAATGTATCTTTAAGCGAGGGGGTATCCACTCTGGAAATACATGCACGTTTTACAGTGGAAATCATGCAAATTATTATTGGTTACTCTAAATCAATAATAAGATTTTGAAATCAAGTCGAAATCGTTGAAATCAATTAAAGAATATCGAAATCGATCTACGAAATCAGTGCTAAACCACGATACTTGAGGAGAGTTCGGAAATGTTCTGTTTAGTTTGGGTAACTAACTAGTTAAAATACAGGACGTAAACTTTTTTTTCAATATTGGATACTTTGTGAAGAAGACAATTACATATTTTTTTTCGCGGAATTTTTAATAAAAAAAAATTCATTCTTTACTGATAACGATAGCTGTATTTTCCATCGAAGCGTATAGAGTTTGTATAATTTAGAATAAAATACACGATTTACAAAAATAATACTTACAGTTTATAATACCACTAACAAAATTCAAACCCTAAGTACTCCCCTAAACAGATACAATGAGAGATACAGAAAATTGGGCTTCTGATTAGACGCATTCTTAGATAAAACGTTAAATGTCAAAAAAGGCGCATATCTTACAGTATTATCCTTTTTTGTTGCGGATTTGAAACAAAAATAATCGAAATTAAAAAGTATTCACACTTCAAGAAAACTAATAAAAACAAAAATAAATACAAAATTATATTAATAATGAAAGATGCATATCTTCAATAACCCAGATATACAGGGTGTTAGGTAAACATGCGGCAAAAATTCAAGGGGTTATTTCTTGGCCTATTCTAAAAATATTTTGTCCTATGATGATTTTTGAAAAACCCCTTTCTTTTGAAGATACAGGGTAAACAAAATTTGCGACAGTAACAACATTTTATTATCAAAAAGTACATGTAAAGTTGCTCAATCTACAATAAATGTTCGAAATGACTTCCTCCAGCCTGGATACAAGCATTCAATCTTCTCGTCATTGACTGCCGAACTCTTTCAAACACACCAGGGTCGTTTCTAATTGAGGTACACCCAGCAATTATCCGATTTCGCAAGTCGTCCAAATTCTCCAAATTCTACCTTAGGAATTTTGTTGCTGCTAAATTACACATCGTTTCAAAAAATTGCATAGAAGATAATTAATCGATATGTTTAAGGTCTATATCTAGGTATTTTTATATCTTTGAAATATGCAGCTGTTTTAGAAAAAGAAATAACCCCTTGAATTTTTGCTGCATATTTACCTAACACCCTGTAATTTGGTAGCCAACATTCCAAAAATTTTTTCCGTCAAACCTCTTCCATGGCCCTATTCTACAGTTCTCATGTTTACACCTTCTGCAACGATGACAAAGGATTCAAACTAGAAATACAATTTTTAGTAATGCAGACACGTGTTTTCGAAATAGTGAGTATGCAGTATTATTTGGGTATATGAAGTAAATATGATCATAACTACTTCGTAATGTTAAATGAAATAAGTGGGTATTGGAATAACACTAACATCCTGGTAAGGAAAACATTGATAGAAGAACATTAAATTTTTACAGATTTTCGCACTTAAAAACATTAGATATAAAAAACTATAGTCATTCTGGTGGTCTATTTTTCCAACATAAAGAACAATACAAATACACATTTGAGAAGAGCTGGATGAAAACAAAATCGAATATTTTAAACGCAGCTAACGAGGCTCTAGGCGAAAGAAAAATGAACTAAAATAAAAACAAGAATTTGCAAACACCGAAAACACCATGGTTCTGCCAGGAAGAGAAGGAAAAATGTAAAGACAAGAGAAAAGCTTACTTGAAAGAGATGGCCAATAAAACGCAGCAAGCATACGACAATTATAAAAGACTAAGAAACTAAACACAATTCTCGTACGAAAGAGCAAAAACGAACATTGGGAACGTTTATCGAAAGAAATGGAACACGACTTTTAGGGCTTGCAAATAGAAATGTGGCGTTTTGTAAGAGGACAGCGAACGGAAGTGAAGGAATTAATAGATGCAAAACATATCGAAAAGAATACATGGATTGATTACTTAAAGAAATTGTATGAAGATGAGCAACCAACAGAGACAAACAACCCAGAAATTACGATAGACACGGAGGAAGTAGAGGAAACGTTAAGAAAGCTGAGAAACGGGAAAGCTGCAGGAGCTGATGGAATAGCGAATGAACTACTAAAGCACTGTGGAACAGCAACGACGAAACAACTGACAACACTAATTAACAAAATAATAAAACACAATCAAATACCTGAAGAGTAGAAGACGAGAATACTGGTATTGCTGTTCAAGAAAGGCGACAAAAAACTGGAGAACTATAAAGGAATCAACCTGTTAAACACCACTTTGAAACTGACAACCAAAATCATAATATCAACAAATAAATAAAACGATAACTTTGAAAGATGAACATGGATTCCATAGGGGAAGTTCATGTACAGATGCTATATTCGTGATAAGGCAGATAACACAAAAATCACTCGAATATAACAGACCAGCCTTTCTATGTTTGGTCGACCTGTCAAACTAGAGGACGTAATTCACCTTCTGTATAATAGAGAAATTCACATGGATATTATCAAAACAATCGATAACCTATATAAGACAACAAAATGGAAGCTAGGATAAATGGACAACTTACGGAACCTACAAAAATGGGCAATGGAATAAGATAAGGGATATTTCTTAAGCCCTTATTTAACTAAGTAATGGATGACATGATTAAAAAAGTAAACGACGAAAGACGATATAGAATGGGGAACAAAGAAGTCAAGATACTATGTTACGCAGATGACACAGTGTTAATAGCCCAAAATGAAGATGATCTACAAAGATTAGTCCACAAATTTAACACAACAGCAAAAAGATTTTAACATGATTACACTCAGTACAAAACACGAAAACGATAGTAATTAATAAAGAGAAATAAACATATCAACACAAAGTTAAGAATTAATAAACCGACCATAAGACCGATAATAATATACGCATCAGAGACAAGACCAAAGACAACTAAAACACACATGCTATCAGAAACAACTGAGATGAGAATATTGAGAAGAATAACAGGAAACACACTGAGAGATTGAATGACTAGCACCGAAATCAAGAAGAAATGTAACGTGCAAGAAATAAATAAGTGGACACTGTATAGGAAAAAGGAATGGATCGATCACATAAGTAAAATGGCAGACGATAGAGTAGTGAAGATAGCAAGGGATAAATCGCCACTAGGAAGAAGAAGCGTTGGTCGACCACGCAAAAAGTGGAGCGACAACATTCCGTAGAAAAGGTATAAATCTAACAGAAACCGGCAGAATTGCCTATATAACAGAAGAAGAAGCAGAAGAAATACACGATTATTAAAACCCCAAAAAAAGGTGATTGTAACATAAAAGATAATTTTAGTTTTAAGATTTATTGCTTAATCTTCATAGTCAAAAACGAAAATTTAAAAGAACAGTACCAATCACAAATGTTTGTGAAAAGTTCGAATCTTAATTATTTCTTTAAGAATTACCAAAACATTAATTAGTATGGGAGAAATGAAAAAATGAAGACACTATCATTTAAAGGCACCTAACATAACTTTTCCACCTTGTTAGAATACATTTATGAAATATTAAAAATATGAGAACATCTCAAACAATCCCTAAAGAATTACCAATACTGTGGGCAATAACTGTAATTGTTATCAAAACGTCTAGATTAATGTAAAATATAAATATAAAAATACACCATTAAAAAAACCTAAAAAATCTAAGTATTTTAATTATGTGTTGAAAGTTTACATTTTCATAAATTCATCTTATTTATTAAATCCACAACGGAAAGTAAAAGTTATCCATAACGCATAATTAATCCAGTATACGTCACACAAAAGTGTTGAGTGATCCAGAAATGTAATCTAAACATCCTTTTAGCAAGGACCAAGAATATATAAAATTGTAATTTCAACTGTATTTCAATTGTAATTTGTAATTGTAATTTTAACCTGGTACACGGTTTAAAGCTTAATTGCCATTAACGCTAAATAAAATTATAAAATAATGCCATCCAAAACTCGGTTAATTTAACTAGTTAGCCTAAAATTAAATGCTTTGCTATTCACACGGTTCTTGTATCATAACTGGTTATACATTCCAATTATACAAAGATGGTTATCGATAGATGTGTTTAGGTTTAGTAGTGTATTTAATTTTTTTATTTTATTTATTAGTTTCAATTTATTCACTTTCAATTTTGTTTAATAGGAACACAAAAAAAATTGTCCACTTTTTCAAAAGTAACTTTTAATATATAGAATGTATCCAATTTTTTAGGCGTCTTGTAATTTCGAAACGGGCGAATAAAATTTAGAATTGTTATATACCGTGACACAAGAAAGTTTTAAAAACGACACTGGTATTAGCCTGGCGTTATCTAACGAAAAAAGATAAACGGAACGCTCTGTATATTACTGCATTTTTGTAGTCTACGTGCAGCCTAATTAAATATTATTAGGTTTTCCTATGATTAGTCAACTATTTATTCCCAACTTGTTTCAACTTTTTGGACTACTACGTAATTAAATAATGGCACACTTTTAATCCGGTTTTTTGATTAGGTAGAAATTATTCAGACTGTACGAGTCTGAATAATTTATTTTGCAGGAAAAAGAAAAAAAAAGCTCCGAAGATACAATTTTATTCACTTGGAATCGCGATCATAAAACAAAACTGTATATTTTCACAGAAGGTTTGAATAATACCAGACGAACACAAAAAAGTATGTATTTATAATTTTTTTTTAATTAAAATCTCACCTCGAACCGTACTCGAGTAGAAGCCGTTCTTACCGTGTTTGGCAAAACACTATTACAAGCATTCTTCTTTTAAAACTTCAACGCCTACCAGGAGTAGAGAATACAGCAGTCATACTCAACCTATGGTCGGTCGAACTTGCGGCTTACGGCCCGGTAAATTAACAACATTTATCAACCCATAGGCGTACAATTTTCAAAAGTTCGCGGCAAAAAATCTAGCGACTGACTGGTAAGAGAGAGCGAGACGCATACGGCCATTTTTACGACGCGCGAAGCAAACCCGGGAATTTTACCCGTCGCCTCGCCCCGCCAGCCTGCATCACTTGTCGTTCGTATTTGTTTTAAGTGTCGCGCTAATTACGTGAGATGTTTTAATGATTATTGGAAGATTTGAGTGATAGATATCAAATAAAATTGTACTTACTAGTGAATGTTTATGTGAGAAACTGTAATTTACAAATTATTAATCATGCCAGCTGAGTGTCTTCCAAATACAATCGAAAAATTTCCGAAAACAAGAAATCGTTTCAAGACAATTGTGATGTCGACTATTTTGTAGTTCAAAATAAACATCGCTCAACAACTTGTTTAGTCTGCCGTGAAAGTGTTCCAATAAAAAAGTATAAGATTGCGCGTCATTGCAATACCGGGATCACCGAGCTAGTGGAGTTGTAGTATCTGCTTAGCATTCGGGAGGTAATGGGTTCGATTCCCGTTACCGTGTACCCTGTATGATGTTTTTACAAGGGGTTTTCCTGATCTACATACATGCAGGCTGTGTTTTTTTAATGGAACACCCTGTATATTTTTGCATTTTTGGATTCACTGTTACATTTAGAATAAAAGTATAGAAATTTGTATCTGTATTACTAACCGTTCTGCAGTTATCCCACTTTAGTACCAAAATAGAGTTAACTTTGTAACCACTATGCGAGCGTCCTCACCACGATTTTTTAAATCTGTTTATACCACCGACTATTAATAATAGTCTACTAACAAACAAATTGGGAAATATTTCGAAAATATGTAAAATTATACAGAATGATTAACTTACGCGGAATGTAATTTTTCTGTATATTTTTTCACATTTCGATTCCCCGTGAAAAGTAAATAGTAATTGATAATGGGTTTCATAGCTATAAGACGGACCCTTCTTGAGATATTGACACTTTTACGTAAAAATATTCTGAAATACAAATTTACTATGACAATAGAATTCAACAAAACGAAGCAGGTATGCTAGCCGCTCACAATAAAGAGGAACAATTGGATCTATTGTTTTGCCGTTTGTGTAATCATTAAAATATTGTTCCATTAGTTTGTGTGTTTTGGATTGTCGTTTTGTCAATTTTTGTATAAAATAAATTTTTCCAAAGAAGAAATGGTCGATATGATCTTTATTTACGGCGAAGTTCAAAGAAATGCTTTGCTGGCTAACCGTTTGTACTGTGAACGATACCCAGACAAAAGACGGCCGCGAAAAGAATCCTTTATGAATGTAGCTGAGAGATTTATAAATTCTGGAAGTGTGTGTTATCCCAAGCGCGCAAAAACAAGCCCAAATGAAGAAATTGAGTTTCAAGTTATGGCATCTCTAGAAAATCCGCAAATTAGTACCAGAGAGCTAAGTACACACCTAGACCTAAATATAAATACACTTCGCAGCTTTATTAAAAGAAAAAAACAAATTGCATTCTTATCATATCGAGCAACATCAAGCA
The DNA here is from genome assembly GCA_036346205.1 of Vesta saturnalis. Taxonomy (NCBI): domain Eukaryota; kingdom Metazoa; phylum Arthropoda; class Insecta; order Coleoptera; family Lampyridae; genus Vesta; species Vesta saturnalis. Next base: position 2,078,137 of record JARFJB010001840.1, read on the forward strand.
TTAAGCGAAATAGATTTTCAAAATCGTGAACCTTTTGCCAGTAGGTAACTACTAAAGTCAATAGTCAATGAAGAACTCAATTTTGTTAATAACATTCTATTTACGGATAAGGCAACTTTTCATAATAATGGCAATATTAATACACATAACTATCATCACTAGTCAGATACTAATCCACACATCTTAAGAGTTGTAGGAAAATGATTTACCCGAGCTTTTGGAAAATATCGAGGTAGATAATATTCGTACGATGAGGTTTCAACTGGATGGCGCCCCTCCACACTATGCAATCAACGTTAGGTAATAAATATCTTGATAGAAATTATCCGATGAGGTGAATAGGACGAGGTGGTGTGCAAAACTGGCCAGCCAGATCACCGGATCACGCCCTTGATTTCTTCCAAATAAAATAGAATTAGAGCTGCGTTTCGATCCATTTCGCCTCTAATGTTGTTGCGAGTGAATCTTTCGTTTACCGAGCGAATTGCAAAGTGTTTAATTAGGCGTGGTCAGCATTTTGAACATTTAATTTGAATTTATGGTTTTATTCGTTTATGTTTACTTGTTCAACTTATTTTTAGGTGTAGAGAATTATTTTATTGTTTAGTTATTAAGTTTTCCTATCAGTTAAAGAATTTATTTGCCATTCGTATTTTCTTATTTGCTCTGGATTTTGTTTTATTTGTTCTTCTGTATGGATTTAGCAAGGAAAGAGTAACAGAGTTTTACGAACTTCTGGAAAAGTTGGTCGACAAATATAATATTGATGCGAACACAATATTTAATGTTGACAAACCCGAGTATTCCACAGTTCAAAAAAGAATGCAGAAGGTTATAGCTAAAAAAGGCAAAAGACAGGTGGGTGGAATTACTAGTGGTGAAAGGGGAGTTAACAATACTTGTGTGCTGTACTAATGCTGCTGGTCTTTATATCCCCCCCATGATAATTTTTAAGCGAACAAGATATGCTCCTGAATTAGTAAAAGGTGCTCCCAGTGGAAGTATTTGTCAGATTTCTGACTCTGGTTATATTAACTCTGACTTATTCCTAGTTTGGTTAAAACATTTTCACAAAATTTTAAAAAGTTGCTCTAACAAAGACATCTGTTGCTATTAGATGGACATACAACACATAGTAATAACTTAGAAGCTTTAGAATTTTGTCGCGAGAATCATATTCATCTTCTTCAGCTACCTGTACCAGCCCTTAGATGTAGCATTCATTAAACCACTACAAAGTTATTTCGTGCAGGCACAAGATTCTTAGTTAAGGGCTCATGTTGGGCAAGGAATTTCAGCTTACGATATTTCAGAACTTATTAGTGAAGCATATGGAAAGGCAGCTACTGTTGGAACAGCTGAAAATGCTTTTAAAGCACCAGGTATTTGGCCTGTCAATAGAAATCTTTTCCCAGACCACCTTTTTGCACCTTCCCTTGCAGTCCAGCGACAAATAGAAAAAGAAAATCTCGAAATACCTGAGAAGATACCTGAAGACAAAACACCATCAAAATTAAATAGTCAGGCTGGTTCATCTTCATCTGCTATTTTGTCCGAAATGAGTCCTAACACATTTAATAAAAGTTTAGAAGAGATATGTACCCTTCCCAAGTCAGTGGTACTAGAAAAAAACGTCAACACACCACGTCATCGGCTGTAGAACTGACTGGCATACCATAAAAAGATGAGTTAGTTGCTGGAAAAAGAAATATGGAAGAGTCAGAAACGGCAAAAATAAATAGGAAGGACAAGAAAACTAAAAAAGCTATTCAAAAAGTAAAATCTGATTTGTTCAATAAAACAAAATGACTGATTAAAAACAAACAACCGAAACAAAAACCAAAAATACGACAGAGAAAAAGAAATACTAAAAAACAAGTTTGGAGGAATCAACTGATTCAAGCGAAGAAGAAGGTGAAGATGCACTGTGTTTGTATTGTCACGGTTCTTATTCCAACTCTGTAGCGGATGAAGGATGGGCTAAATGTCAAGTGTGCTCAAAATGGGCACACGAAAAGTGTGCAGGAATCGAAGAGGACGAGATTTTGGTTTGTGACATATGTAAAGATTAACTTTTAATGTGGGTTCAAATTAGGTTACTAGTGGTTCATTTTAGGCAATCGGTAGCCTAATTTGAACCATTTTTCTGAAAATTGTTTTTTATTTGCCACATAAAAATGTTTTATTTTTTGTTCTTTTTGTTTAGTAATAATAAAAGTTTGTAAATCTCTCTATCGTTTAAGATTAAAATGTCCTCTTAAAATTCATTAATAACGGAATAATGGCTATTTCTTTCGAAATGGTTCAAATTAGGCAACTCTCCCCTAACAGTGAATTCAAAAATGCAAAAATATACAGGGTGATCCATTAAAAAACACAGGTTTGGGCTGGCATATTTCTATAAATCACCCTGTATATACCTAAATGTTTTTAGAATGTAGTATCAATGATCGTGTATTACCACACCAAAATTGGTTTTGATATCTCTAATAGTTAAGGAGAAATCCTCCGTCCACGCAGTAGACACCCACCCTGTATAACGACACGGTCACTGTGTATATGGACACCATACGCAGAACCCTAACTCGGTTTCTACTGATCCTATCCTTATCGCACCTATCCTTAATCCCATCATGCATACAGACTTAATGTATGTATGTTGCGGATCCATGATTGTGCTGAAGGAGCTTGGAAAGCTCAAGCAGTCCGCCCTCCCCCTTATGATGAAACACCTTTTCCTTTTCGTTTTTTCCTCCGAGATCTCTCATAAGACATGAAAAATTTAAAAGGTCTTTGCTACAACAACAAAATATTATGTCGGTGGTGAGGTCACAAGATGCAGCGGTAACAAAGGCGTCCGTCGTATCAAATTTGTTATGTACTTGGTGAAACACACATCTGAAACCGTTCACTGATACAACAATTGTAAAAGAATGCTTTATAAATGCCTCCAATGTACTGTTTGATGAATAAACAAAAGTCAAATAGTTTCTAAAATAAAAAATCCAGCTCTCAGATTCAATTTGTGTTAGACGTGTTGAAGATATCGCAAACCACATTTATGAATACATTAATTCAAAAGTATAGTGAACTATATCCGAGCACGAGAACTAAACCATAGGAAATTTAAAAGTGGGCCGTCATTACAGTGATGTGCATATTTCGGTGTGTTGGCTGAGCAAAGGCAAGGATATGGGAAGTTTCTATTGTTTGAAGCAAGAAATTTTGTTATTTATACAACAAAACAATAAATATTACAGTTTTTTCACAGTTTCTTTTTCTGAAATCGCTAAATCTACTTTTAAATTCTTCGAACAGTGCAGCTAAATAATTTGAAATTATTTAATACGTAATAATAATACAGTCAACGTTTAGTTTTTCTTCGAAAGCAAATATTTTATTTGCAATCTGTGAAATTGTTTTATTCTCACATTATAAACCAATATTGAGATTGTTAAAATTCTCTATAATGTCGCAAGATACATACACCAGCGTCCATCATTTTGCAGCTCACTAAAATAATTGGCAATTTAAATATTGTCTTTGCGTACGACACTGAAAATAGTAGCACTAAAGGGCGGAGCCACTTCTATCGCCAGACTGAATGACCTAAGCTCTACCACTAGTTTATAGTCGATAACAGTTTCGGTGCAATGACTACTATCGGAAGATTGGGTTTATTACTTCTATTCAGGTCATGGTGGAAGATGGTACCAATATCTTAAACAGAAGCTTATGGGGTGACGAATTCTGCTATTATAATAGTGTGATTGTCTCCCTTATTAATGTCTTTATTTGGACTCAAAGATTATACAAGTTATACGTTCCGCGGAACGTATATAAAGAGCAACAGCCAACAGTAGAAAGCAGGTCAGTACAAGTAACCAGAAACAGGAGTCGACAGTTACAAATCTGAAAATGTCAAATATGACTGCCGAAACGTTTTGTTAATAGAAACTGTCTCATTGAGATAAAAGTGGTATCCGGAAGAACAATGAAAAACACACACACGCACGCGCCCCACACGCACGCACGCACGCACCCACCCACCCACACCCACCCGCCCACACACACACACACACACACGCCCGCACCCACGCACGCACGCACCCACCCACCCACCCACACAATATACTAGTCTTCTATTTACCTTTTTCAAATTAGCTGACGTTAATTCAATACCAGTTACATATTTCAAAGATATAAAAAATATCTAGATATAGACCTTAAACATGTCGAATAATATGCAATTTTTTGATACGAAGCGTAATTTAGCGGCAAAAAAATTCCTAAGGTAGAATTTAAGTGTTAGTTCAATGTTTTCAGTAGGTATTTGAATAACGATTAAGTTTATAAGAAAAAGTGTACAAACATTGTTTCAAGAAAATTTAATTTTACATAACTTTTCTTTATAAAGTCTTTTAATGTAAAGCGAAACAAATGTAAAAATTAAGTAAATGTGATTAAAATTGCATAAGCTGTATTATCGATATTTTTATAGCATCTAGATGTCTATTAAGCTCTATCTGACATGAAGTTTTAAACTTCTGTTTGACATACATTATTGTTTTTGTTTTTACAATGTTGCCTGTTTTCGTTATGAAGGTATAAAAAGAGGTTGCATAGTTATCCTAAAAAAATGACAGCTATTTCATTAATTTCCTCTTTGTTGGTTGGAAGGTCGTGCGTTGTTTCACAGCAGATATTTTTAGATTTCAATCCAATTTATTTAATTACCGATAGCGTGATCAGAATTTGAAAAAAAACATACATAATAGTTACCTACGATTTTTATTTTTAAGGCAAAAAGCGTAGATTGAACTTCATGCGTTACAGATATTCCTGCTTGAGATTCTGTCCGTCTTTATATTTATCTTTGGCTTTTTAGCAAAGGAGACACGACGTAAAAGTTTGTAAAAGACGATTGCATTAGTGTTTCAATGTATGAACTATTCGACATAACAACACATATCGATAAAAATTTAATTTACTCAAAAACAAGTTGCTTCATTTGAAAAAAAATACGAGATATTAATATCCACGTTAATTTATTGGGATAGGCACAGAAATCAAGTAATTCATAAACAAAAATATATGGAAACTTCTATCATATGGGAAACACCAACACCAAACACGCAATAACGTGGTACTTACGACAGAGAGCAGGATTAGAAAAAAAGTAAGAAAAATCAACGTACTTCACGGGTTGCTTAGGCTTTCCAAGATCCTACAGCCACAATGATGGATTCCCAACACGTAGACATCAAGTATGTATGCAAGAAAAGTCAGGATAGGATCTGAAGGAACGGAGTTAGGGTTCTGACCGAGAGCTACTGTGCCAGTAATAAGGCCGCTATATGTATATCAGGTAAACTCCCTGAACCTCATACAGAGCAGACGGTCTAATGTACAGGACGAGTGTCGGATCACTGGATACAAGGTGGTGTGTACTAGAAAGACTGACAGATTTTAAAAACTCAAACATACTGCTCTGATCAAATTGGCCCGGATTGTTTAAAAAAACAACAATCCAAGCATGCCAACGGTTAATCCAATTTCCATACACTTCTTCTTATAAGCCTCGGCCGGGATGACCTGTAGTTGTTTTAGCGAATTTATGTTTATGGTCTCAATCCACTCATGGAGCGTTCCCTGGAGTCGAGATTTGAGTTTCGGAAACATGAAAAAGTCACAGTAAGCCAAATCTGCCGAATACCGTGGTTGAATGATGACTTTTGTTTCGTGTTTGGCAAAAATTCAGTCACAAACAGGCTGGAATGTGACGGCGCATTATCGTGGTGAAAAATTCATGAATTGTCTGCCCACAAATCCGGCCGTTTACGACGAATTGATTAACGTAGACGCCTCAAAACGGCCAAGTAGTATTCTTTATTGATCACGGTAATCGAAGAAAACGATGAGCAACACCTTGATTTTCGACCGACTTTAACGTGGTTTTTTCGGTTTCCGCTGATTTTTTGCGCGCCTTTCGCTAGATCGTTGGGCAGTTTCGACGTCATATTCATAAACCCACGTTTCGTCACCAGTGATGATGCGTTTGATGAATGTAGGTAGGTCATCAGCTACGTTGGCAAGGATCTATTTTGCGACCTCTACTACTATTTTTTTGCAAAAAATTCAGGTCTTTCGGTACGACTCTGGCTGCGATGCGCTTCATATCCAAAACATCAACTAAAATGTGTTGAGTCGATCCATAAGAGATTTTTAGAGCCTCTGCTGTCTCTCTAATGCCAATACGACGATTTCCGAGCACAATTTCCTTCACTTTTTCGATGTTATCGTCGTTAACAAAGATGGATGGACGACTCGCATGAGGCAAGTTTTCTACGACCTCACGACCCTCACTGAATGCTTTACGCCATTCAAATACTTGCGTTCTCGATAGAGCAGACTCACCAAAACACTTCTTCAACATTTTCAATGATTCCGTAGCTGTAATTTCATTGGAAACACAAAATTTCAACCAAACTCGTTGTTCAATTTTTTTACCATAGTAAAAATCGCAAGACAAACTTTTCACGTCGTAAACAAATGGCTGCCAAACACACACTAATCGACGTATCCCGCTCAAACTTCACACGAATGTCAAAGAAAGTTGTACCAACCTAGAACAAAGTTTTCAGAATTCAGGTACGCGCGGCGGACCAGTCCGGTCAAATTTGATCAGCAGGTATTTAAATAGTTTGATTACATAAGAGATCCATTTTCTAATAAATATAATAAATAATAAGATTTATGCATTTGTAAAACACTACTTTCCATATTTTCAATGTTAATATATGGATAGCTCTTGCGCATTTTTCCGAGAATGAAAAAGAAAAAAATTGGCAAAAAAAGTATAATTATAAAATTAAATACATTTTGATCGATATGTATGTAAATAACGTCTCAATTCTATTTTCATTCGTACTTAGAATAATTTCAAGTAAACCTTCGTAACTATTTTTAAGGTAAGTAATCAATTGTAGCCAACTAAAAATAAATTTTGAATTCTGTCGTTAAATAGGTACTGGGAAAAAATTATTAACTGCAATATTGCAATTATTATTACAATAAGTGATTTTTTAAAACACACTTTTAGCTTGCTGCCAAAAATGTATGTTTTGATCTATTGCGCCAGAGATACCTCCGGAGCAATAATTTTAGATTTATGATAACTAGATGTTTACCTTTGTTCTAAGAAAAACTATTCTGGGTTAAAATTAATTTTAACACTCGCAGCAACTACAACAAAATTTTAATATGGGGCATACAAACCATTGGTTGGAAAAGTGTAACTAGACCATTTCCGGTTTGCACAAAAATAATATTTTTTCAGCCTTGTATTATAAACTACCATTCTTTTTGTTTACACAGCGACATGCAATGACAAGCATATCATCTGAATGACAAAATAAATATTTTTATTCAATACAAAGGAACATCAACGATGAATTGAATTATTTGATAACTGTACTTATAGAAAGTACAATTAAATAAATAATACAAAGCGGAACTACGACATACTTTAAAATTTTTATTAGTGTTTATTTGCCACATAAAATTCAATTCATTTCTTAATGACTTATGGCATGTATTTTGGTCCGAGCTCTTAAACCTACAACAAGAAATACCTACCCAATTAGTGGTTTGCTTGACTGAAAGATATAGAAACTTTCATGCATTTGTCACTATCAGTTAGCTATCATTGCATTCGTTTTTCTTTGTTTTCGAGCGTAAAACTGATAACCTACATTTTAAAGTGTGTATACGTATCTATTAAAGTGAAAAAAAAAAATCTTTTCAACGAGTGTGTTTACAATTTTTTTCTTAGAATTAATTCTTAGCACGTGCGTGTGTAACAAGTCATTAGTCACTTACAAGGCTCATTAGGCAGAGAATGCTTCGCATTTTTGACGAGTCAAGGCGCATAGGCGCATAAAGTGGCGACATGTTATTGAATTAGTTATACCTAACTGTATTACGAGCGAACAATAGGGTTGCGCATGTTCAAGGGATGCCTGGGAGGATAATGAATGGGAAAAGGGGTTGAAGCGAAGAGCGAAATAAGGGCGCGTATGACAAGGACGCGTTCTGAAAATTGATCGACAGCTCGCTTGCTTCAAGCCACATTGAGACGTGTGTGGTTTTAAAAATCAACAACCTTATAAATTAATTTTGAAAGATTATCATAACGATACCTATCAGTTTATATATGCGTATTTGTTCAATATAAATAACGAAATTGACCATTTTTATTAAGTTGCGGAACACGCCCCCAACAATTTTTAATTCATACTCAAGATACAATAACGTGTATAAACATATTATGCAATTCAAGTATTGCTTTAAAATGAAAATATTTCTAATCAATTAGTCATTCCCATTTTAATTTCAAAACGTATTTTTGGTCATTGAGTTTGAATGACGCCAAGTTTGTATAATCACTGATTTACAGATTACAACAGGTAAGAAACTTCGAGTGGAAAGTTTGAAGATGGAGGTAGTTTGAGAAGTTTGTATGGACTTTCCTGTCCTGACCTAGGGTACTTTTGCAATAGTTTAATTGATGTTATGCTCTGCATATAAAATTGTATAAAACAAGTTTTTTATTACTTTTTTTACAACGTCTGACACAATACACAAATGAGAAACCAAAGACCATAAAACAAACATCAGTTATTGATGATTTTTTGAGTACATAAACACTTTAAATCAAGAATGCCGGTCTGGATCGTATGGAATGAAATCAAAATTCACCTCTATCTTTCTTTGGGAACTTCTAAATGTAAGTAATTCATTGATGCAATTTCACGTGTAAATAATTCTAGGGAATATGATATTAATTTTAAAACTATCATCAATTAGGCAAATTTAAATAAAACATTCTTAACACAATTATTTAACAGCTAGACAAGTTAAAAATTGCAACCACCTGCTAAGGGATAAATGTCCAGATCTAAAAATAAAATTAAAAAACTATGTAAAACTTTTCTTTTATTAATCAAATGAATACTGAACATTTTAAAAAGTTCGATAATTGTATAACTGAATTTAACATAGTTTAAATTGTAATTTAATTCCTTTTTAAACTGCTTGGAAAGTTCTGTACGCAATTCTCTCAAACTATTAAAACTTTTCCTTTGGGCTTCCACATTTATACTTACTATCAATAATCTTAAAAAGTAAAATTCTATTTTTTTTAAACTGCGTTCGAAAAATAAAATTCATATTTTGTAAACTTACATTACATTATTGGTTTACAGTGTATAAATTAAAAGAAATTATGCTAAATTGCTCAATACGGCTAAAATTACTTTTTGAAAGGCGGCATAAGAAAAGGGAGAACGGAAAAAATTGCAGAAGTAACTTGTACCTTCACTGTATCAAAACTGGAATTAAAACTGGCTTACGTTATTTAAAAGTACCCACCTATGTATGATTCCTTAGCTGCGTGAGTTTGTTTAGGGTAGTGACTGGCGAGTGACCATTCAGTCCAAAATGATGATTAAGACCCCTGTACTCTAAATTCTACTCTTAACCATTTCGGAATTATTTTTTACAAATTAATTTTTTTTTAATTCTTTTGCAGCAATGTTTATATTTACTCAATTATTTTCTATTCTGTTCGATTTTTATCGTTTACAAGAAATTAAAGAAAAATGTATCTCTTTAGTGTGTTTATTATGTCTATAAAATTAACACCACCATTAACAAAATTTAAACTATAGCCCATAATTAAGTACTAATTTGTACTCAAAAAACCAAATTTGTGATTATCATGGCATCGTTAGAAATTTCGGATTAAAGACTATATAGTACTCAAACATTGTTTTATACAGGGTGTATTTTAAAATCACCGATAAACGAAAACTGGAGATTCTATGATTCAAAATAAGACAAAAATGATCATAAACGCTTTTCCGAAAATGCTTCCTAACCGAGATACAGGTTGATTAAAAAATACTTTTTTAAGGTTTTTATAAGATTCCTCAAAAACTACAAAAGATATTACACTGAGATTTGGTACACTTTAATGTCTAATTAAATACAGTTAATCAGGTGAGTTTGAGTCAACTGACTCCATCCAGTGGCGTAGAATATTTTAAGTATTTTTTTGATAGATTCAACATTTAATTCTGCAAATAAAATCATACTTAGTATTTTTTCGATTCGGCACCGCGTTTTTGAAATATTTTGCATTAACATACACGAACACATTATTCAATAAAAATCAAAATTTGTTTTATTTTACAAAAAAATAACGCAGTTAACTATTAGGTACATTATTACAAAGATATTGAAGCAATCAAAAACAAAATAATAATTATTTTTATACATATTGTTCAAAATGTCCTCCTTCCTTTTGAATGCAAGCTTGTATTCTTCTTAGCAAATGAAACCTAACACGCTGAAAAATTTGTGGCATAGCCCTAATCTCATCGCATGCCTTCTGTATGCGATTCCAAAGACTATCGATCTGAACAGAATAGACACGAGTTTTCAGATACCCCCACACAAAAAAATCCAATGGGTTTAAATCTGGCGATCGTGCCGGCCACGGTACTTCACTTCCTCGTCCAATCCAGCGTCCAGGGAACCATGCATTTCAAAATTTTCTGACGTTTCGTGTAGAATGTGGTGGTGCACCATCATGCATGAAATATATGTTCATTCTAACATCTAAGGGTACGTCGCCAAACAATTCTGGCAAATCTTCTCTCAAAAAATTTAAATAGAATTCGCCAGTAAGTCTTTGAGGAAAACAGATAGGTCCGATTAGGTGATCGTCTAGTATACCAATCCAAATATTTTCGCTAAATCTATGTTGGTGAGCTGTAACTACAGTTGGATGCTGATTTTCATCTAATCATTTGTGGGAATTATGCAAGTTTATTACTCCATTTCGGGAAAAAATACACTCATCAGTGATCAATAAGTTTCTAACAAATTGTACATCTTCAGCATTTTTAATTGAAAACCATTCGCACAAATTTATTCGACGAGGATGGTCAGCAGGCAATAATGCATGCACTTTTTGTAGGTGAAAGGGATGTAAATTTTGTTCTCGTAAAACTTTCCAAGACTTGCTATGCGACACACCAAATTCTAAACCTAACTCACGCGTACTTATTGATGAATTTTCATAAACTCTATCTAAAATTTGTTCCACAATTTCAACTGGTACATGAGCATTTCGTCCGGAATTTTTCTTTCCTTTTAAACTTCCATACTCTAACAAGTTACGATGAACGGTTCTAAACGTAGTATGATGTGGATGTCTTCTATTTGGAAATCTTTGATCATAAAGTCGAGCAGCTGCACGAGTATTGCAATTAGTATTACCATAACATAAATGCATATCGACCAGTTCTCATTTGGAATAATTCATTTTTTCACAGTAATTAGACACAAACAATGAATGAACACGCGTAAATGCAACTATTTTAGCAAAGCAATCTCTGATTTATTTAATTTGGTTATTACTGAATAATGTAGTCGTTTATGTTAATGCAAAATATTTCAAAAACGGGTGCCGAATTCGAAAAATACTAAGTATAATTTTATTTGCAGAATTAAATGTTGAATTTAACAAAAAAATATTTCTTCAAGAAAAGCAGCGACGTGCGTTTTTTTTTTACTTAAAGTGATTAACTTAACATATTCTACGCCACTGGATGGAGCCAGTTGACTCAAACTCATCTGATTAATTGTACTTAATTAGACATTTAGGTGTACCAAATCTCAGTGTAATATCTTTTGTAGTTTTTGAGGAATCTTAAAAAAACTATTTTTTAATCAACCTGTATTTCGGTTAGGAAACATTTTCGGAAAAGCGTTTATGATAATTTTTGTCTTATTTTGAATCATAGAATCTCCAGTTTTCGTTTGTTGGTGATTTTAAAATACACCCTGTATACCTCAAAATATTAGTAATAATAATTATATAACAAATGATACCATCGTGAAAATTGCACAAAAGAAATGTTTTAAATTACTTTACTGGATAGCACTAATTGCAGATTAATTAAGTACCTACTCCAGATTTTTTTTGTTATGTACGATTAAAATGAACTTCGAACCAGGATTTTTAATCTCGCGACGTATGGTATTCTTGACAATAACAGCAATATGTTATAAAATCTAAAATATACTCGTAATACATGAAACTTCAAGAACTTATTAAAGATTAATTAGTACCCTAAATATTAATTGTACTGTATGATTAGAATTAACATAGTCACACTATGGTATTTCCTGATATTAACAGTAAAAAGTTATAAAATGTACAAAATATTTCATGAATCTTCAAAAACTTATTAAAGACTAATTAGTACCCCAAAAATTATTATGGAGGATTAAAATTAACTGAATACGAAGATTTTTAGTCCCGTGGTTTCATACTCCGTATTTCCTGATAGTAACAGCAAAATGTTATAAAATGTACAAAATAATTCACGAATCTTTGAGAACTTATTAGAGTCAAATTAGTACCCTAAAGATTTGTGCTATCAAAATTAACTTAAATCGGAGATTTTAAGTCTCGTGACGTCATATTACAGTATATCCTGAAATGAACAGCAAAATGTTACAAACTAATCTCGTTAAATTTAATGCTAACGAAAGTCGATGTTGTCTTGTGTCAGCCAAACCAGATCAATAATTTCCTATTGTAAGCGTGAATGGCTCAGACCTTAAGTTTTCAGACTCAAATACTATGTTGGGAATGACTGTAACTTCAAATCTATCATGGGTTCACCATCTTCTGTCAGCTACTAAAGCAGCTGTTCGTAAAATACGCATTTTGTAGACATCTAAGCAGTACTTTACCCCAGACTCTGATCTCTGGGTTGATGCAAATAACCAAAGGTAAAATCGCTTACGATTTTATTTGCTTTTCTCAATTACCAAGCAACAAAGCTTTCGTTCAAAATGAAAATTTGTCCGGATAAACACTAGCTCTTATGGTATTACCCCAAATAATACTGTTGTTAATAATCCCGCCCATACCTTAACGCTATGAGGGATTTGAATATGCGTTTTTACCATCCAGGGAAGATTTCTACGCAACGATGTATGAAAAGTTGGCACTTCCATTAACCCATCACAAGAAAATTTTGTTTCACAGTTTTGGTCTAGACTAATTTTGATAAGCAACAAAAAAAAACGGAATTAGTGAGGCAATTAGAGGAAAACTTACTATTGAATGTTATTCTTAGTAACGATTCATAATTAAAGCTTTAGTTCACATATTATTAAACCGTCTATAGTGTCATGAGCTTAAAGTTTTGCAATATTTATATAACATGGGATATTTTAAATTTCCTATTAGAGTAACCTACCACGTTAAGGTGGCGCTTTAGACGCAATCACAAATTGACATTAAAAAAATTTTAATTTGTTTAGTGACAACAATTTTTAAATAATTTATCACAAGTTATTAAGGGTCATGAAATCGATGGTCAGGGGCAAATTCTATTCAAGATTGTTTGGTTGATTTTCAAGAAATATTTCCTCGATGCAATACCAACAGTTTTAGGATACTGTAATCCACTGCGTAAATGTATTCCGTAAAACAGGAAGCGTTCAAGCAAAAAACCGTAGTTTTCGTCCAAGAAATGGAACTGCGGAAGTCATAGCAAATGTGCAATATATTGTAGAAAATACACCGATCATTTCTATACGTGTCCTTTCACAATAAACCGATCTTTGTTATTCTACTTGTCAACGAATATTAAAATATGATTTGCATCCTCGTCGCTTGACTTCAGTTCAGGCGATTTTGCCCATATTATCAAAGCCAGTGGTTTCTTGCTAATATGAATGCTGGAGTGGAGTTCCGTAACCCTCACTCGACTCAATCCCTTATGAATAAGTCAATAAACCTAATATCAATGTAAATTGGCATATGATATTAAAAATTATATGACGTATATCTGAAGAAATAATTAGACATTTAATTAAATGTATCAACCAAATGAAGTATTATGCATATAAAACAAGAATAGTTAACGTAAAATTAATGTCAGTTTTTCATATAATCATATACAGGGTTTTCCACGGTAGGCGTTCGTTAGAAGTTTATGTGGTTAGAAACAATTTAGAAATCTGAATTTTTGGACTTAAGGGTTATTTAAGATTCTCTTTCATTCTAAAATATTTTCAAGGTCATGTTACTTCCGGTTATACCGGAAGTCGCCACTAACTTCCTTATTTTAATGGAACACCCTGTATATTATTTTATTTTTGGATTCTTGACAAAATTTTAGGATAAGTCTTATAAGGGTTTCCTATAGCTTTTTTCAACTGTTTCTTAGATATCTTGATTTTTTCAAAAATTTTGGAAGGTGTAACCCTATTTTCAACACTGCTTGTCTTACTTATTTTTGACTGATGGAAAGTGCTACTGGAGTAGACAGAAGCATAAGAACTATACTTTTGAAATACTCTTTGACAATTGATTTATTGCATACATGGTGTTCAAAATTTGATGAACTATTAAACAATTTTCAAAGTTGAAAAACTTTGTTAATTCAAATGTGACACCCTGTATATTATTGGATGAATAGATGCAGCATTTAGTTATGCATCGTTCGGCTATAACATTACCTATACCTATTATCGACAATTTTCTTGTTAATTAATATTTTCTACGTTAATGTGATTTTGACAGAAACTGAAATGTTTTTCAAAATAAAATGAACTTAATTCAAACTACACAAATTCTATTTTATTAAAACAATGAAATAAAACAAGGAGATAACAAAATTGAGAGCACAATAACAAATGAAAAACATAAAACAATTATTTGAACATAACTAGAAGAAAAGTGATTTAAGCATTTTATAACTCTATCATATACCCCTTGCGAAATAGATCGCCCAATTTCGTGTGGACACATACTATTGAATGCATTGTGAACACGATTTAGCAATTCCTCTCTAGTTTGAATTGGCCTAGAGTACACTAATTCTTTTATACGACCCCAGAGGTAAAAGTCCAGGGGCGTCAAATCGGGTGATCTCGGTGGCCAGTTCCAAGGTCCTTGTGGGTCAATCCACCGATCTTCAGACATCAATGTCAACTGTTGGTGTACAGCTATAGTGGAATGTGCGGGAGCACCATCCAGCTGATACCAACTGTTTGCCCTGTCACATGCAGGTAGAGTAATTAGAAAATTCATAACAAATCCACGGAGAATTTCAAGATATCTCGCCCCATTCAAATTTTCATCGTACACTTGATATGCCACTCTATTATCCATAACTAAACAAAAAATGTTAAAACTAAATTGGAACTGGTGATTGCGTTCTCTTGTTACATGAGGATTATCTTGTGCCCAGTAGTGATTATTTCGGCGGTTGAAAATTCCTTCTCTACTGAATTTTGATTCATCGGTCCAAATAATGTTGTGAAGAAATCTCGGATATTCGGTCATTTGTACAAGAATAAATTCACAAAAGTTAACTCGTCGTGCCTGATCACCAAGATGTAATCCTTGCACAGTTATTACCGAAAAAGGATGCATTTTATACTTCATTAATATTCTGTGGATTGATGTTTGTGAAATGTCCAAATCCAGTGCAGCTGCTGTAATTGAAGTTCGTGGATAAGAGTGAAAATAAGCTAACACGTTCACCTCGTTCTTTAAATGCGTTCGAGCTGCCCTTATACTTCCAGTTGCAATAAATCGAGCTTCAATTCTTGCAAATTTTCCAGGTGTCATTAACATATAAACAACCTGCATGTTCGCCTAACAATTCGTCCACATTCACCATGCGTGTAAAACAAATTTAATAAATCATTGTTAGAATATTCTTGAATACATTCCATTATAAACAGTACTTAAAAAAAATACTTAAAAAATTACAAAATCACTTAAATTTTACTGATTTAACATTAAATCAACAACAATGTTTTAATGCGTGTCAAAATCAAGGCTCACTAGATTGCAGTTTTGGAATTTTATCGGCTTTTATAAAAAATACGGAGTTATACGAGTTATAAAATGCTTAAATCAAATTGGCGGTCATGTGGAACATTTCTAATGATTCATTTTATCTTTTTTATCACTTTTCTTCTAGTTATGTTCAAATAATTGTTTTATGTTTTTCATTTGTTATTATGCTCTCAATTTTGTTATCTTCTTGTTTTATTTCATTGTTTTAATAAAATAGAATTTGTGTAGTTTGAATTAAGTTCATTTTATTTTTGAAAAACATTTCAGTTTCTGTCAAAAATCACATTAAAGTAGAAAATAATAATTACTAAGAAAATTGTCGATAATAGGTATAGGTAATGTTATAGCCAAACGATGCATAACTAAATGCTGCATCTATTCATCCAATAGTATACAGGGTGTCACATTTGAATTAACAAAGTTTTTCAACTTTGAAAATTGTTTAATAATTCATCAAATTTTGAACACCATGTATGCAATAAATCAATTGTCAATGAGTATTTCAAAAGTATAGTTATTATGCTTCTGTCTACTCCAGAAGCACTTTCCATCAGTCAAAAATAAGTAAGACAAGCAGTGTTGAAAATAGGGTTACATCTTTCAAAATTTTTGAAAAAATCAAGATATCTAAGAAACAGTTGAAAAAAGGTATAGGAAACCCTTATAAGACTTA
Organism: Vesta saturnalis; assembly: GCA_036346205.1. Classification (NCBI taxonomy): domain Eukaryota; kingdom Metazoa; phylum Arthropoda; class Insecta; order Coleoptera; family Lampyridae; genus Vesta; species Vesta saturnalis. The sequence continues at coordinate 2,094,771 of JARFJB010001840.1, forward strand.
TCCTAAAATTTTGTCAAGAATCCAAAAATAAAATAATATACAGGGTGTTCCATTAAAAATAAGGAAGTTAGTGGCGACTTCCGGTATAACCGGAAGTAACATGACCTTGAAAATATTTTAGAATGAAAGAGAATCTTAAATAACCCTTAAGTCCAAAAATTCAGACTTTTAAATTATTTCTAACCACATAAACTTCTAACGAACGCATACCGTGGAAAACCCTGTATGCTGGAGAGCTTCGTTTTCGAGATACAGAGTGTTGAAATTTTGTAAAATAAATAGAATATTTTGAATACTTCTAAAACGTCAGCTTTGAATAATTTTAAATGTAGTACACAGTGTGAACTAATTGCCCCTCATTATTTAGGACTTATGATGATAAAATACGAAAATTAGTGGCGGAGATATGGGTGTACCATCACCCCTTTTCAAAAAAATCTCCTACGCCAGTGACTTTATTGCAAATCCAATAACGTCTTCGGATTGATTATGCTTTTTGGAACAAAAAAGTATGGTTCCATGGTACACGTATGGTGCACCGTTTTCGAGATATTTCAGATTTTGTCAGGTAATGTCAGGCCAGTGATGCAAAATTTAATTTCGAATTTAAATTTCACGAAGTAAACTATGACTAAGTTTTGACGTTTATACGAATAATATTTTAATTCAGAAGTAATTTCGTATATTATTTTTAATTTGGTTGCTAGTTACAAACGTTAAATAAAATACCTTCTAAATTTTTTAATCAAGAATATGCTGACATACATTTTGTTTATGGTTTTTGTTATGGGAATACAGCAGAAGCAGCTCGAGAATATCGTACACGTTTTCCCAACAGACGACAGCCACATCATAATGTTTTTTTTCAAATGCGTCAATCAAGGGTTGAAGGCTATACCTAGGAATCCTAATCGTCTGAATTTTAATACGGTACGGAGAAACAATGACGTACTTTGTGCATTTAATAGAAATTCGAGGACTAGTCAGTCGAACCAATGGAACTTCTAAAAGCACTATTGTAAGAATATTACAACAGGACCACAGACGTCCTTTTCATCTGTAACCTGTCCGTGGTTTACACCTAGGAGACGAAGAACGCAGGGTTGCATTTTGTAAATGGCTTCTGAACTCCGTTCAAAGCAATGGGAATTATTTAAGTAATATTCTATGGACCGATGAGTCATGTTTTACCCGGCGAGGTATTGTGAATTTTCATAATCAACGAATGGGCGCATGAAAATCGTCATGAAATCAGACAGCGAAAATTTCAACATGAATTTAGTGTGAATATTTGGATAGGCATTTACAATGGAAATCTGTCTGCAATTGCTGGAGACGGAGAATCACAATATGTGGGACGATGTTCCACTTAATATGCAAAGACAAGCCTGGTTGCAACTCGATGGGTATCCCGCGCATTATGGCATAAACGTTCGTATTTGGCTGAATACAAATTTTGAAGGTCGGTGGATTGGTCGTGGTGGTCCAGTAGTATGGACTCCCCGATTTCCAGACCTAACCCCCATGGATTTCTATTTAGTGGGTCATCTGAAACCGATAATCCAAGAACATAATAAATAAATAGTTACATTAGTTATTTATCGGTTTATGAGTTGTATTTACTGGTTTTATTAAAAGTTATTTAGTTAGAATTTGTATGCACTCGTAAATGTCATTCATACTAGTTAATGAACTTACCTGACAAAACCTGAAATATCTCCAAAGCAGTGTACCGTACGTGTACTATGGAACCACACTTTTTTGTTCCAAAAAGCGTAAGCAATCGGGAGACGTTATTAGATTTGCAATAAAATCAGTGGCGTAGGAGATTTTTTTGAAAAGGGACGATGGTACACCCATATTTCCGCCACTGATTTTCGTATTTTATCATCATATGCCCTAAATAATGAGGGACAATTAGTTCACACTGTGTACCAAATTTAAAATTATTCAAATCTGTCGTTTTAGAAATATTCAAAATATTCTATTTATTTTACAAAATTTCAACACTATGTATCTCGAAAACGAAGTCCTGTCGTTATAAACTGGACAACCCTGTACATTATATATATATATATATATATATATATATATATATATATATATATATATATATATATAATGTACGTATGTACGCTAGGAATCCATGATTGTGACTGAAGGAGCTTGGAAAACTCAAGCAGACACTGTACTTTTTCCATAACCTGCACTTTACCTTGGAAAGTGCCTTATTATGTTCAACGTAACATCAGTATTGTAAATCGCGTTGATGTCAACGGAGAGTGCTATTGATACAAAAAACTATCTATCAATGTTGTACAAAAAATGTTTCCTAATTAGATAATTGTAAGAAATCTTTCCAAAATTAAGCACAGAATAATGATACAAAAGTTTAGTTTTTAATAATATTATCAAGTAATCCGATAACAGTAAGTAATTGCTTAAATAATGATGAAACAATTTGTTAGATGGACATAGTGTAAAAAGTGAAATACTTAAAATTTTCATCTAATAGTAATTTAAATAAATGTAATAATCATAACAAATCATGATTAGTACAAAATTACTTTATCACAACAAAATCAATTTAATACGGTTATAATTCTTGTTTCTACTTATTTAGAAACGTAAGTGTTTTAAATTAATTTTCAATTGTTATAGATGTAATGATAATTTGCGTACCTTTATTATTAGACATATAAATGAAAAGTCTCTTATGAAAATTACAACATTTAAAACGAATTTGAATTGAACGAACAATATTCTGTTTTTTCAGAGAGCTGGTATCCGATAATTAACTTTCGATTTTGTAACAGAAACAAGTAAACAGAAGATACGATGCTTAGCAGTAGGAAATCAGTCCGCCGTGCGCAGGACGTCACTTTTTGAGTAAAATTCAAATGTACCGCATTAAGAGGCATTTTCATGTACAAATTACTGACTAAAAACATTCCGTTATAACTTGTGTTATTGAAAGTGTTACAAAAACACATTTTAGAATGTATTTATTTGATTTACTAGTACGAAAAATATACTTTGCAAAATTTTCAGTTAATAATTGAATACACATAAATACGACTGCGAATGAAGGTACAATTTTATTAAATCTATTTTTATTACAAATAAAGCATTGCTTGAATAAACAAGGATAAAATAATGCAAATTTATAGGGATCGTTAAGGATAGAAAAGTTTTTAGAATAGAAAGAAAAAAAAATAGTTTAAAACTCCGATTTATTTTTGTTGTATATAACCTAGAATTTAAAAATGCACATTTTTAAATACAAGTAAGATTAAGAAACCATTGGGGACATGTTTCTAACAAAACATGTTCGCTTAAATTTAATAAACAGTAAAATGTTTTTGGATTAACTTGTATAGTTGACTAGGAGCATTTTTTGTTTTTCTTATACTTGCTAATATTATTACTGGGTGAAATGAATAACTTTTTTCAATGACACATATTATAGAAATTAGGATATTAACACAATACCTTGTCGTTTCGTTTGAAAGCATGTAACCATAGTTTGTTTAAATCGTCTTTAGGAAAACGAAAGAACATTAAATCTTATAATTTTTGACTGATTTTCCAATATTCTATCTTCTGTTTATTGTATCACGGGAGTAACCTATACTTTGCTACAAAAAGTTTTTTGGACTACTATATTGAAAATTGCATTATCAAGTACTTAATACAAAAATATTACCTTAATTTCGACACGCGTACGGTAATGTACACGGGTTTTTCTTATGTATTATTAGCGCTATCAAATAAAATACAGTAAATCAGATTGGAATTTTTGATGCCATGTTAAATTTGCCTTATTTCAATCAGGGTAAAAACAACAATATTTGTTTGAATTATATACATAAATAGATCTACTTGGGCTGTCAGTAATACAGACACCAACTTTACTGCGAAAGTTAGATGTTGATGGTTTAAAAATATTGTAGCAATTGATGTATTTTAAACATTGCATAATAAATTAATTACATAATAGCCGCGCAAAAAAATTGAGTATATACTTCGCGTATTTACCGTTTTTACGAACTACCTGCAATGCAACCCCGTGCGCTTTACACTCAGGTCGCAAACTGGAGTCCTGCGTGAAAACTTAAAATTTAAATATACTATTACACTTATGCTTATATTAACTAAACTTTTAACGATAACAACTGTTGCCATATTGAATTTGTAATGAAAACTTCCAGCATATCGCAATGGTGTATTTCAAATTTGGCTAACGTCTTTTGTTTTCGAGTTATGGCCAAAATTTCATATTTTCTAGTGTTCATTTTATGGCCCTATCTCGCTGAAAAAATAGAACAAAACAATTTCTACGTTCTTCAGGCACTTTTTTTGATAAGAATGCAGTGGTGTAGTCAATTCTTAAAAAATATTCTTGAAATTCGAGTTATAGCATAAAGTTGTATTTTTGTTATATGGAACGCGTAGCTAGCTATGGCATCAAAAAATTACTAATTTTTCTGATTCCAATGATATATATCATATGGGGTCAAATTATTCATTTTTACTGCTTTTTTGCAAAAAATATTTTTGAGGACATAATGTTTTATTCAAAGTAATAATAATTATTTAAACAAAACTCATACATTATGTGACTTCTTTACAAACCAAGAACAAATAACTATAATATTGAAGATGGTGTTAAACAAACTACAAGATACTTAATAATTATATATAAATCCGCTTAAACTAAACTTTCAAATTGATATCCATTACATAGTTCACATCGCCTTGAAGCATTCCCAATATTAGAGACCGAATTAACACACTGTATAACATTTTATATAAATTTTATATAAATTGTCTTTAATGGGTCCCCAGAAGAAAAAAAATGTAGGGGTGTAAAAATCGGGTGAACGTGATGGCCACAGGTCCATTTGTTCCTATCTATTTGTCTTGAAAATGAATTCAGAGACGTTTCTACTATTGTGAGGGGGGTGTCCCACGGTAAGGTTATTTTGACGCATCGTGTATATGCAGTATTTTGATAACGTATTGAATATATTTTGAATATAAATGAAGTCAGTTTACACGGAAAAAAATTTTTTTTGTGTATGCAGAATGTAAGTTGGTATAAATGATACGCCACTGGAATTTAATGGACCATTGGGTGTCAGATAAAAGAATATTTTGTTGTGAAAAAATTTTCATTTTGAAAGCATTAAATTTTGACGAAAGATAATGTTTTGAAAAAATTCTTACTGAGTTTATGACACAACATTAACAATACACAATAATAGAAAATTGATACATGTTCAAGGATAAATGCATTAGAGGTTGTTGAATTGCGCGGAAAGAGGAATCGCCCACATGCGAAATTTTCATGAAAAGTTGAGAGTGAATATGCTTACTAATAATGGCTTTTCCAATGAGTTGAGTATATTTGTAAGAAAATTCAAGATGGCGTTGGTTCTGCCTGGGTTTTGTACTCGGCAAAGCGGCGCAAGGAATACTCCATTGTGATAGGTGAATTTTGATAGTGGCGAGCCGAATGTTGAACAGAATGTTGAACGAGAGCCCAATTGAGGCAAAGAGAAAATCGCTCGTTTAGAGCTTAAATTAAGGCCAATCGCGCGCGCGTTTTTTTAAGAGACCTTAGAGTGGTCAGTGCTGGTTTTGTTTGTAAAAATTTAGCAGTACGTATAAAAGTGACTGCAATAACCCTTATTGGGGATAAATCACATATAAACGTTAGTAATAAAAGTTTAAGTGTGAATTGCAAAGAAATAATAGTGTTTTCCTTTCAAGAAATTTGAAAATGCCAAAGCAGATGTAACAATAAAACAGCTAATATTCCGTTAAAAGTGTTCAGTAACTAAGCGCGTGAATCAATAATAAAGAAAGTGGAAGTAACCTTTTAAGTAACAATATTCATAGTATGTGGTTTAAGCTAGTTAGTAGTGGTCGTTATTGACATTGATTGTCGTATGTGTACAACCGATAATAATTTAAAATCGATTGTATGAAGCAAATAAAAATTCTATTATACAAATGACGGTCGTTTATTTGAAGGGCAAACAATAAATCAGATCGCCCAGGTGTTTATGCGTGTTGCGTGCTAGTGAAGAACTATCACGTTCGCGTGTGATATAACGGCCAAAGCACTTAGTGATTACGGCTGTTTTCTCTTGTGACAAGTGTGGGTGCATAATCAAAGGATTACGAGAAACAAAGCATCTTCATATGGACATCTCGGATAAGGGATTACCTACAGTAATTCGTAATTTTGTTTAAAGGATAGAAAGTATGATAATATTTGAAGGTCATTTTTGCTTGTAGGGTTAATAATTTCTCATTATGAGTAAAAAGGATAATCAAACTTTATCTGCTTTAAGAATATAAGGTTTGCAGATTTTTAATTTATAAGAATTGGTTTTTGCGGTACTTTCCGAAGCAATATCTGTGTACATATTTATGTTTACAAATTGGTCAATATGTATCCATTAATTAATTTACTTTTGTTTATTTGTGTCAGCTGAGATAAAAATTTTAGCATTAATCTGTGTAAATTTATCTAATGGGTAACACTTATTAATAATTGAATTAACCTTTGAATATTTTGAGTTTAATGACAGATCTGAAATCGCCAGATCGGTTACAAAATTTAATTATTTTGACTATTTTCAAGTCACTAAAATACAGAACACTAATAAGAATAACAGAATATTTTTAGTAAGTAGAAATTACAGATTTGAGGTATTACAATTCAAACTTATTGACGCATGCTTAAATACGATTTTTAAAGAGAAAGCATTCAGTAAAGATATAGATATTATTTATGACGAAAGTACTGATCGTTATATTCCCAATTTATCAGGAACTAACAAATGTTGTGGTCATTTAAAAATTATTAAACCGACTATTTATTTTGATTTTTCTAAATTGAGTAATATTTATTTAGTTCAGAATTTTAGGGTAGTTAGAAATATAAATTTGTTTAAGCTTTTACATAAATCTCTTTTCAAGTGTGATTGAAGTGAAGTTGTGTACGATTGTACTGAGTAGGCTATAATCCTATCTTCAGAGTTAGGTAGGATTAAACACCCCGCCTACAACTATTTGTTTTAGAAAAATTTAAGATTGTGGTGGCGCCTAGAGACAATTTTTCCCGACTTGAGCATTGTTAGTTGTGAATTTATGGTAAGTGTAAGGTGTGTGAAACCACCTTTCAATCATTTTACTCCTTATATCGACTCCGCCCATCTCCGCTGTAGCTGGCTTGCCAACCCGCTTACTTCGGTGGGCCTTCACAGCGCCTAGTGCGGTTTGGACGGGTTACACAGTCTTAGTGAAAATATAAGTTTTCTTTAATGTTCAGCGTTCATCTAAAAAATCCTCGACTATGTGTTGGTTTAAAATTTTCGGATAGGGCGCACCAAACACTACAACCGGAGCGTCCCTGATTTTGAACGTCAACGGTACAGTGCGGATTAATGTCGGACCACCAGTGCTTTGTGTCGACTGAAAATCCCGGCACTACTAATGTATGCTTCATCGGTTCAAACAATATTTGTTGAGAATAATGCATTTTTCTCTATTTTCTGAAGATACCAATTACAAAATTCTAGGTGTCGTACAGGGTCGGTTGGTTGCAGATATTGGTATCTTATTTTATATGGTCTGAATTTGTATCTTTTTAGAAGTGACAATGCTCGACTTCGTCGTATACTAGACTTGGCCTCTATTTGACGGCTTGAAATCGAAGGATTTGAAGCTATCATTCCGAAACTTAGACGGCAGCTTCCTCAGCATTTTCAATATTATAATTTTTTGTTCCTGGCTTGTTAAAAGTGCCATGATTTTCTTTTAATCGTTTGATAATAGAATTATTGGGCTATCTTCTTTCCGGATAACGACTAAAATATAATTCACTTGCAACTTCAGAATTATTATTACTCTGAATAAAACATATCAAACTTTTTATTATTTTCGAAAGCCATATTTTGCGCTTTTAAGGTGATAATAAACAATATAATATACTAAATTGCCAGTTTTGTAACAACTCACTGAGAGATAGGTATCTACTTTATGTTATCAGAAGTATTGTAAATGATAGAATCCTGCTTGTATTAAAAACAATATTTTCTCCAATACGTGAAATTTTGCTAAAAAGCAGTAAAAATGAATAATTTCACTCCACAGAAAAAACTTTTTAAAGAATTGACTACACTACTGCATTATCAAAAAAGTGTCTGAGGAATGTAGAAATTATTTTTTTCTATTTTCATAAATAAGTGGCCATAAAATGAAAACTCGAACATCTGAATTTTTGGCCATAACTCGAAAACAAAACAGGTTAACCAAATTTGAAATGCACTATAGAGGGTTTCTAAAAAACAGATCGAGGATGCCGAGGTTTATTTTTTCATACGGACTCCCTATTAAAACATCGAAATTTGGCCACCCTGTGCACAAAATTTACACGGTTTCCTCTAAAACTTTTGAAAAATTGAAAGTAAGGTGGATTGTTTCATAAATCAAATGTGAATCATAATATTTCCCACATGAAAAAGAGGTAAGTGTCGTCTGGTGAAACGATTTCATTGTCTTCAATAAAGTAGCAGAGAAAAATTGACAGAACAAAAGTTACTGGTTGTGTATAACGAGATTTAAAATTGTGAAAAATTTGGGATATTCAGATCATTCATCTACGCGGTATTTGAAATCGATAAATTTCGGAATTTTCACAACAAAACAACATATTGAAACCTTGTCCCCATTTAATCAACTTTGTAATCTTAGTTTCATAGATCCTAATGGTGAAAAACGAAATTTCCCAAATGCTGTGTGTATTAATTTTACGAAACAAAAATAAAGGAAAGTTGACAGAGACCTGTAGCCAGATTTGAAATTATAGTACCTAGAGGTATAGCGCAGTCATTTAGTGGAATTTTCGGTAAAAGCTCAAATGATTTGGAATTAACAGATTTTTTGATAGGTTCGGAAAAATATGTAGACTGATATTCTGAAAGTTTTTCCAGCCTAGCGGGCCGGATCAAAATAAAATTCAAAAACTGTTTTTTCAACGTTTGTGACGTTAATTTCGTAAATGGGCCACTTCATGATTAGATAAAAAATATTTTCGGAAAGAGGGACTATTTTTATGTAAAAAATATCTATACAGTTATTTTCCCAAATCCCACAGCGTCACGTGCACAAAATCTTATCATCGAATCTTTCGGGAAAATTGCTTCTAGCGGCTTGAAAGAGGTTAAGACATATTTATTTTGTATATTTTTATTAAGAATAAATATATCTTAATTAAATTAAGTGAGAAGCAACTCTAGTTGTCTTAATCCGTGAGTCTCAGAATTTATAAATAATTGTGCTACGAATGGCAGTACTGATACTGTCGAAACAGCCAATTTCGCTTATAACGTGTTCAATCAAGTATTATTCAAAATTTGTGAAAATATAATACTGTATGCCTATATACATTCTAAAAATAGATCTTTCCTTTAAAAACACCGTTTACCTTATCAGAATGAGTGCTTTCTTTCTTGAGATTCGAGTACTTTTATCTAATTTTTACTGAACTCTTCTAAGTAGCTAAATTTCAAAAACGTGCTGACTTTTTTAATCAAGATCGCAATGGGGCAAATAAACATAGTAATCTTGAAAGTAACATATTAATCGATCATTCTCTGCAAAAAGAAGATAAGTTTCAATCGTTTTCAACATTTAGTAAATTATTTATTTAAGGACTTGTTTTTCAGAAAGCTTTCACCACATTAATGTAATTTCAAAGTCAAGATCATGTTGTAGTATTATAGAACTATGTATACCAGAAAGTTGAAGGCTTTTATCTTTCTAATGCATTTTGACTTTCCGAAATTGGATGTTATGGCGGAGAAATAGCAGATTATTCAGCGCATCAAAGGAAAATTGCGCCTTAAGCGCACGTATTTCCCATGCGCTAGGGTGCTCGGTTTCAATAATTTTTTGAAGGTAAGCTATCACATTTGAGAAAATTTGTAAGAGAACCTTACCTTACGTAAAATTAACTGCTCTTTTCGAATATAATTTTTTATTTTTATTGTCATCCTTCACGAAAAACTAAAAAAGAAACATGTTTTTTGGTCATTTTTTCCAAATTCCCGACCTGCTAATCTGGAGAACTGTACGCATTTTTCTGAACTCGATAAAAAATCACCTTCGTCTAAATTATAGTGAGGTACATATTTCTATTGACTGGGTTAACACTTCTAATGCCATACGATTAAAATACAAAAAATTATATTACAAACATATTGATAGCAAAATCTAGTGGATTATGTACAGGGTGATTTACGAAAAAATAAAAGTTTTTAAATTCTGAAAACTTGATAATATATACCAATTCTGATGGGCGCTATTCTGCTAAAGTATATTCCAAATGATGGAACTGTTGGTAATATCGAAAGTCGGGCCTAAGTTGCTTAATTTAAATAGGAAGATCCTAATTATAATTGTAGAGAGGACAATAAACATATTTACCTAATATGTCATATACCTAATTTCCACGGTTTTCAAATTCTTTAGTTCTCAAAAAAAAAAAAATTCACTTGCAGACCTTGTAATATATGGCACTCTTTAGTAAACAATTATTCTTATTTTAATGCAATTTGGATGGTACGTAGGAAAAGCCGGAATGTAAACCTGATACTAAATACATTTTGGCTATTTTTTATTCAAGGCTAAAACAATGTTTCTAATGACGATATAAAATCGCCAAAAAGTGTTTTTTTTTTAAATGAGTATGCCTAATTGTTTTGTCATATTTGTACTCGTTAAAAAAGAGGGAACCTTTGTGAAAATCCAGTGCTATTTTTTACTGATACTTTTAAATAATTTGAAAACGATTGAAGTTAGGTACATGACATATTACTTATACGAAATATATTTATTTTTCTCTCTAGAAGCTAAATATCAATTAAAAATAGTGGGTTCCAGTTAAATTAAACAAGTTAGGGTGGAAGTGTCACCGTTTCGAAAATGTTTTAGCCAAATGGACATTATTGATATTAGTATTTTAGTCAAGTTATACTTAAACCAAATATTGAACATTGAGTTATACTGACCCTCAGCTCAGTAATCAACATATGGAAAGGTAAGGAGTGTTGTTAATACTAAATGTATAAGGGATTTTACTTAACAGCACCCGTGTAAAGGTAGCAGAGCAAAATCTCTCAAATAGATTCAGTATATACTACAATAAAGTGCTTTTTATGTGCTAATTTCTTACTGGAAAAAAAAATTTGTGCTTTTTTCGTTTCGTCGGAAATCAAAAATCAAAATCGCTCTGCTAACTTAACATTAAGCTAGCAGAGCACTAATTATGTTATCACTATTCTTAAATAAAATTATACGATAATTATGTGCTATTCTAGACCCGCACCTCTAAATTGTAAATTCAGGCTGGATTTTATCCCCACTGAGGTAGCACTATAAAAAAAATATTGAAAATACTCTCCAAAGTGTATTCACACTAACCTAAAATTAAGTGTTTTTTATGTGCTTTATCGCCAATCTAATGAAATCCGTATATTTGTCAGAATACCATCCCTATGCATTCCAATTCACCCGTGAATTAAATTTTCAACAAATTTCGACAAATTCATCGGAAAAAATAAGTAATAAATTTTGCAATTGACAAATTCACACAATGAACACCCGACTTATATAGCAATTAAGTGCTATTTATGTGCTTACTGAATCGTCCAGTAATGAATTTTGTGCTAAAAAATTCACGTATGTAGTCCCAAGAAAATAAAAATTATCCTATGGAGACAACTCAGCTGATTTGACGAAAAAATAAAATAATGCACAAAACTTTTTTGTGCTATTTTTTTCGGGTAACACACGTGAGTTCGTCGAGTACAAAATTCATTACTGGATTATTAGAGACGCACATAAATAGCAAAAAACGTTGTGTGTCATTTTATTTTATTCGTCAAAGCGGACGCGTTGTTTGTCCACGGTAGTCGTCATTTTCTTAGATAACTCAGCTGCTTTTGCGAATGAAATAAAACAGCTTACACAACATTTTTGTGCTATTTATGTGCTTGAAGAATTTACTTATGTAGTCCCAAAAAAATGAGATTTACCATTTGAAGAGCAATTCCCGTTTAGACTATTTATTATTAGACTAATCACGAAGCACATATATAGCACGTAAATGTTCTGTAAGTTATTTTATTTCATTCATCAAAGCGGGTGAGATACCTCCGAAGGGCAGTTTTCATTTTTTCGTAATTACAGCCATGAAGTATAAAATTTATTACTGAAATATTCATGAAGCACATAAATAGCACAAAAATGTTTTGTGCGTTATTTTATTTTTTTCGTCGAATCACCTGAGTTACCTCCAGAGGATAGTTTTTATTTTCTTGGGACTACATATGTGAATTTTTTTGCACAAAACTCATTACTGGACGATTCAGTAAGCACATAAATAGCATTTAATTGCTATATAAGTCAGTTTCATCGATTCGCTAAATTGGCTTTCATTTGTCGGGTGTTCATTGTGTGAATTTGTCAATTGCAAAATTTATTACCTATTTTTTCATAAAGAACATAAATAGCACTTAAATGTAGTGCCAATCAATCCGATGAATTTGCCGAAATTTGTTGAAAATTTAATTCACGGATGAATTGGAATGCGTAGGGATGGTATTCTGACAAATATACGGGTTTCATTAGATTGGCGATAAAGCACATAAAAAGCACTTAATTTTAGGTTATTGTGAATCCACTTTGGAGAGTATTTTCAATTTTTTTTTATAGAGCTACCCCAGGGGGGATGAATTCCAGCCTGAATTTACAATTTAGGGGTGCGGGTCTAGAATATTCGAAAAGCACATAAAAAGCACATAATTATCATATAATTTTATTTAAGAATAGTGATAACATAATTAGTGCTCTGCTAGCTTAATGTTATGTTAGCAGAGCGATTTTGATTTCCGACGAAACGAAAAAAGCACACAATTTTTTTCCAGCAAGAAATTAGCACATAAAAGCACTTTATTGTAGTATGCACTGAATCTATTTTTGAGATTTTGCTCTGCTACCTACACGGGTCTTAACAGCCGTATATTGAGATGAAAAATAGAGCAGAGAGCGAGTACATCGGCTAGGACTGGGCGATTATAATTGATTTTTTTTAATTGATCGAGAATCAAATAATAGATCATTAAAATAACTGAATAACATATAATCGATTAGTCAAATAATTGATTCATCGCATAATCGGTTAAACAAATAATCGATTAATCAAATGATATTTGGAGAACGTCAGTCTAGAGGGAAATAATATAATGCATGAATTAAAAATATAGTTTGTTAAAAGTTAAATTTATTTATATATTTGCTACAAATAAAATGTAAAACATAATGGAATATATAAACAAGGTCATTACGGGCAATTGATAATCGATTATTATCAAAAACTTAATAAAAGCCGATTAATCGACGCTACCAATGGTCGACTCAAAAACAAGTTACACTCTAGGTATAAGTCACATAAAGTAATAAACTCAACCTACAATTCTTATCCTATTCGTATATGTACCACCATTTTGAATAGGTAATTCACCGAATTTACTATTTAACACTGCGATATTTTTTGGCAAGGTTTCAAAACTATTGAGAAACTTATGAACAAAATATTCTGGTTCCATTTTCAAATTTCTACAAATTGCAAATGAATCGCATCTAAACAGCAAAATTATTGCAAAAAATGGACCCGGCTTTGTCTAACAAAAAACTGTACTTTAAAATCCTCTATCAAGTAAGTGAAACTGTGAAGGAAGCCTAAAGATCGGATGGACCCCACATGGACCGAGATAATGGATGTAGTAGCACAATTTTATTTAGATATACAAAATGAGCTAAATATGCCATTAATACAGTTTTAAGTTTTCCACCCAAAAGGAAAGTTATTAAAATTATTTATACTTAAAACTTTATTTCATTTGTTTATTTAATGTTACAAAAATTCAGAAAAAATTAAATACTTTCCCAAAAAACTGTGTACATGCCATTTAGAAGTGCATGACGTTCGAAGAATAAACCTAGTGAGCATATATTAGGCCATCGCGCTTTTTGTTTTTGTATTAATTTTTCAATTTCAATATCCTTTATTTACACCTTTTCTAAACAACTTCAATCGAAAATATTACAAATATTTACCATAAAGAAATTGGTAATAATTCATTAATACAAAAAAATTGTGGATGTGTGCCTGGGTTTGGATTTGAAGAGAAGTAATCTATAAGCCTTGTCCAGTGCTATTTCACGGGTCATAGTGTATGTTAAGCTTATAAGATGCTTATTAATCCGCCATCCGTCTCGGTGTAAGAAAAAATCTAACATTAATTCCACTACAGAAAACATTTTTCATTTTTCTGCAAATATTCTGAGATTCTAAGAATGTCTTCTATTGGTCACGTGGTGTCATTGACCCAATGACGGTTGAGTGGGGCTAAACGGTCATTTTTATAATTTAAGATGTTACAATCTGTCCAGAAACGAAGCAAAACAATTAATCAACATGTTTGGCAGATTCCAGTGGCGTTGGGTTGTTTTATGATAAAAAATATAAAACTGAAGTAATATTGATTAGATATGTCACAATGAAATTAATACTATTAAAAGTCGGGAAGGAACGAGGATATTATTTTATTATAAGTGTTTGTTATGAACGAATAAGTTCAAAGGTAAATATGTAATTAAAAAGGTAAATGATGGTTATACCGTGGAAAAATGTGGCAAGAGGATATTATTTATTTGTAATATAATTTTTCTGTTTTCAGATTAAAAGAATTTCGTGGTTGATTAGGTAATTAGTGGTTGTTTGGATTGTCAACTCCGTATATATCACAAATTGCTAATACCATTATCGACATTTATAAAAATTTTAAACTAATTAATTACTAATAATGAACTAGAAAGTTGTACTGTATTTGGAATCACACTTTAATAGATTTTTATGATATAATTAGGGGAGAAACATGCGAACAACGCTAATTTCACACAAAAATTATACATACAGGGTGGATACTCTAAGTGGAATAAATTCTGTAACTCAAAGAGGTAAAGTCCGGGAGAAAAATTAACATAGACATTCTTTATAATTGTTTCCAGCCCTCAATCTGGGGCTTACAGTCTCTCCATATATCCACCCGTGGGGGTGAAACCACCCCTAACTTGTTTTTTCAAATGTAAGGTACGTCAAGTGATACACCGTGTGAAAGCTTGTATTAAGAGGAATACAACGTAGTATTTATTTTCTCAAAATTTTAAACATTATTTTGTTGAACAAAAAAATCAAAATCAAAAATAATAAACAAATAAACGCACTCTCTTAGCCAAGGAAGTTTCATTTGAGAACTTTCTTAAACTAAACTACGATTTAACGACTTCTCTGCAAAAAACAAATCTTTTCTTATGGGGTACTCTCATAACTTTAAAGATGTTCAAAATGGTGTCCATTTGTTTCTTGACAAAGACCCCAATCTGTGATAAAAACCATTTCTCACGTTTTGAAACATGTCTTGTGGAACATTTCTGATTTCTGCAGTAATTCTGTCCCTCAGATCCTGAAGGTCGGTCGGTAATGTAGCATAAACCTTACTCATCAAATAGCCCCATAAAAAAAGTCAAGGGGATTAGATTCGGGGATCGTGGTGGCCATTCAAGAGCACCTCTTCGATCAATCCATCTATTTGGAAAAATTTGATTTAAATAGTTCCGTACTGGCAATGCATAGTGCGGTGGAGCGCCATCTTGCTGAAACCAAATTCTCTCATCCAAGTCATTTGGATTGTTATTTGGAAATAGACCCCTTAAATTTGGATCATCCGTGAGCATAACTGTTCATCAATATTACCAACCACTCGATTTCCAATAATCCCAGCCCATACTTTTAATTGTGGATGTTGCGTGTGAGTTTCCCGCATTCAATGGGGGTTGTGGTCAGACCAATAACGACAATTGTGATGATTACTTCACCATGCAAAGAGAATCCATTCCAACTGTATTTGACCATGGTCAATGAAGTTCGTTCACAAAACTCAATTCGTCGGTCTGGATCTTCATCAGTCAATTCTTGTAGCATTTGCATCTTGTAAGGGTACACCTTTGCAGTTTTTAAAACCTTTAAAACAGTTCTATGACTGACCACATTATCGCGCGCTAATTGCCGTGCCGAAATGATGGGGTTTTCTTGAATAGCCAACAAAACGTTCAGCTTTGTATTTTCGTCAACTGCCTCTCTTCTCTGTCGTGGCAAATTCCTGACAGAATCCAATTCTCTATAGCGCCTTTCTATTTTGCTAATTGTACCTTAAAAAAGCTGCGGTAAATCGGGATGATTTACTTGAAATAATTCAGCTACCTCAGCTTGAGTGCGACTTTGGTCACCGTATCCGATCATCATGAATATCTCAATGCGAAGGGCTTCCGTTAAATAAGCTATGCTAAATAATTTACTACTATGTGAAGATTTGAACACTACACTAGAGGAATTATTTACTTAAATAAACGAGCAAAGAAAAATACAACGAACAGATAACATTGTAATTTACTGATGTGGACGCTAACAAATCAAGTAGGTAACTAAAATCGAGGCTAAAACACAGAAGATTAAGAGCGTTTTTCATCAACGATAAGACTTGGTTTGCTGAGATAATAAATGCACGTTATCAATCATTCAATCATTGTTGAAATTAAAAAGCATTTAGTGCGTGTAAGAAACACAGAAGATAAAGATTCTTCCTTCAACGATAAGATCAGGCTTGTAGCGTTAATAAATGCATGTTATCACTAAGGTACATTTTTCCCTACCAACGTTTCAAATGATTTTCGAAATTAAATACCACTAAGCCAGAGAAAGTTGTTTATTTAGGTTTTTTCACTTTATTTTTCAAATGCCCGAGAAAATAAAAACTGCGTTGTATTCCTCTTAATACAAGCTTTCGCACGGTGTATCACTTGACCTACCCGTACATTTGAAAAAATAGTTAGGGATGGCTTCACCCCCGGGGGTGGATACATGGAGAAACTGTGACCCCCAGAATGAGGGCTGGAAACAACTATAAAGAATATCTATCATGATTTTTCTCCCGGACTTCATCCCTTTGAGTTATTTATTCCACTTAAGAGTATCCACCCTGTTTATAAATATAATGATAGCCTAAGTTATGATTATTGTTATATATATATATATATATATATATATATATATATATATATATATATATATATATATATATATATCGGTAAGTCGTAAGGAGTACTTGCGCTGCAGTATTGAGTCTAATAGCAATGGCGTCGAGTCCTGAATTTATCCCAATGAAACGCGTGAAGAGGTCTGCGCTTTCTGCCAACGACAAAATTATTGTGCTCAATGTGTACAATTATTTGAAATGTCATAATCCATTGAAAAAAGTTAAAGCGATACCCACATTAAATAAAATTATGTCAGTTGTGAAAGAGGAATTTAAGTAGAACAATGTTGTGGCAACTTTTGCACGAATTGAATTTTTCATGGGAAAAATGAATAGAAAATCAGCTCTCATTGATGGAAGGAAGAAATTGTCTGTTTGAGAAGAAATTACCTACGAAATATCTCTAAATTACGTTCTGGGCATGAAAATTTATTATTTAGACGAAACGTGGGTAAGTAAATGATGGTTATACCGTGGAAAAATGTGGCAAGACAAAAATATAACGAGTGGACGACAGGCTTTTCTAGAAGCATTATCTACAGATTTAAGACCTCCTTCAGGAAAAGGGTGACGCTTAATTATTACGCATATAGGAAGTGAAGAAGGCTTTATAGAGGAAGGTTTACTGCTATTTGAGTTGCAAAATAGCGGTGATTACCACGAGGATATGAATGCGGATGTTTTTTAGGAATATTTTGAACAAATCTTAGATTTAATAGCAAAGGGCGCCGTAATTGTTATGGACAATGCCAGCTACCATTCCAGACAAATCGAACGTTTACCTTTTCCTCAAAAAATATTGCTTTCGAACATGATATGGTAAAAAGGGAACTACTAAGCCTAGTACAAAGATATTCAGTTGACAACATGACAGCAAAACGTGATATTTTTGTTCTACGCTTAACGCCCTACCAATGCGAATTGAACGCTATTTAATTAATATGGGAGCAGGTTAAGGGTGGAGTAGCACGTTTAAATTAACTGACGTTCGATAACTTTTAATGACTTCCTTAAGTGAGGTGACTGCGGAAAAATGGAAAAAGTGTATAGAACACGTAATGAAAGATGAACAAAAAAAAAAGTGGGAGTTTGACAATATGATAGAAGTTACTGTAGAGCCTATTGTAATTTCAATACGGCCAAATGATAGTTCTTCGCAAGAAACAGATGAATTTTCAGAATAACTTTATTTTAAAATTATATATTTATTATTTTTCTTATAAATTTTGTTTGTTCTTGTTTAATTAATAAGGAGTTCAGATATGTACGAGCATATTAAATAATAATTGTTGCCTTACCTTAAATTTAAAAACTCTAAAAAATGATTTCTAACAAACGAAGTGTTTTATAATTAAATGATATATTATCTTTAAAATCGCTCTTTATAGTTAAGTTACCAACAAAACATTTCAATCGTCATTTGTTTGTCTGCAAAATTCATGTACACGCCTATGATCTTTACTTTAGAACTCAACAACAGGTACGTCCCATTGTTAAAGGATTAGCCGTTATTCATAAATAACTTACGTTGTAACGCTACGCTATAGCGTGGAAGCGGTATATCCTAAAACTAGTTTAAGAAATCTTAACATACTTAATATAAAATCGTGTACCACTGATATGTAAAATAAATGAACTATTTTAATTTATCCCTTTGCTTCGTTTCGGGACAGACTTTAGTATTAATCTAACGCGCGACCCTTCGAGTCGCTTCACTGCAACGTACGCCGTTAGAAAAAATCAATCCTCGCGCTTATTTTGTAGTTTGTTTTCCACAAATCTAATTGTAATGGTAAGTTAACTTTTTATTTTTATTTTATTTACAAAATATTCTTGTTATTTTCGAATTTATTGCCTACACTATTTGGATATCCACTTTGCAAAATTTTATTACAGTTCAGAGCTTCTTATTCCTTATTATTGTGGAAATAATTTCCTGCATTTTTAGTCATATGTGCTTTTTCTGTAAGTAATATCTATTTCAGATAATCATGACTTCCCTAAGAACAGAAGCTAAGTTGTTAAAATGGCATGAAGAGATACCTTCAGATACAGGTTCTTGTTCAGATAATGATGAAATTGTCTCTGAGCATAGTGTTCATAACACAGATACGGAGCAGTCTGCTGACGAAGAATGGAAACCACTGAACCGCCTCGTCCATTGGTAAAGGTACCCCAAAATATAATTTCCAAACTCTTCTGCGTTCTCCGAGATACAAAAGGAGCAACAGAAATTATAGATTGTTGGTTAAATTTTTTTGCGATGGATGTTCTAAATGAAATTGTAACGTTCACGAATCAAAAACTCGATGATATGAGAAAATCGTATGGACGTCCTCGAGATTGCGTACCCACCGACCTAAAGAAAATGATTTTTTGGGGGTCTTTACTTAGCAGGGGTGAAGAAAAGCCAGCATCTAAACACACGTGAAATATGGGCTAAAGATGGAACATCGGGAGACTATTTTGCAGCCACAATGTCTCATAAGCGTTTCCACATCCTTGTAAGAGCTATACGGTTCGATGATAAAAATAGCAGACAGGAACGTTCTAGTCAAGATAATCTAGTACCGATAAGAAGAGTTTTTGAAGTTTTGTGAGTAAATACAGCTACACACCACACCAATACGTAACAATCGACGGAATATTGGAAGCTTTCAGGGTGCGATGTCGATTTCGTCAATATATAAAAAGCAAGCCAGCTAAATACGGCCTGAAGATTTATGCACTTCTCGATGCAAGGACTTTTTATGATGCATCTAGCATTGTCAAAAAGCTGATTAGACCTATTGACAAATCGAGTAGGAACGTCACCGCCGATAATTATTTTTCGTCTATGACACTTGCTAATGAACTGCATGTAAATCATAAATTAACGTTTGTTGGTACGCTTCGTAAAAATAAGCGGGAGATCCCTACAGAGCTGCTGCAAGTAAAGAATAGATCTGTTCATAGTACTATGTGCGCATTTGGTATGAGATAACCCTAACCTCATACATAAAAAAAACACAAAAATGTGCTCATGATTTAGACTTTTCACGATAATGATAGAATAGATCCAGAATCGGCAATACAGAAACCAGAAGTGATAATGTTCTATAACGACACAAAATGTGGTGTCGATGTTGCAGATCGCATAAAAGCGGAATATTCGGTTACGAGATTTAGCAACCGCTGGCCGTTTACGTTATTTTTCAGTCTCTTAAATATTGCAACAATAAATTCTCAAGTTGTTCACAAACAACTGGTAAGGTTATATCGAGACGTTTCTTCATTACAAGTTTGGCAACAAGCCTTATAAAGCCACACTTTAATTAGGAGGAGCTCCTTGACAAATATATCGATCTCACTCCGGCAAAAAATACGGAATATTGCTGGCATCGAAGAAGTTCCAGCTATAGGCCCAGATAATAGTCAGGTGAAACCTTCGGAAAAATAGATTCACCAAGCACAAGTGTGACCGCTGCGGAACTCCGTTATGTAAAGAACATACAGAATCAACAGTTTTGGTTTGCTTCCAGCGCAAAGATGCCGAAAATAATTATAATGAATAAGCAGTCATTTTTAATCATAAAGATAATATAGGTAATATTTTTCATCCTGTTAAAGCTGTTTTGTTAGGTTCTAGGATAAAAATAATATGTTTTGTTATTAGAGGATAATGATGAATTAGTTTACTTCGTTATTTGTTACTTTTATAATAAACAAATCTATGCTAAATAAATGCTAATTTAACCAATAAAATAAAATGATTCATTTCTAATAAATAATTTTTCAATGAAATCTCATGATAATGCAAAAATATTACTGTTAGATAAAATCCAATCGCGCGACCTGGCGTTAGAAAAATTCTATAGGTATATGCGCGCGACCGATCTCGCAAAAAATGACACGCGACTAATTACGGGTTAAATTCAACTGGTTAGATTTTGATTTGAACAATATTTAAAAGTAATTAGGTCAGTTTTTATTAAATTAATGCTACGTAAAAGCTGCGTTCTTTGTTCATCGGACGTTTTAGTTTTGAATGGTTTGCAATTTGTCTCATTTCCTTTTAATGCATGCAAATTATAAATATATTTTACAGTTTAAAGATGGACACATTTCATTTCATAGACTTACCATTGTTTGTATTATACACAATGTTATAACATTAACAATTAAGATTATATCAATTCTTTCATAATTGTTTCTGTTAAACACTTCAAAATGCATTTAATACGAAAAATTTTCCATTTTTACAGTTTCATATCTTATTGTAAAATAAATGCATTGAGTACTTGTTGCTTTACGCTTTACGTATGGCGAGTAAAAATTAGTCTAGTATAAAAGTATGACAGAAGTTATTGTAATGCATTAAAAACTGGAGCCCAACCGACGATGTTAAAACAAATAAATCTGATAAAAAAGCAATATTGTTCACATATAACAAGAGTCGTAACTAAAATATCAACAAGAATTCATCTGAGATTTACAGAATTCCTATCATAGCAGTTATCACATCTCACTTCTACTAATCATTGAATAAATAATTAGGAAGTAGCAAAACACGTGAAGCAAAATTTCACAGGATGTGCTCTGCCAATCGCGTATAACGCCAGGCTGTAGTAGCAGGTTGCTATAGCAACTGGATGTAATTATTAGAAAAACCGTGGGTTTGCTGGTGGCTCCGAGATCCCGGATAGGGATCTCCGATTGTAGATGTGGATCAACCCTCAACCCACCATCCCGACTCACACTCAAACTCTTCATAGAATAAAATTCTTCAAAGAGTAGGTATAAATTTGTTATTTCATATTTTTTTAATTATCAAGCAAAAGTTGAACCATTGTTATCTAAAATTATCAAAAAATTTCTCAATTACAAATTTCATAAGTAAACTTTTACATACACTTTTTATAAGGAGATAAAGTGGTAAAAACCAAATCCTAACGAACATGCACATTTTTCTTATTTGAAATAAACGGAATTGTTTCATAAGAAAATTCGTATAAAAAAGGTGACCATTTTTCCCCTAATTAATTTAAATATTTTTGTATTCGCAAATACGTATCAGGTACGATAAACGTAGGATGTAGGCACACGCCAATTGTGAAATCGACCATTTTTATCAGCTTGTTAACATAAGTTTGTTTCAACAACTCATTTGTATCACTTAATTGGAGTCTTAAATTATAATTATCTACGGATTTTGCTATCGTGTAAATAAGTGCACTAAACATTACGAGCAAAGATTTATTCACACCACATTTTAAAAAAACGCTGTAAATTGTATCAATACTTCCACATCAAAAATTTAAATTATGCTGTGAAAATGACATTTACACTATTTTGTTGTACAGAAAAATACGCTTACATTTTGTTTTAATTAAGTAAAATGATCAGTCATATTCAGTTGAATTAAAAAAAAAGTGGAAATGAAAATTTTTCAATCGTAAATTCGGTTATACTTGTCAGCTGTCTACTTGACAATACCCATCAATGTCATTTAATTTATACCAACTTAAATGCCATAAATATAGAATGGAAAAATTTAATACAACAATATTGCCAAAACCTGGTTGCGTCTATGCCTAGACCGTTAACATTCCTGATAGAGAAGAATTATGATTAAGTGAAGTTGTTAAATTTGTTACTAAATTCTAAAATATAATTTGTTCAAATTTATTTTTAAACTGACATACCGTCAAAATATTTTAACCTCTTTTTGATAAATCGTGTTCACACTAAGTTCGAGATATTAGCAAAAAACCATAAATTTTTAAAATCGTTTTTTTGTAAATAACTCGAAAACTATTACAAGAATTCTTTTCGATCAGAAATTTGATTTTCTATATAATGCCAAAACTAAAAAAAAATCGTGTGGACGGGTACAAAAATCTATTTTTTTTCGTAAATATTTCGAAAATGACAAAATTTTCGAAAAAAATTGGAAAAACACTTTTCATGAGAAATTTTATTTCCTATCTAATGGTCTTTTCACTTTTTGAATGTGTTAAGTAGTTCTGGAGATATTTAGGAAAAACCTGTTTTTTAAAGTGACGGTTTTTTACTAATATATTGTAAACCGTTTCTTGTACAGAAAAATTGTAGGGATAAAAAATACTCACAATTATATTACTAATTACATATTAAAAGTAAAAAAAATAAAAATTTGAAAAAGGTGTACTTATCCCCCAATTTTACCCCTTTCCTCATACCCCATTGACCCCAAAAATAATCAGTCGCTTTGGGTAGTTGACGTCTATATGTGTGCGAAATTTCAAGTTGATATATTACGTTCTTCGAAAGTTATGGAGTACACACATACACAAGATTTTTTTTGCTCAAATTTTGTTTTTAGACGTTTTCGAAATATATCAGCTAGATTTCGGTATTAACTATTCGGAATAAAAATTCTTACTTTTAATTTTCTGATTTTGTTAATAAAAGTGCTAAAAATGCAAATCCAAACGATTATTTTGTTTAGAAAGTCAATATTAGCTACTTCCGTAAGTTACATGAAAACGATGATAAAAATGCGCGGAAGAGTTTGAAGTACTTCGTGTAAGTTTTAATGAGACCAATTACGAGAAAATAGAATTTTGGCTACATGTTATTTTTAATACAAAAAGAAAGTATTTTTTTTAGAATAAAGTGACAATTTCGTTCAATAATTACATTGATTTGTAATGCAGTGTGTAAAGGTCCAGTTATACAAGGCACGGTTTGGCGATTCACGCCACTCGGACAGCGACAGTATCGCGAACCTTCAGTTATTTATAGCAATGTTCTATGTCACACGGAGCGTGGGTTGAGATTCAGCGTGCCGAGCGCCCCAAAGCATATGACGTGTAACTGGGCCTTAACAGTAACCAAGAATTAGATTATTAAGCAATAACGTACTTGGAGAATTAGCGCGTGAAAGTTCGACATACTGTTTTTTTAATAAAGAAAAAATGAGTGAATCTACTGGAAACCACCTTCGATTATTTCTATCGATTCGACAGTGCAAAGTTAAATATAAAATACCTTCATAAATACATTAAATCTAAATGCTAAATTTTGAAAATGTGTAATTTTCTTAATTACAAATAGTTTTTAATTCAAAAAAAAGTTACCTCTACCGATTCGAATAAATAACCTACGGATTCCGTTTTTATGTTCACCTAAACCAACCGAGATAGCGGAACCGTTTGTTAACCTTTAATGAATTGTTTTTAATGACAAGTACAAAGACGATAATTAAATTTCTTTTAATGTATGCATATTATGAGATATAGTTCAAAAAATATGTAAAATATCAATATAATTTGTTAATCCGAATTATGTGTTCCAAATTGACATACTTACGTGAGGTTGACGCGTTTTATGCATTTTACCTTCAACGGCCTAAAATTTAGCGTAATTTTCTTATATTTATATTACTCCGTGACCTCTGCACCGATCTCTTAGGTCTTAAACTCATGTTAAATTTGAATGCAATTTTTATACGAAATTTGCACGCAAGCGCTTTTTAATTTTTCGAAATAATGCATTGAAATATTTATCACACACACACACGCCCCCCCCCCATAAATTAATCTATTAAAGGTTTTAAATCCAATCCAATACTGCAAGAAAATAAATGTTGAGGTATACAAATTTCTTTTGGATTATAAATCGAGGTTCGCATCTCGAGAAGAGTCCAGTCTTCCCGCCATTAGGGATTATGTAGGTCAACCAGATACCGTCGCTGCTCAACCTACCATTCCGACCACGGAGAAAAGGCGACGACCTAAGAAGACACGACCAGCACCGCCTGAAGACGTCGTACCGCTAGCCGAGGTTCAGCCAGCAGCCCCGACGACGATCACCACCGCCGCCAGCGACACCGTTGGTGACGAAGTTCAGCGACAGCCCAGCAGCCGTAGACTAGACGACGACTCAGTCTGCAGCAGACACCAGGGAGAAAGTGCGGACGGTAATCCCTCGCTAGAAGAACTAGGATGTCATACATGGATGGGTGTGGTACTCCGTACCACACCTTTCAGGCAAACAGCGAGCGTTTAACTAAGATGGTAATACGGAGCCTGGCCGTATAACTCTCCGCGGTTGATTTTAGGTCAGAGCTCACACTTAAAAGTATGAATGTGCTCTCTTGTTTCAGGATGAAGCAGCGAAAACGACCGACCCTAGTGCTGGTACACCTAGCGACAGAAGAGGGCAACAGGAAGATCCAGGAGATAAGAGTACGTCGCCCACCTTCAAGTGACCGTAGAAGACTAGCAGCGGAAAACTGGAATCGGGCAATATCAGGATTTCCGCCACGCACAGCGTTGCTGCAGGGCGGTATCAATTGCGCCGGAGATTACCATTCCAGTCATTGCACGGAACTCCGAACCCACCGGGCCAAGTGCGTTAACTGTGATGAGGGACCACCCCGCTAACTAAGTTCCCTCGACCCCGACAGAAGTAGACACCGCCGACCGCAGCACCATCTTCAACCGGGACCGGCGTCAGTTACGCCCGAGCGACGGCACACAAAGACGGGAAGTACCGAAAACGATACCACGCCTTCATAACCAGCCTTAGGATTCGACGCCGTCTGTCATCCATAAGGTGGCTCAGGCTAAAACTAAAATGTATTGCATAATTATAATTATGACCTGTTAAAACCATATTAGATGAACACGAGTATTGGTAACCACCACATCGGAGCCGAAGTCGGCTCCTAAATTTTCATACTCTTTTCGCATTTTCATTTTCAGTCAAATCCCTTTTGTCACAATGATTTTTCATTTGTTTTTTATTTCTTACTGTGTACTTACTATAAATACTTACTTTTGCATCTAAACTAGCTACAACAATTCTCATTATCATGTACGTAAAAGGGTTGAATAAAATTGGAAAAATCAAAAAATAATTTGATAAGAAAGGGATAGATGAATCCCACATGATTAAAACAAGTGATTAACGAAAATCCAAGATGACGAAAAAGTAAATAGGAAAATCCAAAAGGTCATTAAAAACAGAATAAAGATTCTGCAAACTTGCTTTGTAGATTCGATGATTATATTTAATAAATTAAAAAAAAACCATTTGACTAAATTGAAAAGTATTTATTTATATTATAGCGGGACCGGTTTCGACAGTATACTATAAAAACTATGAACTTTTTTTTATCACCATGATTAATTTCGACAGTTTTTTGTGACATTAGAGATACTGCTTCTATGGATTGATTAGGAGAAATCAGATGATCAAGCAGGAAGCGTTCTGAAGACAAGTAGACTTCGACAATATAGGACATTCATGCAGGTCCACTTTGCTTTCTGATATGTTAGCATGCCGACATCGTGCTACTCCCATCACTTACTTCCAATCAACATGAATGTTTATTTGTCCGATTCTTTATAAAATAGTACCAATATAAACGCCGTCTCCATTTCTAAAAGTTGTTTTTATGTTCCTTCAGCAGCCGTTGAATATTCTTAAATTGAAATCGAGCTGGGGAATTTGGTTTTATCGTCCAATAAAGAAGGAAGCCGATGGCCAAACAACAATTTCATTCGGAGACTTATTTGCAGTATTTCTATAGTTAAACCAAATGTTCTGGAAAACGTTGAATTTTTCTCGAGTTTCCTCGACTGGCTCCCATTCGAGACAACAGGCTTTAAAATCTGTGAAATTAATTGACTGCTCTATTCTCGGAAACAGTTCCCTGTAGTGGGGGACAGCTCACGAAGAACACGGAAGTTCTGGATCTGCTGTCTTGTTTGTTAACTTGTAAAGTTTATTTTTTTAAAATAAAAATTTCAATATCTTTATTTATGCCGTTCCACCACACTTAAAAACGCAGGATGGTTCGCATTGTTACAATTGCTAAGTGACCTTTACGTAAAATCTCAAAAATGATCTTTTGTAGCTTCTGTAGAATGACGTACGCGACAAAATAACGACAGGACATTGACTATTCCAAATGGTGGTACAGAAAATAAACCTTACGGGTTGAAATGACCAGGTGGATAATTGTTTTTGCACATAATTGTTTCCCAATAGCAACGGATGTTTCCCTATAATTAGAACTGGGTTGATGGTGGTTGAAAGATCACTGCATATTCATATTTTCCCATATTTTATTGGTACGTTTCTTATGGGGATTGCCCATTCGATTGGTTGTTTGTTTGGGTCGACAGGTGAAATAACTTCCTGTTCGGAAAAACGTTGTATTACGGTTTCTACAAACTTAAGTGAACATGCAGGTATATGAACTGGTTTTCCGTTTTGGCGTATGCCTAATTTGACAGTAAAGTCCTTAATCCTTTCCATTGATTTATCAAACAGTTTCTCTTTATTTTTAATATTTAAAAAGCGTTGAATGGGCGTCAGTAATTACCTCATCAGGTAATAATTTAGATATTTTTTCTATTTTTACGTTAACATGTGTCGAACCCCGTGTACGTAACTCGAAATTGCCAAAAGCTTTTAATTCTGGTGTTTTTGTTATTGGTGGTTTGTCAACTTCTTTCCACAAAGTGTCGTTAATTATTCCAGAAACCCAATCAGTTGCACACTTGACATTATTTATAATAACAACGATACGCTTGCCGTTGGATGTCGGAGATAACATTTTGAAAACGGCTTAGCTATGTCCATGAATATGTTCTAAACGGGATTCACTCTCTAGAGCATGTTTTTTCCTGTTATTTTTAGTCGTTGATTATCATTTGATATTGGATTATTACTCTAACGTACGAAGGATAACAGTGAAAAATGCCACAGTATGAAAAAAACTAAATTGACAAAATATAATCACATTACGATGTTAGTGCAAACTTGTGAAAAACTTTAATTCAAAAGTGGTAAAAGAATTCACACGTAACAACTTGCCATGCCAATTAAAGACCTAGACCGAGTATATCAAATGTAACAAAAATTCATAATTTTCCAATAGTATTTAGACTGTAATTGATTACTAAACATATTTAATTGGTAGTGTTCACTTCGAGATTTAGGAAAAACCCATTACAATAACCTAGTACAAAATTAAAAAGCCTTTTTTTAATTACAATAAAATGAAACCCAATGTAATCGGAAATTTTCTGATTCCCTATAGTTATTTAGATGTTTATATAGTTCACAAGCTACTATTGTAAATGATTCTAATAATGTGTTTGCCTTGATAAAATTTCCATATTATCAAATCCATTGTCATAACTTAAGTTATTTAAGGCACGTTTAGCTACTAAGTTCTTTTAAGGTTTACCAAAAGCCTACATATATACTAGATGTCTTCATAGATTATCAAATTATAATCCAGGTTTAAGATTAGTTTAATTAAAGCTTTTTGATAATATAGAAATTTTATCAATTTTATCAATATTTATATATATATATATATATATATATATATATATATTCAAACAACAGATACGAACATTTCCGTTCAAATAGGTTTTTGCATCTAGTAATTTAACAAAGGCAGAATAATATGTCTTAACTTTAACTTTAGTTTAATATATCGTAACAAATACAGACTTTAAGTAGTAACGGAAAAGTATGAATTATTTGTTGAATTTGTTATGAATTAATTGGATAGTTAATTGGGATGTCAAGTTTTTAGTTGTGAATGCTTTTACCATTTTTAAATTAAAGTTAAAGATTAAATATTGTTAAATTTGTTTTTGCTTGTGGCCTTTTCCATTGTTAACCTTCGTACGTTAGAGAATGTTCTGGAATGTCTTTTTGAAGCGATTTAATAT
Organism: Vesta saturnalis; assembly: GCA_036346205.1. Classification (NCBI taxonomy): domain Eukaryota; kingdom Metazoa; phylum Arthropoda; class Insecta; order Coleoptera; family Lampyridae; genus Vesta; species Vesta saturnalis. The sequence continues at coordinate 2,123,728 of JARFJB010001840.1, forward strand.
TTAATTTAACTAACTAACTATTTCTTATTACTACAATATACCTAATAAAATTCATTAGGACATTGTGCTTTCATATTTTATAAAATTTGTTATTATATTGTTCAAATATTTTTCTTGTGTGCGAAAATTTGTTAAATGTTTATAACGTGTAATTTTAATTTGAAATAATTTGACAAATTTGTTCTTAATTTCACTGTAGGGTTGCTGTTCGAATTATGGAGTTGGTTTTCCAAAAGCAGTTTTCAGTTCCTTGTAACTTTCAGACTCTAAAGAAAACAGGAGCAATTCCCGTTTTGCATTCAAATATTGTTGATTTTTCCAGCCTCACATGCGACTGCGAGATTGAGCTTCGAAGAAGTTAAGTAATGTATAGACAGTTTTTGGTATCTGCTATTATTTGCATCATTTGTGAAATTTTGGCCTGATGTTGTTGAATATGTATCACAGGTCCATTGTACTAACGCATCTTCGGTCTATGAAAAGTCAGCGCCGCCGAATCGTCGCGGCGGATTCATCACGGCCATTCATTTAATCGCCGAGCCATCTTGTTGCCGAGGCTGACCGAGAAATGGTTGTAACAATCGCGTGTAAAGAATGGATTTTTAATGTCTGGTATTCACTATTCTACTATAACGTTTGTATTTTGCATCAAAGTATAAACGCTCTAAAAATTCAATAGAAACAAAATGCTATAGAATAAATTTATTTATTAAAATTAAAAATTGTTAGTAGTGAATCAACAAAACATACAAAAATCCATCAATATCGGTTTATTTAAAACTGATATTTATGTGCTAATCCACGTAAACATTCTATTTTATCTCGGATATTGTATTGCGACACAATTGTTCTCATTATCAATTGATTAGGATTTAAGGAATGTTAATGTCAGTAAGTATATCTTGTAAATTAATATTAACTACCAATATGGATTTAAAAGTTCCAAGATTACCTATGTCCGACACATTTGTCAGGATGTCCATAAGTATACTCAAAATTGAAATTTAAGTAAACTGATGATTGGGGTCGGTATTTATACAAGTAAAAGAGTGTAACAATTTCGTGAATTTATCGAAAACAAAATCGGCGATGAGTTGGCCGAGGATGAGATGGTTTGGCGATGAGATGACCGCGATGAATCGGCCGGGATGAGTCGGCGGGGCTGACTTGTCCCATTCCGCGTCTCTTCGCCAATATGTGATGTACAAAGTAGATCTGATAACTATTACGAGTATTAACGATACAATATCAATAATGTTTATTAAAGCAAGTTAAAATTGTAACGTTTTTATTAACGTGCCAAAAGAGAGAAAAACCTGGTCAAAAATATATTTAAGCTACAATGGTAATACTATTGTTTGTTTGTTATTTGTATTTTACCTAAACGCATATTAATGCTACCTTTAACCTAGATATGCAATTGACCATATATAAATATCTGCCTTTACTTAAAAACTATCTCAACTACAAGTCGATGGGATAAATTAAACTAATTTAGTATGGTTTCCCTTAACGATTTATTTATTTATTTTAATTATTAAATAAAATAACCTAAACACGATATTGTAAATCATTGTGTATTAATCTACCACTTGTTTCTGTATAATGCATTATTAAGTGTGCATGTAATCTTTAAATAGTGATATGGTATTTTTGTTCATATAAAGGTGCATTGTCTATTAAGTTTTCTGCTTGTTATTAGTGAATTTTCAATCTAAATTGAAGAAAGGTACGTTAACATTTATGTTTACAAAGCGTTAGTTACGTAATAACATAGGCAGAAAGTCGAAAAATGCACAGTTTTTTACGCTACAACTCGTCAAAGTTGTGATTTTGACCTCTTATCAATTTACCGCGATTTTCGCAAAAAGTCATAACAAGAATAGCAACACGTTCCTTAACATATACCTGAAAAAGTATTGTCATTCAAAACATAACGTGTTTTAATTAGTTCGAAAATCAAATCGAAATTCGTTTGAGAAGTTTTGCCGTAAAAATTGTGATTTTAGAGGAGTCGTATAAATGGCATTTAGAAATCGTTTACCCTGTTATGTTTGTAATACGCTAACACCGCCAGGGCTAATGAATAGAATTGAAGGCGATAATAATATGGTTAAAAGGGAAATAGCCATTTTCAGAAGAATGGAGAATGGAAGGCCACCGCTAGAAATCACAGATTTGACCAGAACTTCCGCTAATTGTTCTCGGATGATCTTTAACGAAATATCTCTTGTTGAAAAAGACCCAGCTTGTTTAAGACTAAATGTTTTGAGACGAACATCACCCCATACTTGTTTGATTTGTAATGGTAATAATAATGAGCGTAGGATGTCCGTATCGTGTAGAGTAAATATTTTTATTCTTTTAAACATTTACATACCAGAAAATGTACGATGTTGCGGGCAGCACTTGGATAGCAAGGGTTTTATTTTGGGGCATTTACTTCAAGGGTTGCGGTCTGTTAATAGGACATATGTCATTGAAGGTCAGCAATTACAGGAATTTTCCAAAAAATCCTACTCATTAGTACAAAAAAAAAATGATATACGAGGACGAAGATAGTTTTAGCGAAGAAGATTTCAAACCCGTAGCCCCCGTTTTATATGTTTTGTGATTCGATACCTCCGGAAGGTGGACAAAGGTATGTGACCAAAAAGGACCTCTTGACGTTTTTATGCAAGATTCGGCAAGGTTTGTAGGACGAGGTTTTGAAAATTATTTTTCACTGCCCAAGTAGACAGGCTGTAAGCCCCTAAGTATGGCCATTGCTACAGTTAGAGAATCGCTAATGCAAAGATTCGTACCTAGTTATATTGGACTTGAAGCCATTACAAGGGAGGATTACCATGTCAACCATGTAATAGAATTTTCCAGCCAATAATATAATCCGCAACCCAATACACTGATAGCAGTTGCATATATTGACGGGACCTACTTCTACATATCAAAAAGTAATAACTTTCGTGTCTTAAGACAATCTTACAATGTGCATAAGAGTCGCCACTTGAAACTCCAGACGGATATATACTAGCAATCCAAGATCCTTATTCTTCGGACTCTAAAAATAATGATGCCAAAACGGTGATTAAAGAGTTTAACAGGGATGGCGATGCAATAAGAGCATGGTTTCACCAAGGTGATATTTTTGTGCTGGATCGTGGATATCGAGGTTCCATATCTTTGCTTGACGATGTGGGTATTTCAAACAAGATGCCAGCTTTTCTTGAACGGGGCCAAAACCAATTGTCGACTGAAGAAGCAAATGAGTGCCGCATAATAACTACCTCAAATCCATATTTAAGTTTCTTGGTCAAACAATTACAATACCACATATCGAAAACGTTGGCGATTTCTATCGTATTGCTGGAACGATAATAATAAACAAGTTTCACACTCGCATTCTTACGTTACACGCTTACGAACAGCTGGCTCAGCAATTACTGGAAAAAGCAAGCCAGGCCTTCTCACTTTGGATTATCTTCGAGAGCTTACTGAAGGGGTATACCAAATTAACCTGGCCCCATCTTACATTCAAGATAAGTTGCAACGAGATGAAGAAGAATTCCATATACATTCTCTTAATAATGAACCTGGTTTTATAAGAATTATACATTTTTTACGCAATGCTGCAAAACATCAATTGTGGACTGCTTACAACCGCACCGAAAATCAAGAGGCCCACGAGGCTGTAGATGCTCTAATTCTTGGTTACTACTGTACATGCAAATCAGGTGCATGAACTCTTGGAACGTTTACGCACATTACTAGTGTTTTGTGGTTTTTGGGGTATGCGCGTTATGAAAATGATGTTCACTATATAAAATCAGCTTTGTTAGATAAAATATTGGACACGGCTAATAGAGCTCAACAACATGATACAAACATTGCAAATAATAACAATGCGATGGAAGTGGATACTGATTAGGTTTCAAAAAGTGCCATAAGGCTCATATTGTTGTAATTACTTATGTTGTTTGGCGTTAATAAATAATTTCGTTAAACTCTTGCACATCACATTTAAAAATAGCACTTTCATATTCACAACTTTGGTGAGCTGTAGCGCAAAACTGTCCATTTTTCGACTTTCTGCCCATGGTAGTCTTTGATTAGAATCTTTACAATCCACAACATATCAAAAATTTAGACAAATTCACAGAATGCCATTTGCTATTTAAATGGTGCGGAGTCCTTTGTGAGAACAGTTTTTGTAGATTCTTCTCTTTGGCAACAAATTATATCGCTTAGGGGTTTATAATTCCAGGTTTTGGTTGGACGATACATAATCCTCTGACTATCAATCAGCGCACTTGTTTATGGCACAATTGGTTAAAAAATCCATACATATATCAAAGTACTAATGTATTGTAAACCCCTTCCTAATCCTAACTTAAAATTTGACGTAGGTCAACCGCAGCAATAATGGTAATTATTTACCAAGAAATATTTTAAAGAAAACGGCTACTCTTACGTTAAACCGTTCGGCTTAAATCGATATGCGCGCAAAACGTCAAACATTCCTACACGTTTGCAACACATAATGTAGTATACGTGCGGTTTGAGAAACAATAAAAAATATACAATTTTTTAATTAAAATATGTTAAATAAACTATCAGGATACTTGTGCACCAATAAATTATACATACCTGCCCTACATCTCGTTTATAGGGAGGTAGGAGAAAATTGTTGGTGAAAAAATACCTCTTTCATCGAGATTTTTGTTTGAGTACCATAAAGGGGACCTAGGAAAATGTTACTCCACCTTTTCACCCATTTTCTAGAACGACCATATCCGAAAAAAACTTTAGACTTTATTGACGTGGGGATGGCCGGGGAGAAAACGGAGTGACAGCTCAGGCGGCTTGTTGAAAGCTTCGCTCATTCTCAAAATATTGTCTTCGACCAGTAAACAACCCTTACGGTTCTTAATAGTTAATATACTATTTTGCACGAGCGGTCGTTTTCTTTCTACGCTTTGCTCTCATGGCGGTAAGTTCAACTTACGGTCCATGGCAAAATACAAAATACTTTTCTCACAATGAACATTTAACACCATAATTATTAAAAATAAATGGTATTTTAAATTTTTCAAGTTCATTTTCTGGCATAGAATATGTACCATCAGACACTAGGTGCCGTACGAACTCGGCACTGTTATTACCGTTGTGCAAAATTTTATTGGCAAATTGTATTTTGTTTTCAAGTGATTCCTGCACGTAGCTTTTGGCTACAATAGATGATTTTCATTTCCCGTGTCTTTTCAGGGCCAGCACATCCACCCAATTGTTCGCCAATAATGTAGCGGACGTCTGCCTAAATCAGCGTAGACATGCGGATTTTCTTTTTCTGATAAGTTGCAATTTTAGTTGGGAAACTTCCGATAGTGTTTCTTCATCGCCCACTTTGATATTTCAGAAAAAGGCGTCTAGAATCAACGCGATTAGGTCGCAGACTACAATATTTACTGAATATTTCTAAAAAAATGAATCTCCACGTTCGTTCAACACCTGTTTTTTGTCTTGGGCTCAAATCACAAAGTTCTTGTCTTCTGGACGCTCCGACTACAAGTTCATTCTCTGCTGATATCTTCGTTAGAAAATCATTGTGAGGAGCTTCCGTTAAAAATTTATTAATGTCTTCTCTGCTAAATACTTGTAATTTCTTTGGTCGGTATCCAACATTTTTACTATTTAAGAAAGTTGAGTATATTTAGACATAGCACCATTCAGATTAATGTCGATTTGAGCATTGAATACTCAGCCGAAAGAGTGCCAGGAGACTTCATGTTCCGTTGCACAAAAGACGCCACTAGCACCTTCGGAGTACCACTAACATGCTTTTCATCACACTATTTTTTAAATGCTGTGTATGTTACTTCGTACCTGAGTTTAACTTTTCGGGAAGTATTGAATTGCACCCGATAGTAAAAAACTTCTATTTCATTAACTTCGCCATCTAATACTTTTTCGGGCATTATTTAAGTCGATAAACACTCACTAAAATTCGTCCAGATTTACAAATATTTTTTTCTGTCGAGACCAAGCTGTAGGCGTCGCGGTCTTCGACCGGTAAACTGCCCTTGTCGCTCTTAATACTTAATATACTATTTAAAAATTTCATTGCTGGAGTTTTAATGTTTATTAAAATATAGGACAACTTGTATTCTTCGCATCATATCTTCCGAACAAAATACACCCACGACCACACAAAAATAAAAAACACCGAACGGTTTTTAATAGCAGCTAAGCTATCATCATCAGCGGTCGACTTTTTAAATTTTTGTTATGTTTGTTACAGACCCTGCCACAGTTCCAGTGTTCCAGAATTTTCAAATGTTTAGCAATAACTTTCAGTAAAATGTAGAACGAAAGTAACCTTTTGGGAGGAATTTCATATAAATGAACGTACTTGACTCTATCGTACAGCAAAAATATTAATAAAATGATTAGAGGGTTGAAAGAGGTAAAAAATAAGGGTAACTTTGGTGGTGTTAGTTTTTTTTCATAATTTTGGAAAATTACTTTGTATTTTCACTGAAATTGAAGCTAAAAACAAAATTTTAAACTGTACCCCTACCAGTTTTGGTATTACGTAATTTTTAAGAATTCAAGCACTTCCTGCACCTCGCCGTCGTAAATAGGTTGTTAAACTCTGACGTACATCAAATATTGTTATCTCTATAATTTTTTATATTACAAGAGTTCACTGGCAACCATATACGCACGAATAAAAATATATTTCTGTTTTGAACTTACATCATTGTTATACCATCGCGTAGTTGCGTATTGAACACTGTTGTACTTCAAATATTATTATTTATTTCATTTTTTACACTAAAGCGGTTCACTAGCAGTCCGAACAAAAATGTATATATTCCCTATTTTGAAATTAGGACATTTTTAAGGAAACGCGTTCTTAATATACCATGGCGTATTTACAGGGGTGTTGAACCCTGTTGTACATCAAATATTTTTTTTCTTTAACTTTTGATATTAAAATGATTCACTAGCAATTGTATGCGCACCAGCAAAAATGTACATACCTCCCGTTTAGAAATAGCGTAACAAAAAATTACCAAAAATATTTGATATACAGCATGGTTCAATAGCCTTATCAATACGGCGATAGTTCATAAAGAGCTCGCCTTCTTAAAGATTACGTAATGTCAAAACTGGACTGGGGTACAAGTTTCAATTTCGTTTTTAGCTTCAGTTGTAGTCAAAGTACAAAATGCTTTTTCAAAATTATAAAAAAACTCGCATACCAAAGTCACCCTTATTTTTGACCCCCTTCAATCCCTAATCGTTTTATTTATATTTAGTTGTACGATAAAGTCAAATGCGTTCATTTATATGAAAGTCCACCCAAAAGGTTAAATTTACCGAAAAAATCACCCCTAGAACGTAAAATTATGCCCAAACGACGATGATTTAACTAATTTCAGTTAAATCAATAAATATTTTTGCCCTGATAAATTCTTGTTGATTTCCGTTCGTGTATTCTAGAATCTTAATTCAATGTTCACATAAATACGAGAAATTAAATAGACGATTTTGAAGGCGCGCATTTTCCAAAATTTTAGAGCTATAGCTCAACGACATATTAATGTGATGACAAATAGGTACGGAGATGTAGGGAAGGTAAACCGAGAAATTGGTGAAAACTGATTTTCCTCTCTTCTCCTCTCTAGAATGAGGGGGCACAAATCTCGTCGAAGGGGGAAAACTTCAGAACTCATTAATAATACCTTAGGCATCTGTTTCATGAGAACATCTTTATTCTGAATTATTTCCACTCCAAAATACTTGACGCCTGATCTATTAGAGCTGCTTCTACTATTTTCTTTTTGTAAGTGTGGTCCTGGTCTAACGTGCGAAAGAGCTGGTTATTGACGACTACTTAAATTTTTTCGTAAGTGAGAGGAAAACACGAACAAGGAGATCATTCCAAACTTTAAAAACCGTGTAGGAGAATGTGAGCCCGTCTGGTACGGCAAGTTGAAGCTTGTGCTGCATATTAATTGATGTGAATTCAACAGCATAATAGCTCAGGTGATTGTATGTCAGAAATTAAAAATCGAGAACATTAGATCTGTGACAGAACGTATAATAAACAACTAGTCGACCACAATAAATTAAATTAAATATCTTACCTAGAGAAACGTCTTATTTGTGTATGTCAGAATTAAGTACGGGTCACTTATAGCCTAATCAATCTTTTTTGAATACATTTCCGACACTAACGCGTGTGAAGTTAGCACCCCGACAGAGTTTAGAAGTACTTAATAAAAAATAAAGAGTTTCGCTCATTAACGGTTCCAAATTTTAATTTGAAAAATGGTGTGCTAACTTCACATCGAAAATCGAGATCAAGTAGTTCTGACTAGCTAAATTACTATATTTTGCAGTTCTAGAGTTCCTGATATGAAAAACATTTTTGAAGATTAAAAAAATTGAAAATTTTTGAAAATTCAATTTTGATATATGCAATAGTTCCGATCTTTTATTCATTCTTAAGAGTTCTCGCTAATTTAAAGCTATCCGATTAATATTTATAGAACTTTTGTATCGACAATAAATATTTAGAAGAGTTCCAAATTGTTCTCGTATAGTTCTAGACATGAACAATGTCTTTCCAAAGAGTTTCGATGCTAAAATTAATTATATAATTTAAAAAAAAATTAATTTATCCGAAAAATGGGCTATTTTTTACTAATTGTTAAAAAAATTATCTAATTAATTTTATCATCGGGATTCTTTGGAAAGGCATTTTATATGCTCAGAACTTGAAAATCGACAAGCGTCTCATCTATATACTCCTAATAAATAAATGAAATTAATTCTAATGACAGAATGCAACCTGACCAATAAAATAAAAATTTGGATTCAGTACTAAAGTGAAAGAAATAATTTTTTTTTCAGAGAAGTTTTGAGCTGTTTCAGTGTAAATAATGTTCAGTACAAAGCTAGGCAACACTGTAAAAACAAAAACAATAATCTACGTCAAATAGACGTTTAAAACTTCATGTCAGACAGAGGTTAATCGACATCTAGATCTGACTGAACTAACTGTTGCCCGTAGCAATTCCTAACTTCATGTCAGACAGAGGTTAATAGACATCTAGATGCTAACTGTAAAAAATAAAAGAATTGAAATAATTTTAATTATAATTTTTTTAGGACAACTATGCAACCTCTTTTTTTATACCTTCATAACGAGAACAGGCAACACTGTAAAAACAAAAACAATAATCTATGTCAGAACGACGTTTAAAACTTCATGTCAGATATAGATTTAATAGACAAACACACATTAATTAAAAAAAATTCCAAAGCCGCCAGCTTACTATAAGGTATCAATAATACAGTTTAACCATTTTCATTCATATCTAATTAATTAGAACATTAATTAAAAAAAATTCCAAAGCCGTCCGCTTACTATAATGTATCAATAATACTGTTTAACCATTTTCATTCATATTAAATTAATTTTTAGACTTACCTTGCGTTATATTAAACAAATTTATAAAGAAAAGTTATGTAAAATAAAATTTTCCTTAAAAAAAATTTCTACTCTTTTTCTTATAAAATTAAGCTCTTGAAAAAACACTAAAATTCCACCTTAGAAGTTTTTTGCCGCTAAATTACGCGTCGTATCAAAAAATTCCATAGAACATAATGAATTGATATGTTTAAGGTCTATATTGAAGTATTTTTATATCTTCGAAATATGCAGCTGTTATAGAAATATTTGATTAAAAACAACAAATGTCCCTAATAAACCCCCCCTCTCGGCCGCTGGATTTTTCCCAAAATCTAACCAGCTCTAGGCGAAATAAAAAAAAACTTAAATGCAAAATTTTAAATACGTAGGTGCTTTTATACTGTCGTTATCGTGGATACTAACATACATCCACACAACACATCATGGCCGATCTTGGCGAAACTTGGCCAAAAGTTGTAAAATGAGCTAATAAGTCGATTTAGCGATAGTAAAAAAAGTCGATTGCATAACCTTCTATACCTACATACCGATATGTACGTTGGAAGGTGAACTGTGTGTGTGTGTGTGTGGGGATATGTTAGTGTCCACGATAACTCCAGAACGAAAACATCTACGTACTTAAAATTTTGTATTTGAGCTTGTTCTCATTTCGCTTAGAGCTGATTAGATTTTGGGAGAAATCCAGCGGCGGAGAGGGGGGTTTATTAGGGGGCGGTTTTTGGTTTTTACCAAATATTTCTAAAACAGCTGCATATTTCAAAGATATAAAAATAACTAAATGTATACCTTAAAGATATCGCTTAATTATGTTGTATGCAATTTTTTGATACGATGCGTAATTTAGCGTAAGGTAGAATTTAAGTGTTTTGAAACATGCAGCTGTTATAGAAATATTTGATAAAAACAAAAACTGACTAAGAACCCCCGCCGGATTTCTCCAAATATCTGATCAGCTTCAAGCGAAATGAAAACAAGCTTAAATACAAAATTTTAAGTACGTGGGTGTTTTCGTTTTGGAGTTATCGTGGATACTAACATACATCCACACACATACAAACAGACACACAGACATCCAAACATCATGATGGCCAGAAATGAACTAATAAGTCGATTTACCGATAGTGAAAAGAACGCAGATTATAAACTTTATTAGATCCAATGTATCAAATTCAACAGTATTTTCAATTTTGTGTGAAGTAATGGAGTCTGAGCATGAGCATCTATTGCTTCATGCAGAAGTGCGATGGCTTTCAAGGGGAAACGTTTTGGAAAGACTATTCGAATTAAAGAATGAGGTTGAATCTTTTCTAAACCAACGAAAAAACGATTTATCTGACTTTTTCCATGACAAAGAAAGGGTTGCATAATTAGCATATTTATCAGAAATGTTTAATACGTTTAATGACCGGAACTTAAACCTTCAAGGGAAGAACAATAATATATTCAACTTATTTAATAAAGTTGAAGGGTTCAAAAAGAAATTAAAAATATGGCAAAAGGCAAGAAAATAAGTATGGAATGTTCCAGTATTTATCAAAGTATATTAAATTGACCGCTACAAACGAAAAATGCATACAATAGTATATTAAAGTATGTGGTTAAAAAGGTCTTGTAAAACACGCGCGATTTTTCGAGCACAATGGCGCAGCCGGAATGCTTGAAATAGAGTAAGTGTTTTAAAGACCAGTTATCCACGAATACTTTACGCTATTTTTTTTTTATTGGTGCACCTTGAAATCATAAATACTAGTATTATTACTACAAAAAATGGAAATAAGAACTAATAATTATTAAAAGTTTTTATTATGAACGAATAAGTTCAAAGTTAAATATGTAATTAAAAATTATTATTAATTTTATTAAATACATAAATAAAAAGTTTACCTCGAGTAGGATTTGAACCTAGTAGGTTCAAATCCTACTACTCGAGGTAAACTTTTTATTTATGTATTTAATAAAATTAATAATAATTTTTAAGAACTAATAATGTAAAATATGTAAATAAAAATTAATGTATCTAACAATACAAACTGTACTTTCTATTTTCATTTATAAAATTAAAAGTGTTAAATAATGTTTAAATAAAGATGTTGAATTTGTTAGTAATATTTTATTTGACGTTACAAGGTACGTCAGATCAATAATCAAAAAATTGTCATTTAGACTTCACGTTTCTTGGGTTGTTGATGCTGCCATGGTAACTTTAAAAAACGCGCGTTTTTGAAAGTTCGATTTAAACACGCTAAGGCGTGCTTTAAATAGATAAAATGGGGCACCAATAAAAAAAAAGTATTATTTAGAAGCGCTTTCTCATTCATTCGGCAAATATTATCCACACAGATATTCGACCGGGAAATTTGTGGACAGTTAATCCTTTTATTGAACATGGAAATAATATAGTTAAACTAAGCGACTCTGAACAGGAGAAGCTCCTTGAATTAAATTCGGATATGAGTTTAAAATCATTATTTGAATCAACAAATATAGTTCTGGATGAAAGTTAAGAGTGAATATCCCATATTACACGAGAAGGCAATCAGCATCTTACTTCACATTGCGACAATATACTTGTGCTAGACTGCATTCACAGCAATGTGTGCAATAAAAACAAAGCAACGAAATTGTTTGGCTGTTGGACCTGCTTTACGTCTTACCCAAGGATCGAGAAATTAGTCAGTGAAAAAGAAAAACAGCAATCTCATAGATTTAGTTTTAGGTTAATGTTTTTCGACTTTAAAAAAATATATATTTCTTTAATTTTGTTGTAATTATTTTGTAATTTTCTGTAATCTTTTACATAAAAGATACTATTGAATTTTGTTTTTTATTTAATTAAAAAATTAAACAAAATAATGTTTTCAAAGGTCCACGTTGAAAAAATAGATATTTTATTGGTCCGTGGTACGTTTTCGATTGAAAAACGCTGATCTAGATGTCTATTAACTTCTGTATGACATGAAGTTTTAAACGTCTGTTTGACATAGATTGTTTTTGATATTACAATGTTGCCTATCTTCGTAAAGAACTTATTATAGAAGATGTTGCATAATTATCCTAAAAATGTTATTAAAATTATTTCATTTCTTTTCATTTCCACTTTGTAGGTTGAAAGGTCGTGTGGTGTTCCATACCAGATATTTTCATCAAATATATATTGAATAATTGATAAATTATTTACACTGAAACAGCTCAAAACTTCTAAGGTGCTAAATTCAAATTTTTTGTGTAACACATTAATTATTGATCGGATTGCTTTCAGTCATTAGAATATCTTTTATAATTTTCTGAGTACTATCCAAATCTACTGCGGCCACTATTGGAACGCTTCAAAATGTTGTTCATCGACACTTTGAAAATTTACAAGGATATAGATGAGACGCTTGTCGATTTTCAAGAGTTCTGATTATTCTAAAACAATTCTTCTATAGTTCTAAGCATATACAATGCCTTTCCAAAGAGTTCCGATGATAAAATTAATTTTTGAAAAAATTACATAATTAATTTTAGCATCCAGCATGTTGAGAACTATTTTGGAACTATTGGAACTCTAAATATTTATCGTCGATACTTAGATATTTAAGCTATGCGATTTTTTTAAGTCGAATAATTCTATAAATATTAATCGGATAGCTTTCGATCATTAGAATTTTTTTCAGAACTTTTCGAATACTATCCAAATCTGCTGCGAGAACTATTAGAACTCTTTAAAATATTTTTTGTTAACATTTTTTTTAAGTAAAAGTAACTTTTTCATTTTTGATTATAATTTTTTTTAAATTAGCGAGAACTTTTATGAATGAATAAAAGAACATCGAAAGTTGATTGAAACTATTGCATATCAATATTGAATATTGAAAAAAAAAATTTTTCATATCAGGAACTCTAGAACTTTGCAAAATATAGTAATTTAGCTCTCCATTTTTCAAATTAAAATTTGGAACCTTAAATGATCGGAACTCTTTTTATTTTTTATAAAGTACTACTAAACTCTTTAAAAGGAAGCTAGAACTCTAGTCAGAACTATTAGAACTCTTAGTCGGGTGCTAATTTCACACGCGTCCGATAGTCTCGGTATCGAAAGTATATTGGGAAGCACCAACTCAAGAGGTGAGAATTATATTCTAGATGTGATCGAATTTGGGCATTATATGGAATAAGTAGCTGTCGGGAGATAAAATACTGCTTCTGTACTGTATCTGTATAAAAATCCTATTTTACAACCAGCTGTGGCTGACGGAAGACGGTCACCCATGATATATTTGAAGATACAGTCATTTCTAACATAATGTAGTGTAGAGTCTGAAAACTTAAGATCTGCATTCACAGAGAATAATGATACACCTGTTTTAGCGAAGTTTTAAATTTAACCAGATATAATACTACTGCTATTTTTTTTCAATTCAATCTACAGAATATGGATAATAAAATATGTCATAAAATTAAGTTGATTTTTTACAGGCTAAATTTTGGAAAGGTCGAAAGAAAATGTCTAATTAACAGGATTAATTAGAATAATAATAATTAATAAAGCAGTTAACTTCGATTCAAATTGACTGATAAGCAATCAAAGTGTGCGACATTAGTATGGCAATCAGGAAAGTAAACAATGAATTTGTTAAATTAACAGTATGAAGAGTGCTTAACGCATTGCTTTGTAGAAAATGTAATTTTTGATTATTAGGATATGAGAAGTTCAGCAGTTTTTGCAAAATATTGAACGGCCACATGCATTTGCTTTTTTGGTAAAGCCTTTGTAACCAAACATTTACAGTAAAGTATGGGTTATTCTAATTTTTGGTGATTACAATTAAATAAATACTAAATAAAATAGAATAACTAATATACTTCTAGGTTAGGTTTTTGTCATAAGTTCATAAAACTATTCGATGTTTGTTGTTAACAGTGCTTTTGGTATACGATTTTAATCTACTAAAAAAGGTTATTGGTTTTTAAGGTTAAAGATACGTGTTGAAGGTAATCAGAAGTAAAATAAATATTACTAAGTATTCTCAGCAAGATGTTCTTAGTGTGACGATCCACGTGGTTCTATGCACCTGTAAACCAGCCGGCGCGAGAGTAGGTGCGAGCAGTGTTGCACGGGATGTAGCGCTACTCTGGCGCCCCGCCGAGCCATAACCATCCCCTTATAGTATATATATCTGTCGTCACGTCAAGTCAAAACCCCGTTAGAATTGATATTTTTTTAAATATCAGACATACTCTACTTGCATTTTATTTCTTAAAAATAGAGAAGTGCAATGCATTAAAATTGTTTTTATTGACTATTTCAAGTTTTAAAGATACTTATTAAAGCAAGTACATATACGAGTGACAAGACATTGACGTTTTATAAACTACATAAAATTCTGCATTCGAATAAAAAAATAATCTAATACTATTTTAAATTATTCAATAAAATTTACCTATTTACCCAAGTGATAAACCATTCCGGAGATGGATAACATTAAACAAATATTAACAGGAAATACGAATTTAATAATATTTCCTGACTATATTTCCCACATGGTTTGAAGTACAAGGACAAAATAAAATACACCTCTATTAAAAATATGAAAAAATAAAAATTATTTTCACACACTAAAAAACAATATGTACCCCCTCCACTTCAGCAATGATAAAGTATTAAAAAAAATACAATGGTATTCACAAAAAATGTATTGGTTATCAAAAGATTGCAATGAAAATTGATAACAGTGTCAGATTATAATACATTTTCGTATAAAAACTAAATTAATTAACGAAAAATGAGTGCACGGAGGAATTATAATTTATTTTGAATTTTTAGTGGAACGCATAGGTACGTGAGAAATTAAAAAAATATTTTGATTGCAGATATTTCACCAAAACCTTACAATCGTAAACTATTTTAAGAATGTTATTACTGTTACAATCTTAAAACTGTCAAATATTTACAATTAAAACAAAAACAGTTCGTAGCTAGAGAGCG
Source organism: Vesta saturnalis (assembly GCA_036346205.1). NCBI lineage: Eukaryota > Metazoa > Arthropoda > Insecta > Coleoptera > Lampyridae > Vesta > Vesta saturnalis. Next base: position 2,139,198 of record JARFJB010001840.1, read on the forward strand.
ACAAAAATACGGTAAAGCGCAGCCTTGGACTTTTGAAAACATGTTTATTATTGTTACTGTCCTGTAAAATTTTGAAATTTTACTCATTTCGTTTCGAATGAACAATATTATTTAAATTAAAATAACACATTAAAATCAGGTCCTACAACAGTCTTCATAATGCAAAAACGTTTTTCGTTGCCCCCAATTTTCCAATATTTTGTTTAAAATGGCTGAAGTTGTTGTTTTGGCTTCTTTAAAAATTGCTTTCATATGTGTTGTTTAATCTGCGATGTGTGAGATTTTACTGAATACAAACAAGAGCGTGGTCGTGGTCATACAGTTCCTCAAAAAAAGTGTGAACATAAACATTTTTAGTCCTTCTTCATAAAAAGGAAAGACAATCTAAACATATCTTCAACTTAATATTTCATAATTTGGAAAAAGTGGTTTGTAGGTACTTTCATTAAAATTGAAGCTGAAAAAAAATTTAAAACTGCACTCGCCCCCCACAGTTGAATTTGAAAGATCTAATTAGACGAAATTCAATGTAGGAACAATACTGTACAAGCTCATAATTTGCCTAAAATAAGAAACAACAAACCGTATGTCAACAAAATAAGGTTTCTTTTCCAAGAACTCACACCAAACAATAGGAAAAAAAAGGAAAGGCCATGTATTTCATTCCCTCCTGAGGGGGAAAATACTACCCCATCATTCGTATAAGCAGCCGCACATGGTGTGCATATACGCAGTGACCATGCCGCTACATGTGTATGAGGAAAACCCCCTGAAAACCTCATACAAGGTAGACGGTAACGGCAATCGAACCCATTACCTCCTGGATGCTAGGCAGATCGTGTCACCCCTACGCTACCAGCTCGGTACCAAACAATAGAAGAAAGAGTCTGATTGGCTGGCTACCTGCGTTCTGGCGATTGCTTCAAGGGTTTGCGCGATGAATACGCTAGGTTTCTGTGCGGTAGAAGTGAATTAGTGTTGCTATGCTTTTCTTGTGAGTCTTGAAGTGAGTTTACAAAAGTACACCTCCTGTTTGATATTGGTACATTATAACGGGTTATACCGCGCACGTAGTATCTTTTTCTGGCAGAGCAACTATTAGGCTCTACACAACATGATAATTTGGCTGTAAAAATGTGCGACATTTTTTTTTATTTCATTTTCAGAATGCCACCCCAAATTTCGTGACTATCATTTTTCGATGTTTGTTCGCCAACGTGAATGGATTAAGAACATATGCTTTGTTGCATTACATATTACAAGAAATTAGTGACCGGAACAGCGAAAATAAGAAGTTGTAGCCAAAAAATAGAATAAAAGTGGTCCAAATCGGGCATACATCGGGAACGCTTCTTAAAAACTAATTCTTGGTTAGAAGAAACTTTTTCTTTTGCCGATACCAAACCACAAAAAAATTTGAAGATTCCAGCATGAAAACAAAGAGACATCGAAGTCAATGTATTGAAACAATGAGTAAAGGAGAGTTGTCAATGGCGACCGAAGTACATCCTTGAAGGCAAAAGGGGTTCAGGCAGCGATTGTCAAAGAGCTTTGTGATTATTCGCAAGAAGAGGTATTACAAAGAAGAAAGCGCGAGTAGTTTTGACAAGTCAAACAAATATAATACGTCAGCAAACCAAACAAATGCATTGCAAAATGTTTCCTTCTTATATTAAAGTTAAAGCAGCAAGAGAGTTGTGGCATAAGTGTTACAGAAACATACACAGAAATTAAGCTGGAATAATTAATAGACCATACGGTCACAAGTGATGAAGACCTTTTTAGTATTTCAATTGAACCAATACAAAGGTATGTAGAAGAAAAAAGCAACAAAAAAATTGTATGGCAAAATCCTTCGACATCTTCAATATGGCACTGTAAATTTTATTTTTGGCCAGGAAACTGCTCATGTTATAACGACGGAGGTTGAAAAAATTAAAAAACAGATACAACATCTCCCACGCACTAAGGTTTTTGTAAATGATATATATGGAAGTTTTGGTAAATGCAACATTAATATTTTGATTGACGGAAAACTTTGAAATGCTATTATTTGTGTGGTGCATCTTATATTGAGTAAAACAGTCAAACCAGATGTTTTCTTTCTTTCGGGTTATTACCGTTACATTCTTCGAATGCGCATTGCGTATTTCATATCGCCTTGATATAAAATCATGGCAGGCTAGAGGAGATAAAAAATAAGGCAGAAAAAGAAGACGGTACAGGAAACATTTAGATTTGAGTTAGGGTTGTTGGTAGATATGCCCAAACAACAGGCTGGGAATACAAATGACGGAACACAGCCCGAAGATTGTTCAAAAATGCCGATAAGTCAGCTGAAACAAAGGGTGTCAATCTTGAGCTTATCCAGCACTTTCAAGTGCATTAACAGCGGATTTCCCATTAATTGCGAAAAATTTGATGAATATGCTACAACAACGGCCAACATCAAAACCCAAATAGTGCAAGCTTATGTGCTTTACCTAAAAAAGATGTGGATAAATTACTCGTGAAATGTGTGAATTGACTTAAAGTCCTGAAATGGAAGAAGATGAATAAAAAATCTGATCAAGATTGTAGAGATTCCGCAGAATGTAATAGAGATTCTGACTAACTTTCGTCATACTCATCGTAATTTTTGATGTCTGAAATGATACCTCTTGCACGATCAAGTAACACTTGTTTTACGTATGTTGACGATTTTATTTGATTTTTAGGTTTTTGATTACAATGCTTCACTCCTCAAAATCCATTTTTTCTACATCAAAGTATTTAAACATTTAAATCTTTTGTCTCATTAGATCTTCAACACTGTGTCCCGTTTTGAAATTGCGCACTTTCTTAGAAAAAATGAAGAAAATGCACCATCTCCGTACAGAAAGGTACGTTGAACATTGTACACGTAATATTTTTATTTTTTAATTTTTTATGTTAATATGATTCACTAGTAATCGTATAAGGGCGAATAAAAATGTACATACCTCCCGTTTAGAAATTACGTCAATTTTAAAACATGCTCTTAATGCACCATAACCGTATTTCAAGGGATATTAAATTCTGCTACACATAAAATATTTTTATGTTAAAAGCGTTCTCTGACAATTGTATTTATATTTCAAAATAAAATCTTTGCCGTCGGGTTACAGGCTTTTTAAGATTTTTAAGTCTAAAGCATTTTTAGGCAAATAAAAAAAAATAGCCCGTCGAATTTTAACCGGTAAAAATCGTAGGGCCCGGGTAAAACTACTAAAAAAAAAATTTTTGTGGTAATGTCCAAACATCAGATGTTACCATGTTTGTTTTGTTTCTACAAACATTTCTCTATGCATATTAGTTTTAAAACAATTTGTTTACGAAAAATTCGATGAAGTACATTTGGACCTATTCTTATTTGTACGTTAATGTTCACAAGAAAAGCTTTAGTTTAGTTAGTAGAATTATTTTTAAGCACAAACCAACAACGATGATGCTTTTTTGAATTTGTGGACATGTTTTCCAATTTTTAGGTTGAGCCAAAGGCTTCAAACCTCTACTTGCAGGTCGATTTTTTGGAAGAAGAAACTAGAGTTTTTGACTTTTGATGTTTAACCTAAAATTGAAAATGTTTATTTATACTCCAATGCCCATCCAAAAAGTTATTTTGTACCAAAAAATGGCCAATAAGATTTACCAAGAGAAATTGCCGAGTAAATAAAATTTCTTCTTTGATGTCAAATGATGGCGAACATCGTAAGAAATCCAGTGTTTATCCATCACGACAATACGGCTGGCATTTTTTACCAAAGATTTTGGACATCTTTCAAATGATGACCAAAACCATAAAAGCATAAATTTAAATGTACGCTTAGTCCGTCAATATGATGAGATTAAAATTCAACAAATTATAACTCGGAAGATTTTGTCTTTAAAACAACGTGATTCCTATTTTTCTACAGCACACATTGATCATCAAGGTGCTTTATATATATATATATATATATATATATATATATATATATATATATTATATATATATGTTTACCTCAGCTACTACCTACGTGATTATGAGCAATTTCAAGTGAATCGGTGACCTTGAATATATTAGGAAATCTTCAATTTTGCTTGGGCCAAATTTTGCCATATTAGTTGGGTCAGGGATCTGATTTTAAGTTACATTCAATAACTAAAAAAGCACTAGCATAAAAATTACGTATTTAAAAAACAGGACAACCGATGTTAGCACCCCTTTAAGGAATTTTTTTTTAATTAGGTAATTTCCAAACAAGCACATTATTATTCGCGTTTATATAATTGCTCGAAAACCATTTTAACATAAAAAATTAAAAAAATAAAAATATTTGAAGAATGTAAAGCAGTGTTCCACACTCCTTTCAATTAGGCGATAGAGCATTTACACCGCGTTTTCTTAAAAGGCGTAACTTCAAAACGGGGTACAATTCTAAATTATGTTTGTAGATTTAACTTTAGTCATAATATAGAGTACTTCTCCAAAATTATGAAAAAAAAACCTCTTCACCGATGATGCCCTTATTTTTCATCTCTTTCAATAACCTAATCGTATTCTAAAATACATATGCCAATTTAAATACAATAGCTTTTTAACTTTTTGTGTTATCCCGTCCGAAAAAATCACATTTACCCCACCTTACTTTGCGGATCCATCCCAAAAATCACTGGGTTCTATACATTTAGGTCGTATACAGGTATATAAAATTTATTGCAATCACGTCTTAAAGATCCCCACCACCTCTCTCACTCCCCGGACACACGTACATACACACGCACGCATGTTTTCTTATCGAACGATGTGGATTTTGACGTATAGCTGCACTTACAGCTTTGATGTTGATTTCATTTGACAGATCTTCTACGGCCACGGACTGTAAATCCAATATCTTCAAATTTTCTAATCCGTTCCTTAATTAAATTAGTAAATGATGATGATGAGCACACCGTAAATTGTAGGGATTTCTGAACGCTCGCTGGACTTGCACTTAAGAATGAACATTTTCGTAGAATGACGGTAAACGCCGATAGCTTCTCTTAGATAACAAAAATATTATTACATAGTCCTATATACCTGGCTAAATATATTTATTTATTAAACACTATATATATATATATATATATATATATATATATATATATATATATATATATATATATATATATATATATATATATATCTTTGATTTGACATTCACTTCAATACAAAATACCCAATTCTATCTAAATTTATATTGATCAAATACTAACATTTCATTTTCGTTTGTCAAATATGAAAATCAACGCTATATTAAAATTTAATTTTCTTTTTCCGTTTTGCATGACTACTTACATAAGATTTTTAAATTAATTTTTAAAGCTTATTTAGTTTCACATTAAAAATGTGTCCGATTTAGATAAATTGTTATTAAGACTTTTTTGAATTTTTAGCGCTTAGTTACCACTTATTTAATATTTAATTATCTTTAATAAATGTTTTAAATAAAGTTACAAGTTTTCGAGATATTTACAAACTATACTTTAGCGCCTTCAATAAAGTATCTTATTTGTAAATAGACTTTAACCAAAATTCAATAGAACCGAGATATATTAAAAGTAACTCTTTTTTTATCAAATATTTCTGAAACAGTTGTATATTTCAAATATATAAAAATAAATACATATAGATCTTAAACATATCTATTAATTGTGTTCTATGCAATTTTTTGATATGACGCATACTTGGCGGTCAAAAATTTCATAAGGTGGAATTTAAGTTTGTTCCATTTTTTCAATGTCTGAATAACGATCAACTTTATAGGAAAATGTGTTAACATATTTATTTAAAGATAATTTTGCATAACTTTTCTTTATAAGGTTTATCAATACAAATCCAAATAATTCTAAAAATTAATTAAATAAAATTGAAAATACTTAAACTGTATTATCGATATTTTTATAGTAGCGGGCGGCTTTGGAATTTTTTTTCAAGTTATCATCTAGTTGTCTATTAACCTCTTTCTGACATGAATCTTTAAACGTCCATTTCACATAGATTATTGGTGTTGTTTTTACAATGTTGCCTATTTGCGTGATGAACGTATTATCCTAAAAAAATATTATCAATATTATTTCATTTCTTTTAATTCCCACTCTGTAGGTTGGAAGGTAGTGTGTTGTTTGGATGAAATTGTGTTTTGCTTATATTTTGCAAAACTAGAATAAATTTGGTTGTCATCAAAATATCTTGAGATACGCCAACGTTTAAGATAATGTACGATTAGAATCAAGCAATGCGGTTCATAGTGTTCGTAACTAGGCATACTTTTTTATACACTATAACATTCCCACTTCCAAATGTTAAGCCTTTGGCTAATTAGTTTTAGAGCATGCACTAGAGCATGGACTTCATTGTGAAGTTCGTGTTTTACTCACTTGAAGTACAAAACCTCTTCACTGTATAAAACAAATAGGTTCAACCTAGGATTCAACGACTTTTTCCAAAAGAAACGAATGTTATGTTTAGTTCGAATCGAAGTTAAATTCGTTAACAGTTGTGTGGTTCGGTTAGCAGAAGGAAGTGAACCGGACTACAGTTCGGTTCAGCTCAACCCTGGTGTCGATTTTGTCCCGTCTATTCAGTTTTTAAATTATAACACGCTCCAAATATAGATATTGCTACACTCAATCCATATAGTTATTAAAATTTTGTTTGATCATACGAGTAAACATTATTGCAATAATTTTTTTCAACGATTGTCTTTTTCAAAAATATATATGCTAAGTAAAATTAAAGGTAAAACTAAACAGAAACTCTATCCAAAAATTAATATTATACTCTACATGGTTTCCATGTGGTGTTGTTGTTAAATACCAGAACCTGTCTTAGAGTGATCTTCCTAAGACTTTTTTTAACTCATATCAAAACATTTTAATGTTGAAAAAAGTTATAATGCATTTTACATTTTCTGAAAAGCTACGTGGGAAAAAATCAAAAAAGTTTATGCAGTTGATAAACTTGCGGAGCATTATAGTCACACAGTTTTGCGATTACCTCCCTACCATTGCATTTTAAATCCAATTGAGTTATTATAATAATCACATTGGAAGAGACGGTAGAACTATTGAAAACAGCATCAACTTGTGGAGGAAAGCACTTCAAATGGCAACCCCTGAAATATGGAAACGTTCTATTCATCATACAGAAAAAATAATAAATGATTGGTATAAACGAGAAAATGAATTAGATATTGCAGACATAGCTCAGTTCATTATAAACTTGGGCGAAAACGACAGTAGTTTGACAGATTGTGATTTAATGTGTGGAATTACCGGTATGCTTGGACACATGTCTTGTTATACCAGTGTTAATTTGCAATTACTGTACATTATAGTTTTTCTAAAAGCACAGAGGATTAGTGTTGATAGATTGTTATTTTTATCAAATGTGTCCCAATTTTCACAATATTGCTGTAACAGTAAAGAATAATTTGTTAATTGGTTCATTCCCTTAATGTTAGTTGAGCACCATCACACATGTGTTTTATTACATACCTCGTAATACCATAAAAAAGGTTTAGCAAGGACGTGTAATAATGACGTTATAGGATTAATGACGTGCAACGCTTTTAAAAATGATTAAACTATACCATCGTACACACCTATGTGAACTTAGCACCCGACTTTATTAAAAAAAAATTTGAAAACGGGTGCTGTTTCCTAATCGTTTGTACCCGTTTGTGCCGCTTTCCGTTTCGTTTGTACCCATTATGGGGTTGAAAATACGGAATATTTAAATATTTGCTAAAGGGTAAATGTCACTTTTTATGATATTTGAATCCTGAGAGCGAGTGCTGTTTCCTAATCGTTTGTACATATATTTTTCTATTAAAAATCACTCGAGATCTTCGCTATAATAGAAAATGCTTTGAAATTATTTTAAAACATTTTGTGTATTTTTCGTTTTATTTTTAACACTTTTTGTATTTTTTAATTTTTTGTATTTTTTGTTTGTACTTTTTTTTTGTATTTCTTTTGTAGTTTTTGTTGTTAAATTATTTTCTTTTATATGTCTATGTATATTTTTATTCGTTTATAATGTGTAGAACAGAGACACCTTAGCGACCTTTTTGTTTTGTGACGTCACAAGCCCTACCCCCTGGAATACCTTGGCCTCCATTGTTGTAATGTGTATACTGGGGAAACGAGAATACAAGCAAGTTGACTGGGATTCAATTAAAACTACATGCCGATTCGAAAGAAAGAGAAAAAATAATAAGTTATGCATTTTTGCCTTTGTTTTTAATAGTCTGCCTATAAACTACATAGAGGTTATGGAAGAAGAAAACAAAGACGATATACGTATTATACAAAAGTGTTTTATTAAGGCTGGCGATATCTATTTTACGAAATCTACGACAGTGTTTTCTACAATACCGGAAGAAATTAAGATAGCGAAAAATGGTCTCGTTAAAACAAAATGTAATTCCCCAAGTTTGTAGGAAAAGAAGTAACAATAACAGCAAACTAAAACCATATCCTATTAAGGGAATAGAACCCCTTTCCCAAGCTTACGTGCTATCCACAAGGAAGTGTAAGTTGGAACTGGAAGAAATGGCTTCAAAGACACGAAAATTGGACTATATACAACAGGCTAGCAGTATAAAAGAGCAAACAAAATACACCCACGTGCCATACAAAATTTAAAAACACCGAACGCGTTTCGATAGCTACGCTATCATCATCAGCGGTCGACTAGGGCGGGCTAAAGAAAATTGTATACTTATTGTAAATTATAATTTTTCTGTTAATCAAATAACATTTGTAAAAAATGTAGTCACCTATTTGATTATCTAAAAATAAAAGTGCTGTAAATCTAGTTTCTTTTTTATTTAAATAATCCTGGGGATCGCCTAAACAGCCTTCGCTGAAAGCCTCGCGTCGCAAAATTTTACCTATATGAAAGTGGGCTTGGCCTATGACGTCATAAAAAAATGGCGGCCAAGGTGTCTCAGTTCTAGTCATATATTTTAAACGAATAAAAAATATATTTAGACATATAAAAGAAAATAATTTAACAACAAAAACTACAAAAGAAATACAAAAAAAAGTACAAACAAAAAATACAAAATAAGAAAAAATACAAAAAGTATAAAAAATAAAACGAAAAATACACAAAATGCTTTAAAATGGTTTCTATATTTAATCATTCAAGCAATGCGTACCTTTATTCATACAAACATGTTTTCTTTTATTAACTACATATGCAGTTGAGATGCGATTTCATTCCTTTTATTTACTTATGTAGAACTATGAATGCAAACTGTAAACATGGTGTAATAGACAAAGCATTTTCTATCATAGCGAACATGTCGAGTTTGATTTCTAATTAAAAAAATGTACAAACGATGAGGAAGTAGCACCCGCTTTCAGAATTCGAATATCTTAAAAAATGACATATTTACCCCTTAGCGAATATTTAGATATTCCGTGTTTCCACCCCCATAAGGGTACAAACAAAACGGAAAGCGGTACAAACGGGCACAAACGATTAGGAAACAGCACCCGTCTTAGAATTTTTTTAATAAAGTCGGGTGCTAAGTTCACATAGTTTGATAATGTTTTACATTAGTGTTTCATAATAAAGCCACCCTTAAAAGTGTTAAGAAAACAGTTGATATTCCATGACATAACATTGAATGCAATATTGTTGCCACACATCGAAATTTTTGAAGTCTGACAGTTCTTGGTCAAAATGTACGTGGTCTGCGAAAATATTTCAAACTCACTTCTTGGACATCCATTTCAGGCGTTTTGACGTTCCCTAATGAACTTGGATTTCGAAATCTGTTGACCAAAATTCATTAAGGTGCCGAAAATTCATAACATCCACTTATTGAACATTAATGTAACACATTTGGGCGTTTTGCTAATGGAATTGGTGCATTAATAACGATTTGGACATATTTTGGACAATTTTTATCTTGCTCATCTACGAACTCATCTAACCGGCAGACCTAAGCTATTGATCGGGGTGAACAGAATAAAAAAATTTCTATCCGTTCCGGAGTTATCGTGGTAACGGGAATGGACAAATGAGTGTAGGGTAGCTATATCTAAATTTAATATTTCATTATACATCTCTGAAAACACTAAGTTTATATGTCTATTTAGCGTACGGAAAAGGGGATTTTCCTAAGCGCCCGGCAGGAAACTTTTTCCCATGAGCTAATGACATAGCCATCTTCTAATAAAATATACTATTCAAAGTTTCTTAATAACCACATTTCTTTAGCAACGCTTATTTGGAATTTCTATTCAAAATACTTTTAAAATGATTATTTAGATAAATAAAAAAATTAAATAAATGCTTTTCCCTTGCGTGCAAGACTACGTGTTCGACTACGCCTCACACGGGAATTTGTCACACGCGCCCGGGAAAAGTCTATTTTATGGACTCCTAACACTAGAATTTTTAATTATTTAATACTCTTTTGTTACTTTTGATTCTCATATAAACAAAAAAGATAGAAAACATAGAAAATGGAATTTTATTAGATAATACAAGATATTTGAAACGAAAAAGTAAATTTAAACAAAAGTAGTAGTTACATACCTAGCTAGGTAATATTTAGTACCTACCAATTTATTTATTGCTACACGAGTCATTGGTTGATGTGATTGGGTGTTTTGCCTAAGATATATTTTTCCGTGCGCATGCGTAAGGTTAAGAGCGTGTAACCCTTTCGGTAATTAATCCTTGTTTAAAATAATACGTGTCGGTGGATTGTGCACATGTCAGACCAATGGTCGAATGCAGGAAGAAGATAAACTACAGTAAGAGCCAGAAGATCAGTTTTTAAACTTAAAATAGACTGCTCATATTCATGCCAGTTGTGAGTCATAACGTGAGTTTACGTTATATGAACTAGAGTTATTGAACGCTTCACATTAAACAAACATTTATGGCGTTATTGTGCAGCATAATCAAACTAATAAACCTGAAAGTTAATATGTGAGTAATAGTAATTTATTTAAACAAATTTGACAAATAGTGCGTTTTTCAAATAGTGCTTAGTAAGGTAGCATAAAACTAAATTTTGATAAAATTAGTAGATGTACTAACTCCTTGGTGCAATAAAACCCAAAATGTTGCACCAGATTTTGAGTTGTATTCTATATTTGCTTCAATTCAAAAGTAAACGTAATCAAAAAGAAAAACAAGTAATTATTTGCATGACAAAAACTTTAATAAAGTTTGACATGTAATACGACATTGTAAATTTTAAACAATAAGCCGATCATATGACGTAAGGCATTCGCGCGCCATTTGTATACTCGTCCTCTATCTACGTTACGAGTATTTATCAAAATAAAACTGTAAATTGAACCCAAGTAAAATCACTATTGCATAGCACATTAAACGTAAGAAAAAAAATTGAAGTATTATTTGCAAAACAAGAGAAAATAAACATGTGGACTTGACGTAACGACGAACGTATAGACTTATTGAGCTAGCAGCGTTGTACCTCCTGAACGGCCCACACCAACCCCCCGACTAGGGTAGAGGGTGGAGGGAGCCGTACAGGCGCCGACAAAAATATTTACATATCCTACTAATATTAAATTCTCTTCTTGTATTGATTAATTAGCAATAATCGAAATTGTAATAATATAAAAAAATTCCCGCTTTTATTACCGGTTTAAATTTTTTTAATTAATTCGCGTGTAATGAACGTATAATAAAATTACTACCACTTAATGAAATTAAGAATTTCGTTAATTTCGACATAAATACAGTTGAATATTTACATTCAAAAACCATTGTAATTTGAACTAGACTGTATTAAAGACTTTATTTATTAGTTAACTAGACACGGTAAATGCAAGCATGCTAAAAGCTATAAAAGATAAACTCACCCTGGATCCAACCTGTCAACAGGAGAAGGTCCGGTCATTTGCCCAGGCATCATACCATGACCAGGACCCATTGGTCCGGACATAGGATGGCCAGGTCCTGGACCGAAAGGTGATCCCGGTGGCATTCCAAAGCCTGGTGCCCCAAATGGTTGTCCCGGCGAAGCAAAATGAGGGTTACCACCGGGTCCCGGTCCAGGACCACCAACAAATGGTGGTCCCGACGATCCTGGTCTTCCAAAGGGTGGACCACCGGCGGATGGTGAGCCGAAAGGTCCTGGGCCAGGTCCATTGTAAGGAGGACCACCACTATTAGGAGGTGGTGGAAATCCTGCATTGCCTACTGACTGTGGTGGTCCAGGTCCGGGAGTTGATGATCCCGACGGTGCAGGGGACGCGGTATATTGTGGAGTTGTCGAACCTGGTGGTGGACCTTGGTACGGTGGTGCACCCGCTGGAGAACCTGCCCCCACCGGCGGGCCTTGAAACGGTGAAGCCTGGAAGCTCGCCGGGGGCCCGGAAAATGAATTGGAATTTGGGGCAAAGCTTTGGGGTTCGGAGCCGGGCGGCGGTCCCTTCCAGGTCGTGGCGGGGTCCTCCAGGGTGACGGGCAGCGTGATGGGGGGCGCTACGCGGCGGCTAAGGCCTACAACAAACGAATTCCGTAACATAGAACCGCTGCCAGATAGACGTTCGAACGAATTTTACAACGTGAGGTTAAGTACGTGCTGTTTCTAACCTCTACAGCCACGTAATTAAGTCAATATTCTAGTAAATAATACACAAATTCATACAGAAAAATTGTTTACATTTTGTTTTACGTTGTGCCACTCGCCCCTGTCTCATTCTTCAAGCTTTTTCAAGTCAAATTTTAGATAAATCCGCACTCTACTTTTACGAACTGATGTATCGCTGTTGTAACATTGTTGGTTTTGCACTAAACTTATATCGAACACGCATTTTTCCACAAACGAAGTCACTTTTGTATATCCCGGCATTGTAAAATTAATGTATAATTTTTATAACAACTTTTCGCTTCTCGTAAATTTATCAATCACAAAATCTAAATACAACATCTCAAGAAACACCTCAAGTAAACACTGTTAAACTCGAACCAAGGCGCATGTTTACGCTACCGCCATTTTTGTTACTACGAAAGGTAGACACCAGCATTACCGACTCTTATTTAAAACACCGCGAAGAAACCAATTTTAAAATTTTAACAATCCAATTTCAAATCGTTAGCTAAAAACCACTTTTGTTATGAAATGTTGATGTGTCAAAAGTTTGTGTATGTTTACTTCTGTAAATTGTAAAATAGTGAAGCGTAAAGATAATTTTCACTTCGTTAATTATAAGGTATATACAGTAATTTCTTATATTTTTAAAAGTTCGCTAAATTACTGCTAGCCCTTTTAATTTTGGGTTTATAATAACACAGAAACGCCCACCTCCATCCACTATGTCGTTAGCCTTTTCTTATCAGGTTGTTATGAGAACGGGGTCAACTTTCTTTTTTCTTTGGCCTTCTGCAAAAATTATCTTGGGAGAATCCACGAAGTGCTGCCATTTTTAAAGCATGACGCAGTCGTCGCGAGTTGCAGCTGAGGCGTGCACTTCCAACATCGCTGCCAGAGATAGATGACACAGTCTCTCGGCTTCGCACACACGTAAAAATCACTCATAGCAAACAGTCAAATTTGTCACTGCGATCTCTAATAAATAACAAATTTTAATTGCTAAGATTATTTATTGCAATTTTTTTAGTGTTTGGTTACACTTTTTTTGTTGCACGTCTTCTTTTGAAAACGAAGTCAACGGCGGTTGACAGTGTCACCCTAAAAATCAATAAGTTCGCCGCCCCTTTATCCCTTCCCTACCCACTGTTCATTCAGCAACATCACGATTATCATTACTACACATCGCGTCAAAGTACCGCACAGTTTAAGGCCTGACAATGTTTTATACTTTTTGTATGAAACAGGGACTGTATTTTATCAATATCTCACATTTAGATGTCACTATTAAGAGACAATTTTGCCACGTTTAAAGTAAAGCTAGTAAGTAGAGCAACTTATACACGGTAGTTGCTAATCGGCATAAGTATGAACTGCCACGCTTATAGCGTGACTTTACACTGTTGGTCGGTTGATGGCATAAAAAAGCATAGAGTAGAAAAGTGCGAGCGACCGCACACGGGCTGATTGAACAATAGAGGGGGATGCTTGGAGCTGGTGACAATTTGACATCAATGCTTACAGCACACGCACAACCCTATAATACATATCTTATGATTAAACTGTAATTTACCTTTCGATTCATCCATATAAAGAAATTAAGATAATAATATAGTAAGTACTGAGAAATTCATTTATTTACGTATACAAGTGAAAAAGTAAATACCGGTGATCAGTAAAATGTGCTTGATTGAGTAATTTAACCATGCACTTCCAGAAATTCTTCTTTGTATTTTTAATTTCATGTCTTTATTTAAAAAAAAGGCCTTCCTGACTTGAATATGTGACCAAAGCATGTCAGGTTACAGAACCCTCACTAGTTATATATCATTCAAGGTTTACTACAATGAGACTGGGAGACCTTGAGACGAACTAAATTTATTGTGTATGCCATGTTTTTCAGAGAGCGGACAAGTTTCACTTCCCGATTTTTTCTTGTGAATAGAATGGTTTTTGAATAACTTCTTGACACCATTTTTCATTGTAAACATAATTTCTACAAAAAATGTATTCTCATGACACTTTTTAGTTTAGCACGAATTTTTTTCTAATTTCAATTTTCTCAATAATATAAGGTGTAAATTTATCTTAAAGGGACCAAATTAGATTATTATACGCATTAGAAAATGGTCTTTCATTATTTTAGTTTGCATTTCGTCAAAAATATTTCACAAATAAAAATATAAAGGTAGCACAGCACCATCTAGCATTAGCGTAACCGTTACGGTTAGTTATTAGCACACACCTAGAGGTGTGTGGTTATTAGACATGTTCAAAAATTCTGATAAAACAAGCATCACAATGATAATAAATTTGTTTTAATTATAGTTAACAATCAGATAGCTAAAAGTTGCATGCTCTAACAACGACAACTGTGTGAAATTCTAAATAAAACGAAAACATCTAATTTATTTTTTAAACGCGCTTCTTTTTAAAGACGGCTCCTAATTGTTACCCCATACTTTCGCCCACTATCAATTGTTTTTCTCGATTTCTATGCTACAATAAATTATGCGATTGTCTTTCTAAAGTAAGTCAGGACTTAGAAAAAGTGGTGGTATTCTGTAGGGCCATTCCTTTATGTGAACAAAATGCGTATAATCACTGCTTAATTAATAATTATAAATAATTCTCTTTTGAGTTTTAATTGTGTATTTGAGCATACATTTTACAAACTTTATACGTTTGGGCAGCAGTTGCAACTGTCAACGATTTAGGCCTAAAATATAAGTATTTGTAATTATTAACATAAATCGAGAGGGCAGCGGTGTACTGACACAGTTGGGGGCCTGGGGCGACACTAGATGGGGGGGGCCTATATATATTTTGTACATATCTATGTATATATAAGTACACAAATCGCTAACAGGTACAATAATAACAACAGGTATAAAACTTTATATTTTATTGCAAAATTACTTAATACAATATTGTAAAGCAATGAGAAAAAATAGACACGCTAGCTTCACTGAGGAGTAAAAACTAGAAAACAGATTAAAATGTTTTTTTGCGAACGTTGACTTCTGAAAATTGTTGGGTTAAACCATCAAAATTCACATGCTTTGCAATCTCATTTTCAATTAATAATATAGCCAAGCTTGTCAAACGAGACTTGCTCATTGTAGAACGGACATAGTTTTTAATTATATTTAGTTTTGAAAAACTCCTCTTACGAGAAGCCACGGACACACAAATAGTACGAAACAGTTTAAGTACCTCAGCTATGTTTGGTAACGATTTATTTCAATAATAAAAAAGGTATTTGCCATGATGTCCATGAGGCTGCATCATCAATTTTTATTCCAGAAGCCTTCAGATGTTTTCTTAGACTCTTCACTTCTGGTAACATTTCTTCTTCCTGTAAATCATTGAAAGTATTGGTGAACTGATATAAGTGTATAATAAGTATATAAGTTACTATCTTTTCATCACTCGTATTAACAAGATTTTCTGAGTGTACTACAGCAAATTGTTCATAGGCATTGTTCATTGATGTTAGTCTTTTTTCTAGCTCTACATAGCCCGCTTCACTTCCTGCTGTTTAATCAAACCCGGACTTTTTGCACCAGTTCTTCCCAACTCTCTTCTAAAAAGATTATCATGATTCTCAGCTTAAAATACACATTTTTCCAAACTAATACCTTCGATTTGGAGATATTTTTATGCATGGTACACTTTAGATATAATGTGGTACCATGAGTGCAAGAAGCAAAGAAAATTGAAATTACAAATGTTTTCCTTCGCTGCCCATCTTGTATCTAGATTTTCAGAAGCACCACACAATTTGTCTACAGCATCAACCAATTTTTCGAAATTTTTAAAGATTGGTTTAACTGCATCATGATAAGCATTCCACATAGTATCACTAAGTCCCTTCATAGTCACCCCCTACGACTTCTTTTATAACATCCCACTATGGGATGAACATGAAAACAATTGATACACACTTTCCAAAGTTCCAAAAAATGTTATACAGACAGAAACACTTTCAGAAGCGTGTATCCCCATAAGTTTAGAGAGTGGTTGGCACATGGGACAAAAACCGCACACTCCGGTGTGAATGCCTGGCATGGTTATAGCATTGTCGTAACCTTGGCTCGACAAAGTCTTAAATCCAAACCGTCCTTTTTAAGCAATTGAAGTATCTCTTTTTCTCACTAAGGAGGGTGACACTCAGAAATGATTCTTTTATCTCTACTTTCCTATTGTTAATTTTAACATATCTCACAACTTGAGTCATCTGTTCGTTGTGAGATATGTCAGGTGTGCTGTCGAACAATATTCCATAGTACTTGCTTTCTTGGTTTCAGAAATTATTTCTTTTTTACAGCGTTGCCCACGAGAGAAATGAATTCATTTTGCACTGCTGGTTATATGTAGGTGACTGGAATCATTCCTGCTTACTAAGATTGTTGAGCTCAGGTTCTGTGCTCAGGGTCATAATGTGAAAGAAGGCTCACTAGTTCTAAGAAATTACCGTGATAGCCAGAGTCAATGTCTTCTCTGTGACCTCTAAAAGGCAAGTTCTCCTTAGCCAAAAAAGTGTAATATCTAAGAGCCGATGTAAAATGTCCCTCCATTTCTTCCTCTCTCTTTCTATGATGTTTTGGTGAGCAGCATCGATGATTTTGCTTTGAAGACGGCTGCTTCAAACGTTTTCCATTTCTTCAAGTTGGAAATATGGATATCGGAGCTTTCGTGATTAGACACTTTAGGATTCAATTTTCACCAACTGTAGAATCCCGTGATGAAACTGGATGTCGTTGTGTTCTTATAGTGTACATCAAAGAGCTTGCGTCAAAAGCAAAACAGCGATTTTCATGGGAATACACCATCCATTTCCTCAAAATCTTTTCTCCGCTACGAAGCTGCTTATAAAACCAAATTTTAGTCAACCGTGGGGTTTGGCCTTTTGGATTTTCTCCAAGCTTCCGAACTGACTCAAATGGTCCATCCAAATTTTGATAATTTGCACTGGCTGGTCGCTCCTAAGACAATCTGGCACTGGAATGGGCCACTTCCCAACATCAAAATTTAATGATCATCCGATTCTTCTGATGGAGTTTTGTCTTTTTACCTTCTCTTCCTTCATTAAGTGCCTGGGATGACGCCCTTTGAGTAAATTTCAGCAGTGAACCCGACAAACGCTATATTTCTTGTTCCTCAGCTTTTTGTCTTTTCTTTTTTCCGATCCACTGCGATAGTTTCGTTTCACGTTATCACCAGTTTGCTTAACTAAAAAAATGTTAATAACATTATAAATCGCTTACCCTGAACTTCGGCACATACTATTCGTTAAATGCAATTTTAAATTTTAAGTTAAAAATATTTAACCACGCTACATATTAATTAGCACATCGTGGCACATTAATAACATCGAGGCACGTTAACAACTAAGGAACAATCAGACACGAACCACCAACAATGAAAAAACATGCAAATCGAATCCGCATCTCTCTTTCACTTCTAATATATTGATTTGTTATAGTAAACTGATAATTTTAGTAAAACGTAATTTTGTTGTTTTGATTATTAGAAAATATCATGTATGGATTTATTTATATTGAGTAATATTAGCATATTTTTTGGTTGAGGAAGAGAAACTATAGAATTAGTAATTTATTGACTTAACATTTGGCAATATAATTAAGTTATTATGTCTAAAGGGCTGAGCGGTGGGGTGGGGGCGCAAGTTCCAGAAGTGGCACCCACAGTGAACGAACTCTGCGCATGCTAATGTGTGGAACAAATACATTCTGTAGCTTAAATGTATAAAGGCGTGTGTAAAATTATAAATACACTTCACAATAACTAACATCTACACCCATCATAGGCTTTCTACTCGTAATCACCTCTTAGAATAAAATAAATAAATAAATAAAAGCTTACCATGAACAAGATGGCATCGTGAGGAGGTAATTTAATACTCTCGCAACTACTCAAGTACTTGGAAAAGGAAAAGGCCACGTATTTAACTCCCTCCCCAAGGGGGAGGGTGGACTGCTTGAGCTTTCCAAGCTCCTACAGCCACAATCATGGATTCCCAGCATACATATATTACGTATATATGTATGGGATTAAGGATGGGTGTGGTCAGGATAGGATCGGAAGGAACGGAGCTATGGTTCTGAGGGGGGAAATATTACCTAAGTAGCCACACATCGTGTGCGTATACGCAGTGACCATTCCGCTGCATGTGTATGAGGAAAACCCCCTGAAAAAAACTCATACAGGGTAGACGGTAACGAGAATCGAACCCATTACCTCCCAAATGCTAAGGATGTCGTGATACCACAACTCTATTAGCTCGGTCAAGTACTTGGTTACAGAGAATCATAATTACAAAACGCATAGCATCATACAAAACTATAGGCTGGCTCCAAGCGGCCTGAACTATTGTGAACTAGTATGCATCCACGTCGACCACGGCGGTCGATTTGTTTCTCACGGGGAAGGGGTTGTAGCGTGGTTGAGAGCCCCTGAAATAGCTGATGCTGTTGATGGTGGCGATAAATGCTCATTATCATGGCGCACAGATACTAAAATGTTTCACCTAAGCTAAGTTCAATTCGTAAGCAATTATACAGATATAAAACATTTTCATGATTACAAGTATGTTATTATTTAGAACAAATATGGTTGTCAACATTCGAGGGCTTATGGCGATGTGTGACCTGCGCCGATTTTTCATTATTTAGAAAATAAAATAGTATTTTCATATTTGGGGTCTTATGCCGACGTGGAACCTGAAGCGGACCGCCCCACCCTCGGTACGCCACTGCGAGAAGGTGACATTATTTTATTTTAATTGTCTGATGAGAAAATAACCTAAAAATTAACAAACTTTAACGAACAATCACAGCTTATAAATTCTTTTAAAAGAGATGTAAAGTCAAATATTTTGAACAATTTGTATAACGCTTTAAGATATAGTTAAAAAACAACCTACCAATTGTGAGATGTAAACCTCGAGTCCCTCTGTCTGAAAACTCTACTGAATAAAAAGACAAACCTTTAAGTTAACTTATAGCAAGAATGGCTATCATACTTCTTTTTACGGGTCTTGGTCATTACGTCCAGTGGTCATAATGCCCACCGTCTATTAAAATCTCCACTCTGTCACAATGTTCAGTTTTAAATTGATCATGCCCTCCACACTGATCACAACGTCCACTTTTAAAACTGATCATAACCTCCAGCCTGATCACACCCTCTACTACTAAGTTCGGTCACAATTCCGCCCTGGTCAGAAAATCCACCGACGACTATTGTTCATTTCGCCCACCCACGTTAATCGTAACCTCCACTATATTTTTTTTCTTTTAAAACCTCCACTTTCGTCATACGCTGATGGTAACGTCCACGCATTCTTGCCCTGGTCACTTTCAGCTTTGGTCACAACTTCTACTCTAATCATTACATTCACCACCGTGCTCTCTTTACAAGGCCCATCTACGTTAGTCATATCGTCTACAGAATAATACAGTACCACAACAAACAAAAATATTTTCCTGTAAACTTGCTTTAAAACACTCCATGATTATATTTAATAAATTAAAAGAAATTCTATTAATTCAATAATATTTATTTGTAGAAATGCTCAAATGGTTTAGAAAATGGTCAAAATTGGATTATGGGGGTTGGCGAGAGAAAGGGTTGAAAGGTTTTAATATTTATTTGATGTCTTGTGTTGAAAATCTCTTAGTGAGCACTACAATATTTGGATGTTTCGTAGGATTTACAAATGAGGGTGGAAGCTGGATGATCTGTCAGGTATAATAAGCTGTATAAGTTGCAAATGTAACACTGACAGATTAAAGTTACCTGGTTAAACAATTTTAAAACCTATCGGATAATGTCACTTACACTCAATAAGGAAAAAAAAATTATTTTTAAGGTAACAGATCTTGAATCTTCCAAAGAAACTATATCTAATTACACTAGCTTGAAAGGATTCCTAAGCGATACAGTCTAAAGTCATCTAAGCTGAACAGCAAGTGATTATTGGCAATACCTACGTTATGTATTTGTTAAAATCTTTAATGTATATACATTAACATGTATTAAACATACAACGTGCGTTCATTTGCTAATTAGGGAAAAGGAAAGGAGAGCAACGTGTTTCATTCCCTCTCCAAAGGGGAGGGCGGGCTGCTCTAGCTTTCCACCCTCTTTCGGCCACAACGATGAATTCTCACACACATATATTAGGCTGATGCATAAGTAATGGGGTTTTTTAAATTTAAAAGTTGGCTCTGAAATAACAAAATTTTGATTACTCAATATTCAGTTTGTCAGATAATTAGTAGTTCTGTCATATAGTGTGGTGATTTTGTATTTCGTTTTTAATTGTTAAAGTTTAAACTTATTATAATGGAATGTCAAGTAGACAAAAACCGGCATTACCGACATTATCTTCTTTTGCGTTTAACTGAGGTGCCAAAGCCAGTGAAGCTGCTCGTGAGATTTGCGATATTTACGATGAAGATGCAATGTCTGTTAGGACGGCGCAAAACTGGTTTAAACGTTTCAAAAGCGGAATTTTCAACCTTAATGGTATGGAGTGTTCAGGACGTCCTGTTAGGTTCGATGAAGAGCGATTGAATCAACTTCTTCATGAAAATTTACGCCAATCAACTGGGGAGTTGGCCCAGAAAATGGAATGTGACCAATCAACGATATGTCGACTTCTGAAATCCTTAGAAAAAGTTCAGAAAGTTGGCGCTTGGGTTCCTCATGTTTTGAGTGAGGACAACAAAAATCAACGTTCCACAATTTCCGCTGGATTGCTCGCTCGGAATCGCTACTCATGGTCACAATCAGAGCTTCCTCTACCGAATCGTTACCGGCGACGAGAAATGGTGATTGTATGTGAATATGAAGCAGAGAAAGCAGTGGCTAAGTCCTAATGAACAAGCGACGCCTAGAGCGAAATAAGATCTTCACCCTCGAAAGACGATGTTATGCGTTTGGTGTTACTGGGAAGGTATCATTCACTATGAATTGCTCGGGCGTAACCAAACAGTCAATGCAGAGCTATATGTTGAACAAATGCATCGCCTCTATGAAGCTATTCGGGAAAAACGATCCCATCGGCAGCATAACCTTCTTCTTCACCACGACAACGCTCGTCCTCACATTGCTAATATGACAAAGAGAGCAATTCAAACGCTTGGTTGGGAAGTATTGCCGCACCCTCCATATTTTCTTGGTTTGGCTTCGTCAGATTTTCACCTATTTCGATTACTTTCGAACAGTTTGTGGGGTGTTTCGTTCAATAATGATGTGGAATTACGAACTTGGTTGAATCATTTTTTTGAGTCAAGGCCGAACGATTTTTACCGTAGAGGTATCGAGAAACTTGCTGAACGCTGGGAGGAGAATATATAATTGATTAATATGTTGTAAATTTTTGTAGTAAAATATATATTTTTTTAAAATAAAAAACGCCATTACTTGTGCATCAACCTGATACATTACGTATATGTGCATGCTGGGATTAAGGATGGGTGCGGTCAGGATAGGATCGGAAGGTACGCAATTCGGGTTCTGACAAGAAAGATGCTACCCCAGCGTTAGTCTAAATAGCCGCACATGATGTACGTATACACGATTCATACCACTATATGTGTATGAGGAAAATCCCCTGAAAACACATCATACATGGTAGGCGGTAACGGGGATAGAACCCATTATCTCCCCAATGCTAGGCAGATTGTGTTACCACTGATCCAACTTGCTAATCAAACTAGACCAAAAAGGGCAGTGTCTTCCAAAAATTGGGAGGACGTTAAAAGTGTTTTTAATTCATCTGGGGCATCCCGAGTAAGAATAAATTGAGTTTGCACCATTTTTTAACTGGGGCATCACCGGATTCGCCCAAAAAAACAACAAACTTTTGTTAACTCTAAGATAACTCGGAATCAAAGAATTTTTGGGTAGAATATTCAATGTTATAGAGATTTAAAATTATTTAGGTTGCAGCGAGAACACCTAATGTACAAAGCTGAAGTGAACCATACTGTATTTTATTATATTTTTGTACTCTACATTGTAAGCCTTACATATTATTAGGATTCCCTGCGGCCAAAGTCAAAAGTTTGCAACTTATTATTTATTTTTATTAATTATTCTTCTGGACCCAGTAATAGTTGACTGTTGCGAAAAGTACGTACGGTTTAATAAGTTAGGCTTCCTTCTTTAAAAGTACATTGATTCAATATTAATTCCTGCTAAGTGTTTACTTGGTCTTCCTACCGAAACCAGCAATTACTTCGTAAAGTAAGATATTTTCAAGATTAAAAATAAATGATGACCAACTTGCAGCTATACCAACAAGAATGCATAGTGGAAAGTTGATGGCTCTGGCTCTAGCCGTTTTTCTCCATTCTTTTTCCCTAGCGGCAAGTAGGTGAAGTGGTGGAGGTTTTATTCATGCATTGGTTTAAACAACAAAAGTGAAGGTTACAACTATTAAATTTTTATTATTGTGTTTTACAAGATTGATTTTATTTTTGTAGCATAATTACAAACTATATATTATAAATACATATTAGTACATCAAGAATACAAGTTAATTTGTAAATACAAAGGAAAATGTCAAAAAATGAAGAAAAAGTAGTTTGGAACTTCTCTCTGATTAATTGTGTAGAAGTTTAAAAATATTGTAAAATTTTACCCTGAAGGAATACCAAAATAAGGTGAAGCAGCATTGGCAGAAGTTGCTCAAGTGATAAAAAGAGTGTGGTGACATTAAAAAGAAAATGTATGCAACACTGTGGTAAGTAAAGATCTCTGTTCATTTGGAGTATCTACATAACAATTAAAAAGTAATAAAATATAAGTAGGTAATATACCTATTTTTTAGGTGAACAAATGAAGATGCAGAAAAAACGTCCGTTTCTTGTTCAGATGATGATTACAAGCCAAAATAGTTTTTTTATTGCCCTGAATTTCATGTTCAAAGATACTGGATCGACTGGGTCCGTTGTTGACTCTATCGTGAGTATGTTTGATTTGTCGATTTTTGCCAAGAAACTTCTCCTTCGTTCTAGAAGTATTCTTTAAATTTCTGTTGAACAGATTTTTCATCTAAGCCAGTTGACCTTGGAACCCTTTGTAAAGAAATTAAATTATTGTCATTAATTTCATTTCACCAGAGACCTGCAGTGATCCTTCCATTCTCATGTTCAATATCAACATAATCACGCGGGGTACATAACCTGCGGCTGGTTCGCGTTATCACGAAGTTATGAAGTGCGCTAATGGTTGAAACAAGTACTTTTTTCGGGTGGCAATTCAATAGTTCGCCGTAAAATTCTGAATCGGGCTCGAGCAATTCCAAAAGTATTTTCTATTCACGGTTTCATAACATACGGTTTGAGAGGAAAGGCATCATCAGGTACAATACAGTAGGGTACCGGCAGCGTTCTTTGTGGTAAGAGCTTTGCAGACGATATATTTAAGGCATTTATTTCAAGTGTCCTTCCGAAAGCATACACCTTAATCTGAATTACGACCTATTGCTCCAACAGTGATGTAAGTGGATTTATAATTAGCACCCGCAACAGCCAGTGCTGTTTACATTTTTGTAATTTTAATATTCTTTCTCTACCATATCCAGCTGGTGCTTTAATGGGTATGTTTCCCATCCACCACCTCAACACAATTAGAAAAGTTCCAAAAAATCGTTTGACATTCTGTTCCATTCTTCTTCTGTTGATGGTACCTTAAAATAAACAAACAAATTAAAGATACATTTTTAAAGTGGCTACAGAGCAATAATACAATATTTATACCCGCCCCCAAGCCCAAATCATTTATACAATATAATTTATTCATTTCAACATAGTATGTATAATTTTTTCTAGGAAAACGTGCATACTGAAACTGATACTGACGATGCTGCAAGTGGCCATAGTCCTGATGATGTTGGTACCGATGAGTATACAGTCTTTGCTGTAATAGAACCACTAATACCAGCAAAACCAAATAATACACGAAAAAGAAAGCGAGAAAAAAAAGAAGATCCACGTTGACAATTGGCATATAGTACATTACATGCCCCTATGAAAGAAGAAGATAGTAGAACATTATTTAGAAAATATGTTGCGGAAAAACTTAATCAGTTCGATGCGTACACGAAGGCCGTATTGACTTAGAAAATCAATAGTTTAATTTTTGAAGCCGAATTGTCAACAATTGGTAATTACATCTCAGCTCGTAGCCAAAGTACCGTAGCATCCCGATCCCCTATATCTAATACTTCACCAACTTTATCACCATCACCATTTCTACAGTATTACCCCAAAAATACCTCAACAGTATGTACATGTCTAATAACTAAATTAAATGAATATTTGATTTTATAACATTTACTAACTAGCTGTATTCCTCACGTAATACTTTGTAAATCGCTTCAGCAACCTGACGCGGAATAAATACGTTAGCGAAGGATAGCTATCACCTGAAAAATATACAATTGTATTAATGGGCAGAACACCTTCACTGTATGTGTTTAGATTGACACACATAAATGTATAATTATATACCTATTACCTGTAGCAAGCTTTGTCTTTGGAGATACAGCTCGTCTCATATTTGTGTCGCGTTTTTGAGTTAGTGGCTCAAGTTGTTCCAATAAATAGCCAAAGTCCTCAGCATTCATTCGAATAAAATTGTGATAACAATTTTCATACTCTGTACGAAGTTTGTACCATAAATTTTCTTCAGTATTAAATTGGTCACGACTCAAACCCATTGTTTTCTCCATACAGACCTTTTCTTTCTTCTTGCCTCCTTTCTTCTTTTGTGGTTTATAATAGCTACAAGACAAGCGGCAATCTTTTATTTCACAAACATTTCAACCAAAAAATGATGTACGCTCAAAATTAACTATAGCAACCACACAAATATACTATATGTGTAGTTTTGATTCCCCCTCGCTTATAGTAATATTTCTGTATAGCGATAGTTCGACTATAGGATAGTAAAACTTTGCGTATAGCTGACTATAACTAGAGCAAACGTGAACATATATGCTGGTTTAGTATACCTACAGTAAAAACTATAAGCTAGTCTTCTATGCCGTGTGTACGTAGCTTTATATAAAGGAACAGATAATAGTTATTTGTATTAGTAAGCCCGAAACTATAGTTTTGCGAATATGAGTAGAATAAGCACGTGTCAGCACCGTTAATAACGTCCCATCATATATAATGTGAGCACGGCCGCGTCTAAACTTTAAAAATCAATTTTTTTTCAAATACATATATGTGACAAAATATGTATTTACCAAAATCATTTCTCTCCTTTGCTTCCAACTCATCAAAGTCACTACGAATTCCCAGGCAAACTTCACGCCAAGTGTTTCTGTCCTTGAATATGTCAAGGGTTTTATTCCACAAGAGGTCTTCTTCAATTAATGAAATTAAAACGTCATATATATATATATATATATATATATATATATATATATATCTAGGGCAATTAACAACTGTGTATACTTACTTCCACCTCTACACTGAACTAAACAACTTAGACCGTAGAAAAATGGCTGTGTGTGTCTGTGTGTCTGCGTGTCTGCGTGTCTGCGTGCCTGCGTGTCTGCGTTTCTGCGCGTCTGCGTGTATGTGTGTCTGTGTCTGTGTGTCTGCGTGTCTACGCGCGTGTGTGTGCGTGTGCACGTGGGCGCGTGTGTGCGTGTGTTCACGCCAAGTGTCTCTGTCCTTGAATACGTCAAGGGTTTTATTCCACAAGAAGTCTTTCTTCAATTAATGAAATTAAAATGTCATATCTATATCCAGGGCAATTAACAACTGTATATACTTCCACCTCTACACTGAACAAAACAACTAGGACCGTAGAAAATAGCTGTGTGTGTGTCTGTGTGTCTGTGTGTATGCGTGTCTGCGTGTCTGCGTGCCTGCATGTCTGCGTGTATGCCTGTCTGCGTGTCTGCGTGTATGTGTGTCTGTGTGCTTGTGTGTCTGTGTGTCTGTGTGTCTGCGTGTCTGCGCGCGCGCGTGTGTGCATGCGTGCGTGCGTGCGTGTGTGCGTGTGCTCGTGTGTGCATGTGTGCGTGTGTGTGTGTGTGCGCGTGTGCGCTTGTGTGCGTGTGTGTATGTGTGAGCGTGCGCGTGCATGCGCTTGTGTGCGTGTGGGCGTGTGCGCGTGTGCACGCGTGCGCAGGTGCTCGTTTGCGCGTGTGACTGTATGTGAGTTTTGTGTATGTGCTTGTATGAATGTGTGGTGTGTGTGTGCGTGTGAGCGTGTGTGCGTGGGTGCGTGCGTTGGTACGTGCGTGCGTGCGTGTGTGTGTGTGTAAATATACACACATACACAGTCACGTACGTCACTACTTGGACAGGAAAACTACCATCGGCTTCAGTGGCAGATAGGGGTTGCACAGATAGCGCCAACGGCAAATTGACCGCGCGTTAATTTTTCCGTTTCATGTGTAAGCTCTAATTAACTTCATTGCGCTACAGTTGGTGCGGCGGTGACGATAAATTCTCCGCCGCGGAAAAATCTGCCATGTGTGTAACGAGCGTTAGTCACTAAGCTCTTGTAGCAGATGCCATCAGAACATCAGTTTCAGGGTTTTTGTATTCTATTCCATATTTTACGATTCATTTAAAGGTGTAGCAAAATAAAATGTAAACTTTCACGATTAAACTCACATTTACAAATACTTATCTTTGATAAAAAATTTTATTAATTTTATTAAATACATAAATAGAAAGTTTTCCTCGAGTAGGATTTGAACCTACCACAAGTACTTTGATGTTTTAAAAATCGTGCATTTCAATATATATTAGGTATACAAATTTTGTCTGTTTCGATAACATTCATAGTTACCTATTCTATTGTACAGTATAGTCAAGAATGATACTATCGAAAAAATTGATTCAAGTGTCACATTTATAAGATATGAAAAGGCTTTAGTAATTAAAGACATGTATTTAAAAGCCTACTATTGAAAGTTACATTAATAACGATAAAAAATAAATCTTTACTAGGTGAAATATTATTAAACCGTTTTGAAAATAACATTTTAGAACACCCTCTACGGAAGAAGGTTAATAGTGAAACCCCACAATCAAACAACAAAATTTAATCATGTTATAACGACGAAAAGTTGCGACAAAGTTTATTTGAAAAGTGGTAAAAGCATCCACAACTAAAAAATTAGACAGATACAAAAGACAGTTCTAGTAAATCATGTCATAATTATATTTACTTTACACACCGATAGATAGAATAGCGTCGACGTTTAATATAAAATATAACCTCACTTTTAATACGGTAAAATATTATATTTGATTGGTTTACTGCTTGCTTGTTTGCAACGTTTAGGTGAAATTTACAATGGTCAAAAAAAACTGTTCCTTTGTTAAAAGATGGCTTGTGACCAAACCTGTAGGTTCACAGGATGTTCTATAAAATACGGCGTCCTATTACAAAATAGTTTTATGATTCTAAAGTTTAGTTACAGCGAAAATAAAATCATTAAATTGAAGATTGTGTACGACAGCACGTATAAAAGCGAAAAATCCCAAATTAGTTGATGGTTTAAAGAAAGAAAGCAATGAAAGCAATAGAAATAGTTCATATTCTAACTATGAAACTGTTTATTAAGTGTACACAGGTATGTAAACCGTTTTACCTAATAAAATACTTATCTTTTTTGGGATTTTTTAATGGTGTACTTTAAATTATACAATCTAAACGTTTCGATAACACTTACAGTTATCTTCGTCAGTAGTAATGTTTCTTAAAAATTGTTAAAGATGTAGTAAACAATTTTGTCAAATTTGAAAAATTCAAACATAAACATAAGCCTAATGTTTTCGACAAAAAAATTTGAACACCACTAAGGATGGATCAATATTTTTTTGGGAAAGAAAGTTGCTATGCACAACAGAAAAACCATTTAGAACACAAAATGAGATTAGCCGTACAACTGACAAGATAACAATGTACAATGTAACTCTGAATGTACTTCAAGAACAATATTATTGCAGCTGGTAAATTGTGTATTTCAGAAAACAAACAAAAGTGGTTTCTCAGAAAGCCAGCAAATTTGATTAGTTGAGAATTTTGTAGCATTTATTTGTGAAATTAGTTGACATCAAGAAAAAACTAAGAACAGTTTAACACAAAACGTGTTCTGTTTTACATGTCTCTTGCCTTTTCCTTCTTCAACAGTTTACTAGCAAATTTAACTTTCTTCGATAATCTGCGCGTCTCACTCTGAGAACCCGTACCTACTATGTTTAGAGACTTTTTAAGTTTAATTTTGTGACGTGGTAAATGGCTAGTGGGTACTGCTGTTTTATAGTTTAAACACATGATTTAAACATATTCACTGTCCTAACAGAATTAATTAACTACTTAGGTACTTACCCATACTAGTAATTTAATAACATATTTCTTCAAAATCAGCCAAATTTTTAAATATCTCTTCGAATCGGAAGTCATGAAAATAGGGTTCTTTTTTCGATTCGTAACCGAAGACATTGCCGTACACAGCAACTGTAAGGTATTTATTTTCCAATTTAAGTTAAAAATATTATAAACAAAAAAAACTGAGGTTATATTTTATACCAATGTTCGATATTAGCAACCTCTGTATGTATGTAGAGTAGTTACAAAACGTCGTGGCACTCGAGATGCGCGGCGCGATTTTCTACAATTTGAAAAACTTAAACGATGTTATAATCGAGAAAGTTCGGTAGCAAAAATGCCATCCTAAAAATATACGGCAAATGAATAAATTATCGATTTTTTTAACGATTGATATCGTAAATGATATTGAATGATCATTTGTAACAATTTCAATTTAGGTATGTATTGGACCTATTTCATATTTGCATTAAAATAATTTTTTTAGTTAGTAAACATAACCTAACCTGTTCAACATCAGCTGTTTTTATCAAGGTTTTGCAAAAATTAAGTTCAACGTTTTATAAACTTTTAATTACACCCAACAGATACTCTGATACTTCTGATAATATTTTTG
The DNA here is from genome assembly GCA_036346205.1 of Vesta saturnalis. Lineage (NCBI taxonomy): Eukaryota > Metazoa > Arthropoda > Insecta > Coleoptera > Lampyridae > Vesta > Vesta saturnalis. Next base: position 2,168,859 of record JARFJB010001840.1, read on the forward strand.
GTTGTTAATCTTAGCAATCATGGAATAGGTAAATTCTTAAAACTCATCGTTGATCGCAGTTCTAAATATTTATATTTTTATGAACCAACAACAGAAATCAATCAATTAGCGTCATTACATTAAAACATGTGTCAGAAATAGATAAAACATTTTAAAATGTAATTTTATTAACATACAAAAATAAATCTTTTGATTCTTTTTCTCGCTTAATAAATTCATACAATTTATAAATAATTTCACGAGCTTGACTTGAACGTACGAATATAACGTGAAGTAAATAAAGGGACTACATTTATAAGTTGAATAGTAGCATATTTTACGAATACTTTCAACGCGTTTGAATCATATGCGCACAGAGAGGCGAGTGCCACGACATTTTGAAACTACTCTACATGATCTATCCACCTAACAAAGAATTAAAAATGTTTCACTTAAAGACTATGATTGTTATGACACATTCAAAATGTTACTGATGTTCTTTTGCATAATTTTAGTATGCAAGAAGGTGCTAGTATGAAGGTGTAAGTGATTTTAGTGTTTAGTAAAATTGCGTTAAAAGAAACCTTTGAAGGTATCGATCACATTTTTCCAAACAATATAACAATTCTTTTTCATTATCTTATCACTGTTTATTTTTGGTAGAATAATAAATTTGCTTTACAAAATACACCTGAAAAACCTTTAACTTGTAGCGTCCCCCAGGTACCCAATCTTGAAAAGCGTAATTTGAACTTATTTGCAATAATGCAAATTCAAGAACAAAACAATCGCTAAGTGATTTATCTTGACTTGACTGACGATAATTAATTGCCTGCCCTACTTTGACTTTCCGGGCAATAATTAAAACATTTGAATTTATTTACAAGTCTGATATTTAATTACTCGCAAACCTCAAATCTGATGAAACGAGGTGGCCGTCTAGTGTTAGGTACGTTATGCTATCTAAATTAGATAGGCTGGATGAGGTAAGTGTTGCATCATGAGGGCAGGTAAAAAAAAATTAAACTACTCAAAGTAAAATCAACGAGAGTTGCGCAGCGGCGGTTCACCCCGTTAATATACTCTTGTGGGAAAGAACCACCAATAAAACCCACTTTATTCATAAATAAGTAATTGCACAAGTACATTAATAAATCAAATAACACAAAAAAAATGAAAGGGTTAAATATATAACACAACACCATTAAATCAGGTTAATGTGCGTACAAAATTATAACATTAAGAGAAAATGAATAAAAAGCAGTTTAGTTACACAGAAACACAATAATAAAAACGCATGTAGTCACACGCACAATTGAGTCATAAATAATCAAAATAAAAATCATAATAAAAATCGTAACACCAAACATGTGGCCCTTTAAAACCAATCATGCCGGCCTTTAAGTAAATAAGCACATAAAACAATAAAACAATAAAGCAAATTACGGTACATATAAAATACAACAGTAAAATTGCGCATGTGATAATAAGCTAAAGGCAAAGACAAAAGAAAATAGACAAGGAATTTGCGTGTACCCAATTGTTTAGTGACCACTAAAGCACTGAATACTTAAATCAAATCACAATAAAGCAGATACAAAGAGAAATCAGCACGCAGGCAAATAATTCTACTTAAACAAACTGACAAAAAAACTCATTAAAACAAAGCCTTACAAGGGTAAGTTATAAATAGATCACTAACATCGTGACCGATATACAAGTTTGAGTGCGTTATAAAAATACGGTGCTCCTTTCTCAGGTTACACATTCATCTATACAACAAATAAAAACAATAAAAATAAAATTCGAGGTGTTGAACGGTTATCTGATCTCGGGATGGTGTACACGCTTGGTAATTGCCTTTTACAGTTAGTAACCAAAGCGGTATCATATACCCGTTCATCACCCCACCTCTATGCAAATATATACAACAACCAACAATGCTAATTCGCACAAATACCAGAGTGAGAGGGCCCTGCACTGTCTTTTATTTTAGCATATTTCAGCTTAATGAGTCCGCGTACGGATAAGGTACCTTTGCAAGGTAATGTTTGATTCTTTTAAAACGTTACGTAGGCTGGTAAAATGATCTGCTGCGAGCTTTCATTTATATAAAAATACATACACTAGAATAAATATTCCCTTAGTTGATCACAGACAGAAATCGTTAACATACTTGGTTCAACCCCGAAAGAAAAGACAACTTAGTGTTGGCGAATTCAAACGCAAAATGTACACGCGAGAATTATTTTAAAGACAAACTGTTTACAATTAAGGTATTTAATTAACCCAAACATCGATGTGGCTCGATTGACACTCTAACAGTAACTCTTCCCCTTCCATTTCAAAACTAACTATCTATCTCTACTCCCGAAAAACCACCCCCGTTTTTCAAAAGTAATAAAAAAACAAGAAACATTAATTTCCGTTGGAACAGTTTCATATTAATTATTGCACAACATCCTAATTTTAAAGATATGCATTCGTTCGTAACAAACCCTACATTTCTCTCTCGAGTTTCTAAGTAACAAAGATATCTTTTGATCGCGGTCTGTACCGCCACAATTAATCATTAGATCAATGACATTTTTACATCAAGAGCGCGCATAAGAAATTCCAATGATTCGTTACTCCCCTTCAGCAAAGCATTTTTAAGCGTGCACCTGCCACTCACACCCCCAACATGTGTTTTATAACCTTAGACATATATCAGTTACAAACAATCTCTCATTCCTTACATAAAATATCTAAATAAAATATTTTCAAAACATTAGTAAATTACGACGTATTATCAAAATATTTAAAATCCACTAATTATCTTTTCTCTCGTGGTAACAATGTTAATTTGACAAACGTTCATTACAATAATAAAATTTTCGCGGTCCGCTATCTACAAACTTGATATAGATATGTTGATGATACCTTTGGCCTTGAAGACCTGGAGGAAGAGCACTGATATTTATATATCAGGAGCGTTAAACAGGGTTTTAAGGACCGCAACGTGTTAAGTAATACGTACGGTCCATAAACGCTGTTTGCCCCCGCAATACATACAAAAGCTTATGCAAGATCGTTCCAATGGCCATTAATTAATAAATATGTATTATATTTTTTCTTTTTCATCTTCTGTGAGCAGTTTATTGTAAATGTTGATTTAAGATGTATGAATTTTATATCTATTATCAAAAACTGACTCTGTATAATAATTTGTATTCGTTATAGAGAAAATACCTATTCTTATTGTGAGTAGTAAAATGAGAAACAAATATTCTCCATACATATGTTCGCGTTACCATAACAACTAAGTCAATAAGACAGAAGGTGGTAAACAGAGGAACATAGGAAGACATGCGATGTGGTGCCGATGACAAATTCCGCATGCGTTATCTACATAAATAGGAATTTTTTAATGGTTTAAATATCACTTTCAATGTCAAACTGCTGAAGCGCTGGTGATGTAATGGTAGGAGTCGTCTTCCACGCCGTTGTTGCGGGTTCGAATCCTGGACCATGCAATTTTTTTAGTTTACTGTGGTTGGGGTAGGCTTGTACGATAGGGCAAAAACAATATGCTCAAAACAAGAGAACTTGAACAAAGAAAAAGAAAATATCGCTAGAACACTCGAAGAAAATGGCTACCCCGATCTAACACCTAACCTAAACAGGGAAAGGGTAACCGAAAAAGAAGAACCTAAATATGCAGCGATAATACCATATACCTATACAAGGTACCTCAGATAAAATACGATGGATAGGCAGTAAATACAAGACACGCACTGCCTTCAAATCGACCAGATCTCTCAGGGGAATACTACCCAAAACCAAACCATGCAATGAAGATCAGAATTCCAAGAATTGTGTATACAACCTACCATGCGAATGCGGCAGAGCATACATGGGAGAGAGCAGTAGACTACTCACAGTGAGAACGCAGGTACATAAGAACGTCGTCCGCAAGGGCAAAACAGAAAAATCAAGAATCGCCGAACATATCTGGAACGAAGACCACCGCATCCAATGGGATAACGTACAGATAGTGACAAAGGACGAGAACACAACTCGTCGGAAATTCACCATCAAAAAATCCAATAAGCCAAGCTAGTGTGGAAATGAAACCCATATGGATTCCAATAATGCGCGAAGAGCTTAAGCGCACTACACCTGCGCAAGAAGTTACGGCGCAACATGCGCAAAAAATGTCTGCGCAACCATGAAAAGTTTAATATATAGTTCTAAAAGATATATATTGGATTACTCGTGGCTCACCGGTAAAGGTGTCAGACTAGTAAGTGAAAGATACCAAGTTCGAATCTGAGAGTAGTCAAGCGCTTGGGAAAAATTATATATAACATATAAATTCGACTCAAGTGCGAAAACAGTCCTCCTCGGGACTAAGTCTGATGATGGAAGCAGAGTCCTTTTCCAAAACGTCGCGCTCAAAAGAAAAACTGTGAAAATAGGCCGATCTAATATGAAACCACAATTACAAAACACCTATAATATAGAAATACTGTAGTTTTGTTTATTTAACCCACTTTTGTTAGATTATAGTAGTTTTGTTTATCTAATCGAATTATGTTAGGTTACAGTAATTTTGTTTATCGTATGTAATTATGTTAGGTTACTTCCGCTGATCAAAAACCTCCAAAATTAATGAATGCAACCCAAGTAGCGTTTTTCAAATAAACATAAAAATCAGAACGGTTTAATTTGTATCTGTCAGACTGCTTAGTTTGAATTTGAATAAAGTTCAATATTGGTAGAATAAGGTCACTTGCACACCCCACTTTTTTTAATTATGACCTCTAAAAAATGCCCCGCGATTGATTAGATTTTGCTCCTTAAGGAACCTTATGGAAAAGAATTTTTGTACATCAGGCTGTCATTGCTGCGTCCCTGGGCTATTGTCTGTTTCCCTTTGTCCGCGTCCATTTCTCGGCCATGCCCTTCTTCTTTTGCCCTCTCTCCTCTCCTCCTCCTCCCTCTCCTCTCCCTCCTCTCTCCCTCTCCCTCTCGCTCTCCCTCCTCCTCTCCTCTCCTCTCCCTCTCCCTCTCCCTCCTCCCTCCCTCTCCTCCCTCCCTCTCCCTCTCCCTCCTCCCTCTCCCTCTCCCTCTCCCTCCCTCTCCCTCTCCTCTCCTCTCCCTCTCCCTCCCTCTCCTCTCCCTCTCCTCTCCCTCTCCCTCTCCTCTCCCTCTCCCTCTCCTCTCCCTCTCCTCTCCTCCCTCTCCCTCTCCTCTCCCTCTCCTCTCCTCTCCTCTCCCTCTCCCTCTCCCTCCTCTCCTCTCCCTCTCCCTCTCCTCCCTCCCTCTCCTCTCCCTCCCTCTCCCTCTCCCTCTCCCTCTCCCTCCTCTCCTCTCCCTCCTCTCCCTCTCCCTCTCCTCTCCCTCTCCCTCTCCCCTCCTCTCCCTCCCTCTCCCTCCCTCTCCCTCTCCCTCCCTCTCCTCTCCCTCCCTCCCTCTTCCCTCCTCCTCTCCTCTCCCTCCTCCCTCTCCCTCTCCTCCTCTCCTCCTCCTCCCTCTCCTCTCCTCCCTCCCTCTCCCTCTCTCTCCTCCTCTCCTCCCTCTCCCTCCCTCTCCTCCTCTCCCTCTCCTCCTCCTCCTCCCTCGCTCTCCTCTCCTCCCTCCTCTCTCCTCTCCTCTCCTCTCTCTCTCTCTCCTCCTCCTCTCCCTCTCGCTCTCGCCTCCTCGCTCTCGCTCTCGCTCTCTCTCGCTCTCCTCGCTCTCGCCTCCTCTCGCTCCTCGCCTCGCTCTCCTCTCCTCTCTCTCTCTCTCTCTCTCTCTCTCTCTCTCTCTCTCTACATTCAGCTTAACACGTTTAGCGTATAAATATAAATTACTTATCTGTTTTTCCCAACCATTAATTTGAAAATGAATATTTTGTTGATTTATTTGATTGCAAACCATCTAGGTTATTACCAGTAATAAAAAGCTAAAAGGATTTTAATAATTTATTGTAAGTAATACTATTTTTAAGATTACATAAAAACACATCTCATGTATCAACAGCTGCAGTATCATCTTCCTTTGCAACAGGCCTAAACCAATTGACCGAGATGAGATGGTGCTGGTAAATGGTTGATTCAGTTTAATTTTCATTTCAACATGCATATCAATCTGGTGAATATGGTAATTGTGTTAAGTTAAAATATATCTAAAAATAAAGTTACTGGGTTAAGATATAAATAACAGGGAAAGGAATGGAAATGGAATCAAGGATGGTCACGGGTTTCCTGAACGGGGTTTTTAAAACGTGATACTAGAAACTAAAACTAGGAGAGAGAATATACCGTGTATGTTAAAATAATAAAGCTATGTGGGAGCCACGTTACCGTGTGCCATGACAATACTCATTTCTACAACGTTTACTGTACTGTACCTTGTAAATCTTGCTCCCTGGCTTTGATACAACTTCGTATACAGGGGTTCTTACAATTTTACGGTCTGTATGCGTGTACACAAGTTCAATGCCATTTAATACTAAAGGCTAGTGTGTCAAACAACATCTTGTTCAAAATCCCCGCCATAATAGTTTCCCAAAACAAAGGTTATATAAAGGATGAAGTCTATTATCAACTTGTTTGTCTTTTATGTAAATACCTAATTAATGGGTTTTTCCAAACACGTTGGAGCTATTTGAATAGTGAAAGGATGTTATTGTTGATTACATAACTAGGAATTAGCCACGCCGTACACACAAACGAACACATAATTGTATTTTTAAGGTCTGTGCGCCCTTTATGCTATTACCTAGAAATCATCTCAATTAATCAAAGCAATCAATCTAATCGATCGTTTAGTGAGTGTATGGAAGGGTAAGAAGCCTCATAAATGTGATTTTCCATTTTTCCTACCTGTCTTTCCGAAAAACCCACCCGTCATTTTTGTTAAATGTCCGAGAGCACGGCGGGCTTGAAAAAACTCGCAAAAGACTATTTTTATCTTTTATGATTTCGAGTGTCGCCAAGACACCCCTACTAACAAAACTAGCACATCCATCCATACCCCCACGTTGTGCGTTGCCCAGAATGTATGCAACCACTGTATTAATACCGATATCGATATTGAGCAGAGCTGCGGACATTCACCTGTATTCGAACTCCTTTCCTACATTTCCTCACTGTGCAAGGAACAAGCATCCATTATAGCCACAACTCCAACTCCTACGACGATAATGTATCCTTAACGAAATCCTAAAGGATCCCTCTGCTTGGAATTCCAAAATCGTATCTAACGGTACTAAATCATGCCCCTCACCTGCGATAATAACATAAAATTTATAGACAGTTTGAACTTCCTACCTTTGGCCCTATCAAAACTCCCTAAAACTTCAATTTTCTGGTTCGAAAGGTCACTTCACCCACCTATTTATTACGGTGCAAAACCAAAATTATAACGTTTTACCAGCCACACACTTTTACGGTGTCGACGAAATATATTCCGACATTCGAACAGACTTTATAAAGTGGTACAATGACGAAATTGCTAAGGGCACTCGTTTTAATTCAAAAACGACGTAGTGAGTTATTATGTACAAGACATGAGTATCCTTACAGAAGCCTGTCTTGAGTTTTGGAAGAGATTTGTCGACGAAAACAATGTCGATCCTTTACGAGAATGCTGCACGATCGCTGGTGGCCGTAGCCTTGTGGTCCGTAGAAATTTTATTCGCGAGTATAGTATAGGTGGATACAGATTGGGCGACAAACAGTCGTGGGTTGCTATTCAATGACTTCTCTGGCTCAAGATTCTGAAGGCAAACGTATTCAGCACGCCGGAAGCTCGCGTCAAGGGAAGGTATCCTGGTTGATGGGTTTTCTCACGACACAAACACTATATCAGTTTCACGGTTGCTATTTCCACGGTTGTGAAAGGTGTTACCCCAACAAGCTGGTAATAGTAAACGCGAGCAGAGCACAGCGTTTTTGTGTCGTGATAATACGGTGGCAACATCGCGCATTATACGTTCTTTTAACTATGGAATTTGAGAATGTGAATTCGGATCATTTTTAAAACAAAATCCTGCCGCAAAAGCCTTTTTTAACTCAAACAACATGCTGAATCACTTGACTCTGAATCCCTGAGATATTTTGTTTGGAGGCCGTACTAATGCGATTAAGTTATATTATAAGGGGGAACAAGATGTACAAATCAGATAGTTTCTTCGGAGGTCGTACTGATGCGATTAAGGTATGAGGCAGCCTACACTTCACATTGGTGCTGACTGCTCATACCTCGACTCGAGGGTGTTGTGAAATGTAGCGTTCTCCCGCTATCAGTTTTGTACCATCCTGTTCTGCCTCTTAAAATGCACTGTAAATTAATGTTCGTCTTGTGTAGAACTTGTGCTTAAACTACGTTCCAGCAAGATTGCACCCATACGCAGGACGAACGTAAATTTACAGGAACTTACGTAGCAAACGAAGACAGAAAAGTTATAGAATTAGGGTATCGAGTTTTAGAAGTCTTGGAAGTGTGGGAGTATGAAGTTTGCCAATACGACAGAGGTAGTATGAGTGGGGATCTTTTCCAGGTTACGTCGATAACTTTCTTAAAATTAAGCAAATGTGTTCAGACCGGCCTTCATGGTGTAACGACGAATCGAAGGATCGATACATGCGGCAATATTTGGAAAGGAAGGGTGTCCAATTGGACAATTAACACAATCCAGAATTATTTCTGATCTGACTTTTTCAAAATTATGATCGATCCTTCCAAGGAGGTCCAGTCCATTTTAAACGTGAACGAGAAAGTTATGCCCGTAAACTGGCTTAGACCCGAGGATCGGGTCGAACCACTTAATACGGTCAATGTCGTCTTGGCCACTTACAGAACCGCCAACCCGGGTCTGGTGCTGTACAGTTACCTGAAAAAACTCACTGTACGGGTCCTGTACTTTGATACAGATTCCGTTATTTTTACGTAAAGTCTTGGTGAGTGGGCTCCACCTGTCGCTGATTTTCTTGACGATATGACCAATGAGGTGGAAGCCTACGGAGTCGGAAGTAGAATCACGGAGTTCGTAAGTGAGGGTCCTAAGAATTATACGTACAAGGTATTCTCAATAAGTAAACACGTATACGGCAACGTGTGTAAAGCTAAGTGAATCACCCTAAACTATAAAAATTCCCAGATAGTTAATTTCGACACATTAAAGTCGTTAGTGTTAAACATCGAACCTGTGTACGCGCATACAGACCGTAAAATTGGTAGAACCCCTGCATACGAAGGCAGAGAGCTAGGCTTATCAGGTACAGTACAGTAAACGCCGTAGAAAGGAGGATGGTTATGACACGCTTCCTTGTGGTTACGTTGCTCGTACTTTATTATTATTTTAACATACAAGGTCTATTCTCGCCCAGTTTAGTTTCTAGTAGCTTGTTTTAAAAACCCCGTTCAGCAGCCACGTGGCCATCCTTGAATCCACTTAATTGCCTTCCCTTATCCTCATATTAGCCCACTGACTTTACTTTTAGATATGTTTTAACGTAGCACGTACAATACAGGATACCACTGATGGTGCGTGAGTAATATTAACGTATCATTAGAAGCACATTACTTTTGTATGGTTTTTGTCTGCACAATTACAGTGTTCAGCAGGTTGATATGCACGTTGAAATGGAAATTTAAGCACCATGTCATCCCGGTCAACTGGTCTAAATCTATTGTAAACTTCCACTCGACGCCAGAGGAAAAAGAAGAGGCAACTGAAGATCTAGTAGCTAAGGAGGATGAGGATGCAGCTGTTGATACATTAGATGTGTTTTTATGTAATCTTAAAAATACTTATAATAAATTATTAAAACCCTTTATCCTTTTATTACTGGTAATAACCTAAATGTTTTGATAGAAGTCGATTTCAGTTCAAAATTTTGAATTTATTTCTATATTACTTTGCGATTTAAAATTGGGCTGTAATTAAAAAGCTGTTTATGCATTTGGTTTGATTGATTGATTTGATTTCGATTGATTTGACTGATTGACTCGATTGAGATTGATTTGATTGAGATTGATTGATTTGATTGAGAAGGATTTGATTGATTGATCAGAGCCCGGGGTCTAGAGGTTGAGCAGAGTCTATGGAGGCCGACAAGGGGCGAAGACCCGAGAACAACTTCAGGAGGCCTATAGTTGTCTTATGAGATAGTATGAGGGTTCCCTTATTAGAATACTATTTCAAATTTCCCGCCATAACAATTAGAAAATGGCCGACAAGATACCCAACACGCCACGTCCACAAAATGGCTGCTAAAACGGACCAATCAGAAACCAGGGACACGCCATTGCCCTCCAATCACAGCCTGATGTTGTACAAAAATTCTTTGGCATAAAATCTAGGTCAAATACTTTAATGAACAAAATCAAACTAGTGGGGGTCATAATTAAAAAAACTGGGGGGGCGGGGGTGGGGGTGCACGTGACCTAATTCTACTTATATAGTTGCAATTTTTTTTCGACGTATTCCGTTGAATAGAACTTGACATGGTACATTAGTATACCAGACGTAACAGTTTAAGGCTTATTCACTGTAAAATATCCAGAACGATCAACCAGTCATTCAAAAATCGTCATACGCTTCAAAAAGACTGATTGTTTAGTTGCGTTGAATGACATCTTACACAACCCTCTATTCTAACGGACGATGTAAAATTAGATAATTTGGTATTTGTGGAAGAGAATCCTATGAGAAGTTTAAGGGAAACGTTTGAATGTCTTTCCATCTCTTCGATTAGAAGAACGCTGAAGGAACTTATATGGACAAAGCATTATTTTCTTTGAATGGAGCTGTAAATTCCGCTTGGTAACATAACCCTTTTTTCTTGATATTAATCCTTTTTCCTTACTTCTAGATATTGGTCCTAATACCCAGCACAATTGACGATTTAACGTATGGATTGGTTTGGTAAACCTTCTTATAGGGCTAATATTTATCGATGGGAATTCGAATTCAGTCTTGTTTCTTAGTCTTCTACACAAATGTTACCAGGCATACCAATTTTAGACATTGAGAATCCTTGATTACAATTAGATTGTGCACCAGCTCACTCTACCGCAATGATCATACGTTTTTTTAAGAGTATTATTCCCCAGCGATGAATCGAAAGGTTTGGTAGTATAACTTGGTCCTCTCGTAGCTCAGACCTTTCTGTAAATGACTATTTTCCCTGGAGTTACCTGAAAAGTCAAGTCTATACCTAACTTGGAAGAACGAAAACAAAGAATTCGTTGTCTGTCAGGAAATTTATTCAGTTTTTAATTGAAATGCTGTTTAAGAATTTCTTCATAGACTTTCTTATTGTTGGAGGTGGAAGGCGGTCATATTGAAAACCTTTTTAAGCCGGAGGACTAAATTTACTTTATTAGTTCATAACCTAACAAATTGCAAATTAGTTGTTTTAGTTTTTTGGGCAACGTTTAGGAAATATCGCTAATACCACAAATGGTGTTATTGTAATCGACGTTAACTAAAATTTGTGATTTTTTATCTACAATATTAAACATCTCTATTTGTAGTCAAAAAATGAAAAATAAAGGATATCCTTTATGCTAAAATTTTTAAAAGACAATTAAATAACATATTTTTGTTTTGACTTTTTTCTACAGTCTCATTTTTCTTATTATTGAGTTTGGAGGTGCACCAAAATATACCTTTGGCGCGGGTTACAGAGACATAATGCCGACTCTGCTCGGTACTACTGGGTCAAACGTCAAGGTTAAAGAATTTTTCAAATTATACCATATGCCAATATAGGTAAGTATTGAAAAGTAATTATCGTTGCGATTATCCAATTATTGCTGCATTTTAAATCTATTCAGAAGTTTGTGGTTGTAACGTAACCTTAATACATTATTAAACTTGCTTATTAATCTTACAATTCGTGCTTTATTAGAAAACACATTTTTAGAACATTTATGTGATTAGACCATCCAGAAAAGTTAACTGAAAATCACGTCACCTGTCACTGGTAAAAAACACGAAGTAGAGAGCTTAATACTGGGCAACACCACGCGACTGTAATATTTCGCTTGTGTTATACATTTGTACAACGGAGTGGTTTTAATAGGTAGTTCCAATCTTTATAGAAACATAACCCTTTACTACCATACGTCGGCAAACCTTGAGGAGCTTAGTGTAGGTACGTAGATTCGTACTTTTGTGCAGTATCAAACATTCAATTGAGCAAAAAAAGGTTTACAAAACCCAGTTAACACAAGCGTTTTCAGATTTTTTAAATTTTCATTTTATATGTCATCCTGAAAATTCCCGAATCCAAAATTTCAATCCCAACAAACCGACAGTTCGATAGTTACTATTTTGATTAAGGAAAAATTATTTCTATAATGCGCGAAAGTCCCAGCAAAGAAGCAGTCTCATTTAAGAGATCCGAGATACACGAGCGCGACATTAATCGTATTTGAATGTTTCAGAATGTAGAAACAAGGACACCCGATTCTGCTCCTGCTGGTCTAGCTGCCAACAGAATAAGGTCCAAGTAAGATTCCGCAGGTGGAGTTTGTTTACATCATCGAAGGCTTGAGGCAGAAGTCCGGCATCAGGCAGCGTCACCGGAGCTATGGATTCCGTCACGCACAGCGTTGCTGTAGAACTGCGGCGCGCTGTGTTAAGTGCGCACGACATCACCACTCTAGTGAATGTGAATGTATGCCCGAGGTTTCCATGTTTCTCGCAGCGGAAGCAGACCGACGCACTATTTCACAGCGTCCGAAGAGGATCCCGCCGACAGCAGCACCCTCTCAACACCAAATCGATGTAAGTTATGCCAAAGCGAGCATTAGCGAAAAAAGCGAAAGTATCGAAGCCGGTTAGAGCCTAAGTCCAGAAAACGTCCGCGTCATCTGCTTTGGAGTTAGATGCGATTCCAGGCTTCCTGGGAAACTTAGATTTGGTGTAGTCATCCGCAAGGTCGCAGCAGCATCAGCGACTGAGATGCCCTCGATAAGTATACTTGTATCGATTATTTAACTATTTCCTGTCCTAAACCAGTTTGCTACTTACTCCGTATAGGTTCATGATACAGTAACCCTATTCTATTACCGCACAATAATAGCATCGCTATCATTGTGCAGGAATCTGTGATGACTGCACTTATAAATTTTTCTTTTTATTTCAGATAACCGGGACAGCATCATCAATAACTACACCAGGCGAGCGACAAAAGACAGTCCACACAGCAGCACACCCACACAACACATTAATCACACATAGATTATATTATTGCATTTCGTATTTTTATCATATATAAATTGAATTGAATTAACTAAATTAACTTCTCCTTTTGTTTTGTGAACTGTTGTTTTTAGGCTTTGGTAGCTGCGCTATATGTTTAACTCCATTAAGGTAATGTTTTTCAGCCGCTAGATGTTTAATTTTCCGCTGATAGTGTTTGTATTCTAGTAAGAATTTCTTTTTTTAAATCTGCAATTGTTGATTCGTTTTTGTATTCGGTTTTTAAAACGATTTTTACTGTTTGCGGACTACGTATTGAAGTTTTCAAGGATAGACCTTATCTTATCCTCCTCTCAAGTGCAAGTTTGTTTAGATCTCTTCTTATGTTGCAATAAACTGTTCCCTCGTTTTGCATTTTTTATGCAACTTTTCGTGGACTTAATCTACTCTCGACGTCCGACAATTATTGAGAAGCGCAGTTCCCCTCTTTACGATTGTTGAAGTGAATGACGCTCATTTTCCTGGTATTTAGTCACGATATGGATTTTCCGGTGATATAATTGAACCTATTTAGGATGTAGTTGCTTCACCACTGAACCACCGAGGCACTACAATTATTGATTTTCTAATTTATTATTAAATTGTTTTTCTACAACGCATTCGCAGTAGTGTTTCATTCTTTACTTTGCACTACGCTCACCAATTTAATTTTTTGTGTCGTAGTTCTTCGCGGCAGAGGTCTTCTTTTTAAACTAGTCTGGCTGGGAATTGTTTTACCAGAGCTATTGCGTTGGTTTCTTTAGTTTTTTGCGGGTCTTTAAAATTCTTCCAGTTTTTCCTGTGTAGTTCCTTATGCAATTGTTTGATGACCTTCATTGTTTATTAATACTTTTCTAATTATTTTTATCATTTTAACGTAGCACGCATAGCATTTAAAATTACCTTCAAATCCTTCTAATTCTTTCGGAAATGCGTCTTCTTTCAGGTCCTTTTCACATATCTAGCTCTATTATTTCAGCATATTGATATGCCAATTTTTATGTTCTTGTAATGGTTAGAGACGTAGTAGGTAAGGTTTTAAAAGATTTTTTTGAACTTGTTCGCATCCCATGTAAGTTTATCAGATTCTACCTCCATGATGAACGTGACTGAAGGAATATGGTTGTGATTCAACCAAGATTTCGAACTTCTCTATTTAGTCTTAGTGGCTAGATTACAAATATATCACCTACGTATGTACATCCGAAAATGTAAACCGTTTTGTACAAATAGTATTTATGGATGAAATATGGATCTACTCAAAAGGAAATCAGGCAAGTCGTGGCAAGATGAAGACGTCAAGAGTGTACTGAAACCTCAGGGCTATGATGGTAAACACTTTATTTTTATTCATGCGAGTTGCACCACATGATTTATAGAGAATGCATCCCTATTATTTGCTTCAAAATCTTTAAAAGAAGATTATCATTGTGAAATGAATGGGGATCTGTATAAAAATGGTTTATTGAGCATTTGTGAAATCATTTAGAAGAGCCTTCATTAATTATTATGGACAATGCACGGTACCACACAATGTTACTCGAGAAGGTACCAACATCATCCTCGACAAAGTCTAACATGATTTCGTGGTTAACACAAAAAATATTAGTTATGAACCCACACTATTTAAAACTGAACTTTATTCACTTATTAAATCTCGGTAAATAGAGAAGAGGTATGAGGTAGATGAAATTGAACTCATATGGGCACATGCAAACGGGTGCTACGATAAACACATTGGAAGAGATGGCTATAAAGACGAAAATGTTATTGCTATGTGAAACGCCGGATTACAGCAATGTAACCAAACAGTGCACAAACAAAGCAGTGGTATAAACGTAAAAAATGTTGGACATTGTAGTTGATGAGATGGTGATTAACGTTGGGAACTATTCTGAAAGTTTCGATACAGATATCGACTAAAAATTTAGTAGTTTAATTTTATTGTTACAGCATAACAGTGTAAGTAATTGAAGAGGATGAGCTAATTTTTGTAATACAATTATTCTGTGCAGTTATTGAATTCTAAATAAATTACACTTAAATATGTCAAGCCATTCAATTTCATTTTAGATATTTATTTGGCATAACGTAGATCATGTATGGTTTGTTAAATTGCCATTTCACAAGAGCTGTAACAATGGTAACTAAGGCTGTTTCACTCTAAAGGTATAAGTACATTTTTATTTTTTAGTTCACTAAAACAATCAACATCAAACATTGAAGTTAATCAGAAAAAGGAATATGCAGTTTTCTGAAAGAATAAGTTTACTTATATCTTATTGATAATTTTACTTTAGCTAGACTTATGTCATGCAATATGTAAAGGTTACAAAATAATTTCATAATTCATTAATAACTAAATCTAACTAATTATTCCTCTATTGTACATGACCGCACAGTTGTAAGCAGATTAACCTTTTTAACAAAAATGTTTCTTTGTTCTAACTGGAAGTCTTATTAACATGTTTATCTATAAACAAGCTCACACTAAAATATACAAAGTATGTATTTATAAGGATAAACATAATGAAGCTGTAGCAACGTTCGGAAGTTCAATTAGGGAAACCTACAAATTCGATTATCTTTAGTTATCAATTATATGTAAATTTTTATCACCAACTTACATAATATTGCACATAAATATTCTCTAAATATTTATATACATAAACTTGCAGCAATGTATTTTGTTGAATATAAGCATTGTCTAAATGTAAAACAATGTAAGTACTCATAAATTATAAGCTACAAAAATCATTAAGATAAAATATATCTGTTAGAACTCTGTTTATGGCTCACCATGGTCATTAACACGTTAATTATAATGAACAATTTTCTTAGATTTTCACAAAGTAAACGTTGTTTTCTTTTACGGTGTAAATTTTACAATAAACAGTAACATAATCATATGAGAGCCTGTAACTGACTACCGCCATCTCGGAAAAGAGTAATTAATTAACAAAAATTATTACAGAAATACTTTGAATCGTACTATTGTAAGTGAGGTATATCCTTTGGTGTTGAGGATAGTATGTAAGTTATATAGTAGCGCCGGGGAGAGGTATCTCATGGCGCACCCGAGAATGGGGATATAATTATTACTGTGAAATGCATCTGTTTCCCTTTATCATCTTAGTGCGAAGTTCCCACTTAAAGAAAGACGGGTTATAATATTACGTCTGCTATATATTTTAAATGCAGGGTTGTCGATTCTAAAGTCAAAGCGCATGACGCTGTCAGATGTCTTCTTGGCTATTTAACCTCAAATTATTCTTCGTATTTCGTTTCGTATAATCGCATCGTGTTTTGTAGTTATAATAATTTATCTTTCGCTCCGTAATTTATTAGTTTCCATTGCATTTGTAAACAACAGTTTTTTTCAAAATTATTATTATTAATATTAACTATTACGAGGTAAGTTTATATAAAAGAGAGCGATTAGGCTTATAAATGATCCGTCCTTAACTTCTCACATACAGTCTCTTGAGCATAGAAGGATGGTTTCAGTTCTTTCTTTGTATTATCGTTATTACAACGGCTATTGTGCTGAGGAATTATATTCTTTGATACCATCTCGGGCTATCTTTGCGAGAAACACTCGGTTCGCTCTTTCACATCATCAGTATGCAGTACAAATCTCCACTTGTCGTACCAAATGGGCGCAATCCACATTTTTCTACACGGCTTCTAAACTCTGGAATGATCTCCCTAGTTCCTGCTTTCCTCTCACTTATGATATGAGAAAATTTAAAGTAGGTGTTCATAGACATCTATTGGCAATTCATTATCCCTCTATCCATCCTCCTAAGTGTTCCTGAGTGCTTTAGCACGATAGATCAAATTTAGCCTGTTCAGGTCCACAATCATAAAAAAATAATGCAAAATGTATTTCCAATTGATTGAATACATTTATTTGTTTTGCAGCAAATAATGATGTCATGAAAAGGTAAATCTTTGAAAAGCCAAACTCAAGTAATGTTAATGAATATGAATATACTGCATTATTCCGAGATGGAACGCGATAACGGGGGGCCAAGTTTACCTTTAACTTCTATTATCCAGGCACGCTAATAATTTTCACTATTTAAATTTGACAGCGCGGCTTAAATTTGAAAATAACCTAGAAACATTGACGATGTTTTGTTGGTATTCAAAATTACTAACTATATTAACCAATAACGATATACGTTTTTAAAATCTTAAACCATACTTTACTAAAAGATGAGTCATAAGAGACCTCTCACCGGCCCGACCATATTACGTATTTCAGTTAAGCATTATTGTTGAACACGGTCTACTACACGGTGCGCGACTAGTAGTGTTTGTATTTAGACTTTTCTTAGCTTTATACTTTTGTGCTTATATTCATAGTAATTAGGTAAAAAACAAGTGGAGACTATCAGTGTTAGTATGAAAATGTAAACTTTCACCATTATCTCACATAATAAAAAACTTATCTTTTTTGGGTTTTTCAATGGTGTATTTTAAATTAGATTGTATAATTTAAAATACACCATTAAAAAACCCAAAAAAGATAAGTATTTTATTACCAGTGTTAGTATTTAGACTTTTCATTATTTTATAAATTTGTTGATATATTCGTAATAATTAGGTAAAAACAATTCTGACATATTGTGTTATTATTTAGATTTTTTATTTTATTTATGCTTTTTTAGTGTTATACATTTGAGGTTGTATTCATACACTTAAAAATGATCCTAAATGGCGACTACTTGTGTTAGTATTTAAACAATTTTATAAATTTGTGGTGATACTCATAATAGTTACGTAAAAAACAATTCTAAGTGGCGACTACTTGTGTTGAACTTTTTGTAGTTTTATCCATTCGTGATTATAACCCGTAATAGTCCGATAAGAAACAGATTTTAAACCGTTGAATTTTCTTTCTAAAATTTTGTTGAAAGTAACACAACCATGAGTTCCGAGAAGGAAATCGAACGTATGCAAAAATTGTATGAAGATGTCATTATCAGCGGTTTTGATGATGAAGAAGATGGCGAGGACATAATAGAGGAACGAGAGGAAGACAGTCAGTCTGAACAAGATTGGGATGACGGAGAAGCGTTTAGACACTCCTATAAAGATTTGGGAACGTTTGTTTTAACAAAAAAACTATTGAATATTATTGCCGACTGCACGAACAATAAAATTAAGACTATATATTAAAATTACCCAAGGGATAGAGATAGTAAGCCCACGAGTTTGGTGAAAATAAAAGCAGTAACGGGACTATTATATCTGGCAGGTGTTCTTGGGGCAAACCGCCTTAATGCGGAGGACTTGTGGAAAACCAATGGGACGGAAATAGAGGCTTTTAGATGGGCTATGTCGTTGCACAGGTTTCGATTCCTCTTGAGGCATTTGAGGTTTGACAATTTGGAAACACGTGATGAATGGCTGTGGTAGACAAATTAACACCAATTAGATTGCTCTTTGATCAATTCAATGACAATTGCAAGAAGTATTATTGCCACTCACCGTACGTAACGATAGATGAGAAATTAGAGAGGCAGATGCGGATTTAAGCACTATATACCTAGCAAGCCAAATAAGTATGACATAACAATCTTTGCACTATCGGACGCAAAAGTATTTTTTGCCAGTTACATAGAGGTTTACGTTGGACAACAGCCTGAAGGGCCATAGAAACACAAAAAAGACGCACAGTCCGTAGTAGAACGATTACGCTCTTACATAGCCGGCTCCAACCGAAACGTCACGACAGGTAGTTGGTTTACTAGTGTACCACTTGTGAAATCGCTAAAAAATAAAAAACTAACTTTGCTAGGTACCGTCAGAAAAAACAAAAGGGAACTACCGCTTGAGTTTACAGGTAGACGCGACCGTCCTATACGTTCAAGCATATTTGATAACACTGAAACTGGAAAACCAAAATGGTAGAAATGTATAACTCGACCAAAGGAGGGGTGGATATTGCTGATAAGCTTTGTGCACAATAAATTGCGCTCGTAACACGAGAAGATGGCCAACGGTGATGTTCTATTCACTTATGAATCAATCAGCCATTAATTCAAACGTAATATATGTTGCGATCAATATATCACTCCAAACAGAAGAGCATTTCTGGGGTAATTGTTTATAGATCTTGCTATTATCATAAAATTTGTGTTACTTGTACAACACTACTTATAACTATGCAGATGAGACTAAGAGGGGTGTGTCAGTTATAGGCTGAGGTAGAGCATCTCCAAGACCGTACTAATAATG
Organism: Vesta saturnalis; assembly: GCA_036346205.1. Lineage (NCBI taxonomy): Eukaryota > Metazoa > Arthropoda > Insecta > Coleoptera > Lampyridae > Vesta > Vesta saturnalis. The sequence goes on from JARFJB010001840.1 coordinate 2,188,312, forward strand.
TTGTGGGTCGTTGCTCCCAGTCCAATTGGAAGCAAAATAGGAAACGAAAATATTTATTCACAGAATGTTCCACATGTTTGTGTTTAGAACACTCACTGAAGTTGTGTATCAGTGGTTATGAAAAGTTAAAAGGGTAACGCTTTAGAAAGTGAACAAAGCATATTTTAATTAATTAATACTAGGTATATTAAAAAACAAGTTTCCTAACAAGTTTCAAGCTTAAAAAACGGTTTTTTAAGGAATGAGTGCTTCAAGGTCTTATGAAACACGTTTTTTATGTTAGTTTTTGTAATTTGTGCTTTTTATGCCGTTTTAAACAAAAATTCAGAAAAGTCTTACCGGTAGTTTCATCGCAATTCACAACAGATAGTAGTCTTTCTTTCAAGTGATTGTTATGAACATGCCTGATATTAATGCTACACTGATTTTTTAAAGAAATATCTTCAGTTGTATCAAGTTGTACAAAAAACATACTGGATTCATTCATCTGAGCACAAATTTTCATGTAAATAACTCCAATAGCTTCAATTACAACACCAATTAGATTTTTAGAAGTTAGAAGTCTACCACGGCTTCTGGTACTTTCTTCAGATTTTCTCACCGTACACACGTCGATCATACTCCTTTAGACCTGCATATTTATACCTAATAAAGTAATTAATTCTAGAAAATTTCTATGATCTAAACTAGGATCATTTAAAGTGCAAGCTGCTTCGAAATTTTAACCACGAACCACGTTTAACAATAAGTTTTACAACTTCAATGACTCTCTAAAACAAGGCGCTTCTGTTTCATTTGCTCCTTTCTAACACCAAGTTGAGAAGAAAAGAGATTTAATGTCTTTAGATTTACAATGCGTAAAATAGCACTCAGATATTTTATTAATTTTACTATTTTCACGTTCTGTGATAAACATCTTCCCAATCTCACATGCCCTCGGTAAATGAATTAGTTTCTGAAGTTGCAGAGAAAGCCATACAAACTGAATAATAAATGTATTGTTAAGGTTGTTGTGAGTTAACCAAGAGCGATTAAGTCCAACATCTTTTTAAAAATTTCATTTGGATTTCGAAGAGTTGTGAGTTGTATCAGGTGAAAATTAAAAAATAATGTTAGGTCCTTTCGGTCTTTTAAAATAATCAATTGTGACTTCATCTTTGTTGCATTTGGATATATCCTTAGTAGTAGTTGCCTGTGTTGAAATAATATAGCTGTGTTTTGTTTTGGTTCATCTAAATTTACCGGGCCTTCTGACCATGGGCGTACGTCCATCTTTAGCCTTCTACACCATACATTACTTTTTAATGGCAGTAAAATCGTATCCTAGGTAATAACAACATATGCTGAAATTCACGTCCCACCCATCGGAGGGGCTAATTAAATTCATTCATCAAAAGCATAACAAAAGTGCACAATTACGTCACATCCTCCAAAATGCCCTGTTTACTAATTTAAGCACTATATAAAATTACATTCATTTGCCGTCCCCTCAAAACTTCAAACATCTGTCAAAATTGTATCTTATCTCACATACTCTCCACATAAATTGCTATTCATTTGCCGCTCGTCCAAGGTGCAAAACTCACAAATTAATTTCGCACCATTAACAACGAGGTTTCAAATTCAAGCATATGTCAAAAACGGTATCTTATTACACATATTGTCCACATAAATCGCCATTCATTTACCGCCCGTCCAAGGGGCAAAACTCACCCTTTAAAGATTAGAAAAATTAATTTCGCACTATTAATAGTGAGGTTTCAAATTCAAACATCTCTCAAACATTTTATCTTGTCCCACATACAGTTCACATAAATTGCCATTCGTTTGCCGCTCGTCCAAGGGTCAAAACTCACCCCTTAAAGATTAAGAAAATTAATTTCGCATCATTAAAAACGAGGTTTCAAATTCAAACATCTCTCAAAAATTTTATCTTATCCCAAATATAGTCCACATAAATTGCCATCCATTTGCCGCCCGTCTAAGGGGAAAAACTCATCACTTCGCACCATTTAAAACGAGGTTTCAACTTCAACCATATGTCAAACATTTTAGCTTATCACACGTATTGTCCACATAAATCGCCATTTATTTGCCGCCCGTCCAAGGGCAAAACTCACTCCTTAAAAACTAGGAAAATTAATTTTGCACCATTGAGAATGAGGTTTCAAATTCAAAAAATATATCTTATCCCACATATAGTCTACATCAATTGCCATTCATTTGCCGCCCGCCCAAGGGGCAAAACTCGCCCCTTTCTTAATCTTTAGATTAAGAAAATTAATTTCGCACTATTGAAAACGAGGTTTCAACTTCAAACAGATGTCAAAAATTTTATCTTGTTCTACATATTGTCAACGTAAATCGTCATTCATTTGCCGCGCGTTCAAGGGACAAAGCTCACTTTAAGGGGTGAGTTTTGCCCCTTCGACGGGCGGCAAATGAATGGCGATTTATGTGGACAATAAATCTGATAAGATAGAATTTTTGACATATGGTTGAAGTTGAAACCTCGTTTTAAAACGTGCGAAATTAATTTCCTTAATCTTTATGGGGTAAGTATTACCCCTTGGACGGGCATCAAACGAATGGCAATTTATGCGGACTATATGTGGGACAAGATAATATTTTTGAGAGGTTTAAATTTGAAACCTCGTTTTCAATAGTGCGAAATTAATCTTCTTAATCTTCAAGGGGTTAGTTTTGCCCCTTGGGCGGGCGGCAAATGAATGGCAATTGATGTGGACTATATGTAGGATAAGATGAAATGTTTGAGAGATATTTCAATTTGAAACCTCATTATTAATGGCGCGAAATTAACTTTCCTAGTCTTTAATGGGCGAGTACTGCCCCTTAGACGGGCGGCAAATGAATGGCAATTTATGTGGACTATATGGGTGATGAGATAAAAATTTTAAGAGATGTTTGAACTTGAAACCTCATTATTAATGGTGCGAAATTAATTTTCTTGGCATTTGAGGTGTGAGTTTTGCTCCTTGCACGGGCAACAAATGAAAGGCGATTTATGTGGACAATATGTGTAATAAGATAAAATTGTTGACATATACTTATAGTTGAAACCTCGTTTTTAAGGGTGCGAAATTAATTCTCTTAGTTTTTAAGGGGTGAGCTTTGCCCCTTGGATGGGCGGCCAATAAATGGCTATTTATGTGGAGAGTATGTGAGATAAGATACAATTTTGAAAGATATTTGAATTAAATTAGTAAATGGGGAATTTTTAATTACTGTTTGAAATTTAAACCTCATTTTGGAGGTTGTGACGTAATTCTATACCTTTTTTAGGCTTTTGATGAATGAATTTAATTAACCCCTCTGATGGGTGGGACGTGAATTGCAGTATATGTTGTTATTACCTAGGATAAGATTTTACTACTGTAAGAAAGTAATGTATGGTGTAGAAGGGTTAAGGTAGACGTATGATCATGGTCATCCGTATTTTTTACTGCGAAATGGCTGCTGAATTTTGTCTGCTAAGTTCACTACAGAACAAGACGATTACTGTAGGTATCCGAAACAATACAATTCCTTTTAAGAGGCAATGAACAACTGAAACTCGTTACCGCAACGTAGGTAAACGCAATAAAATAAAAATTTTATACAAACTTGCAAAAAAAAAGAGAAATATGTGTTCAGCTCAACAGCCTCAGCTAAATAATCTTATCGCAGGTGAATTGAAAGCTATGCAATGAATGTTGTTGTTTCTATTTTATTATTTTTATTAACACCGAGTGTCAGACTTCAAAGTGTTCATGTTTGAAAGTTACGCTTTAAATGAATGTACGTCCAGATTTAACAACTCATTAATACATATCTTGGTACAGGTAAATATTATCATAAAAACGCAAAATTAACGCATTCTTTTTGTTGACTTAAACACATTCGAAACCGGCTCAAAAGCAACGGGCCCACCGGAAATACTCCCGGAGTCCCAATCCGCGGCTGCGAACACGACTATTATACTAGTTTACTTAAACTGGTTATTTTTCATTTATATTAATACTTGTTTATACTTTGAGTTTTTTTTATTAGAACTACTTGGAAAACCTCATTTGGCACAGATATTAGCTCCTACTCTACCATCCAATGGTATGGGACCACCTTGAGACTTGTGGAGGGACTATTCATATATGTAAAAGCGCATTTTAAACAATTACATTAGAGAAGTAATAATGGCGTTGTTACGTAAAAATCATTTTCTCAAGGTCGGGTTACGAAGTAGCATAAAATTCATACTATCGCGGAAAACTGGGTGATAAGCTATAACTATGAAAATATCATTTGAAAGCTTGGTTGATACCGCATCATTTGGCTTTCCGATAGTTTTTCGTATCTCTCATAGTAAATGAGGAGGAGGCCAATCCATTTTCCAATATTGACATGTTAATATCTCCTGAACCACTCAACGGATTCGAACATTCTTAGTCTTATTTGAAAGAGTAATTTATAGTATTTTGAAGGGCGTCTTTGTTGGAGCGTTTAGTTTAAAAAAATAAACTAGAGGGCGTTCTCTTTAGCGATTACACATTTTTGTGATTTTTGGAAAAAACTATGATAAATAGAACGGTAGGCCGTTACGCGTCTTAAAATTACCTAAATTTTAGTGAAAACTCCTGCGCGATATCTCCATCCGTTCTCGTTGTATCCGAGAAAATATAGGCCATCGGAACAAGTTACCTTGGCGGGGAAAACAAGTCACATATCCGTAACCCACGTAATTTAAATTACGGTTCAACTTTTTCACCACTAAGTAACAATGTTAATACGTCGTGTCTTGCCTTCCTTCGCACTAGGCCTTGTTCAAAACTTAGATTTGGAGCGTGTTTAAAGGCCAACGGGCCAACGCAACATCAGCAATAATAATAATAAAAACAGAAGCACAATACTCTTAGAACTACCTACACAAAGAAAGTTTAGCCAGAAATAGTTCACAAATTTTCAAAATGTCTTCCATTGTTCTCGGTGTATTTATTTAATCTAATTTCGGTAGATAAAACCGCTGCGTCAATTTCAGCCCTAGACAAGCTTCTAATGACGTTTCGCATTCTTTCCATCATATTTTCCGCGGTTGTTGGTTTCCTTTGGAAAACCAGGTCTTTCAGTGTACCCCATAGCTAGAAATCCGGCCAGATAAATAGACTTTCTCTTCCCATAGCACGATTCGAATATTGCCTACATAAATGCCGACGTACGTTTCGGTCATAATGTGCCGGCCAACCATCAAGCTTGGAACCACATGTGCCATCTTGTTTCCAAGGAGACATCATCTAAAAGTGGTGGAAGAGAAACCTTAAAAAATTCCAAGAACCTCTCCCCGTTAAAACATGTGGACCTATAATTTTTCCTTCCAGCATTCCGCACCATACGTTCAAACTCTAGCGATTTTGATGGTCTACTTGCCGCATCCAATGTGGATTTTGCTCAGGCCAATAATGCATATTGTGCAAATTGACACCCCCTGTGCTACTGAAATTGACTTCGTCCGCCCATGATATGCGTAACAGGACATTTTCCCGAATCATATTTAGGAGTCAGTGACAATGATTTAATCTATGATCACAATCAGTATGTTTAATGCCTGATGTAAAACAATCAATGTGGTAAGGATGCATATTATTGTTTAGAAGAACCTCGTGGACGATTGTTTTTGAAACTAAGTCGTCGGACATTTTTCTGGTGCTTAAGGTGGGATCGTATTTCACGTTGTCTAAAACGTTGATAATATTTTCCTCGGTGCGTGTTGTACGAACTCATACAGGTACTTGAATCGGCTGCACGTTGCCAGTTTCCCGTAATCGCCTGGCCAATCTTGAAAACACTTCTCGGGAAAAGTGTCTTCTTTGTGGAAATTGTATTTCGTATTGTCACAATTGCAGCATTTTCGAAGCATTGGAAATAAATGCGCAACATATCGTACGCTTCCGCGTTAGTACATGGCATATTTTTGCCCCCAAAAAAATTGATTAAAAAGTGCATAAAAGACACAGAAACTCTGAGAAGTAACTTTTGACAAATGTCAAATCAGTGATTTTTTTAATTTAGCGGTTACCATGGATACATGACTTGTTTTCCCGGATAAGGTAAATTGTTCCAATTGCGGTATTCAATTTTTTTTACATTTTCTCGTATAATATAAATGTAGGTAATTTTAAGCAGCGTAACGGTCCGTCAAATAAATAGTACCGTTCTATTTAGATTTTATCCAAAATCACAAAAATGTGTAATCGCAGCAGAGAACGCCCTGTAGTTTATTTGTTTAAAACTAAACGCTGCAACAAAAAAACACCCTTCAAAAGACTATAAATTGTTCTTTCAAACCAGTCTAATAATATTCAAATCCGTTGAGTGGTTCAGGAGATATTAAAATGCAAATATTGGAAAATGCATTGGTCTCCCCCAGCTTTATTATGAGGGATACGGAAAAATTTGACAAAGGAAAATGATGCGCTATCACCCTAGCTCTCAAATGATATTTGAGTTATAGTTCATCACACAATTTTTCGAGATAGCACGAATATTATGTTTCTTCGTAGCAGTTACAACCCTTATCGGGCGAGTTACGAACTTCAAAATAATTTCCAGCCATTTCTCTTAGTAGCTTCGCTTATAAGGATTTTTCCCCAAACCTCTAGGCCTTACCATTGTCAAGATAGAGCCGCTCCGTACCCTTATCCGGACACCGGTATATATATATATATATATATATATATATATATATATTATATATATATATATATATATATATATATATATATATATATATATATATATATATATATATATATATATATATATATATATATATATATATACCGTGTCCAAGATAAGGATGCCCATTATGGGGGTCTCGGAAACGGTAAGAGATGGAAGGTCGGTTAAATGGAACAAAAGTTACGCATTTGGGACGATGTATTTATGGTCTTTGTAGAACTCGGATATCTCTTTTAGTTTTTGAGATATTTGAAAAAAATTGAATTTTATGATTTTCGTTTTTATTTTTTTCTGACCTTATTTGAAGAGCTATCAAGAAAAGAAGAGCACATTTTAATTGCCAATTTTCTAGCTCTGCTTAATGCTGTTATTCAATTTTTGATACAACGTTTCGTTTGTTAGCAACCATCATCAACTTTATTTTTTTAAATACACGAAAAATTATTTTTGCCATATTTAAATTCTCTCTTTGATTCTGAATTCAACGATATATCACACTTTATGTTTTTGATACGTTTCGGATGAGAAAATTCATATTCAATGTAAAACATCGAAAACGTACACTTAAAACTAATACTAGAAACATTAGAAAACTGTAAAATTATTATAAAATAATGTTTTCTCATTTTCTAATGCCTGTTGCGAATAAAATAATTCACAAGTATGTATTTAGTGAAAATACTATTAATTAAACAGTTAAAATACATCTTCCGTCGTACTGATGCATTTGATAAAAATAAGTTGGCTTTGCATTTTGTTTACCTACCTGTCATAATTGATTGTTGCCCGTATTACGTTTGTTTGGTGGTCTTTGAGTTAATTACATTTTGTGTTTACCTAAAAACAATATGGTAGGAGTACATTTTTCAAATAATCAAAAATTCTATATACTGACGTGTTACATTTTGTGTCAACGTATTGTTCTGAAGCCGAAATAATGTATTTAAACAAATACCCAGAAAGGCGTCAACCTCACAAAAGAACTTCTCGCACATTAGCAGTTAATCTAAAGAATATGGTGCGTTCAAAAAACCTGTAAAATCTCGCAAAAAACCTTGCAATGAAGAAACAGCCAATACTGTTTTATTAACTGTAACGGAAAATCCAGAGGTTTCTACTAGGAAATTTGAAGAGGCAGCTGGCATAGCCCATTCCACAGCTCATTATGTTCTAAATAAGGAGAAAGTACATCCATATAAATTTAGAATTTGCCAAGTACATGTGCAGGACGGTGCACCAGCACATAATTCCAGAGTTGTCAGAGAATACCTGTCAGTTAGATTTCCAAAAAGATGTATTGGCACTCATGCAAATGTACTGTGGCCAGCCCGTTCTCCAGATATAACACCTTTGGATTTTTTTCTTTGGGGATACATTAAAAATTACATTTATGGAAACGATATTGAAAACGAAGAAATTTTACAAAGATTAGTTCTAGAAGCGTTTGCTACTATTACTCCTCAAATGCTGAAGAATGTTTTAGATGCTACAGTTAGAAGAATGCTATTTATGTTTAGAGAATAACGGGAATCTTTTGTGAGTGTATCAGTTAAAATAAATTTGTTTTTTATTTGTCTATCATTTAAAATTACAAAACACAATTTTATAATAATTTTACAGTTTTCTAATGTTTCTAGTATTAGTTTTAACTGTACGTTTTCGATGTTTTACATTGAATATGAATTTTCTCATCCAAAACTTATCAAAAATATAAAGTGTGATATATCGTTGAATTCAGAATCAAGGATAAAATTTAAATATGGCAAAAATAATTTTTTCGTGTATTTAAAAAAATAAAGTTGATGATGGTTGCTAACAAACGAAACGTTGTATCAAAAATTAAATAAGACCGTTAAGTAGAGCTAGAAAAGTCGCAATGAAAATGTGCTCTTCTTTTCTTCGTAGCTCTTCAAATAAAGTTAGAAACAAATAAAAACGAAAATCAGAAAATTCAATTTTTTTCAAATATCTCAAAAACTAAAAGATATATTCGAGTTCTACAAAGACCATAAATACATCCTCTCAAATGTGTAACTTTTGTTCCATTTAACCGACCTTCCATCTCTTATCATTTCCGAGATCCCCATAGTGGGCATCCTTATCTTGGACACGGTGTGTATATATATATATATATATATATATATATATATATATATATATATATATATATATATATATATATATATATATATATATATATATATATATATATATATATATATATATATATATATATATATATGGGTATCCCAGGGTTACGAGGAACCTCCATAACTCTGTTGCTATTTGAGATATCGACTTGAGTTTTTCCCTAATGCTACGGACACTCTCCACAATCTAAAATTTTCGTCATTTACGGGGGTCGGTATACAGGGTGGCGCACCAAACTTATGTTTTTTTAAATACAAACTCCCCTATAATTAAAAATATTTACATATTTACTTTTGAACTTATTCGTTCATAACAAAAACTCTCATTATATTTAGAATTTACACCAGTTCTACATACATAAAGACAAAAAATTTTATCGATTGGGGCTTGAACCTTGATGGCGCAGTTGGTGAGCGCGGTACTCTAGCAAAGTACAGGTCGTAGGTTCAAATCCTACTCGAGGTAAACTTTTTATTTATGTATTTAATAAAATTAATAATAATTGTTAATTACATATTTACCTTTGAACTTATTCGTTCATAACAAAAACTTATAATAAACTCCCCTATAGTTTAGCACAATTTGAAAGCCCTTTAGATTCTGATCAAAATGGGCTTAACGATAATCGGTGAATTATGAACCGTTTATATTTTATGGTCGAAAATAGAGTGAAAAGGCGTCATGTTTGAAAATTCTCACGACTTCACTGTTGGAAATAAACCATCGAATAAAGTGTCCAGTACTTTTTCATGTCCTGAATTTTCATATTAGTGCTTAGTAATCAACCACTTCGCATTACCATATACAGGGCGTGACCAATGTCATGTGTCCATGACTTTATCAAAGATGTGCCGATAATTATCGAAATTATAGATTGTTTGTTAGTGCCGTACGTCTTAAATGTTTGAAAAGTTGTAACGTTTTATTTTGTCTTTTCGTATTTGAAGAGTATGTGAAATTGTTTTATTAACAGTAGTCGCATTTAGAATCCCCGTTTTGAAAATGAAATAAAGTTTTGGTTTATTTAGCAAGTTTAGATTGGAGTTTTAAGTTAAAATTTGGTTTAGATTTTGGTATCAATAGATAGTGGAATTCCATCTTTACTACATTAGTGTAAAAGAGATGTTGATTAGTCTTTGTGTACATAAATGTCCTCATTATGTTTAATATTGGTATATTTTGGTAAAGGGAATTACGTTATATAAAATTAAATTGAGTACATTGTTGGCACATCTTGTGCAAAAATTAATTATAGCCGCCATCGTCTTCTTTGCGATAAGAATTGTTAAGTTTAAGGTTGAATCTCGTCGAGATTTTCTTTGGCGCGTATATCGGGTTACATTGATAAGACCCGCACGCTGAACAACTCCTTTGGACGACGTACTTTCTTTTCGATGGCTTTCGAGTTTATTCGTCTCTGGCGCGATTTAAGTGATCCCCGTTTCCATTAAATGGGATAAAATACTGGTTCACCACATCCCCGAGTTATTTTCTGTTGTGTATCGTTTGTCTGTAATGACAAAATTTGGACATAGAAATGGTTTTCGTGTGTTTTTAAGTGCTTAGCCTCTGTTCTATGGACCTGCTGTAACGCATATTGTTTGTGCGGATTAATTTAACGAGTTCCTGGGTTAAATGATAAATTTCGCGTATATTGCCGACTTCGAACAAATAATATAAACTGCTGTAAATAAAATACTTAAAAAGTTTCGTGTAAATATGGTTTCGTTTAGTAGATGTGTACATAATCAGTAAAAGTATTTTAATGTAGTTTTGCCTTAAAGTCAAGTTCGAGTTGCTAAAGTTTATGCAAATATAAATTTACGAATTAAAACGCTGCTGGTTCCCATTAATCATATACCGAGAGAAGCGGTTGATGAAATAACGTTGTGAGTAAGAAAAGGAAGTTCCGACTGATAGTTACCTGCACGACACAGAATGTCGTGCAGGTAACTATATTGTTCTGAATTATACGTGTTGGTGATTCTATTAAGTGTTTATTCGTACATATTTAAACGAATGCATATGCCCTTTGGTTTAAGTTTAATTAAGGAACGTTTAGGTAGTAATTCAATGTATAAGGCATGTTCACTCGTGAACTATTTCGGACGAGGTTCTGATTATTTCATTTGGTTATTGTTATATAAAGTTATGCATCGCCAGTTATGTAAAATTTAGATGTTCGACGATTTCTTTATTTTGATGTTAATTATAACACAACATAAATTTGGGGGTTGTTGGAATCCTGCAGGAATGATTCCAAATTAGACCACAGAAATATTATTTAAGAGTTACGTTTCAAGTAATAAAAATTATAACTAATAATTTACATTGTGTGTGTCTTGAAATTTCGCTGTTTACTTTTCCATGTTTCTGGTTATTTTGAATATAGATGTGTAATGTTTATACTTTTTTAAAGCGTACATATTTTGTAATCCTCATCTTCACTCACAGCACTAACAATGTTTTACGTACATTCACAGGTTATGAGTAATTTATTTGTTTGTGGTATCTGTTAATTTGCACAACTTTGCAGTGCCACTTCTGTGTAGTAACTGATTTATTTTATGAGAAGTACCGAGTTAAATAATTTTACAGCGTTAACATCCAATTACTGTTCATTTAGATTGTGCTCAATGTTATTGAAGTAATACAAGTATTTTATGTTAAGTAACAAGTCATTTTAAAAGTTTTAAATTACGAGGTTTCCGATTGCTTTTAACCATGTACCAGTTGTATTTCACTGTATATCAAAATGCTTTTCCCTCTAGCCAATACTTGTCAATAATGTCTCAAATTTTTTCCCCATACGTCAAATTACTTTCACTATTTATCAAATGCTTTTCCCACATGGATTAAACATTAGAAAATGTGCTTTTTTTATTTCAACGTTGTACGTATACAAAAATTAACAACAAATAACAAAAAAAAAACTTTCAATCTAGGAAAGTATTTCGTTTTGCTCCAATCAATCACTTAGATATGTCTCCATATATTGCACATAATGAAGATAATGATCCTCTGTGATGTTCTCTGATGACCCATGAATAGCCGCGTATAGTTCATCTTCATATGTTGATTCTGCCCTCTTTATCCCATTTTTCCACGCAGAAAACAGTTCCTCTGTCAGATTTAAAAATGGGCTATAGGGTGGGAAAAATACAATTTCATGGCCATGATTTTGAATCAAATTTGAAATTTCGATTTTTCTATGAAAAGGCACATTGTCCATTACAAAATGTGCACCTTCAATACCATCATCACACAGATGGTTGATTAAAGTCACTAGGAACTCATTAAAATCTTTCGCATTATATGCCCTGTCTTGTATTTGGAACAAATACAATGAATTGATTGTCGTAGCGGCAGCAATTGAGTAATTTCGGCTTCTGATTTGAGCTTTGCGTACATAAGCTGTCGTATTCCTGATAGATCTACCTCGATATGTGCCGGAGGAAACTTAAATTCCAAATTCACCTATAAAGAATATTTTCTCTTTATCACCCATAATCCGATTGTAATGTATAGCATAACGAAATCTCCGCTGTATGACTTCGGGGGCGTTTCTTCTTTCCGGTACATTTGTGACTCTTTTAAGGTAAAAATGAAATTCCTTGAGAGCTCGATTAACAGTCGAGTTGTAAATTCGCATATCAGGCCATTCCTCGAGACATTTGATCTTGAGGCCACGAATAGTTCGGGTACAATCAGTGTCCACCCAATTACAAATATGTAGTTCTGTTAAAATTTGCTTGCGATGGCCGTCGGATTTTTTACTACTTCGCCGGTTTTCTTGTATGCTGCGTATATTTTTCTTACCATGTGAGGTAGAATATTGAATTGCTGTCCAACCCGCACACTGGACGAATCGGAATTCATGCCTATTATTATTAGGCTACGTATTTCATTACTTATTTTACTATTGTTTTTTTTCACGAGGTTCAGCCATAATTATTCGTCAATTCATTCAAGTGTGAATAGCGATTGACAAATGGTGAAATTTTTTGACATAAAGGAAAACTACTTGATATAAAGGAAAAAGAATTTCACAAAAGGGAAAAGCATTTGATATAAAGTGAAACACAATTGATATATGGCGTGAAAAGTAATTGGAAAACTCTGATAAAGTAACGCACAATTATGTATTGAGTCGATCATTGACCGAACAGCTGCTTGATTTTGCGGATACGAGGGCTTTGCGAATAGTCGCAAATATTTTTGGAGTGATTTTTTTATAGGAACCAGCATTCCGATTGTAGACATATTTGCTGGTGTCTGATTTGTCAACAGGTAAGCAGTTTGTTATTTGTTTGAGAACGAGCTGTATTTTTCTCGAATTTAGATAAACATCCCGACATCGACGTTTAATAAATTTTAGGGGTTTATAGATTTTGTATTTATTTATTTATATTTCGATCGCGTTTGTTTAGTTTCGTTGTGACGTATTTTGAGTTTTAAATCGAAGAATTAATTATGGTATTTTCATTTATTTTTGGTTATTTGAGATAATAATTTTTACGTTGAGGTTTTGCGGAATTTTAGGGAGTTTTGGGTTCTATTATCGCGATTTTGCGGCTATTATATTTAAAGCTTAGAATTTCATTGGAGTTTAGATTTTTGGAATAGAATTTTCGTAGTAGAGTAGGTTATTTTTGAGTGAACGTTTTGGTTTCCTGTTAGACCATTAGACCTGTTTATGACGTTTCTCCCGCTATAAATGTATTTAACAGGTGGCGCCTTTTTGACAAATTTTGTCCGATTTTGACGTTTTTAGAGTTGTGACCAGTGAGATCTTTTTAAGAACGCTTGTCTTTACATATTATCATATTATTACCATATTACCAATGCAAGAATTCCGAGAACCAATACTTTGCGCAAACTGACAGTAAGGTTTGAAGCAAATGGTAGTGTATGTTACGCTCGTAAAGAACTTCTTGGTGGTCGCGTAAATGAGGATGATGAGCTACAAGTCCTACTAAAAATTCAAGCAAATTCACAAATAAGCAGCAGGCAGATCAGTATAGAAACTGTGTAACGTCCCCCAGGTACCCTATCTTGAAAAGAGTAATTTGAACTTATTTGCAATAATGCAAATTCAAGAACCAAACAATTGCTAAGTGATTTATCTTGACTTGACTGACAATAATGTCACTATTACTCAAATTAATTGCCTGCCTTATTTTGACTTTCCGGGCATTAATTAAAACATTAGCAGAGTGCCCTGTACTGTCCTTTTATTTTAGCAGATTTCAGCTTAATGAGTCCGCGTACGAATAAGATACCTTTGCAAGACAATGTTTGGTATTTAATATGTTATCTAGACTGGTAAAACTATTTGCTGCGAGCTTTCAGTTATATAAAAATACATACTTACACTAGAATAAATATTTCCTTAATTGATCACATGTACAAATCGTTAATAGACGCGATTTAACCTCGAAAGAAAAGTCAACTTAGTGTTGGCGAATTCAAAAGAAAAATGTACACGCACGAATTATTTTAAAGACAAACTGTTTACTATGAAGGGATTTAATTAACCCAAAAATCGACCTGGCTCGATTGAAGAGTTCGCTGTAACTGCCTTCCCCCCAGATCCAAACATAACTATATCTACTCCCGAAAAACCACCCCCGTCTTTCAAAAGTAATACAAAAAACAAGAAACACTAACTTATGTTGGAATAGTTTCGTAGTAATGATTGCACGACATATTAATTTTAAAAATATGCATTCGTCTGTAACAACCTTATATTTACGGGTCTCGAGTTTCCCAGTAACAAAGATATCTTTTCATCGTGGCAATCGTGACAATTAATTATTAAACCCATGACATTTTTACATCAAGAGCGCGCATAAGAAAAATTCCAATGATTTGTTACGCCCCTTCAGTAAAGAATTTTTAAGCGTGCACCTGCCACTCACCCCCTAATATGTGTTTACATACATATTAGTTACAAACAATCCTACAGTCCTTAGATAAAAATATATAAATAAAAATATTTTGAAAACATTAGTAAATTACGACGTATTATCAAGATATTAAAAATCCACTAATTATCTTTTCTATTGTGGTAACAATGGCGATTTGACAAACGTTTATTACAAAAATAAAATAATAAAATTTTCGCGGTCCGCTACCTACAACTGATATATCGAAAAGTACTGTGAATCGAATTATATTAAAGCACAAGTTTCACTCGTACCATTTGGAATTACATCAAGAGTTATGTGGCCAAGACTTTCAAAATAGAGTGAATTCTTCAAATCGAATGAGTGTACTTGTGGACGAAAGTTGGAATTTTTTCAATCATACGTTATTTAGTGACGAAGCAACATTCAAAAGCAGTGGGTTAGTTAACCGACAAAATACACATTATTATGCAAGGGAAAATCCCCATTGGCTGAGGACCATTGACTTCCAAAATCGATGGTCCCTGAATGTGTGGCGAGAATTATCGATAATCGTGCAATTGGTCCTTTCTTCTTTAATAACACTTTGAATGGGGAGAGATATTTCCGATTTCTCCAAGACGATTTTCCTATATATTCCTATATCAGAAGATCTATGTGGTTGCAGCATGATGGTGCTCCTGTGCATAATCATCGAATTGTTCGTCAGTTCCTAGACCGGACCTATTCACGTCATTGGATTGGACGGGGTGGTACTATTGCGTGGCCAGCACGTTCCCCAGATCTAACATCAATTAATTACTTCTTATGGAGATACGTTAAAGAGCAAGCTTACAGAGTTCATCCAACTACTATTGAGGATATGAAAAATAGGATAACTCCGGACTAGAGTCCAGCACTTATACGTTAGGCGTTTGTAAAGAACAGAATGGTGATTTATTTGAACATTTTCTGTGAAAAATTGGCTAGTTTATTTCGTTCTCGCCAGTTTAGTTTAGTTCCATGTTTAGTGTAGTTTTTTATTCTGTATTTAGTTCCTTTATTATGTACATACCATATTAGCTCCACCACTGTACACTGTAAGGTATTGATCTGGTTTAATAATTCGAGGGTGCCATTTCAGAAAGGCGTATGCGGCAAAAATACAAAAAATGAAATTTTACGTTCGTGGTACGTATTTTCGTAGAATACACACCACGGATGTAAAATTGCATTTTGTGTATTTTTGGAACATACGCCACTCTGATATGAGACAATCCGTACTAATATTAAAAAAGTAAAAACAAAATTTCGTTCTCAAGACGAATGTTGTTTCTCACTTTCCATACGGATTGCTTAAAAATGTTATAGGTACTTGTTCATAATTGTTATGTTATGTTCAATCACAGCAGTCTACTGAAATTATTTTTTGAATAAGTAACAAGGATGTAACAAGTAACGCTTTTTTAAGAAATCTCATCAGTTTTTCAAAACACCACACACACTATATATATATATATATATATATATATATATATATATATATATATATATATATATATATATATATATATATATATATATATATATATATATATGGAAAGCTTAGCAAAAGTGCTACTTAGGGGTATAAAAATATACAGGGTGTTACGTTTGAAAAAATTGAGTTATACACTGGACACTTTAATCGATAATTCGTGATGATTTTTCAAACATGACGTCTTTTCACTCTACTTTGGACCATAAAATCTAAACGGTTCATGATTCGCCGATTAACGTTAAGTCCATATTGATCAGAATCAAAAGGGCTTTCAAATTGTGCTAAAATATAGGAGAGTTTGTATTTTAAAACAACATAAGTTTGATGCGCCACCCTGTACACCGACCCCCTGTAAATGATGAACATAATTTTAGATTGTGCAGAATATCAGTAGCTACCATTGGAAAAACATGTAAGTCGATATCTCAAATAGTAAGTTATGGAGGCTCCTCGCACCCCTGGGACACCTTATATATATATATATATATATATATATATATATATATATATATATATATATAAGTTGCAATTGTACCATTTTAATTAAGTGGTAATACCTGTCGAACGATGGGTTAATGAAATATGCAACCCTTGCTTTCAGCTTAATACTATTATTGACGGTTTAAAGCATGTAACTTAGATAATACTAATTTTTGTTTGTTTATGGAAAAAAAATTATGGACCAATCGGAGGTTGTTGCAGTAGATATGTACGGTATCCAGCAAGGTGTCGATAATGGATATAACTCGGTGACGGGATCTGCAGATGGCGGCCCCAAGGGCGATGAACTAGAAGGTCTAAAGGAGGTTGTACGGAATCAAGGAAGATTATTGGAAACTCTCTTCGAACAGAGCGCGGTGATGCAGAGGGCTATCGGAAAGCTCGTCCCTACACCCGGAAATGGAGGTCCAAATGGTGCACAGGGTTCGGCTTAGCTGCGGACAAAGCGTCTTCATCGGATTTTTGTGAAGGTCAGATACTTAGTGTTAGAAATAGTAATTTTGTACGCTTTATTACCTCTACCCGCGTAAAGTGAACGGAGTTGGCAATACACTTCCTGATTAGGAACAATCTTCTCAAAACGCTGATGTTAGCTTTTCAGGTACGGAATGTCGTAATATTTCGTTGGTCCTATCTAATAAAACTAGGTTCGCTTTAAAGCTGGAGTGCCCAATTTTTCGTGGTAACCATTGGTTGCATCCTGTTGTTTTCGTACGTAAATTAGAGCAGTTTGCGGAATCGTACCATTTGTCGGGTGATGATTACTTGAGAGCGGCAAAAACGTGTCTAGAAGCCGGTGCTCAAAGTTGGGCGTTGATAAATGAGGCCGATTACGGTTCGTTTAAGAGAAGCTTTTGGCGTATTTTTGGTCACCCGAGAAACAGGTCATTGAACGCAATAGACTCTATAACATGCGTTATCACCCGGAAGGAAGGTTGCCGTTAGCCGAATATTTTCTGCAACAAATTAATGACTATCGCTTTTTGGCCCTTCCATCTC
This sequence comes from Vesta saturnalis, assembly GCA_036346205.1. NCBI lineage: Eukaryota > Metazoa > Arthropoda > Insecta > Coleoptera > Lampyridae > Vesta > Vesta saturnalis. The sequence goes on from JARFJB010001840.1 coordinate 2,206,120, forward strand.
TGAGGGAGTTATTTTGTACGAAATAATGCGTCAATATCCCGTTGCCACCCAGTCATTATGGGGAGCCTGTTCAGACCGGAGCTTGAATGGAGCTCTTTCCTTTTTAGAACGATTATCGACTATTGAAACAAAGAAACCGAGAAATGACGTTCCAGGCTGTAAATATTGCTAGGGAGTTACCGGCATCGTTACCTTCTTTTAGCGTACCTCCGCCATTTTGGATTCCTAACGCGACCCCTCCTCGCTCTTCGGGAAACGACCCTGGGAGGAAACTAAGGCGGGGTGGCTTCCCTTGCGATCAAAATTGTATACCCACGAAAGATATAGCCAAGCTTACGTTCCCGCTTATTAAATTTGTAAAGCCAGGTTTTAAAGATAGCAAGGTTTCGAGTAATTTCTCAACTCCCAGCTTAGGGGTTAAATTTGTGTTACGCGTAGGCCGTCTTTGTCTAACGCCAGTCTCGCTGTTAAGCTCCCGCTGTGCAAGGCTACAGAGACCCGCGTCGTTCTACCTTCCTATCTTATGTCGTGATATACAGTGCTAGTCAAAAGTCCCCTCACCCCCTTGTATCTTTTGAACGGTTTTACTTATACTAATGAAATTTGGAGGGCGAATATAAACGGATATAAGCTTCTCAACCAGTCATGACAAGTGACGTAGTAGTCGTATATGACGTCACAGGGCAACAGTGACCAATAATTTTAAATAGTACCTTATGGCAAGTGACATCTCGTTTGAAAGGTATTAAAATTACCTATTCAGTAATACTAATTTTGATAGGGTTTAGGTTGATTTTGATAGAAAAATTAAATACTAAAATTATAGTTTGGCATTTAATTAATCAAGATTGTAAAGTCTGCCTCTGGTTAATTGTCAAAAAAGTTGACGTTTTTTAATTCTCTCGAGGTTTTTACCTTGATAAGTTTTTATACCTTGACTATTCAGTTTAATTATTCTTTAACGCGACGTTTAAGTGTCTACATAGACAAAATGGTACGTACGGTAGCCGACAAAGTAGCAGCAGCTATCTTAATAATTGGTGAATGTAGAAACAATTTCCATGCAGCGGAACGTCTTTTTAATGAGAGGTAATCTAAGGTTTACGCTACAGCACCTGGCAGTATGCACATTTTGAAACACAGAATTGTTGAAGAATGTAGAGTAATTTCCGCAGACACATTTGAACTAGTACGACAAGAGTTTAGCAATAGGATGCATTACTGTCAGGAATTAAGTGGAGCACATTTCCAACATTTACTATAAGAATTGGTCCTTGAATCTTGATTAACTAAATGCCAAACTATAATTTTAGTATTTATTTAATTTTTCTATCAAAATCAACCTTAACCCTAACAAAATTAGTATGACTGAATATGTAATTCTAATACCTTCCAAACGAGATGTCACTTGCCATAAGGTACTATTCAAAATTATTGGTCACTGTGGCCCTGTGACGTGATATATGACTATTACGTCACTTGTCATGACTAGTTGAGAAGCTTATATCCGTTTACATTCACCCTCCAAATTTCATTAGTATAAGTAAAACCGTTCAAAAGATACAAGGGGGTATTACCACTTAATTAAAATGGTACAATTGCAACTTGATAATACGTCGTAATTTGCTAATGTTTTCAAAATATTTTATTTATATATTTTATGTAAGCAATGTGAGAATGTATGCAACTTATATTTGGCTGAAGTTGAAAAACTCATGTTGGGGTTAAAGTAGCAGGTCTACGCTTAAAACTACTTTACTGAAGGGGCGTAAAGAATCATTGGAAATTCTTATAGTTCGATTCTTAATGTAAAAAAGTCATTAGTTAGTAATTAATTACTAACGGTACAGACCGCGATCAAAAGATATCTTTATTTGTTACTTGGAAACTCGCTAGCTAAATGTAGGACGAATGCATATTTTTAAAATTAAGATGTCGTGCAATAATTAATATGAAACTGTTCCAACGTAAATTAATGTTTCTTGTTTTTTTATTACTTTTGAAAAATGGAGGTTGATTGCGGGAGTAAAGATAGTTAGGTTTGAAATCGGGGGAAAGGGAGTTACAGTTAGAGTGTCAACGGAGCCAAATCCAGAGGGTTAATTAAATACCTTCATTGTAAACAGTTTGTCTTTAAAATAATTATTGTGTCCGTGATCAATAAAGTATAAGTAGGTATTTTTATATAAATGAAAGCTCACAGCAAATAATTTTTCAAGCCTATGTAACGTATAAAAATCAAACATTAAGTTGCAAAGGTATCTTATTCGCACGCGGACTCATTAAGCTGAAATCTGCTAACATAAAAAACAGTGCAGGGCTCCCTCACTCTGGTATTGGTGTGAATTAGCATTGTTGGCTATTGTTTATATTTATATTTGTGTAGAGGTGGGATGGTGAACGGGTACATGATACCGCTTTGGTTATTAATTGTAAAAGGCAATTGGCAAGTGGGTACACACTCCCGAGACCAGATAACCATTAAACACATTAAATCTTATTTTTATTGTTGTATAGATGGAATGTGTAACCTGAGAAAGGAGCGCTGTATGTTTCTAACGCACTCAAATTTACATATCGGTCACGATGTTGTGATCTATTTATAACTTACCCTTGTAAGGCTTTGTTTTAATGAGGTTTTTTTTTGTTAGTTGTTAGGAAAAATTGTTTGCCTACAAACTAATTTCTCTTTATACGCAACTGGTTGTAGTTTTTCATATGTATTTTGTGCTTTAGTGGTCACTAAACAATTGTGTACGGGTAAATTCTTTGTCTATTTCGTTTTGTCCTTGTCTTTACCTTATTATCACCTGTGCAATGTTACTGTTGTTGTATTTTATATGTACCGTAATTTGCTTTATTGTTTTATGTGCTTATTTACTTAAAAGACCGGCATGATTGGTATCAAGGGCCACATGTTTGGTATTATGATTTTTATTTTGATTATTTATGACACAATTGTGCGTGCGACTATATGGCGTTTCTTTTTTTTTAATTGTGTTAATGTGTAACTAAACTGCTTTTTATTTATTTTCCTCTTAATGTTATAGTTTTGTACGCACTTTAACCTGATTTAATGGTGTTTTGTTATATATTTAACCCTTTCTTTGTTTTTTTGTGTTATTTGCTTTATTAATGTACTTGTGCAATTACTTATTTATGAATAAAGTGGGTTTTATTAGTGGTTCTTTCCCACAATACTACATTAACGCGCTGAATCACCATTGCGCAAAGCTCGTTGATTTTAATTTGAGTAGTTTCATGTTTTACCTGCCCCACACGATGCAATACTTACCTCATCCAGCCTACCTAATTCAGATAGCCCAATGTACCTACCACTAGACGGCCATTTCGTTTGAGCCGATTTGAGGTTTGAGAGTAATTAAATATCAGACTTGTAAATAAATTCTAATCTTTTAATTATTGTCAGGAAAGTCCATGTAAGCCAAGCAATCAATTTGAGTAATAGTAACATTATTGTCAGTCAAGTCAAGATAAAACGATTGTTTTGTTATGGAATTTGCATTATTGCAAATAAGTTCAAATTACGCTTTTCAAGATAGGGTACCTTGAGAAAATGATCTGTATGTAGTAACGCCAACATTATTCCTCTAATGTAATTGTCTATGATGCTCTTTTACATATGTGCATAATCCCTCTACAAGTCTCAAGGTAGTCTCATAACATTGGATGGTAGAGTAGGAGCCAAATGGGATTTTACAATTGACAGTAAATAACTTACGATTACTTGTTAAACAACATTTGGATAAAGTTGGACTGACTGTTAGAGAGGTTCAAAAACAGTACGCCAAATAAAGATAAGAAGGATAACATTCAATTTCCGAAAGAATGTATGGACTATGCACACAAACCCTAACAGATTTTAATAATTGGGAAAATAGCTTAAAGGATATTCATGAAACGAATTTGGCGGATGATCCTGGAAGAAAAAAAACAAAGTAGATGACTAGTAGAGATTCAGGATAAAGTGCAGCACAGCTACCCTTCCTTCCTATATACTTTATAAATTCATGCATTTGTATGAATCATGAGTCTCTGGAAAACCAAAAGGAGTGAGATACTCAAAAACTCCCAGTTGGTTTGACTCATACTATTTTTAAAATTGTAGATAAAGCTGGTAAAGCCTTATGTATGAAGACTAGGCCGCCTAAATCATCTTATAGGAGACCGTTTCCTCACAATGATCTTTTTCCTGCTTTAGAAAGTGAGGTGGACTTCTACTATTTAATTAAAGGTGCACAGGCATGGAAACAAACTCTTGGAGACGAAAAAAAATGAATGTAAAAGAAAATGTGTCATTCTTCAAGGCTGAATTTAAAGCTTGTGTCCTTTGAAAGAGTTTGGAAAAATACCTTCAAATATTGACTGTTTTGCACCTGAGAGCTCCATAAGTCAATCCTTTAAGAATTCTCTTCAAAACATGCGACATGATTCAGGAGTTAAACACCGCTAAAGATGAACCATAATCCAGTTAGTATTAGCACAGATGTGTGTATATCTGTGGTATTAGGAAGAAACTGTCTCTTGTGTGGATTTTCCGCCATCTTCAGATATAGCCATGCCTTCAAAAATTCAGGGGGAGAGTAGAAAGAAAGCAACACAGTGAATTTTGGACATACAATTTTGTACAAGTTTTGGTCTATACCACCTTTGCAAATTCTAGCAATTAAAAAGTACATAAAACACTTTTTAGTGCATCATATAATATATGTCACTCTGGAATAAACGTGTAAATTTGCAAAAATGTTTCCACTTAAAATAAATATTAGTTCAAGTTTTATTGTTTTCTTAAAAAGAATATCTGTGATATTCCTATAAGTAATTGTTTTCTCAAGAGAAGGGCATTTCTTAGGTAAAAACACAAAAAAATATTCAATAGCTTCTCACTGATTTAAATGTCGAGCACCTGCAACTTCAATAGTCAACCATCAGGAGGATGTTTGATAAAATGGTTGCGTGGTATACCTAGTTCTGTCTGGATTTTCTCATAATCTGCTCATCTATTTAGGCTGTCTTTAAAAAAATATTTTATTAAAACTAAAAGATCCCCAAGTTTTTCACTAAAAGACATTATGGATCACATGAATATGACATGTTCCAATATAAATGAGTGGTTTCGAGCGTATAAACTTAAATTGTTCATTCATAATCTGAAGGCCTCTATGTTTGTGTTTGGTCCATTGCTCCCTAACATATGAGTAGCTTAAATTAAATGAATTTTTTTTCTTCTAACCATTTTGAATTAAGTATGGTGCCATCATTTTAAACTAAAACGTTCATAAGTGTTAACTAATTAACTATTAATAATTCCAATCAAAATAACTACTTAAACAATTCTTAGCTCCTAACCTCACTACTCTTGCAAATAAATGTGCGAATTTGAGGCCTTTCTCTCTTCTGCGCATTGCAATATCTCTCTCTTTGATGTGACCAATGATGTTTTTACAACGAATTTCTTCACAGAACCGGAGTTAAGAATAATTCAAACGTATATGTAAATTGTCGAAAACACGTATTTTACGTACACCAGTTATAATTTGATACTTTCATGTAGGTACCTTGGTTTACTGGATATCTCGGGGGTCAACGTTGACAACATCTCAGTCTGGGTTCTGGTTACTGAACCTAATATCGCCTCTTCAACCTCTTCGATTGGACCATCAGAATTCTTGTTTTTCTGTATGGGACTAGACGCCAATGAACATGACTGACACTTTTTGTCATACTCTTTGTCAACCTCAATGGAACCTTTCGGATTACTTTTTTGAAGAAACTCGGCGATTTTAGACAGTATTTCTCCTATTTTATTAACACCATTTTGGTTAAAACATCTGCCTTTTTTATTTTTAAAGAAAAGACGATCACTTGAAGCGTTGACTGGCCGCAAACTTCTATATTGTCGGTACAGTTTAATGTAACTCTCATTGGTTACGACAAATGTTCGCTCCACGCGAGTTTTGGTGTCAGGTACGTTTAATAATTAATATTTTACCAGTATCGTCAATATCTTGTATTCGCATTTTAGTTAACTCATCTTTTCGGCACGCACCGCATACTCCTAACACCAACACACACTGAAAATTATAAATACTTGTGATTTATTATAAAAAAATGATAGCCTTATACCTTCATTAACAAATAATTTTGATTACTAGCTTCAAATGTAAACTTATCGATGTCTTCTCTAGTGAAAATTGGTGATTTCTTCTCCTATACCCAACAGATTTGCTCTTCAAATAAGGAACTAACTACGGAAACCGCTTTAAATCAACATCTTCCTTTACGTTTAACGTAGCCTTAAGCATTGAATACACAGACCACAGTGTAGACGACTTAACCATTTTCTATTTTTCTTCCAAATATGCTAATACGACGTTTTCCGTGGTATTGTTAACTTTTTTCTCAATGCACCACTTCCGAAAAAGTTCATACGTTTTTTCGTAAACCTCCCTCGATTTGGAAGGTAGCGAATTGTTAATGGCAGCATTTGCAGCTTCAATAATTCTGGGATCTTCATCGGAAGAACTATCCCTCTTGAAATCCTTTACTAAACTTGAAATCAGACGAAAATATTCAAATTTAAAAAAAACGCGTCCCTCAAAATCGACGTTTAATTTAAATGTTTTATTTATTGACAACCACGTTGCTGTGAATACGGAAGCAAAACTTTCTGCATTTCTGTAGTCTTGCAGTCTCAGGTAAATTTCAATGAATTTTAAGCACATCACAAGGTTGTAGTTGTTGAAAAATTTCGTGCAGAAACGTGTTTTTTAGTCCGCTCAAAAGCGTTTTAGGATGTCGACCTACGGTCTCGATCAAAATAACTATTTTATAGTATAATATAATACGAGTGTATAAGCAAACCTTTTAAGCACGCACACTATTTTTTAGTACGCACTAAAGGATCCTTTCTTAGAATGATTACCATTTCGATTTTATTCCCTAATATTTTTTATCAGGTAATCACACGAAAAATTTGTTTCATTAGCACGGAAATTTTTTATAAATCAAGAGGCACGTACATTAAGGAGTACGAAAAGTTGAAAGCTCGGATAAGTGAAAAAGACACCAGCGTGTTTTAATGGTCATTTATAATACATGCGTACTAAAATAGTATATTATAATACGAGTGTATAAGCAAGCCTTTTAAGCACGCACAAGTTTAACGAAAACGAGTTTTCTTTAATGTGCTTTAAAGGCGCTTATACACGAGTTTTATACACTAATTCTTAGTACGCATGAAAGGAATGATTACCATTTCAAGCCTTCCATGACTACAAGTCATTCCATGAAGTCTACAGATGGATTTCAAGTGGTCAATAATTCGAATTGTACCTTTCATTTTTAATTTGGTAATTAATATTGTGCAACAAATGCAAAGTTTGAATAAAATTTTGAAGTTTTATTAATGTCAGATTAATATTACTGTTTTCTAGTAACCTACCTATAAAGCAAAAGCACGCTGTGCTATAATTGTCGATTTACGCACGCTCCAGCATATTTTAATGGTCATTTATAATACATGCGTACTAAAAAAGATATTATGCAAGCTCACTTGTCAAAAATAATTGTTGAATGCAATCATCGGACTGCATTTGACTAGTTGCTATAGTGATAGATATAATTTAAAAAAATGTTAACGGTTTCATATGTTTTACTAATTGATTAGAATACATTATACAAATTACAAGTTTTCCTCAGTTCTTCCACTAATAACTCACCCATGGAACTCAACAGGTTATGGGTCCAGTATTAACTGAGTGAAGAAAACTTGGAACATTACATTCGAAGCTTTTGTTATTTGCCAAGTCTGAAGACTGTCAAACATGTCTGTTTCTATCAGTATGGAAAAATTTGGGATAGAACAATTCAATGATCATTGGGAATTTCGAATGGAAACAATTCTGGATCAGTATGAAGTAAAACTATGTATAGAAAGTGAGCTAAGTCCGACATAGGAAGAAATAAAAAAAGACAAGAAACGCAAATCAATCATTGTCCAGTGTGTGTCAAACTCTCATCTGGAATATATAAAAAATAAAAACACAGCACTCCAAATGTAGAAAGCACTGGAAATCATATTTCAAAAAAGAGGTACTGTAAGTAGACTTTATCTAAGAAGGAAACTTTTGACAATGCAATGCAATCGAAATGATTCTCTTGATTCATTCATTTTATCAAATTTGAGGATACTATAAGGGAGTTGAAATCAGTTAGAGCAATGCTTGAAGAGGTAGATATTGTTTATCATTTACTATTGACACTACCAAAAGATTATGATGTTATCGTGACTGCTCTAGGAACACTTGAAGAACCGAAATTAATGGTGGAATTTTAAAGGAAAACTTCTAGATCATGAAATGAAGAAACACTCGGAAGAGATAGATCATAACCAGTCGGTAAGACAGACACCGTTTAATAGTGGTTTTCATAGGAAGACCAAAAAAAATAATTGAACACAGAAGCAAACTTCAAAACTGAAAATGGAACAAACAATGAGAGCAGGAATGAATCAAGAACACATTCAAGTGCCAGTATTTGAAATGTCTCCTCCAATTGAGAATCGCGCCTACTGTGAAATACACGCTGTGATTCGTTTTCTTAGTGCTAAAGACATGAAAGCAGCTGAAATCCATATCGGTGAAATGTATGGAGAAAACATTATGAGTGATGGAACGGTACGAAATGGGCGTACGAATGTACACGATGAAGAACGAAGTGGGTGGTCTTCAACCATTATTGACGACTTGATGCAGAAAGTTAAAAAAAAAGTGAGAGAGAATGGACTATCATGTGTTCTGCATTTGAAAATTCATTCGGGTGGTCAGCGCCACGGCAACGATGAAGATGTCAAAACAACCGTGTTGCAATGGTTATCTAATCAGACAGAAAAGTCTACTTGTTTTCTTTTTATTTCAAAATGGTACTTACTACGATACATTGATTTTTCCAAAGCATTTGATCGCATTAATCACTCGATTAAGTTAACTTTACTCAATTTTTTACAAGATGTTTTAAATTGGATAAGAGATTTTCTAACAGAAAGGATATAAGTAGTGAATATGAATAGCTATGAATCTAAAGTAATGTCTGGTGTTCCTCAGGGGATCTCATTTTTGGCCCATTCTGTTCACATTATTTATAAACAAACAACTTTCCTGATATTTTTAATTACTGCTCCTGCTTAATGTACACTGATGATGTTAAGTTATTTTCTATGGTAAACAATATGTGATGCATGTAAGTTTCAGGATAATCTGCTTAGTCTTAGAACAATGGTGTAGTAATAATCAACTGTGTCTTAGCTTAGATAAATGTAAAATTATATCCTTCTCAAAACCCTTACACACTATTAACCCTTAATTTTAAAATACATGTTTTGGATATCGTTTTCCATGCATTAAAGATGCTAGGTTTCATATGCAGGGTTGGGAGAGATTTTGGTGTTAGGACTATCTTATATAAATCACTGGTTAGAAATATTATGGCATATACTTCCATTATTTGGTACCAACATCATAGTTATCAAATACAAATAATTGAACAGGTTTAATCCAAATTTATCAAAGTAATTTCATTTAAAATAGGGGTAAACGTATCTGATCAACAGCATCAGGGTATAAAAATTGAATTTAGCCTAGAATTGTTTTTGATTTGCAGAAATTACTTTGACATGCTTTATGTATAAATTAATAAATGGGTTTATAAATTGTCCAAGTTTATTGGATCAACTCGACTTTTGGTAGGAAACCTCAGGTTTGAGCAAAACGTTCAGAGTATACTTTCACGGCTCCAATTATGGGTTTCATAAACTAATTTGTTGGATTATACGATTAGCCAATTGCTTTTAGTGTTTAAACAATTTGGACTTGTTTAATAACAATTTATTTCATTTTCGCAAGCATTTAAAGATTCTTAATTTAGACATAATTATCACAGCAAACTAATCTTTTATTAACCATGAAATGTATACATACGTTTAATTTATTTTTATTTCTAACTTGTTTTTATTAAGAAGTATAGTTTCTTTGTTATAAAAATTTCATGGAAGGCGTTTTCCGTTACTAAAGAAAACACACTGAAGAAAATTGGATTAAAATTCTTGTAGAAAAGAACGATATACGAGCATTACGAGTAAATTATTTACGAAAGTTGAAAAATTGTAGAGGCGAGGGCAGACCAATTGTGTACATGTTCCCGCTACACATACAACTTCCAAGTCCAGTTTATTCACACCAATTTCTAAAGGCATGAGCTTAATCCAGATCAGTAGTAGTCACTGATAACGCACCTTATCATAATGTACAAGTAAATAAAGCCCACACATTCCATTTCTTAAAGGTGGAAATGTGCAATGGCTTTCTAACAAGAATATAGCTTATTCTTCAACTATGTGCATACTCCAACTTTATGAGTTAATCAAGCTCTATAAAAAGCAGCATATTACCTACAAATTCTATCAATTGTTAGAATAGCATGGTCATACAGTTTCACGACTGCCTCTATATCACCCGGATCTAAATCTAATTGAAAAAATATGGGGAATAGCGAAAGATGATGTAGCAAAACATAACATTACGTTTAAACTTGACAATGCCAAAATTTTAACAGAAAATTCATTTGTGAAAGTGACTCAGGAAACATGGAAAATGTTGCCATCATGTAATTGCAACTGTAAATGATTATTTAGAAAAGGCAAATGTACTTGAAATTACAGTTGAACTGCTCATTATAAACACTGGTGAAAGTAGCAGAAGTAATAGTGACGATAGTTTTAGTGAAGACGAGTGATTAACTATGTTATAATAAAAAAATATTGTAGTGATGTAGGTTTTAGAAAATTTAAATGTTCTAATAAAGTTCAAGCTTAATAAAAACTCATACGGTGATGTAATTTGTACATTGATTAAACGCCAAATGTAATATCCCTAACTATGATGATGTAATCTGAACCAGATAATTAATAAATAAGGAAATTGGGCAAAGTTTTCCCTAATTACAAATTATTTAACAAATTGAAATACTAACCTTTCACCACTAATTATATGCCGTCTCGTCCACAATCGGTAGATTAAATATAGGGTGGGTTCTACTATATTGACTTGTTAACACACATGAAATGCGGCTTGTTTCTCTCCTGCTTAATTATTTTCCTTTCTCTAATTAATAAAAAACAATGTAAAAAAATTATAAAAAAATATATAATTAAATGAATTCCCGAGCGCCATGTTATCTTTGTCCTAGGAATAACAAAACCTAAATAATGAACAATAAAAACAATGTGCAATTAAGTTTATTTACCCAATATATGGATGGTTAAGGAGAGGAAAGAAAAAGGTTTTAAAGCTAAGCTTAAAAAATAAAAAATCACCACATAAATACCTCAGTATAATGATTTTCTTATAGACAGCTTCAGTGTTTAATTATGGATGCGGAACGGTCAACCAGTATGAAAGCGTTTCTACATCTTCCTTGCGTATTCTTGTAACAACGCGATCAACTATGTATTTGAAGAAATTTTCAATCCACTAAACTTATTGTATTCTTGATGTTTTATTTTATTAAAATTACATTTTAAGATGATATTATTTGAATGAAGAGAAACTTGCGTAAATAAGTAACTTAAGAGCCATTTGAGATTAAAAATATAGTGACTTATAAAAGTACCATATCAAAGTAAGTAAAATAAGTATGCGTAAGTAAGTAAGTAAATAAGTGCCTTAAGTGAGTATAAGGGAATAATATAAGTACTATAATGAGTGTACATGAGAGCCTGGAAAGAGCAAATGCTTAAGCTTTAAATATAATGAATTAAAAAATAACTTACCACCAAAATCTGATGGCACCAAATATAAAAATTAAGTAAAAACCATTATAACAATGTCTTCTGCTTTAACATTCAGCAGCAAATGAAGAAAAAAATAGAGGCTTTCAGAATTGCTTCTGTAAGTGGCCCCCCTCAAGAAGTTGTAACGCATTGCACGAAATACAATGATCGGAGTCCAATTTTTAAAAGAAAGGGAACTATAACTATTTATGTAATATTACACCCAAAATATATGTTCTAGGAAATGCAATTTAAGTTGCCTTTCTCAATTTTACATGTAAATAATTAAAAACTCCTCTAATTTTACGCCAAATAAATTAATGATCTTAGATTAACGTATTTTTTAATACAACCACAAAAAAAGGTTGTTACAATGTACCCATTTAAGTGACTTACTTAGTACAATATTTATTTTGAAACGTTATTTTTTATACCTTTGTTACATAGTAATTTATTTTATAGTTTTGTTTTATTAATGTATACATAAATAAGGGAATAAAATGTTGTCTTGTTGAACATTTTAAAATAGTTGGCCATTTAAATCAAAATTGTATCGCTTTGCCTACACCACTGAAAATAGTAACACTCAAGAGCGAAGTTACTGGTGAAAAGTGTCCGTGTCACTTGCGTGTCTTGTCAAACAGACTGACAAGCTCTACCAAAGATAGAAATCATAACCTAATAGTCTAAAAGTGTTATAAATATAGTGACCTATAAAAGTACCATATCAAAGTAAGTAAAATATAAGTATGAGTAAGTAAGTAAAGAAGTGCCTTAAGTGAGTATAAGGGAATAATATAAGTACTATAATGAGTGTACGTGAGTGCCTGGAAAGAGCAAATCCTTAAGCTTTAAATATAATGAATTAAAAAATAACTTACCACCAAATATAAAAATTAAGTAAAAACCATTATAACAATGTCTTCTGCTTTAACATTCAGCAGCAAGTGAAGAAAAAAATAGAGGCTTTCAGAATTGCTTCTGTAAGTGTCCCCCCTAAGAAGTTGTCACGCATTGTGCGAAATACAATGATCGGAGTCCAATTTTTAAAAGAAAGTCAAATTACAAAATAAACAGATACATTTACATTGGCAAAAATCATTTTTTCTTGGACGACTGAGATTCAGAAACAGTTGGGACGGTGTATACATATTAAATAACTGAATGAAGTCCATTCAATGAAAATAATTCCTGTTTAATTGTTACAAATTATACAATTGCATGGTTTGGGTAACTTAATTCTTAAATAGCACACCAGGCCAAAATTACCTAACACATAATTTATATACATAAGCTTGTGTTTCTACTGAATAGCAGTTCAACAGAAGTTTCACTGAGAAAAGTACGTTCATGTTCAGTATCATCAACTTCTTACATAGCAGCCATACCTATGCTGAATAACGAAATTGTCACTAACAAATCAATTATGTTTCTGTATGTGCAGTTTCCTGCACAAAACAAAAGCATTAAAGTGTCACAAAAGACTGAGATTACTATATAATTATACTGTGAACAGAGAACAATAATAAAAAGAATCTATCTACTTAATACATTTTTATGTTTTAAAATGTGTGATAACAGTTTTCTTATAATTAAAAATACTTTGTTTTATTAGAAACATGTGTTATTACAAAAATTAAAAAATAAGTTATGTTACACTTCTTATTAATCTTTACAAATTGACAGTATATAATAATTATCTAAAAAATGGCATTACAACTTATAAATACACTAAGCATTGTAGAAATTAGTGTTCAAATGCTAACACTTTGATAGTCTTGTTTGAATTTTTCTTAATATGTTTATTAATTCATCTGTATTAGGTTTACTGTATAAACTAGATAACAATTTTGCTACAGCATCTTCACATAACGCCTTTATACGTGTTCTACAAAGTAAACATTAAATGAAAAAAAAAAGCAAAAGTTAATAATTACCTCAAATAATGATCATATGAACTCTTATTATTTAAAAATAAGTCCACCAACTCTGCAAAGGCAGTTGCTAAATAAAATTCATTTTCATCTAGTGACCAAAACCGGTCCAAGGATGATGCACACACTAGACTACAATAATGCAGAAAAAAATTAGCAAACTATTAATTCATAGGTATATCCTTACTCATTATAAATCTGAACCAGTGTATCCATAGGCACTTCGTTCGCCATTACACTGGGTATAAGGACACAATCAGCTGCCAGTTTAATACTTAGTACTTCTAATTTTTGAATGATAAAATCTAAAAGAAAAAAAGTGCAATGCGTATATTAATTTAAAATATCTTTTGTGGGACACCCCACGACCTTCCAACCTACAAAATGGAAATTAAAAGAAATGAAATAATTTTAATAACATTTTTTTAAGGATAATTATGCAACCTCTTTTATAATAAGTTGATTACGAAAATAGGTAATATTGTAAAAACAAAAACAATTATCTATGTCAAACAATTTAAAACTTCATGTCAGACAGAAGTTAATCGACATCTAGATCTGACACAACACTTTCTGTATAAGGAAACTAACTGTTGCCCGCAGCGATTCCTAACTCCGGATATCTTGCAATATAATAGGCTATACTTACCTACAAAAATAATTTTTTTTTATCCACCCCATATTATGCAAACCAATGTATATTTTTACATATTAGAATAACATGAGAAATTAAAATTCGAATACTTTAGATTTGTTTTTAACTCTTTTATATAGAATATTAAAAAAAATTCTCCGATGAAATGTTTTCAACCCCCTGCCTTATATATAGCACACTTATTTTTTTTTTGTATGCTTTTAGACTCACTGTCACATTTATACACCAGTCTAAAGGTGTCTGAAGGTCCTGTGCCATATTAGTACGTTCATATATAATTGTTTTTAGAACCACTGCTGCAAACATATAACATCACTACATAAGTGTTATTAGAACCACTGCCACAAATATACGACAGCAACGAAAACTATTGGATAAATCCCAAACTTAAGCATAATATGAATTCAGATTGGTGCGGTGTATCAACAGTATGACGTGTGATACATTACAGAGTGGAGGTAAAATGGCGTCAAGTGATCCGGACCCTTCGCGAAAAAAAAAACGCGTTGGCAGTTTATGCGGCCTAGTGAACGACGAAATAAAAAAAATTCTAGAATGTCTAGATTCCGATGAAGAACCTTATATTGATAGGGGAAGCAACTATAAACCCAGTGATAGTGAGACAGTAGCGAAGACGAGATGGACGGTATGTTGTTACCCGAGTCTCAGCAAAATTAAGAGAGAGCCAAATGGTATAGCGGACAATAACATAGACGAAAATATAGCAACAAAAGTGGTAAGGGAAGCTTTACAAGAAAATTTTTCTATAAGGTATACGAAGCATCAATTTATTCCTGTAATACATAACTTTGACGGCACAAATTCTGGTATTTCTGTAGAGAATACGGAAAATCCCTTGACAGAAATGGATTATTTTCTTTTATTCATGAATGATGAGGTATGGGGATCATTATAACCGAAACTAATAAACATGCTTCAGAACAGACAAAATCAAATAAAAAAAATTATTTGAATACTAATCATGAAAGAAGATTTCTAGTGTTTTATTGCCGTACTTCTACTTGCCGCTCGCCATAGAAAAAACAAACTTGTCAAAAATTCATTCACATAGAGGTTTTCACCATTCCAGAACTTGGTAATTGACGAGAGTTTAATGCTTTTCAAAGGACGTCTGCTTTTCAAGCAGTTCATAAAACCAAACCTCATCCTTTTGGCATCAAACTAGTCCTTTCATGCGGTTGTGAAACAGGATATGTTCTAGATTTTATCATATATACAGACTCGAAAAATCAAGATTTTGTGATATCAGGGTCAGTTGTAACAACACTAATGTAACCTTATTTGGATAAAGGTCACTCCCTTTTCACAGATAACTGGTATACCTCACTAGCTCTTTCTACCTACTTATTTGAAGAACACCCGAATGTGTTGTAAATTACAACCAAAATATGGGAGAGTTGACAGGACAGATATGAAGCTGAGTTCTACAGAATGCGTTAGAAAAACCTTAAAACGGTACAAGAAACTGTTCTTTCACGTTCTCTATTTATGTGTTTTGAACAGTCATGCATTATTCCGGACACAAAATCCAGAAAAGATAGCATTAGCAGACTTTCAATTAAACCTTACTCGACGGCTGCTTGAGAGGTACATAATATTAATTTTAATTTTACCTTATTTACAATAAAATCATTGGTTACAGATATAATATTCCAAAAACTAGGCAGATAAAGGTCAGCGTCGTACGGAGCGACACACCATACCAAATAACAAAGTTCCAAGATGAATTGTTTGTTCACAATCCAAAATTTGCGACAAAAAGAAGAGACGAGATTCCAGATATATATGTGCATAGAATTCAATGTGAGATAGTGTTTCTCCCCGTTTTGGCGAATATCACACTAAGGACGTGTACTACGAATAAGGGTTATTTTGATTTCCTCTTGAGTCTACTAAGAAGTATTTTTGAATTTCCATTTTTCATTTTCAATGTTTTTAACAAGAAGTTATATTTTTGAATTTTCTGTTTATAATTGTAATAAATTATCTCAAAAAATTGTTTTATTTAATTTCCGGTATGCAGTACGTCACTGGGGTTTATGGCTTGTCAAAAACTCCGGGATTGGGGGGCACTGCAATGGCATTTGTGTGCGGTAAAGAAAGAGTTAAAAAAATAATTTTTTTTTGTTAAAAATCGGAAGCGCTAAAAATATTCCAATATAGCAGTTTAGTAGCCATCTATGTCTACTATATAATCCCTTAATTTCAAGGTTTCATTTTTATTAGAAGCATAGTTACAAGGGATTGAAATTTAAAAATTCCTAACTCCGGTCTTGGATAAGTTAGAGAAATCTCGTAAAGCTCATATTTTCATTAAATGTGACTATATAAAAAAATGTAAATTAAAAAAAAATTACAGAGCCATTTTTTTGAGAAAATCAATTTCTAAAAAAAGGGCAAGTTTAACCCTGTAATTAAGGGCACCATTTTATTTTTTTTAAAAATATTTACAAACTGTTCGAAAGCATGTACATACTTTTATTTATAAGTTGCAATTTTCAAATTGCGAGTAGCTTTTATGGTTTCTTAGTGATAGCGCAAGCGCCGAAAAGTGCTAAAATCGCCATATTGGCCGCCACATTAAATTTAAAATTTCGCGAAAATTTTTGTTTCATCGGGGTTTAGGGTTACTAACCTTTCTCACCAAAGATAGACTTTCTGTCTCTAGTTTTGAAAATGCACCCCCAAAAAACCATCCTCATTTCGCCCCCCCCCCCCCATTAATTGATTTTTATAAACAGACAGCTTTTTTACATAATTTTCAGATATAGGGGCCCATGTCAAATCTCATTAAAATCGTTCAAATCTCTTAGTATACGTTGTACATGAGAAAGTAAAAATTAAAATAAATGAAATAATTTTAATTTTGTCTATGCAACCTCTTTTTTATATGTTCGTAATGAAAATAGGCAACATTGTAAAAACAAAAACAATAATCTACTTATGTCATATGACATTTAAAACTTCAGGTCAGAGAGAGATTAATACACATAATAGTATATTATTTTATAAGGAGCTAAAGTGACACTTTTTGTGGCGAATTTGTAGGTTTGACGTACGAACGTAGTGAGCCACAAAAAGTCACTTTGCTCCGCATAAAATATACTATTTTTTCTTCAGACGTTTTTTACACTTAAATGTGAAATAAGGAAAAATAATTAGGTTGTGAAAATGAGCAATAGTTAGATTTACTTAGCGTGCTCTGGCAAGCAGCAGTAGACGTTGCTAGGTTTGGTTGAAAACAATGCATTAAACAAGTTGAAAATTGTGAAGATTCTCCGTGTTATTGTAAGTATTTTATTAAACTTTTTGTTCCTATTTGTGTAAATTAAAATATAACATTTTTAGGAGTATGATGGATTTGGAGAACTATACGCCGTCAGAAATGACCGAAGCGGTTAATACAGCAATAAATGATCTATTACCTACAAGATCGACCAAAATCTATGAAAGCGCTTTTCAGCAATTTATAAAATGGTGTGATGAAAAAAATATTAAAAGCTACTCTGAAACCGTAATGTTAGCTTATTTTATAAAGAAGCAGAATGAAGGATACACCCCAAAGCAGGCCACAACAGACCAATTAAACAAATTTTTATCGGAAGCGTCGGACGAAAAATACTTTGCAATGAAGGTAAGTTTTAGAAATAGAATGAAAACAAGTCTTTATATTTTGTATTTTTTTTTTAGATAATTTTGATTATTGGTATCTCAGGGGCATGTCGTTGCGATGAATTGGTGATGATGAAGGTAGACGACATTGAGAACCAACAGGAAAACTCTGCTACATGCTAAATTCCAGATAGCAAAACAAAAAAAATTAAATCATTTACAGGGAATCTTTCATAAATTTATATAACAAATATGTTGCTTTGCGCCCACGAGATATTATGAATGATCGCCGATTTTTTTTGAAATATGGAAATGGAAAATGCTTAAGAGCGGTGATGGGAATCCATAAAATAAGTAATGTTCCTAGGGAGGTAGCTTTTTTTCTTAAAATTAGGGAACTGTACCGAATACACAGGGCATTGTCTAAGAAGAACCTCAGCTACACTGTTGGTGGACGGCGGCGCAGATTTAATGTGCTTGAAGCGCCATGGTGGCTGGAAATCCAGCACTGTAGCTGAGCGTTATATTGAAGACTCTCCAGCAACAAAAAAGGAGGCAGCCTTGAAAATTTTTGCACCTAGTGTTAAGCGCTATTTGCACCTAGTGTAAGCGCTACGAGTACAGAAGTTCATGTAGAAGAGGAAGAATTAAAGACCATTTCCTTAGAACGCAGCGAGACCTCCACTGTTACCTCTGGCGGATTTTATTTTGGAGAAAATGTTAGTTTTAATCATTGTAATTTTAATCTTTATAACTCTAAACAATAAATTTGTTTCCCTTGTTTTCCAAATTGGGTGTTTGCATTACTTTTGCATCTGCTGCGAGGGGATGCAAACGACTTTTTTGCAGCTGCCGGTGAAAATGTCAAACTTTAACGTTGTCAGGTGAAGTTTAAAATGTCATCTTTTATTGACGTCTGACGAAAAATATGTTAACTTAAAAAAAATTCCAAAACCGCCTGCATCTATAAGATATCAATAATACAGTTTAACCATTTTCGTTCATATTCAATTAATTTATAGACTTTTATCTTGCATTACATTAAGAAACTTTATGAAGAAAAGTCATGCTCCATTAAATTTTCAATAAAAAATATGTTCACACTTTTTCTTATAAAATTTATCGTATTCACACTTAAATTCTACTTTAGAAATATATTTGCCGTTAAATTACGCGTCGTATCAAAAAATTGCATAGAACATAATTAATCGACATGGTTAAGGTCTATATCTAGGTATTTTTCTTCAGAATATGCAGCTGTTTTAGAGATTTTTTATAAAAACTGCCCCTATTAAATCCCCACCCTCTGCGCCGCTGTATTTCTCCCAAAATATAATCGGCTCCAAAATGAAAACAAGCTTAAATACAAAATTTTAGGTACTTAGGTGTTTTCGTTCAGGAGTTATCGTGGATACTAACTTACATCCATTCAGATATTATGGTCGATCTTGGCCAAAAGTTGTAAAATGAGATAATAAGTAGATTTAGCGATAGTAAAAAAAAGGTCGATTGCATAACCTTCTATACCTACATATGTACATGTAGGTTGGAAGGTAAAAACATACTTACAAAGTGGAATTGTATGTGAAGAGCTTTTATATCGATGCATCAATGATACAACATTATTTAAAATCAAGTTTAACTTATCATCCCCAGATCCGATAGTTGTTTCATATTCCTGAATAATGTGTTGCCATACATTTTCTATAACAATATTATCTGTAAATCCTGCACAATCAATAATTGCTAATTTACACTCCCATAAATTAAAAGGATCGCAGAATTCTTCGTACAACTATAACAAGCTAATTTAAGTATTACAACCACAGATACATTACTTACCTGAGTCAGATCATATAAGTTATTATTGAGAGCATTTATTGCTTCTTCTGCTGCAGTGTTACTGCTTTGGAGGTTTATAATTGAATTTAAAACTTGTTCTTGTACTTTTGCAATTTCTAATTTGTCTTCCAAATCTCTTAGAAATACTCCGAGATGTGGGGCATATCCAACTTTGTCGCTTCTCATACACATTACTGCTCTTGCTAAGTGTTCTAGTCGTTCTCTTAGTGTAAGTGTGTTACTGAAATAAAATGTTTAATATTAATGTTTAATATACATATTTATTGAATTCAGGAAGTAAGGTAATGGTCAAACATAATTTTCATATAATTCAACAAATGCAACGGTCTAATCACTGAAAATCAAAAATAAATTTCAATGACGTCAGATGATTAAAAATTTGGTTCTGAGGGAGGCAACATTGATATAAAATTTATAATCTAAATGTCACCACTAGCTCCAACAAGGCAGCTTGAAAGTAAGATGGTTCCTACAACCTAAACCACTACACTATACCCAACTTTAGATTGATAATCCACAACATTGGAACAAAGGAAGACCTAAGGCATCATAATGCCATAAGGAATATTTTTAAAATGAAAGGAATATCTGGCAAGAGTGCACGTGCAAAAGCAAGTAACAAGTAAATGTTATTGTATGAAACTTTTTATTATATATACTGCGTGGATAGCACATTCTTCATGTTAGAAGAAGTACATCCAAATTGTGCAAGAAAGGCAGCTTTAATTATTCCATGAAACAAATTTGAGATCAATATACAGTTTGTATAAAATTGAATTGCGTACGTACATATTTCATTTGTAAACGTCCCGAACATTAAAAAGTAAAAGTAATGAGGTTAGGGTATGTTTAATGAAACTGCAGATTACCTTCTTTGAGTTTATATACTTATATGCGCTGCATGCGCATAATCATGTGGTACATATTTCGTTCTATTACTTTTTTTGGAACATGTATTTTCAATACAATGTGCTATCCACGCAGGACGTATAATCAAAGGTATGACATGTTCCACGCGCGCGCTCGTGTAATGCTGAGTTTCGAAGCGCTCGAACGTGTATACGACGATGTATTGAAAAATTGTTAGCCTACTATAGAAGCAAACAAAATTTAAAAGTCAAAGTACTTTATTCTTCAACATACTCTCCTCTTAATTGGATACATTTATTACAACGAACCTGCAATGCCTCTACACCTTTCAGAAAAACATTTTTATCTTGCTCAGCAAACCAGGTCTCCATAGCTTCTATCACCTGTTCGTTGGAAGAAAATTTACAACCTTCTAGACTTTTTTTCAGTTGAGCAAAGACGTGATAGTCGGACGGAACCAGATCTGATGAATAAGAGGGGAGCTCGAGTAATTCGAACCTTAAACCACGAATTGTTTGCATGGCAACATGCGATTTGTGTGCAGGCGCATTGTCCTGCAAAAACAAAATACCTTTGGACAACCTTCCGCGTCTTCTCCCCATAATTTTTTCTCGTAGAGTGGTCAGTAACGTAGAATAATAATTCCCAGTTATTGTTCTATCCTTATCAAGAAAATCACTCCAAGAAAAGAAATTTAATAGAATAAAATAGTAACAGCTAACAAGACTAAGACAATACTCGAGAAGATAGGTGTACATATACAAGAAGAGACTGATATAGATGAAATTACAAGAATGGGGAAATACAAGAAGGATAATAAGAGAAATATATTGCTAAAATTAACAAAAGAACTGAGGAAAAATGAAATACTAAATAAGGTGAAAGGATTACAAGGAACAAACATATGGATCGAACAAGACTACTCGAGAAAAACACAAAATGAATGCAAGTTATTATTACCACATTTAAAACAAGCAAGAGAGAAGGGCAAGACTGCTACATTAAAATACAATAAAGTAATAATAAATAATAAGGTCTATCACACTGAAGATTTAATACAGGAGAATTACAAAGAAGGTGAAGAGACCCAGGAAGGTGAAAGCGAAAGCAGAATATACAAAAGAACAATCCAAGAAAGATCACCAAAAGGAAGCAGATTAGATGAACAACAACGAAGAATAACCAAAACAGCACGTACAAAAAACTAGTAAGAAAAGATAAGGACGGATATAAAGAAGACGAACAAGGCAAGGGAAATGGAAACAAGCAAAATATAATAAATAAAAAAGCAAATATAAAAAATAAACAAAAAACATGGAAAATGGATACATGGAATGTAAGAGGTATAAACGGAAAAGAAATTGAACTAGTTAAAGAAATAGAAAAATCGAACATTGAAATATTGGCAATAACGGAAACCAAAAAGAAAGGAAAAGGGACTATAACAATGAATAATGGAAACCTCCTAATATATAGAGAGTAGACGAAACAAAAAGAGCCCAAGCCGGCGTAGCATGTATGATAAAAAGAAAAGTAATAGAGAAAGTGAAGAGATGGAAATATCACAATGAAAAGATAATAAGTGTAGAGATAGAAACAATAGGAAATGAAGTATAATCATAATAATATGTTACGGACCAGATGAAGATGCGAAAACGAGTGAAAAAACCGGGTTCTGGGAAAAATTGCAAGAAGTTTATTAATGAAAATAATGGCATAATAGTAATCACAGGAGACATGAACGGCAGAGTGGGAAACAAAACAGAAAACTGGCACGGAGTCATTGGACCATTCAGAGAAAGAAAAATAAATAAAAATGGTAAACTACTATTAGAATTTTGTCTCGATATCAACCTAATTATCACAAATACAATATTTCGACATAAACGGTTACATAAGATAAACTAGAGAAGTATTATCAAGAGGTGAGCAATCAATCATTGACTTCACAACAATAAACCAAGCGGAAAAGAATAGAATAAAGGATACCAGAGTAAGAAGAAGTTTCGAAATAAGAAGTGACCACTTTTTTGTAGAAACAACATTCTTTACTGATGATCAAAAAACAAACAAAACGCAGGAAAAGAAATAACTAGTAAAGAGAAAATAAATACATATAAGCTCAGAGACAGCAGAATAAGAATTAATTACAAAAACATAATACAAAAGGAAATAAAACTTAAAAGACACATATCAAATGATATAGAAAAAGAATGGCAAATATTTAAAGACATAATTACAAAAGCGGGGAAAAAAGGATGCGGCTCTAAGAGACAAAGAAACAATCAAACGAACACAATGGTGGAACGATGAAGTAAGACAAGAAGTCAAAAGAAGAAAAGATTATGGAAAGAGTACCTCAACGAAAAATCCCTAAGAAAACATGAACAATACAAACCACAAAGGAAGAAAGTAAAAGAGGTAGTTACAAATGCAAAAAAGAAAAGCTGGGAGAAATTCAGAGAAAAGTTAGAACAAAACAGTAAAGAAAACATAAAGTTATTTTATACAACATTTAAAAATATGAGGAATAAAGAAGTAACGCTAAAGTGTATACAGGACAAGAGAGGAAAAATAATAACAGAGGAGAGCCAAATAATGATCAGATGGAGGTAATACTTTGACGAACTATTAAACAACAGTGCTGATACAACACAAAACACATAGAAGAATCAAAAGCAGGAAGTTAAAGAAGTAGGAAATAGACACCCAATAACTGAAGAAGAACTAAACCAAGCAATAAACAAAATAAGAATAGGTAAAGCACCAGGCGGCGATGAAATAACCCCTGAAATGATCAAGTATTTGGGGAAAAATGCACGTCTGTACATGCTAAATATACTCAATTTAGCACGGAAGAAGAAAACAGTACCACAAGAATGGACAAACGCAATAATTCTACCGATCCACAAGACAGGAAATACTAGAGACTGTAAAAACGACAGAGGAATTTCACTATTATGCGTGGCAGCCAAAATTTATGAAACTATACTGGAGAAAAGGTTAAGAGAAGAAAGGGACAAGTATACAAGACCACATATTTACTTTACAACAACTAACTGAAAAAACAATAAAGAAAAATAAAACAATATATCTGTGCTTCATAGACATGGTTAAGGCGTTTGATTCAAGTAAAAGACAAGCAGACTGGGATAGCCTAACAGCAAAAGGAGTGGATAATGACCTAATTAATCGAATTAAAAGTTTATATAGGAATACAATCAACCAGGTTAGAACCAACAATAAATTGTCGGAACCTTTTATAACAACGGAAGGAGTAAGACAAGGGGAAGTTTAAGCCCAGCACTATTCATAAACACAATAGATGAAATAATTAAAGAATGCAAAGAGGAATTTAAAAAGTATTGTGTGGGGTGGAATAACATGAAACCTGTAACTGCAGAGATCTGCATATTCGCAGATGATATAGTACTTATAGCGGAAACGGAAGAAAAATTGAAAGAAAACTTAGAAAAATGGAATAAGCAGCAAAGAAATATGGACTAACTGTGAGTCTACAAAAAACACAAGCAATAAAAATCACGAAAGCTAGAGAAATAACAAAGCCATTAAACATACAAATAGATGGAAAAAAATAAAAGAGACAAACAGATACAAATACTTAGGTACCTTAATAAACAACAAAGGAGGAATCGAAGACGAAATCAATAACAGATTAGAAAAAACAGGAAAACAATTATATATGTTAAACAAGGGTTTCCTTAATAACAATCAAGTAACAGAAAAAACAAAGATGACCATATATAAAACTATATACCTACCAACACTAACATATGGTTGTGAAAACTGGGTACTTAATAAAAGACACAGGAAAAGACTACAAGCAGCAGAAATGAGGTACCTTAGAAGAGTAGCTAAAGTGAAAAGGATAGATAAAATAAGAAACTCAGAAATAAGAGAAAGATAAAGTATCAAAAGCCTTATTGAAATAATCGAAGAAAAAAAGTTAGGATGGTTCGGATACATGGTAAGGATGGAGAATAACAGACAAACGAAGCGTATATGGGAAGCTACAACCACAGGGAAAAACAGAAGAGGCAGACCATGTAAATCCTGGAATACCGAAATGGCTGAGATTTTAAATAAAAGGGGCAAAACCTGGAGAGAAGCTACTCAACTCGCTATAGATAGGAAACAATGGAAATTATTTATTAAGAATGGTTAATTAATTCAACTTCGACACCTAATAGGTACAAGAGGAATAGATTATGATGAAGATTAAATACAAAATTTTAAGTACGTAGGTGTTTTCGTTCTGAAGTTATCATGGATACTAAATACATCCACACAGACATCATGGCCGATCTTGGCGAAACTTGGCCAAAAGTTGTAAAATGAGCGATAGTGAAAAAAAAATTATTGCATAACATTCTATACCTACATATGTAGGTATATATAGGTTGGAAGGTAAAAAGGGACACAAGCCTATAAATAAAGAGGGCTGCTGTTGCAGGTGTGCTTCTTGTCTTATCTTTAACACTGATCTACATGTTTCTGGCAACATTACCTTTATTGAATACTTTCATGATGCTGTCCATCAATAAACATAACCATAGCGTTTGAATTTAATCTATTCCTTGAAATTAAATAGTAAATAATTTTAGCCAAAAATTTAATTTGCGTATCACAAGAAAACTAGTTTAGTAATCATTATCATAACCATCAAATAAACCTTTTATATTAGTGGCAAAATATTTTAGGTATTGACATCATTAACATCAATTTTATATGATAATCGAGTAACAGAATAAGTTATTTTGCTATTCTCATTATAGTAGTAGTAGAAATTAAAGTAGAAATGTTGTTAGAGGTATTATGTACGAATTTCAAATAAATTATAAGTGGAGCGTAGATGCATTTTATATCCGATTAATGATTAACACTATTTAATAGTATTCTCTGTATATAAATACAATGTATTTATTTAATTTCAGAAGTAATAATAAACAGGAAAAGTACAATATTCACGCTTCAAAATCAAACTTATTGCCGTGAAACCTTGTTCTTTGTTGTGACAAGAACCTGCAATATGGCGAACCTAAACATGAAAATTTGAACAAAATTAATTAATTAATTTGGTGTAGTATGTTTGTCTGTGTATATGATAATTCGACTTACAAACGCCGTATCGTTTGCACCTTGGTATACAGGTTGTTTAAAATAAAAGAAAAGTTTGATTTCCAAGTACATAGGTCTTCAGGAATAAGAGAATTTCGCCTAAAGATGCCAAAATCGTTATTTAGCTATTTAGTCGGGAAAAATTCCAAATGGATTAGTTTGAGGAGTTACAAGATGTAAACCTTTTGCATTTTCGGTGTATTTTGACCAACAGATGATTTGCGATATATTATTCTGTAAAACGACTAAATTACCAATTAAGAAAATATGGAAAAGATACATTTTTAGTATATGCGTCTTTCTTCGAATATTTATTTTTGGTACTTTTGTGTAACGATTGTCCTTTATAAGGTGATAAAATTGAAAATGTTTACTCAATGCTTAACTATTTTGGATTGTTTCTATCCTCAAAGACTACTGTGTTTGAAATAGTACCAATTAAAAAAAACATTTAACCGTATTTATGAGCCACACGTACGCACGCATGCGTGTCTGCACGCACGCATGTACACGTACGAGCGTTAACACAAAAACCACTTTAGGCTTCAGGGAGTCTGAAAACGTGTGAATATATAAAAGCTTCAGAGCTCATGAAACTTTCCTTCATTCATTCTTGTGTGCAGCCGACAAGTAAAAATTATTAAAACTGGTTGTGTCTCAGGCTTCCATGGGCTTGAATATATAAATTCTATCAATAATAAACTGTACAGGAAAATACGGGGTGGTTAGCTAAGAGAGAACAGTGGCTGTATTTGCGAAACTGTTTATCGCACAACTTTGAAGAAAAAAATGTCTAGCAAAAGTGACCGTGAGATTGGAAATTGTTTTCTAACTTCAATAATGGTACGTTAGAAAAGATCTGTTCTCTATTTTTACCCTGTTGAGTGTTACTAAAAATACTTGCATCTTATCAAGAGGACATTTTAGATATAGTTGTGGAAAACGCTAAAAACGGACGAACTGAAAGTGTGATATTCTTTGTTCAGCTTAATATTTTTGCGATCTTGATCTCATTGGCAAGGGCTTCCATTCATCTACCTTTTGTACCATAATAGGTGATGACGTAGTTATTATACCAGCTGCATCTGATGTAAAGATTGGTAAACAGTGGTTTTCTTCAAAATTTTTAAATAAAACAGTCTAATATCATAGGTATAAAAAGGTGAAGAAATTGCCGAAAATCGTAAACCTCTATTTTCTTCCAAACTAAGACATCAGTTTTAAATAGATATGAGGGGCAATGTAATTAAATAAGATGAAATAATGTAAAAGAATGCAATTCAGTTTTTTTGACATTTGTCATAAAATCACACTTAATGTTCTTTTTACAGCTTGTTATAACGGTGTGTCGTTGCACATATGGTTGTTTGTTTAATCTCTTGTAAGTAACTTTTATCAAGAGGACTTTGAATCTTAATTTCAATTTTTAAATTTTAAAATTAATATGAGCAGTTTTTGATCTGCTTAAGGTTTATTTTCAGTGCTTCAAGAATATTGCTGCAAGGATACATGCGATGCGGCACCTTGAAAAGCGGCGGTATAATAAACCAGTGCTATCCTGTTTTGCACTGTATTTGTGAACTAAAGAAAGAATGAATTCGTCCAATTTCTTCAGAGTTGACTAGAATTAAAAAAACTGTATATGTTCTCTCAATTAGTATTTTCAGTAGCACTGAACGAGTCAAAAAATAGAGAAAAAACAAGTTTGCTATCTGTCCCAAAAGTACTTTTGTTACACATTTTTTTTGTCATAGTTGCACAATTAACCATTTCCAAGATGCAACTACAAAGAAAGAGAGAAAAAGGGTGATTCAAAAAATGGTTAGTCAATTTTATGTGATTTCTTTCTGGACTAATGTGTCACAAATGACAAAACTTAAGTGGTTTGAATTATGATCTAATTTGTTGAGAGGAAAAATGTGTGATTATTGAGGAAAATTCTATTTAGTAACAATGTAAGATTATTTCGCGAAATATGTGATAATGTTCCATTTCTTTGTATAAACCACCAAGGAGCCATGGCACTAACTGAACAAATTAGAAATTCCATATAATTGTGTAATGTATGATAAATAATTTTAAATTTTAAGACAAAATAGAGTAATTTTATTAAAAATTCAAGTTAAGAGTGTAGTGAAATTTACAACTATTCTAACGGAGCTAAATCAGATTTGGCACACAGTCACTCAGGGCTGTCCTGAGATTAGCTGTCCTGACGGGAAGGAGGAGTACGGTTAAAGCTTAACATGCCACGGGTGCCAACCGAATTTCGGCCAACAAAGTCCCAATGCGTTTATATGTCATGTTCACAAATGTTGTGCTTTTTGTATCACGATAATTCGAATAAATTACATTTTTGTGTGAAAGGAACTAATTGAAAGGTAAAATGAATAAAATAAACAATCTGTCTCATTCTTCTAATTCTAATGATAGTACAGTGAAATTCAACTAAAATAATAATTTATAAATGTTTTCCATTTGTACTATTCTATGGTACATTATACTATTATTACAAATTCACCACGAAAAATAACTAAATTATAAGAAAGTATTTGAGATTTTTAGTTTCACCATGGAATGTATGACGATATCAATCTTGGGAATAAACAAAAAAATGTTTCACACAATGAACACTTTGCTAAGTAGTAAATGGAGTTACGTTTTAGATATTATATAAAAATAAAAAGGTATTCCATGAATCAGTAAATTTTAGTTACTTTTCAGATAAGAATTTAAAAGATTATTATTTTAAATGCTTCACTATTTAAGCAACACCTAAAACGATACAAAATACACTTCTATAAAGTGTTCTCAACGTTCTCATCACGAAGTAAGTAAAGAAAGAAGCTGTGTTTAATTTCCACTATTGCAGATGAACCATATAATTCCAGCGTTTTATCTGTTATGATGTATTTTTGAGAATATCATTCAATAATCACATGGGGTCGTTTAGCCAATGAAAGTGCATACTTTCCTTAGTAACGAATCTATTACAGTGATAATAATTTATTATGGCAATAGACACGTTACTAAAGAAAGTATACAGTTTCAATGGCTAAAATGACGCCATGTGCCTAAATGTAATTCGTGCTATGCTTATTATTGAAGATAACACTGGTTAAAGCTTTCAGAAAATTGAAGTCGTGTTTTGCACTTGTTCAATTTCATTGGCTTTAACATAAGTTATTAACTGATAATAAGCGTAGTATTAGATATATTATACCTGATAATAAGTGAAATTATTCTAAATTTTTTGTAAATCCTTCCAGCCATGATGAAATGTCAATTACACATTGCTTGTATATATTTTTATAAGCATCTTATTTTTAAGTTCATTAACTATAATTATTCTTTATAATTTGTTAGTTATTTATGTTATATTTTTATTTGGCCATTTTCAAAGGACTTCAAATTCTCAGTAAATTAATACATTTATGTTTATCCGTAGTCTGAAGCAGCAAACCTAATGGGTTTCTATTGTTTACGAACTAGTTGTCCTTTTCAGTTTGTAAAATGTAAAACTTTTTATTATAAATTCATCTTTTTCATACAGTTTGTTTGTTGAATGTCATAAAATGATTTTGCTCACAAAGAAATTTAAACCTCTAGTTATTGAACCCCATTGTTAGATCTTCATAATAAATACAACATCTATAACCCGGAAATTACTTTAATACTAATGTAAGGTATTTCCCATAACTCATTTCTCTGAAATCTATTCTTATTCAAATTTCCAAAATCTATCCAATCCTAGTTCGCCAGTCTCACTTTAGTAATTATCAATTATACATAGTGGCTCCCATTTCACCCTTCTTGATTCCAAAATATATTTTCAAACAGTAGTACAAATATATACCTCTTATTATTAACATCACTTCGCTCTATCAGTCAAACTTAAATTTATCATAAAATATTCTATAATCATGCAAATGTGATTTTATGGCATATTCGCTTAATTATACTAGTTACTACAGTTATTCGGGCAGATAACATTGTATTATAAGTAAATTAAGCGTAATATATGTGTGTTAAACTATGTACAAGATATAGAACAGTTAATATAATTATTAAAATTATCTAACTCTCTTCTTATTGCAAGTACACCTGACTAATACGAAATAAAGCGAAGTTAATTCTTCAGGATAATTGTGGAATCACTACTAATTAATAGCGTTCCAATCAAATTCATTTGGTATACAATATCAAAACAAAACACAAATTGTAATTTAAAAGAAGTTGATCGCATAATTATTATTACACCTAACTTACTTATTGAACAAAACTATGATGAAAGTGTCATTAGCAGAGGTTGAAACAGTGTTAAAAAATCAAAACAATTCACGATTCAATAAATTTAATTTGATTTTGTATCTGCTAATTAATCGGCACGAATATATTTTTTTACCGATGCCGGACCTACCCCATATTTTGCAATTTAGTAACTCCCATATAAGACGAAATTGTTCAAAGACGGTTGCTCCGATCATCTCAAATTAGATGGAATTTTGATTCACAAGGACTAAACACTGTTTTAAAAAGAACCAAAGGGCGATTCTAGCAAAACTAAAAGAAAAATGTGATTCAGAATTGCCTAATAGTTTGGTGACAGGTTTAAGTGTTACAAATTAATCCAATATGTTTACTTTAGTATTTAAATATTGGCATTTTACATATAAAAAAAAATCTTACCAATCAATATTAAAACAAATGGATTGCGAGGGGCTTGGCTCCATCAACCACGTGGCGGCTTACAAGCTGCCACTGTATTGAACAATTACAAACTACTACAGCAATTGACGGAACAAGATTACGCATTTGTGATGTATTGACAAGTATATACAAATTTTAAAGCCGATTAAAGCACCTTCACCTTTTGTTATGTGAGCTGTCTCCATCGCAACCCAAAATACTATAATTCAGTGGAAATAATTCTGTATTATTAACAGACTTTAACAGTCAAGTTTTCATTAATATAATATCTGTCTTATTCAAGTCATCAGCCGTTGCATGTCAATCATATACCAATACTATAATTATAATTTACTATAGAACTTTAATAAAATTTGCTTTAAAGCCAAAATGTCATCGGAAGTACAGCTGGTATTAAAAGTCATTAATCGCGTAGGGTTAGCAACTATATTGTATCCTTGTCGCACACTTTGCTCTACGTATTTGCAACTTAAAACGTAGTGCGAATATAAACTCGATGTTGTGTCAAAAATTTGTTTACTTTGTTAAATTCACCGGTACACGCTTAACGTATTTGTTTTAAATTGCCTAACGCTGAAAATATGTATAAGCAATCAGTCTGACATGTACACTTGACAACACTGATTACCACATCATTGATTTAGTACGTTTTAAGCTATGACGTACAACGGCTGGTGGCTTGAATAACCGATGTCTTTCATTAGAACAAACAAACGATTAAAATTTGAATAAAATCTAGCTAATAGTTTTTTTTTGTTTTTTCCTTTGCACTTAGTAACAACGGTATTGAGATGTTGGTCCAAATGGTCCGAGGAAGGGGTGCAACAACGTCGCCCTGGATCTGGACGTCCCCGCAGGACTACAGATCGCGAAGAATGTCGCTTATGACTTTTGGCCTCAAGAGACAGATTTTCAACATCTCGATCTATTGCAAATAGTTGGATGAGAGGTGTAGGACCCAGAATCTCAATGTAATCTGTTTATCGCCGGATAAGGTCTTATGGGCTGCGTTCATATCGTCCATTTTTATGTCTTCCTCTTACACCACTTCACCGTCTACGCAGGCTAAAATGGAGCAATGAAACAGCGAATTGGGCGCAAGAATGGCATCGAATTGTGTTTAGTGACGAGTCCCGATTATGCTTGTGGGCCCACGATGGTCGTAGGAGGGTCAGACGGATGCGTGGAGAACGTAAAAATCCATCATTTTTTGTGGAACACAGCCCTCACACAAGGAGTGATGATATGGGGTGCAATATGTTACGATAGCAGATCACCCTTGGTCTTCATTGATGGCAACTTAAACGCCGCTGGTTATATTGCCAATGTGCTAGAAACCGCTGCGCTTCCATATCTTCAGGGGCTGGAAAATCCCATTTTCCAACAGGATAATGCGCGCCCTCATACGGCAAGGGCTACAACACTTTTTTGGAAGAAGCTAACATTGCCGTCCTCCCATGGCCTGCTCGGTAGGCGACTGGGTAATTTACCACACCCTCCAGATAACTTATACGATTTCCGGTTACGGATTCAAGAAGCTTGTGTTGATATACCACAGGCAGGTATACATCACTTGATTTATAGCATGCTACGCCGTCTAAATGAGTGCATTACAAATCGTGGGGGAGCAACTTATTATGGAAAAAAACATTTTTAATTTTTGTTCTTTTGTTTTCAAATTTTAATCGTTTGTTTGCTCTAATAAAAGACATCGTTGACGAAAATTTCAATATAATCATTCAATAAATTCTAGGTGTTGCAAGTTTTATGGAAGTCAGTATATATATATATATATATATATATATATATATATATATATATATATATATATATATATATATATATATATATATATATATATACATTATTTCTCAAAATTTCTAAAAATGTTATAAAAAAAAGTTGTTCCTCTTTCACTTTTATACTTATGTACAAAAAAAAAATGCGCATTTTAAATTTGGTCAATTTTGACGCAAAGTTTATGTAGTTTCAATAATTTGCTCCAAAACTAGTCTTATTTCATTTTGTTGAGTGGGAAGATCCACTACTACATTCATAACTAAATTTGTCACCATCAAATTATCTGCCATTATTTAACAGTTATTTTTGAAATAAAAATACCTGCATTTTTCCTTTATTCCAATCGCGACTGACGCCAACATAAATGTCCGGTGTGGAACACCACACGACGTTCCAACCTACAAAATGGAAATTAAAAGAAATGAAATAATTTTAGTAACAATTTTTTTAGGATAATTATGCAATGTAAGTTCATTACGAAAATAGGCAACATTGTGAAAACAAAAACAATAATCTATGTCAAACAGACATGTAAAACTTCATGTCAGACAGAGGTTAATTTTTATAAAAATAATTATAGTTAAAAAGTAGTGATTTAATTATGAATGTAATAGTGGATCTTTCAACTCCTCGACAAAATGAAATAAGACTATAGTGGAAGACACACTGAGATTGCAGAATGGGGAAGCATAGACAGTGTATATTAAATAGGATAACGACACGCAATCATGCTGTGTTGACTCTGCGAGAGCAATTCCAGAGTCGCACTCACCCCCGTTTTAAAACATACAGTTGCATGTATAAAACATTTTGTTGTTTAATTTTTTTTCTTAAAAATTATAAATGTTAAAAAAGAATCTATACACACAGTCCTATAATATTTTCTTTTAAGATTAACTTCAGGGTATTTTTTTAAACATAAATTAAATACATCGAAAAATCCACCGAGGTTTATTGAATGACTGCGAATCGATATCAATAAGCATTTTAAATACAATCTAAGACTGTGTGTATGGATTATCTTACATATATAGTTTTTAACAAAAAAAATCATAAAAACCTCAAACAAAATGTTTTTAGATACGTTGCTCTACAAAATTTATCGAACTAATGGTCTATTGAAATGGCAAATATTATTATTAACCCATTAAGTACCGGTACCAAAAATAATAATGAAATTTAGAAAATTGTTACTAATTATCAATTATAATCCTATTTTCATTAGATAAAAATAATTAGATTTTTTTTGTCACTTTTGGTTTATAAGAAATTAAGTGTCCTATATATATGTCACTGGTACAATGTGAGTAGGATTGCACTCCCTA
This sequence comes from Vesta saturnalis, assembly GCA_036346205.1. Taxonomy (NCBI): domain Eukaryota; kingdom Metazoa; phylum Arthropoda; class Insecta; order Coleoptera; family Lampyridae; genus Vesta; species Vesta saturnalis. The sequence goes on from JARFJB010001840.1 coordinate 2,239,897, forward strand.
TAACAATGAACGTACTATGTGCAATCTGAAATAGTATAGGTTTAACGACTCATGAAACAAAAAATTATTTTTATTTATGGTAGGGTTCAAAACATTCTACACACAGGGTTACATTGCATTTTGAACAGAAAGTCAAAGGTTTTTTCTGGCAATTTGGAAATTGGCATATACCGCTGTTTTTTCCTCTGTCTTATCCAATGGATGTTTCCATCATACCGAACATCAGGCACTACGCCATGCACCTTCTGTTTCCGATGGTTAGAATGGCCTTGTTTTAAATAAAATGTGACAACACTTCTTCGGAAATCTAAACAAGATAAAGAACCTGCCCCGTAAATTTTTCTGTACTCATTGCATTTGTTATGGACATGTCGATCATTCTTGTAATTAACGACCAGTACCATTTTTTGCCTCTATTCCTAATAGCATATTTGCCAACTATCCTGTCATGATGATCAACACCTCTCATATACTGATTGTACATTTTGATAACATTAGGTTGGGGGACATGAATTTTTTGTTGTTTAGATTTACACCATCTTGAAGCATTACCTAGTGGTTCAATGGTGTCAAAATTTGTACCAATTGTGACACATTTGTTATCGTTCTATTTTAAGATTAAAATTTCACCATTTTTATCAAAACGATAATCAAATGTTCGCTCTTTCTTTGAAAGTTCTTTTGAATTTAAAAGTGGGAATTTATCTGTTCTGTTTTCACGCATTGTTCCTGTAACAAGTAGGATAAGAAAGGTATAGATTATTGCAGTATATACCTGTTGCACGAAATCTAATTGATTTTAGATGAATCAGTGTCACGGTTTGTAAAAAAGTTATCGAAAATATATCAAACGGTCATGAGGATTTTAAATCATTACTAAAAGATCTGTAATAACTTGCGAACCTTGCAGTAAACACGGAGTTGCATTTTTATCTTTGCCAGTATAAACAGAAAATTTGTAGCAATATCCATCTGAACTACATAGCGCCCATAATTTACATCCAAATTGAATTGGTTTTGCTTGTATAAATTGCTTCACACGATTGTGCCCATAGTATTTCATCAATTGATAAATGAGTAGAAAATGTACCCCATTGTTGAAATGCTTGGTTTATTTTATTTATTAGTGGACGAATTTTATAGCACCTACAATGAAACACATAATGTTATAATTCTGACATTGTTATTATACGTTATTTTATTTCCCTATCCGTCAAATCAATTTCGTCGTTATTACAACAGTGAAAAACTGATTTCAATTTCAAGTATCTATTTCGAGACATTGCATCCGCTACAAGTTCTATTCTGGTGTCTTCATCTGTACTCCAATATAGCTCTTCAGAAGGTAAAATATGGTAACCAGAAAATATTAAAAATCCAATAAACGTTTTTAATTCCTGAACAGTCACAGTAACATCAGTAAATTTTTTACAGATTTAGCATACCTTTCCGTTTCTTCTTGCAATAAAATATAAAGATCGTCGGAGAAAAATTTTTCAAACAATTGTATAGGAGATAAATCATGTATTTCAGCACAAATAATTTTAATTTTCTTATTTTCAGACTGCGACTCTCTTATTGTGTTTGTATAGGGTGGCTGAGATTTATGCCAACGCGAAGTGATAAAATCAATTTATAATTTTGTTAAAGGGAACAAGGATTCGCCAACTTTCTCATTAAAGAACCCTAGGTCGATTAATGAAAGCTATTGGTTTTTAATATGTAAAGCGTGATCGTAAAAGCATCACGTTAGAGCGAAACGATATCGTTCATTGGCGACATAGGTATTTAAGAGCCATAAAACAGTATTGACAGTAACATCATCTATCTAGATGAGACTTGGGTCAACATGGGTCACACAGTTAATTATGCATGTTGTGATACCACCGTAAAACACTGTAGAGATGCCTTTTTAAAAGGTTTAACCAAAGGTCTCAAAGCATCTACACAATGAGGTCCACGTTTCGTTCTTATTCATGCAGGATATCAAGGCAATGGAAATTACCATGATGAAATGAACTATTTTGAGCAATGGTTTGAGGAGGCGTTAATTCCGAATTTGCTCAAAAACGGACGAAAGAACATTATAGTTATAGATAACACTCTGTATCGTTCTCGTAAATATAGTGTTCCCACTACCTCATAAATACAAGGTTACTATAGTACGTTTACCACTGTATCATTGTGAGCTTAACCCGATCAAAATGGTATGGAATCAGGTGAAGCACTATGTTGCAACAAACAACTCTGATTTCAAGACACCACATGTTCGTTCATTGATAGATGACGCATTTGAAGATATCACTGAATAAAATTGGAGATATTACGATGCACATGTTAAGGATAAAATTGAAAAAGACATGTGGGCCGCTGATAATCTCCAAGGCAATATTGATGAACTCATTATAATAGCTAATTCTGGCGACAGTTCTGAGAGTGATATTTCAGACTTTCTGAATAAAAAAATAGAAATAGTGTATGGATAAATATTTTATTTGATTGTAAATGTACGATTTACCCGCCTTTTATTATCGTAATAATTATTTCTTGTACAAAAAAATGTAAAGTGTAATTTGTAAACTCTGTCCTTAGAAAGTTACAATTGGAATAAGTAAGAAATTTGTTTAAATTTGAATTCATTTGTATGTGTAATCTCTTATCTGTAATGTGGAATGTAAGAATGGTGATTTTTAAAAAATAAGTATCATTTACTATGTAGTAAATGATGAAAAATTGAGTGTAGGGATAAGTAATATTTTATCGCATTTCGTGTAATCTATTAACTATTGTATTTTTAATGACGTTTTAGAAAAATTTAGTGGTGTCCACACAATTTGTATTTATAACATTTTTTTGTATATGCAATAGTAACGATGATAAGGGTGGGTAATATTAGTAAAATATAATGAATCACCCTGTACTTACGTAATTTTATCACACATAATATTGTTTTCTATTTTCTGGTATACAACTAACATAAGAACTTTACCTATAATAAATTTTGTAAAATATTTTTTCACAATATTTTTTATTGTTTGTTTATTATTTTATTATTATGCATAAAAATGTTGAGATAAATACAGGTACTTACAGTAAATTACAAATTATTCTAGATCATTTTTTTATAACCGACCTTTTCCTATTTGGTACCTACCTGTTTTATCTAAAATAATTTGTTACATGCCAAAATGTAATTCATTTCAAGTACAAGTACCGCGCGCTGCGGCCCGACCTGAATGTGATTGATACTAGCGCTTGCTGGCATGAGAAACGTCGGCAACAATAAGCTGCATAAGGCACCATTCTGCAATCTCAGTGTGTCTTTCACTGTAGTTTTGGAGCAAATTATTGAAAATACATTAACTTTGCATAAAAATTGACAAAATTTAAAAAGTTTACTGTTTTTCTTGAAAAAAAAAAAATGAGTTTAAGAAATCTGAAATTTGGTACATAGGTGTAAAAGTGAACGACGAACATTTTTTCGAAATTTTGAGAAATAATGCCATTTTCGGCAACTTTTTTAAAACATGTAAAATTTGACAGGCGACAAAAACCACGTGCCTACTTTTGAGCACATCATTTGACATCAGTTTTGAAGCAAAAACGATATTAACAAAACAAAAATTTGCTTGAATTGATTAACAAAAAATTTTCCCATATGATGCGGACATTATGTGCCACACTGTATACAAATATGTATATATATTAGTAAATTTTTTTTTATGAGCAGCGTTACTAATGTACAATGAAAATCTATCCTCTAAAAGTTCATAGCTCTTAGAGAAAAAAAATGTAACACTAAAGAAATCAACGTGTTGTGTAAAAACATAAGATTGAGGAGTACGAATTTGTCCTCTGGATAAATACTTTTAAGTCAATAATTGGAATTAATTTATAAGAATACCAAAGTTTAAGCCTCACCCTGATCTTGTAGCTAATTTACAAAGAACATTTGCTGCAGCAGCATGATTTCGATTACTTTCATAATACTTCCATAACAATTCCAAAGAGGACGTATTATTTTCACTTCGTTGCGACTCTTTTACAAGATATTTCTCTAATGAGGGTTGTGAAATTTTAATTATATCTCCGTCCATTTTTTGGTCATCATCCATTCATATACTGCTATGTGAAGCAATTCATCTGAATATTGCAAACAATCCAAAATTAGCTGATGTAATACATCAATTTGATCTTGTAGTATATAATTTTGTACTTCCGTTGAAGCTGTGTTAATATTTGATGGTATAGCAGAAGATGGGGTTGCACACAAGTGATCCAGGACTCCTAATATTTCTTTATATACATTCATTCTGTAACAAAAAACTTAATTAGACTAAAAAGTGAAATATTATCAAACAGTACCGTTTTAAAAAGTAATTGTAACTATCTTGATTTCCAGCATCAGTATCGTTCTTATAATAAAACTCTGCTATATTATCAGGATCTACTTTTTTGGCACAATCCACACATAAATCTATAACAGCATGATATGCTGAAAGACTAGTTAACAACTGACAGATTTCTGCTAGATTTAGATTTGGTGTAACAGATTTACAAAGACGTATAGCAGAAACTATAAGCTCTTCCTTTTCATTTACACTTTGTGCTGCTTTAGCAACTTTTAGTAACTCATAAGCCTAAAATAAAGGGATGAAAACAAAGAAATTAGACACTAACTTATTTACTTTTGAACATGCAGCATCTTCATCTTTATACAAATCTGGACAAGTTTCACGTAATTTGGAACTAATGGTATCAATTAAAGCGTTATCACTTAAGTAGCTGGTTATCAGACTATTAATAAAACCAACACAAATATCTTGCCCATATAATATTAAATCTTTGAAAGTAGTATTTTGTAAACTATTCTGCTGGTCAGGTGACAAAGACAAAACAAGAAAGTGAAATTGATGCTCACACAATATTTTCCATAGTCCTAACACTTGACAACAGTGGCTTACCAAATTTTTGAAAGACGTTAAAGATTGTCTTTCTTCTAATTGAGCATCCTGTAAAGTTTGATTTAAACGTGATGTACTTAATTGATTAGTTGCAGTAATTGTATTTTGTCTTGGACTTGTGTTTATTGTTAAGTGTGTATTTTTTCTAAGAAAAGACCAAAGAGAAGTTAAGTAACTTAAAATCCATACACAATCATCTGTACCAATCGAGCTTTTAAGCTGCAACAAAAAAGGTAGTACTTCTAATGTAATTATAAATACTGTATGCTTACAAGAATTTGTTGTTTGTCATTAATGCCCAATTTTTCAACACAATACATATTCCATATACGTCGTAATATTCGACCAAGGTACAAATACAACCCATTGTGTTTTGAAGAGTATACAAAAGGAGTAAATCCATGAAACGTGCTGTTAGACAGATCAGAAGGGACGTTATGAGAAGTTAGTGTTTGCATTTGATGTGTTGGCATTGGTGTAGACATAATATTTGGGGCAAATGATGAATGAGGTGCTGAAAAAGTAAGAAAAGGTTTATTGTACATTTTCAGTTTATAAAGTATGTCGCGATAAAAAATACCCGACACAGCCGCTTTTATGAAACATGACGTTTGTAACCATTTGCCGCAACATATGTGATACTGTGCCCATACTAAATATAATCTCCAAATTGACTATTGACGTTTAATGTTTACGCGTGGAAAGTATGGGGGCGTCGCTCCTATGAAACATGTCGTTAGTAACCATTTGCTGCAAAACATATGATCGTACACCAATACTAAACGTAACATAATCGTAGTGTTACCCACAATTGTTAATTGTTAGTAACAATTTGTAAAATAAATTAGATCATGTTTCAATTTGCTTTTTGTTCTTTGCGTAATTTCGAATAATTTGGGCACTCTAAAGATTAAACGTCTAATGTTAATTTTGAGGTTATATTTTCTGCAGGCAAACTATCACATATGTAGCGGCAAATAGTTACTAACGACAGGTTTCATAAGAGCGGCTGTGTCAATGATAATAAGCGATTATTAAGGTATTCTACATGTTAATCCACGTAATGTTAGTTAACTATTACAATATTTGTCGCAAAACAGTGAATTGTTTTTCTAGATATCCGTATTTCCACAAATAATCAACTTTCTATAAGTATGCTTTATTGTTAGAAATCAAAAAAGTTTAAGAAGGAAAATTACGGGTAATCGTAAAGCTATGATTTAAAATTATTTTGTTATCTTCGGGGCAATCAATGCAGTGCGATCGAACGCACTTTGTATTTTCATACATACCCTGAATATTATACGTTAGATTACTATGTAAGACGTGTAAGTTGATCATTAATGAGCGCAAGTTTTGCAGTACAGGCGAGACTGCAAAATTGAGCGAAATATGGATCAACTTACACGTCGAACGCAATATACTATTTTATCTTCAAAAGACACTAGTCATTATTACCGTAAATTTCCATAGTTTAAGTTGTCTTTTATTTGTGTATTTCAAATCACATACGCTTTGTGCCATTATTCATTTCAACCTTATAATGAGACTGAACTTGAAACTAATAATGGGGCTAGGACAATGTGATTTTGATAGAAAATTTCTTATAGAAACAATCTGTCATAATGACGCATACTTGTCATCATTCATCACTCTGAAGGATACTTGTTTGAGTCTGTGTGTGACCAAATTAGTATGTAAGGAATGGTTAAGGGTTATATCTGAAGGTATGCTTTGGAAGAAACTTATAGAATGTAAAGTTAGAACTGATTCTCTTTGGCGAGGATTAGCTGCAAAAAAAAACAATCGTATAGTATAGCGTTTCAATTTATTTATTACCTAATTCAGATTAACATTTCTGCATTAGAATTGTAATTTGCTTTAATATATTTAATTAATTTAATCAAAGATTGTGAACAGGGAATGTTAAGAGTCGAATGACTTGTTTAAGAAAATCCAAGAAAGTCTGCTGTAGATGTCAAGTAACTATGGCTTTATGCCTAGAAGAAATTTGAACAAAACTGTTTCAAAATATTACATAATATGTCTTAAACGCAGACATCGAATTAATTCGTCAGCTTCCTATTCACCATTAAGAAGGAACAATCCAAAGAACATTTAAATCTTGTTATGTATGTAAATCCTACGTTTCTAATATAATTTGTCTAATGCACAATTGAAGAAATTGTGCAATTTGTGTTTTATGTTAGATTAAATAAAAATGTTAATTCCTACAAATCTCGTATTATTGACAAGTACATTATTTAGTGGTTGTAAAGTAAATAGATAAGATGGCAATGTACATCATATACAGGGTATTTCAGTGATATTGGGCGAAACTTAACGGGTTCCTCTTTTAAATATAAGCTTGAAAGATACATTTTAACTCAAAATGACTTTTCGTTTAAAAGATACAGGGTGTCAAAGTTTAAAGAAATATAACACTTTTTGGTTATAACTCGTGTAAATTTAAACCGATTTTGATGAAACTTGGCGTGAACAATAAACAAACAAAGATCTTTAATGTAGATTTTTGAGGTTTTGTACATATCTTCCAGTGGCGTAGATATTCAGGGTTGGCGCCCCTTTTCCCTCCCTATCTTTCACGCTACTGCATTTTTTTCAAGTCTAAAAGTATTTTTTAATTTTAAATTTCATTTAGAAATTAAAAATTATTATTAATTAACTTATTCGTTCACAACAAAAACTTATAATAATTCATTTAGAAATGGTTCTTGAAAAATTTTGATTAGAAGCTTATTTACAGAGATATTTTAGATATATTATATATATCTTAAATTGGAATTATTTAAAATAATGTATTTTAATAAAAATCAGTCTATCATTGATAAAATTGATAGGTAGTTATTTTATAGCCATATTTACCTACTGTTGTCAAGACATTTTGGCTTGTTGTGCATCTGTTTCGTGTATTTAGAGTTTTTTATTGTTATGGAAAACTACACACCTGCTAAATTAACAGATATGCATTTTATTTATGGTGCTGCAAATGGGAATATTAGAGAAGCCGCTCGTTTGTATCGACAGCGTTTTCCTGATAGGCGGCATCCAAACCGTAAAATTTTCCAACGTATTCATGCACGTTTAAGAGAGATTGGAGTTCTCAAGCGTCCTGCACCCCCTGGACAAATGAGGCTCAGGTGAACACTGCGTCTTGAAGAGGATGTTTTAGATAGTGTAGCAGAACATTTATCCACAAGTACTCGTACCGTGGCTCACGATATGCGTGCTTCTCACATACGGTTTACCCTTTAAAAAGCAGAAAGTTTCATCGCTAGATCAGGTAGACTGCGCGTAGAACAGAATTTTGTCGCTGGTTTTTGAAGAGATCTGCAGTTGTGATTTCTCTTGCTTCGGATGTTATGTTTTCGGATGAGGCATGTTCACAAGGGACGGTATGTTCAACACACGTGACAGCCATATCTGGGGTCACAGGAACCCTCACGCTACGGTCGTACGGTACGGTACCAACAACGGTTCTCAGTTAATGTCTGGGGAGCGATCATTCAAAACTTTTTGATTGGATCGTTTATTTCACACCCTAACATTACCGATTTAGTTTATCTTGAATTCATAAGGAATTCTCTTTTGGAATTACTGGAGGATCTTCCCCTAGATATTCGGAATAGGCTGATATTCCAGCAAGATGGAGCACCACCTCATTTTTCGGCCCAAGTCCGAAATTATTTAAATAACGCATACCCAGATCGTTGGATTGGACGGGGTGGTCCCTTTCCCTGGATTGCTAGATTACCCGATTTAACACCTATTGATTTTTTCTTTTGGAGATATGTGAAATCTAAAGCTCCTGTTGTGATCGCGATGGGTTGGTACAGAATTTTTGCCGCCTTCCAAGAAATACGAGAAATGCCAAGCATCTTTGGCAGGGTTCGCAGTTCAATGTTAAGACGATGTCAAGTCTGTTCGATGCAGAAAGGCGACAATTTGTACATTTATTATAAAAAATAATAAATTTAGTTTCGGATACAAAATTAAATTTATTATTAAAAAATGTTATTTAAAAAATATTGTTTAAATAATTATTTTTTTAAATTATTTAGAAAATGTTATTGTTCTTATCTTGTGTTTAATCTTTAATCCTTGATCTGTAATAAAAAAATTTCATCTGTTAATTTTTTTTTCTAAATTGCAATGTCCATGAACAGTTAACAAGACGAAATATTTCTAAAATATTCCTGTAAATAAGCTTCTAATCAAAATTTTGCAAGAGCCATTTCTTTTTCTAAATTAGATTTAAAATGAATAGACTTTAGATTTGAAAAAAATGTAGTGGCGTAAAAGATAGAGAGGGAAAAGTGATGTCAACCCTGAATATCTACGCCACTGGAAGACATCTACAAAACCTGAAATACCCAAATTAAAGATCTTTGTTTGTTTATTGTTTATGCCGAGTTTCATCAAAATCTGTTTAAATTTACTGTTACATTTCTATAAACATTGACACCCTGTATCTTTTAAACGAAAAGTCATTTTCAGTTGAAATTTATCTTTTCAACTTATATTTAAGAGAGGAACTACTGCTTTTTTTTTGGTCCAATATCACTGAAACACTCCGCATGTTTACCGTCTCAACTGTCAAAAAATTTCCACTTATTGGTTTTGAAGTAGATGTGTGAAATTAAAAAAAAAATATACATCTACACATTTTCTTATAAAAATAATCATTTTTCACATATTGAAAAAATTTTAACTAACACTTAAATTCTACTGTACGAATTTTTTTTGCCGCTAAATTACGCGTCGTATCAAAAAATTGCATAGAATATAATTAATCTATATAATTAAGGTCTATATATTGGTATTTTTATATCTTTGAAATATACAACTGTTTCAGAAATATTTGATAAAAATCCGGCGGTCTATTGGAACCGTTGAACGGTGACGCACGTGCGCACCTGCACGTGTGCGGAGAGGCGCTTTGACGCGCGTTAGGCTGCCAGGAGGGCCGGCATTCGAGATGCCTGTATGTGAGCGAACGATGACGACGCACCGGAGCGCGCCGCCGAAAATTTTATTTTTCCGGTTTAGGAAAACTAAAATTATAATTAAAAGTGTGTTCAGGTGCAGTATATTTTTCACTACAAAAAACGTATTTCCACTTTTGCTCTAAAATAATGGGGTTGGCAACTAAGTAATTTCGGTTATCACGTATGAAGAGTTTTCCTTTGTTTTTTTGAATGACGTGTTAGTTATGTACATTGCTATTTGACATTTGACATCAGTCACATTGACGTTACTTTAGATGCAAGTGATACGTGATTATTTTGTAGCTGTTAGTTGTGAGACAATTTTAAAATGGACGGAAGAAACGAACATTTTCGGTATATTTTACTTTTTATTTCCGTAAAGGAAAGAAAACTGCTGAGGCTCACAAAGAGATATATGAAGTTTATGGCGTTGATTGCTTAACGGAGCGCACGTGTCAGAATTGGTTAAAAACATTTCGTACCAGAGATTTTTTCCTCAAAGATGAGCAACGTTCTGGTCGCCCCATTGAAGTTGATGACCAAATCAAAGACATAATTGAACAGGATCGTCATATAACTGTTCGAGAGATTGCAGAAAGGTTAAGTATCGCACACAACAATAGAAAAACATTTAAAACGCTTTGGACTCGTTAAGAAGCTCGATATTTGGGTACCGTATGAATTTTTTGAAAGGTAAACCTTTTACAACTGACGATGATCTTAAATCACACTTGGTTCAATTTTTTGCTGATAAAGACCCAAAGTTCTGTGAGCGCGGACTCATGAAGCTGCAAGAAAGATGGCAAAAGATCATTGAACAAAATGGAAAATATGTAGTTGATTAAAGATTTTTTGTATAAACAAAAGAATTTTATTTCAAATGTCAAAACCGAAATTATAGAAGATCGGCAAGTTTATGACAGATTGGGTATTGTTTAGCAGTAAATGGTGCTTTATTTGAACATTGTTATAATTTGTTAATTTTTCTGAATTTACATTATGTTTGTATCTATGTGTGTTATACATATTAAATTCTCCTTCAATTCAATTTCTTTGGTTATTCTGGTTTCGGAAAATTATAACGATAATATCTGCAGACACAGTATTTTATTCTCTTAAAACCCATTATTCAGTCGACGTCATGTAACAATGACAAATAATGCAGATGTGCATGCTGTTTGTTTATATGATTCCAAAGCATCACCGATTTTTAATAAAATGTAATTTTTTATTTTGTGGATTTTTACAGTTTAGAAAAACGGAAAATAATAATTAATAGTATGTACAGATGCAGTATTTTTTTCTCTATGAAAAACGTATTTACGCTTAGACTCTAAAATAATTAAGGGAGCTAACAAATAGACAAAAATTATCATTGAAATCGTTATGCTGTGTCCTGCAAGCCACCCCTATAATACATTTTAAGCCAAGCATAAAAGATTTTCTTTGCAAGATAAACAGTATTAAAAAAAAGGTTCGAAAATCACACGTTTCACTATGGTGCAAAAACGAACAATTGGTAAAATACATATAGAAAATTAGTTATTGTTGATGGTATAATTTAAAACATGGAATATGCAGATGGACGTTACACTTGTTACACATATGAAATGTGTGATTTCCACATATTTTACACCTTCTTCGAGCTTTCTCTGCTTGTGTAACTACTACATGGCCGACTGTATCGCAACACTTTTCGTCAATGTCGGTATGTTGTTGATGTTTTGTGGTTTTGATTGCACTTTTCAACAGACTTATATATAAGGTTTAAAATCTATTTGGGACATTTTAATTTCCTTGACAACATTGTGAAGCTGCTAAGCATTTACAAAATATCGGCCACCACCATTTTTTGCCTAACACTCTAGCCCTGTAATTGGCAATGCCATTGTCGTGTAGGTCCACTCCACCCATATATTTATTGTATTCAGAGATAACATTCGGTTGTGGAATTCCAATATCATTTTTTCTTTCTACTGTAGCGTTTTGTTGTAATCAATGTATCACTGCACACTGTTACTACAGAATTGCCATTCCACCTTACAAGTGAAATCTTCGAAACCTCTTCAAAAGCGCGATCGTAAAAGCCTCTCTGTTTTTTGTACACACTTTTTTTAAGTTTCTAAAGTGCCACAGCTTCTCCTATTCTCACGAATGGTTCCAGTAACAAAAAATTCTTTATGCTCTAGCTCAACAAACAGTTTATAAGATGAAAAATAGTTATCAAAGAATATTCGATGCTGGACTGGATTTTTTATTACTTCAAGCAAATCTAAGACCACTTAACCTCCAAGTCCAAAAGGCGATTTTTCTTTCTTTTTGGATCTGAACTCCTCCATATGACAATGAATAAAATAAATATCCATCAGAGGAACAAAGGTACCACAGTTTGAAATCAAACCGCACAGGTTTACAATTTATAAACATTTTGCAAGAATGTTTTCTAAAATATGGTATCATTTGCTCGTTGATAGATAAATTAACTGCAAATACACCCCACTGTAAATTTCTGTCACATAATTTATTCAAAAATGGTCGCACCTTCGAATATTTATCACTTATATCTAGTCAACTGTTATCGCTTAAATGTAAATATCTCTTAATTGTTTGGAACCGATTACGAGTCATGCAATTTTTATGAATAGCTACACCCCTATCTTCTTCGTTAGACCACTACATTGATATTTGAGGCAGGGTGTGATATCCAGAAAATATAATTATTCCTAAAAATTTGAGTAGTTCCACTCGGCCAAACTCAAAATTATGACAATTACTGTCTTTGGCATATTTCAAAGAAAATTCAACTATCATATATGTATCACTGCACACTGTTACTACAGAATTGCCATTCCACCTTACAAGTGAAATCTTCGAAACCTCTTCAAAAGCGCGATCGTAAAAGCCTCTCTGTTTTTTGTACACACTTTTTTTAAGTTTCTAAAGTGCCACAGCTTCTCCTATTCTCACGAATGGTTCCAGTAACAAAAAATTTGTCAAAAAATAGAAAAAAATAGTTCTAACGGGGTTTTACCAACTAGTAGTGCACTCAAAGGATGGTCATATAATTCGTTTAATACAGGTGTATGGGTATATTCAATCTGGCGTATTATTTTAACTTAACTTAACCTTCCCGCCATTGCCTTGCGGGGTAGGCAAAACAATCCCTGCCTCGTATTTATTTTTCATTCATAATCTTTTTCCATGCTTTTCTATCTCCGCATATCTCCCCCTAGCTTCCGCGAGGTTCATACATTGTCTCTGACATGCCCTTTTATATTTAAAACTCCTTATATTTCTTTCCTTTATCACATACATTCTACTGCATTCAGCCAAGCTTTACGCGGCCTACCAGACCCGGTCTTTCCTCTAATCTCACCCACATATATATGCTTCCAAACCAACATACTGTACCACTTTTATATCTATCCATCATCGTCTTTTCCTCGCCACACTCCGTCATTATGTACTCATTCTTTATCTTGTCCCTTCTCGTTTTATCACATGCACTTCTCATACACAGCATTTATTTTTCTTTCGTGCTTTTTTTGACATACCCATGTCTCACTTCCATACAGTACTGATGGGATAAACACGCCATTATATATTGCTCGTTTCGCAGCTAGACTCATGCTTTCGTTTCTCATTATCGTCCACATACTTCCAATCACTTTGCTTCTAGTATTGACCCTTCGTCCAATCTTGCCCTCCATTGTACTATCTGCAGTAAACATTCTATCCCAGATATACCAGTCGTCCACTCGCTCCACAATTTCATCTAGCAAGGTAAATACTCTACTCTCCTTTCCACCTTCCCGATTGAACACCACAATCTTAGTTTTGTTTACGTTTACCTTTAGGTCCATGCTCTCACAGACTGTATCAAACTTCCTCAGAGCGGTTTGTAGCTGATCAGCACTGTCACTTAATAAGACTGTGTCATCTGCATACACCAGAAGTCGTACATTTACGTCACCAATCATTACACCATTTGTATCGGCACATGCTTGTCTAACACCATGTATACATTGAACAACCAGGGTGACATCACACAGCCTTGTCGCACTCCTTGTGCAATATTACAGTATTCACTCACACCCTCCCTCTCACCCTAACATATGCCCGACTATACTACCCATATTCCATTTATTAGACCTTTATTTACGCCATATTCATTTAATATTTCCGACAGCTTCTCCCCTATTCACTCTGTCGTATGCTTTCTCCAGATCTACAAATGCACAGTACAGCTTCCTTTTCACCCTTAAACACTTTTCGATCACCTGTTGGAGAGCAACCATCTGATTGACACATCCTCTCCCTGGCATGAAGCCACCTTGCACATCCCAAATCTTAGTTTGTGTAGTTTCTTCTACTCTATCAATCAGAATTCTTCCAAATACTTTACCAGGCATGCTGAGAAAAACCTATTCCTCTGTAGTTCTTGCAATCACTCTTGTTTCCCTTACCCTTATACAGTGGTACAATGATCGCGCTCAGTGGCGTACTGACAGGTTAACGGGCCCGTGTTCAAGTTTTCAGAACGGGCCCCAAATATATTGTAAATGCTTATCTTCAAATAACAACACTATATTTTCTACTTTGCAACTTTTATTATGTTATTAACAAAATATCCACATATACTTAACATCAACTGTACATTAATTTACGATTCAGAAACAATCCTACGTTCAATAAACATTTTTTAAATAAATAATCTTATTTAATACTAATAGCAAATTAATTATTATAACTTCTTCCTAGCTTTTAACGCAGCAAAAGAAGTTATAAGACTGGATACGTCTAAATTTGCTGCTGTTTCGTTTTCTATAGAAATAATCGCTAAATTAGTAAGCCTTTCTTGTGAAATTGTGTTTCGCAAATAATTTTTTATTAGTATCAATTTTGAGAAAGATCTTTCTGCTGTGGCTACTGTAACAGGCACCGTTAAAAACAATATTCAAGCTGTTATAATTTCTGAAAAACTACTAAGTATCCACTTTTTCGACAAAACCAAAAAAATTCCTTATTGTATGCACCTTTTTAACAGATTCATTTAATACTAAATTTAAATTATGAGCGGCGCAGTGAACGTAAGGTGCATTTTTAATTTTTGCTGAAATTTTGACTTGAACACCATTGTAAATGCCACTCATGTTTGCTGCACCGTCATATCCTTGGCCACGAAGTCTATCTAAAGATAGATTGAAATTCGCGATTGCTGTAATTATTTTATCATATAAAGTATTTGCAGTCTGATTTTCTGCTGAAATAAATCCTAAAAATGATTCCTTAATTAAAATGTTTGAAACCATATTATCGATTTTAATAATTTCAACATATCTAAATACTAAACTAAGCTGATCAGTTTTAGAAATGTCCTGTGTAGTATCAATAATTATTGAATAAAATGGGCACGCGTTGATTTTACTAATTAGATCAGTTATGACGGATTTTCCAAGTAAATTTATTTTAGGGATTAAATACGTTGTAGATTTCTTAGTTTTACTTTCTAGTAACTGTTTTAATTCTGGGTCATATTTGGAAAGTAATTTGATAATAGCAAAAAACACTCCAGGATTTTCTGATTCGATTTGTTCATTATGTCCTCTAAACGGCATATTTGTAGATGCAAGTAAACACACAACATTAATAACTCTTTCAAGAATTTTGCACCAAAAAGATGTTTCTTGGCGAATTATAGATTCGTTTACTTTATTTAAACCATTTAAATCATAGATTGCGCAGCATTCGTTATGTTCCAGTCATTAGAACCTAAACTAAGGGAATTTTGTTGTTTTGAAAACAACCAACAGGGTTGACCATAACACTTGTTTAGTATATTAGAGTAGCATAACCACATTCTTTCGGTTTTATAATGTTTAGAATCTTTTTTGTAGTAAAAATTAGAAAAACTTCTATTGTTTTTGTCTTTTGGAAATGGGCCAATAGGCTGACAAGGACCGTTTAAAAATATAAATTGTTTTTGATCATTGCTTAATTCCTTGAGGAAATGTCCACGGTCAGTTACATTTTTTACCGCCGCTAAAAACAAAAAATACATGTGACTCGCAATATCTATTTTCTACGTACTTACAGTTAGTTATAGATGAGGTTTCAAGAGTTTCAAGAATTTTGATTCTAATTCTGTCTCAGATATATGAGGGAGTTTTATTGTTTCAGAATGGCAACCTACAAAAAAATTGTACTTGCATTCAAATTTACCCTAACATGATTTTATTTTTGTAATATTTTTGATCACATCAAAAATGTCTAATGAGCACGAAATTATTTTCATTTTCAGCATTAATTTGATTGTCTAATCACTTTTTGATTCGAAAATTTATTTTTTAAATTATAATACACAGTAAGAGTATCCTATGAATTTTTATTTCTTTTTTTTTTATTTAAAAAAAAACTAAAAACGCCTCAATTGTAGGTGTCATTGTTTATAATTGAATTATAATTAACAAAAATGCAAGCAGACAATTTTGATATGTGTTTATGCAGTAAGTACCTATAGGTAGAAGATAAAAGCAACTTACCAACGATATTATCATTTAGATTTTCTGTAACATTGCTTATTGTAGTGGCTGAGGTCGACGGTTGATCTAAATTTACATTAAGTTCTTTTGCGCTCCTAACTAAAAACTGATTGATTTTTGGTAATTTCGCCTTTTTTTCTTCAGCTTCTAGTTTTGCTTTCCGTTTAGCACTTCCGGACTTATGTTTATAAAACTGACTCATTTTACAGAATAAAATAAGAGTTAATATCGGTAATCTATCATTTATTACTATTAGTAATGCACGAATCGGAATGATCGAATAACAGAATGGGAATAAGGATAATTCTGCTTTAAACGAACATTTGGTTTTTGAGTTTATTTGTGTAGTGCTCACAATCTGCTGTTGGTAATTCTTAAAAATACCCTTTTTTCAAAAAAGCAAAATAAATTATATTTACAAGGCAGGCATTTGTAGACATTTTATGATGTTATTATGCTTCTGTCTGTAACTAAACATTGCTTCGCTTTTGTTAGAAAAAGGGTGTATAGATTTGCAAGAATTACCAGACTGGCAAATTCAGAATGTGAGAACTATTCACTCATAAACTCATAAAAACCAAATGTTCGTTTAAAATGAGCTACACAATTTGCATACTAAACAGGAAATATTAGTCACCACTAAAATTTATAAAGCCCAATTGTCATAAAGGCCATAAACATTCAATTTTACACTACATAGTTTTACTTCTCATAGCCAATATTTTGTAAAAACCCTTTTATTGGTTTGTTTTTATTCAGCACCGGGCCCGTTTGACACCCGGGTCCGTGTTCCGCGGAACGCCTCAGTATGCCACTGATTGCGCTCTTCCAATACGTCGGCACTTTTCCACACATTGAATAATTCACACAATCTTCGTGTAAGCTTTGCACCCCCATACTTTAGATTTCACCAGTGATTTCATCTATGCCTGCTCCCTTGCCGTTTTTCAACCTTCCACCGTTTTCTCTACCTCATTTATCCCAATATCCTTAGTTTGATTCACCATTCCTTCTACATTCTCCTTATTTAACCCTGCAGTCTTATTTTTCACACTACTGTACAGCTTTCCGAAATATTCTTGCCAGCATTTCCTCACTTCACAATTATCAGTTTTAAATATTTTTTGGCACAGAAAATTAAAATGTGACGTAACATAGAGAGCGTTCCATTGAAAAACAGATTAATTGATTATATTTGCTTGACTCATCCTCTATAATTGAAAATAATTATGAATTATAAAGCACTTTTGATGCACATTTTAGATCAGTTTTTCATAAACCCAATAGTTTGGATGTAATAAAAGAAAACCAGAGGTTGTTTTGCACAGCCTCATTATGTAATAAAAGATAAGGAACTTATAAGTCACTATACTTACTTGACCGCTAAGGGATGTACACACTAAGCTATTAATAGAATATCTTCATTAATTTTCATTAAAAAAATAAAACGTTATTCAAATTCGTTACATTCTAAGGCGATGTAAAAATAAATGAATTTCAAGTGGTAAAATTAAATATCTGATATCAGAATTAAACGAAGTGGTAAGTAAAAAATAAATATATAAAACTTACACGTAGCATTTTGCAAAAAACTAGAAGTTGGGGCAATATTTGGTTCCCCTCCATACAAGAAAAATGCCCGAGTAGCCCATTCAGCTACATCTGCATTTTGAATATTTTCTAAGCAAGCCAAAATTAAACTTGTTGCACACGCTTGGTCTTCTTTTTGAATATGAAAGAACATTTTAACCGCTTCATGTTCAGGACCATGACAATCAGATAAAAGTTGTCGTAGTAAATCCACTGGTCTCAATTTTAAAAATATGTAAACACCTTGTTCTGTAAGCACCACATACTTCCTTGGAGGTTCTAAATGTTGACGCACTACAATTTGTGGTGATTGAGCAGTAGGATGTGAAGAAGTAGGCGTAACTGGATTGTAAATCTAAAATAAAAAAGTTAGCCAATTGTATCTGCTTTTAAATAGAAAATTACTTCTGCCATTGCCCAAGCAGGACCATCTAATGAAATTGTTGTATATGCCTCCATGAACATTGCACTAAATGGGAACATATCAGAACTAATACACCAAATAACATCTTTGTCATTAACAGTAGACAAAAGCATAAAATTGTAATCTCGGTAATGTGAATGGTGTACCATTCTTGGTCTGGCAGTCATTGTTGCTGAATATCCTGGAGGAAGACGGACATGACGTAAAGACAGAGTATATGGTCTTTGGTTAGGTAACATGTTAGAAAAACCAACAACACATAAATAAAATCGTACTCCAAATTGCGACACTGCCACCAAATTAATATACGCTGATTCTGTGGCTTCAATTGCTGATATGCTTACTATAGGACGAAAGTTTTGAGTATCTAATGCCCTAAAAATATAAATTGTAAATAAACTCTAAAAGATACTGGGTAATATTATATCATTATGTCACCTAAGGCTACAGGGTTTAGAATGCAGCTGTTTTTGTTAGATACTCTAAAGTTTAAAAATATAATTGTAAAAATTAAAAATTAACAAACAAAAAAGTTGCACTAAGAAATACAAACATGTGTGCTGTACATAACTGCCAAAAAATTTGATGTTTGAGCAAAGAAATTATAAGGTGAAAAGGAAACATCCTAAACAGCTCATACATTATCAACACTTTGTATGATTAGGTTGGATCTTACGAAACATTGTCAGTTTGAGCGCGCACTTTGTTTTTTGTTGCGATTTGGTTTTATTTACAACTAAATGACGTAGTAACATTAAACAAAAAAATGATCGATAATAATAAAATTTTAACCAAATTTATTGAAATTGATCAAATTAATAATTGAGTTATATCACTAATATTTACGATTCATGTGTAGTGGTTATGCCTGTGAACAAATTAATTCCAAGCAGTCTTGTTTCTTAGTTATTTATGTAATAAATTTGAAAATGCTAAAAATATACCACATGCAAAGGTCAAGAGAGGTAATGCAAGTTATAATAAATCGCCTCCCAATTAACTCCTCCCCCCCTGCCTGATTTACCGAGAAGTCGAGACGAATCGAAAGACACCTCTCTCGTTGAAATCGGGCCTAGCATTCCCACTCGCTGCGAGTCCCCCCTCAAATTAAGGTGGTGCGTATCTCTCTCTACCAAATTTGGTTGAGATCAGTCGAACTGCCTTGGAAATGTCTCTCTTGGGCTTCACGACACCTCGGAAAATCTTACAGTTCGAGACACTCATCAAACTGGTCTTGGATACAGTATGAAAAAACCTAGCAGATAAATTAACCTTTCAAAAGGCATGTAAAGCAGCACAAGCAGCCGGAAAACAAGTATTTTCACACACAAGAAGTCACAGATGAATTATAGGTCATGGGGGGATGTTAGTATAAATTAAATTAATAGTCTAAGGTTTGAGGCTCACTGGTTTGGAAAAGTAATGTAAAGAATTATGTGCAGTTCTGATTATATCATGTTTAGAAGATAAATTGCATTTATTTTCCATAACAAAATTTCTTGTGAGTCAGCAATGTCCCATAAACTTAATCAAAACCGTTTGAGAGAAAGATGCAAGGAAACATTTTAGTGGATGATGGTAATTTTTAGAAATAAAGGTGAATTTTTAAAGATATTGATATTTTTCTAAGATTGGCGCTTTAATTGCGATAGTGTTTGTCGATATAGTTAAAATTAAACGAACTTATTGAAACTATGTTAATTAAATATGGTGAGTTGGCGGTATAGAAGCTTTTGTGGCGTCGTAAAATTTGTAGCTCAGATTTGATATGGAAAAAGGAGTACGAAATTAGGCAATAAGCAGTTACCAAGTTAAGAGTTATAGCATACCAGGTGTAAATCAAATAGGGGCGGCCACCCCTGTAACTTTTGAACGGGTCGCTAGATTTTGTTCAAGTTTTGATGGGTTATATTAGAGCCAGCTTGTGAATTTTTTACATAAAAAAACAATAAGACCGACTTCCGGTTTTGACGGAAATGACACAAAAGCTGAAAATTTAAATGGAACAACCTGTATATTTTTACATGTTTGGATTCTACGGCTTCAAATACATACAGTTCATCTGCCAAATGTACTAGTACTTGAAAGAGCTATTTAATATACAGGGTGGCCCATGTATGTTTCTATTCGGAACAGTGAGTTTTAGTTAAAAATTTTTAAATTTGATCATTAACAAACTTCACAAAAATTAATTATTAGAAAAAATAATATTGTGGGGGTAATTGTACGTCAATTACCTATAATTTAGATGACGTCATAATGATCTAAAATTAAAAAAATATTAAAAAAAAAATAAAATTTTCAGCTTTTGCATCATTTCCGGTGAAACTGGAAGTCGGCCATATTGTTTTTTTATGTAAAAAATCCTAAACTGGCACTAATATAACCCACCAGAATTTGAACAAAATCTAACGACCCGTTCAAAAGTTACATCTAACGACCCTATTTGATTTACACCCAGTATATTAGGTTGAAGTTGTTATCGCGCATAAGGTATTAAATATCAGCTTTAGCGTTGAGTTTGGGAAATTGTTTATAAGCGCGTCTTGGATCATGTTAGCTTAAGGGGAGCATCGCCGCGTAAAGGAAAACCTTTAACAAAGTCAAACAATTTTTCGCTTTTTTAATCCTGATATCTTCGGTACATTGTTCAAACTTTTTAAATAATTTGTACAACTGATTTCTGCAAAACACGCGTGGGATTTCTAACATGTACTATTGCAACTTAGTGTTGGTATGGTAGATAAAAACTAAATTACAATAAAAATCAAAAACAAAGTTATAATAAAATTTATGTGGGTACAAAGTCCAAAATTGTTAGCATGCCATAATAGTAATTTGAAGTCAATTGCAGTATTTCATATTTTATAAAAGTAAAGTACATGAATTCAATTTCAGAAAATTCGGCAAGTTTATGCGCAAATATTGTTCTAATTTTTCTAAATTATCGATTGCTATTTCATTTAAAACCCTGATGAGACTTTCCTGCATATGAATAATAGGATAATTTAAGAAAATACATTTATTTTCCAGAGAAATTTATGCAGTGATACAGAGCGTTTTTCTCATGATAAAGTTATGCAACCACATAGCGCCGACGCCACCCTTGAACGAAGCGAGTGTATATTTTTTTAATTTTTTACGGATTGTCATTGGTTATAATTATTCGATTTTTAATAGAGGAACTGTTGAGATGGAAGTGGTTAGAGAATTTATCTGTAGCTCCCTAGCAGTAATGTCGCAAAAATACCAAATTAGATTGAGGGTAAGATAAACATATCTATTTTCGAGGGAATGTGCCAAAAATGATGAACATTTAACGATTCGCAAACGTGGTTATTGAAGGGAGATTTAAGAGCACATACTGCTTGTAGTTTTTAGTAAATTCTTTGGTGTGTACATAAATTAAGAACCAAGGGGGGTTAATTTCAAGAAACGTAGTGTTGTATTGGTGGTTGAATCAAAGGGCAGCGCAAATAAAGACCTAGTTTTATTTTAAAAATTGCAACAGCGCCGGCAACCAATTTTTTTGGTAAAAAGAGTATTACATAAATATTCCAAAGAGTTGTTTCCTGTTATGTAAATTTTGTCAAAAAAAAAACGACAAAATAAACGTACTAATTCTGTGGAGCTAGTGATCACGTAGGGAAGTTGATGCGAAGCCAGCGTATACCTGGGGACGCGGCGAATCAACCTCTAAGCGCTTGCTTCTAGTCTCGGTCAGGGCGTGGTGGGTGGTGTATGTAGATCACCAGAAATGCGTTTTGTGCTGAAACAGTTTAAGGTAATGAATTTAAGTTTCCGTGTGGAGTTGTCTGTCTCCCATCGGACGCGTACTGAGGTGGCGGAGAAGGGAATACCCTAACGGGTCTGATTTCGGAAAGACCGGCGCGGCAGGTAGGTGGAAAATAAAATACCACTCACGGACCAAAACAGACTAGGCTCTCAACAAGGCTAGCAACCTACTGGGGAACAACCCGTTGAATTGCACACAGAAACGAGAAGACAATTGAAAAACAGACAGGCGCCAGGCCCAGACGGAAAAAAAATGAACTTACAAAATATGGAGGAGGAACACGAAAAACATGGATCCAAAAATTACTCAATATCATAATAGACACCGGAAAAATACCAAAGGAATGGAAGGAAAGTCTTTTAATACCAATACTAAGAAAGGAGACTGAAAAAAGTCAGAAAATTACCGGATCACCCTCAAATTACTAACGTCCATTCTAGTTAGTTTCGCTTGTATATCTTCTAGTATTTTTTCCATACTTGTATTTGCTGTCGTGGTTTTGTTAACTATTATTATCGAGTCGTATACTTGTGACACGATATGTGACCTTCCTGGATCAGCTCCTGGAAGGACGTCGCCCACTTCTTGTCGTCGGCAAATTTGTTTAAATAAATACTCGATTGTATACTATTAAAGTTCGTATAACTAAATAATCGTTAGAGTAAAATTCGATTATAGACTATTACTGGATCAGAAACTGCTCGATTATTAGTTATTTGTATCATAAGTAAAGAAAAGTATTGTTTTTCTGTACGAATCGCGATCTTTCTAATCGAGGGATTACCAGTACGGGTTCAGGCCAGGCAGATCTGCGCTAGATGCTATACACATAATGAACCAAATAATAGAAAAAGCTTATGAATATAACATCGAACTACATTTGCTATTCATAGATTTCCGCAAGGCATTCAACGAAATTAGAAGACTACAAATAGTAAACGACATGAAAGAGTTACGAATACCAACAAAATTAATATGCAAATGACAATGGAAAACTCAGAAGCAGCAATAAAAGTGGGAGAGGAAGAGACAGGGTATATCGAAATAAATAAGGGCGTAAGACAAGGGGACGAACTTTCGCCAGTGCTAGTCCACGTGACCTTAGAAAACACAATAAGAAAAACAGAACAAAGAGGAATAATAAGAAATAAGAAAACACAGATGTTGGCGTATGATGATAATATAGTTATTATATCAAAGAGCAAATTAATACTAAATGAAACATTGGAGATAACAGATAAAGGGCTCTCGATAAACGAAGATATGGCGAGGTATATGAGGTGTGAGAGAGGAGACACAGAAGATCAAACACAATACAAGATAGGACAATACAAATTCAAGAAAGTGCAAGCATTAACATATTTAGGTACCGAGACAAATAAAAATAGTGAAGTACAAAACATAAAAAATAGAATCCAAAGGGGATATAAAATGTTTAACATATACAAACCTGTTGCTAAAAGATTGTAAGCTTACAAAAGATACAAAAATAAAAATTTACAAGACATTAATAAGATCCACAGTTATATACGCAGCTGAAACAGAGAAAGATGAAGAACAACTAAGAATATACAAAAGAGACTCCTGAGCCCAGTGAAAACAGGAGAAGACGGATACAGAGTGAGGATGAACAAAGAAATAGACAGCGAGATAAAAGATGAGGTCATAATATAAGAAATTAAAGCACAAAGGATACCAGAAATGACAAGACCAAAGGGAAAACCCAAAAAAAGGGCGCTAATGATTCCCAACAGAAGTAAGGCAGATACCAATACGAGATAAGCTTGCTTATTTCTCTAAGTCTAATCTTCGTATTTAATTGTATTGTACAGATTTTATGATAAGAGTGGCACCTATACATATTTATGCCGAATGCGATGATCCCCTGAAAACGAATTTTATTAACTTCACAAAACTTTATATTACGATCCACAAACATCCCATCCGGCACATTTCAGATTTTTCCAGTCATGAATCTCGCTTGACACATGACAACACATATAAGTTGAAAGGAGCAAAAGTGTCTCACGTCGATCGTAGAGCTGCTGAGACATAGGACGTTTGAGGAATGTGTGGAAGGGATGTGTCCTGAAAGAAGATCAAAAGTTTTATACCCAATGTTTTGATGTATCCGAAAATTGTGATCACGAAGAAGAAGTGGGTCTTGTTGGTACAGTGTGAGAAGGTAAACAATGATTTGTATAGCCTTAATCACATAACAGTTGTAATTCTCCTCAATGTGAATATTAAGGCTTTGTGTGAATGTAAAGTTCAAGTACAACACAGTGAGAAAAAGTTGAAACATTGTTTAGAAATTGTGTAAATTTGAATTTGAAAATCCCATTAAATCTTTTGAAATTAAGATGAAAGTTAAAGAAGGGGTTCTGCTAGTAGTTAAAAAACCGTACTACATGCCATATGCTCTAGAGCACAAGCTTGAAAAGAATATTAAATAATAATGATTCAAATAAGCATTTTATAAACTGTTACTTACAGTGAATGGACTACTGTTTCAGGTTTGTCAGGTGCTTTTCATTCACACATTCATTGTATGAGCTGGAATGAAGTAATATTTAAACAAAAACTAGATTGTATTTATTTAAAACCAGAAAGCATTTAGCACCCAAAAATTTACATTTGTTACATCACCCATGTTTTTGATATGAGAACAAATGTTAGTAGGGGAGTTAGGACCTCATTCTGAAGATAAATTCTGAAGGGAGAAATGTGCCAGTGTTTTGACATACATAGTAAAGATAAAACTACGTGGGCTGTATTTGAAAACTGAAATTAATTGCTAATTCTGCTTGACATTTCATTCAAGACACTGATTACGTATATGGTTTTGATCATTTTTTCATTAAATATAGATAGAGTCATCAGCGCAATGTAAATCAGTATATGCAGGCATTGAGATACTTAATTAAATATATTCCAATTTTAATACGCATATGCTGCTTTCCTTTAAAAACTACAATTTAATATATGCCTTCTTATTTTGCTTTCTCATATACTTACATGTAATCGGTAAAATTTCCAATTTTTTTTTTGCATTCTCGATGTTTTGTGGCCTAAACAACACGAAAAACACATTTTTGAAAAAAAATTTCGTGTGTGTGTGTGTGTGTGTATGTGAGAGCGCGCGATATTTTTTGAACCATTAAAGCTATAGTTATGAAATTTGGTACAAAAATTCTTTGCCACAAAATCTAGGTGGCGGGAGATTTTTAGGGGCTTAAAAAATTAATTGCTTCAAATTAAAAAACAAACTAATACTTTTTTATAAAATTTAATATATATATATATATATATATATATATATATATATATATATATATATATATATATATATATATATATATATATAAACCAGTGGCACCGTTTTTAGGCTGCAAAATTGTGCGTTTTTTAAATTTATAAACCGATTTTTTAAAGTAGGTTATTGGGGGTTTTCAAGATCGCTAAGTATAAATCATTTGTCAAATTTAAAAAATCCAAAATGGTGGATCAAAAAATGGGAAATTACCGTGTTCAAAAAGCGATATGACTCAAATTCAGGTATTGTGGGCTTTGAAGTTACTGATTACAAATTTTTGGTCAAAACTTGTTTACATATATGAGAAAGCATTAGTTATGGTAGATAACTTTTTTTTGAATAATTGTGGACTTGAACAGGCTAGATTTGGCCTATCGTGCTAAAGCACTCAGGAACACTTAAGGAGGATGGATAGAGGGACGTTGAATTGCCAAGAGATGCCTATGAACAGCTACCTTAAATTTTTTCATATCATAAGTGGGAAGAAAACAGGAACTAGGGAGATCATTCCACAGTTTAGAAGCCGTGTAGAAGAATGTGGATTGAGCCCGTTTGGTACGCCAAGTGGAGATTTGTCTTACATACTGATGATGTGAATGAGCGAACCGAGTATTCCTAGCAAAGGTAGCCCGAGATGGTATGAAAGAATGTAATTCAGCAGCGCAATAACCATCGTAATACCGATAATACAAAGAAAGAGCTGAAACGATTCTTTTATGTCAGAAGTTAAGCCTAACCGCTCTCTTTTGAATACGATCTACGATATTGAGAGTGTATTGGGGAGCACCAACCTAGAGGTGAAAATTATATTCTAGATGAGGTCGAATTTGGGCCTTATACAGCAGAAAGAGTTGTCTGGACGTAAAGTACTGCTTAGATCAGTACAAAAGGCCTACTTGGTCAAATGCCTTTGAGATATCAAAAGAGACTACCACTGTCTCACCGGATTGTTCTAATGTATTATTCCAAACTTGGGTCGCATATGAAAGAAGTTGAACAACTCTGCCCAAACCCATATTGGTGGTTACTAAGGAGTTTGTTAGTTTCAAGGAACAGAAGCAGTTGCTGATTGATGGTTTTTTCCATGATTTTCGACAAGATGAAAGTGATGGCAATTGGTCGGTAGTTTGAGGGATCGGTCTTATTGCCTTTATTGGAAATAGGTTGAACATTTGTTAACTTCCATGTGATGAAGGAAATTCCACAGAAGACATAGAGATCAAATAGAGCTTAGATAGAACTGGTACTAGTTCGAGGCAACATTTCTTAAGACAATAGCTGGGATACCGTCTGGGCCAGTCGCCTTATTGAGATCATGCATACTGATAATCGATACTAGGAATCAGTTCCATAGCATATGAAGAAGAGTTGACTAGGGGCACATCTTTTCCAGAATCATTGAGACACGAGTTTGCAGCATTTTTTAGTTTTATGCAATTTTATACAATATCTTAAAATAATAGATATCATGAACAGTAATTTTGATTATTCAGGTGATTGATCATCATTTAAGCAATTATATCACATTGTAAACTAAATATTTGTTTTATACCTTTACAATAACAGTAATATTTTTTCATCAAAAATACTGCAAAGTGTTTTATAATAACATCCTTACTTAATTACGTTTGCAGCCTGTTGTACCAAAGATGACTGAGTTAGTTTGTATATTTTACTAAAAGAATTTCCATGTTCTCCTAAATCATATAACCAAATTGCTCCTTTTTCAGTTAAACAATACAAAATATGCCTAGTATTATCAATTGAGATTTGGATAATTCCATCTTCTTCACTTAATGCAGTATTCAAAAATGATGGCATCAGCAATGACAATGTACTTGTTGAATGATTTAACTTTTTACATCTTTTTCCAAACCAACTGGTTTCTGCCTATAAAATATATACAGGTAGTCAATATGTACATTATTTAATAGAAGTAATATTTACCTGATATGCTATTTCGTATAAACATCCATCTTTGCTGCCAAAAAATATTCTTCCTGTTTTTGTTCCAACAATTGTGGTCAAAGTTGCACCATCAGTTGCTAAAGTGAAGACAGGATCAGGAACTAAATGTATTTCATCTAATTTATCAAAAGAGCCAGAATTAAAGGTAACACCCAGTACAACTATGTCTGAAGCTGTGGATAGAATCAATAAGTATTTGATGAAACTATGAAACACTCCAACTTTTGGAGTTACTAATCCAACTGATATAATAGTTTCATTTAAACCATCATAATATGCCACATCACTTGCATTTTCATATGTCCATATATAAATATCCGTATCTATTGTTATCCATGCTCGATTGATTTCTGTAAAAAGTCCCATCATGCTATGGCATTGAACATCTTAATAAACATTAAGGATTAAATAGCATTTATATAATAGTCAAATTATGTAATAAGTTATATTCCTGTTTACTTTCTTATGTACATATCACATACACATTGTGATAACAAAAACTAATGTTGAGTAACGACGTTATTACTAAAATATCTTGGTTCTACTACATTTGGCTAAAATTGGTTTACATATAAAGGTACTTTTTACGGAATATATGGAAAACTTTTAACTTGACACCAAAGTGTATAGAAATAGAATGATGCAATTTTATATAAGATTTGTATATTTTCGTTTTTTGTAGGAAGTCTTAAAATTAAAAAAAAAATCAGCAGTCGGTATAGCGAACAGAAGTGAAAACTTCAATTAAAACTGACAAAAAAAAAGTTTCCATAAATTTACTATCAAAGCAAAAAGTTTCATTACTTCATTTTGAAGGCTTATTTTACAAAATTGGTGGGGCCGATTTGCCTAAAATTGCTATTTAACAATTGATATATTGTTGTTAAAATATGTAAATTCTAAGTGTTTAACTGGCGTAGTTTTAAAACTGTTGAATTTTATTTACAAAAAGGTACTATAAATCGTATCAACACGCTCGACTTTCAACCTTCATAAACATTTTATTTTCAATTAAATTCGAGAATTATCTAGTTTGATTCTTTCTGAACCCATTACCAAAAAGAAATTGTAACAAATTGTTTTCATTTGTTTGTAAATAGCCTAAACAGACAAATATGACCAATTCTCACTACGTGAAGTAAGTAAACTTCTTTTGTCATAACATTAAGGAATTATAAATAAATAAATGTCAAAATATTTTCTTAACATATACTAGTCATTATACAATTATGGGTCATTCCATGGTGACTGATGTTACAATTTAACTATGGTTTTCATCTTTTACATTCAGCATTGTCTTGAATATATATTGATTTTTTTTTAATTTATCTAAAATTTCATAATAGAATACAATAATGCTACCGACACTTGTTTTCAGACATAAGAAGTTTTCTTGTGTTAAATTAGGGAGAATCAAAAAACGTGTCTGATGTTACACACAAGAAACATTGAGAAAAATGAATTTAATATAATTTGAAATCCTCTTCAAACTAATAGCATGAGAACTAAAATTGTTTTTTTCTAGTAAAGTAGAGTAGACAATATTTTATGCCCGTGACTGATGTTACAAACATTTTGTGACTGATGTTTATATTGATTTAAGCTTATTCAAATTATAAATTATTTCTGCTTAAAAGTCAAATTAACAATTCTTTTGACAAAACACCACAAATCTTTAATTATAAGAAATAAACAATAGTAATAGAAAATAAACAAAAGTACATTTATAACATATGTTTTTAGGATAAACCACAAAAAGAAAAGTGTCCTTGTGCATTTACAAATCTGGTGTACTACGCCTTCTCTTGACTTTTTCTGGTGAATTTAAAAATTTCATCCTCATTTTCAGGACATTCCCAATGTTTCCCTGCTCGAACCATTACGCTGACTAGGTATTCATTGTTTTCAATGGCTCGAAGTTCGCCTGGGTAGAGCTGTTCATCATAGAACCCACTCTCCAATTGTGGCCATCAATTTTAGAACTTGTTCTGTTGGTTTAGAACTTTCTCTTGTAAATGAGGTTTTAGATAGCTTTGAGTATTTGGTGATGTTATCTATTACCTCCAAAAAGTGTTGCTGTTTTATTCCTGCTATAGTCTCTGAATCTAAAAAAATGTTAATCACATTTAACACAGTGTTGTCTTTTTTTCACCGCTTCCCACACCTTTCTCTTTACAGAGCCGCTAATGCCGTCCACAGGACCTTTGCCGTGGGAAGTAGCGAAAAAATACCATGTAATAAGTAATTTATATTTTTCTTGTAAGATGGGTATAGTGGCTGCAACATACTTGTTTTTAAATTGGGAGGATGGTTCATCCGACCAAATGTGTAGAACTTCAATTTCCTGAAGAATCTCTTCCAGCATTCTCGTTATTAGAGGAACCACACTCTCTTTAGAATGAGAAATTTCATCTGAAGCTACCAGATATGGATGCATCATACCCGAGTGATATAGTGCTGCTGTAAAAGACTTACTTAGGCTTGTGCCCAGTGTGCACTTTGTATCTCGTCCTGAGAAATGCATTTATAGTTCTCAGCAAAATCGATTTGCATCATGGCCATCTTTGTAGGATTCATTGCACTGGTGACTAATTCATGTTGTTGCTTGTAAATCCTAGCTTAAAAACGTCTTACATAGCAGTGTTCAAGAAATTCAGGTATGAGATTACATGTATATTTCTACAACTTTACATAAACGATCCTCACATTTTTTGTACACCAACCAAGTGATTGTGCTGTCTTGAAAAACTTGGATATGTTCTCCATACAAGTCCATAAAAATCTTTCCTTCTTTACATTCAATACATTTGCTGTACCAACAATCTTCTGAATCAGTATTACATACCAACATCAAGGGAAAGCTCTCAGAATATTTAGGAATTTGATTATGTAGTGATTCTAAGGCCATTATAAAGTTTTCATGATATTTGCACAGGCAAACATTGTGAGGTAATTTGCTACTCAAGAGGACATACCTGGATCGCAATTCAGAAAATTTACTTTTGCCAATTTTTATTTCTGGATATCGTTTTACAAACAATGCATATACTTCTTTAATTGAGTATTGTAGATGTCTTATTTGCATCTTATCTTTAGATCCACAAAGAGTTATAACATCTTTTCGGCCTGGAGATTGTCTGCTAATATCATCTTGGATGTAAAATTGCTTAACTGAGTTAACCGTTTCTATTGCCATGCGGCGCTTTGATTCGTCTTTAGTACAAGGAGTACTAGGAGATTTGTATGACCAATTTCACTGTCATGGTTTGTGATTATTTCTTTTAAGGTATATTCATATATAAATAAAAATCGGAATAGTAATTTTATGAAATTTAAAAGATTTAAAAAGTAACTTACTTTAAATCATGATTGTGAACTTGTACGAATAATTGTTAGTAAATAATTTAATAGACGTTTGCTAAAATTGAATTATTGAGTTTCATTTAAGTACTAGATTTCTCTTGTAAAGGAACAGTATACCGATGCTAAAGGGCGTCAATCATTTCTTTGTTTGTATTATATATGTGCGTGTTTCACGCATAGTGATTTGGAATGACTGATTAGCAGACTATAACTTGAGCTTATAGCAATTAAGATGGGATAGGGGAAGTTTTATTTGAATCAGAAAGTAAATGGAAGTCGATTTCAATAGTGGGGAGATTCCTTATTTTAATTTAGTAACAATATTCAAGGCGGAATTTAGTAAAAATCCAAAAGCTTAACTGATTAAGAGCTATATTGAGGGATTTTTGAGCAGAATGTTTCAGAATCGACCCAGGGAACCGTTGGTGGTGAACAAAAAGGTAGGTTCAAGTGTTTTTCCCTGTTTTAAGCTAGGCAAAAGGGAGCGCCCCTTTTGTTTGCGTACATTTTACACGGATTAAGACAGGGTGGCGTCCTAAAAGTGGCACGCTACTTTATACATTTTAAAAAGTAATTAAATATGTTTTAAGGTATTACACCAATGTGACAACGAAAATGAGTAATCCTTTAGATAAGAAAGCCTCGATAATTATCTAAGTACAAAATTATGTATACCACATACGAAATCGAAAAGTCTCTAAAATAAAATGAATCTCTCGCACTTTGAACATCTGAGGATAATATTACTCAAAATAATAATAATAAAAAAACAAGATAACTGAGAGTGATGTCAAAAAATTAACTAGAAATGATAAGATATAAGTGAAAATCTAAACTTTCACCATTAGTACACATATTAAAATACTTTTCTTTTTTACGTTTTTTTATGGTGTATTTTTCTATTAACAATTTTGAAAGATAGTAATACTACTGAAGAAGACAACTGTAAGTGTTATCGAAACCTTTAGATTGTATAACTTAAATGTAAAAAGATACCACAAAAAAACCAAAAAAGATGAGTATTTTAAGAGTAGATATAACATTGGACAAAGGATGGCACTAGTGTTCACTTAGAAATAATCATAAAGAATTAATTATGTAATTATTTAGGTATTAGGTAGTACTACAGATCTCAAATAAAATAAACAGTAAGTTCACGTTTCTTGCTCAAGGATTTTTGAGTAATAGTAGTAGATCTCACTAAGTGCCTCCTATGGTCCGGCGAGGG
The DNA here is from genome assembly GCA_036346205.1 of Vesta saturnalis. Lineage (NCBI taxonomy): Eukaryota > Metazoa > Arthropoda > Insecta > Coleoptera > Lampyridae > Vesta > Vesta saturnalis. Next base: position 2,272,097 of record JARFJB010001840.1, read on the forward strand.
CTAAAACAAATCATCTTTAGTGATTATTCGCCTTTTATTTGTACCTGGTATTTTACAAAGCAACAGAATGAAGATGTAATGATAACCAGTTGCATCGATATGCATCTGTGTAACACACCAATGCTCTGTTATAGTAGCTTAGCATATGGCAATGTGAGACACCTGTGGGCCACTACGATTCTGACGTATTCAATCAATATATTTTATGTTACCATGTTCATATAAATCACTATATGGCTAGGAAAGCTAGAAAGCATAAAATTAACTTTATTCAGCATAATCATCAGCATACAGAAAACAAAAATTTTATAAAACAAAAACAAAACTTAGCATGTTGAAGCACCCGAAAGCAGTGGGTCACACAGATATACATTATGATTTATCAGGATATGTTGAGTGACTTATACGTGTGGCACTGTGACTGTGATTTTCTTTTTTAAAAGTCCAATTAATGTAGTTCAAATTCTTATATGGTAAAAATGATACAAATATGCCAACCCCAGATTGACAATAATCAATTTTTGAATAGCAGAGCGTAGCAATAACCGAGTTTATAAAACAGCCAGGTTAAACATGTCAATGATACAATTATCGGTTGTAATTACACGAGAGTTTTTTTTTGTCCGGATAAAATTGATTTTTTTCACGAGAATTTGCTGCTTGGTAAATTGACGACACAAACCACCTACGATAAAAAAACGAGTGTGAAGTCAATTTACAAAAAGAAACCAAATTAGTTTAAAAAATGAAATTTTATCTTGGAGAAAAAAAAACCTGGAGTGTAATTCGATGAGAAAATTGAATGAATAATTAAAAATAATAGTTTCACTTGACATAATTAAGCAAACAATAGCAGTCTATTATTATTATTTTGAGGTTTTTAAAGGCAAATACTGTGCCAACCTAGTCATGCCAATTTCATATACAGAGTGTTTGGTACATCGATGCAAATATTTAAAGGGGTGATATAATAGGTGATTTTGAGTCGATTTAAGCAAACATACTTATATACCAAGTGTTACCGTTTTTGAGATAATGCCACTTTTAATATTTCTTGATTTTACCGTGCTTTTCTGCAAATATCGAAGTGTACAAGCGTAATAAGCCGTCTTATCGCAAACTTATACTAAGTTTTTTTATTCCTCATGAAGTGATTGTTCATATTATTTTATCAGAAAAGCCTAAACTGTCTTTGGTTCTTGCCTAGAACTTCTTAAACATGAAAGTTTTAATTTGTAAAAAGCAATCACTAAAATTCAAACGTGGATTTAGTCTAAAATCTTTCGTTATTTTTTTCCAATTTCAGTAAAACTTCTTTGGGCAATGGTCTTTAAGATAGCATGAATAGATTTAGAAAAAATTTTCACAAATTGGAAAAATTGAATTTAATTACCAAAATACCCCCTAGGCGCATTCGCCAAAACGTAAAATAGCCCTTCATTATTTAGTTTAAATAGTTTAAAAAAAGCAGATTTTTAGAAAATGTTTTGAGGTTATCGCTCCACCCAGTACTTGAGTTTACAGAAACTGTTTCTGAATTCAAGATTTCTTTCACCTCACTAACACTGGAATGTAAAATTTTCTTAGCAAAATCGAGTTTATTTTCAAGTGAATCTACATTGCTATTTAAAACGTCACTTTTGACTTTTCGTTTATTTAGTGGAAATAATTTCAATTGTGGTAAATTTAATACAATCGTGCAAAAAACAGTATGAGCATCACGAACATTAAGGGTTGTACCGGTCTCCGGCCAAATTCGCTATCGCTCAGCCTCCAAACATGGCCGGCGACCGGTAAACGTCCCTTACTGTTCTTGATACTCAATATAATATTGCCTTGTGCAGTACTAATTTTGAACACCAATAATAATACTATTAATGTTTTAATAAATCGGACATTTTCTAAAAATCTGCTTTTTTAAAACTATTTAAACTAAATAATGAAGGGCTATTTTACGTTTTGGCGAATGCGCCTAGGGGGTACTTTGGTAATTAAATCAATTTTCCAGTTTGTAAAAATTTTTTGTAAATCTATTCATGCTATCTTAAAGACCATTGCCCAAGGAAGTTTTACTGAAATTGGAAAAAAAATTAACGAAAGATTTTAGACTAAATCCACGTTTGAATTTTAGTGATTGCTTTTTTACAAATTAAAACTTTCATGTTTAAGAAGTTCTAGGCAAGAACCAAAGACATATTAGGCTTTTCTGATAAAAGAATATGAACAATCACTTCATAAGGAATAAAAAAACTTAGTATAAATTTGCGATAAGACGGCTTGTTACTCTTGTACACTTCGATATTTGCAGAAAAACACGGTAAAATCAAGAAATATTAAAAGTGGCATTATCTCAAAAACGGCAACACTTGGTATATGGGTATGTTTGTTTAAATCGGCTCAAAATCACGTATTCTATCACCCCTTTAAATCTTTGCATCGATGTACCAAACACCCTGTATAGTTCTTGAACTGTTTGTTTACAAATACATGATTGTGAATGTATCTTATTCATTTATACAAGTGTCATGATTATTTTCAATCTAATACCTATAAAGTTTGTTGTAAATAAATATCTACATCATTTTAAGTATCTTCACATTAACATTATACCTATAAAATTCTAACTGCACTCTCAAGATACGTTTTCACAGATTAAAGGCCTAATGGGTTCACTCCAACCAAACATCCAAATGTATGAATGACGACTAATTATATTATCTGGTGACCAGAAAATTTCAAGCAACAATTTCAGGCCATGTGTAGGGAACCAGTGTACAATAGATTATATAGCGAACAGTAAAATTTCAATTCTACTCACATATACTAATGTAAACAATAAAAAAAAAAAACATTATGGTAACTTAAAAAAAGGAAAGAATAAAGACTACAGTAAGCTAAACATGTGTAACTGCATATTACACACTCATAAGTTCAGCTGATGGCTGTAATTGCAAGAATTTTCTAACACAATCATATACAGGTGGTCACATATTGTGAAGGATTTTAAATACCTATTAATCAAATAAATTATGGAAAATAAATAGGGATCCAAATGTGTGGAATAATGATAAAATTTACTATAAATATTACATAAACCGAAGTTATACAATCTACTCATTAATGTAATTGTGGTATTATAAAGTGAACTATGTGACAAAAAATGTTAAAAAGTATTCTTCATGATCATTAAATAACATATACTTACCTAAACGTCTTTAATATATTTATAAAAAGGATACTATTAAACTGATCCAGAATTTCAGAAGGCAATGGAATTCTATTTGCAATTTTCAATTGTGGCACATTAGCTAAAATCGTTGGCAATCTACTTAAATTCGGATAATCATTATCAGAAGCTCCACTAGAAGTAGGTCCGGGTTGAGATGAAATATTCATCATATCTATAAGCATAGGTCCTGAATTATCACTAGTAATTGATTTGTCAACATTTCTAGCCGCTGTTTCTAGAGAATGTAAAGTAACCCTTGTAGTATTGTCTACTGTAAAATCCATTTTTGTTGTTTTATCTGAAATTGAATTACCGCTTACAATTCTAACCTCTTTGAATAAACATTAATAAACACCCTTTAAGGTATAAATAAGTAATACGACATAAGTTTTGTTGTTTTTAAGTTATATTACTTACACAAATATAATAAACCTACATTAAATAAGTAAGAAAGGTATGAACTTTTATAACAAGCACAACACGAATAATACTTCGAAATTAACGTACAGTAAATGAAATACCAACATAAAAACTTAAAGAAATTAAACCACTTTTACACTAGATTAATAAGCTTGTTTAGTACCTATTGTAACTTTAGGTTATTAAGTTGGTAAAAAAGTTTCCAAACAAAAAACATCTGATTACATGAAGGTTAGGCGAGTTTTTGACATTTGGTGGTTTTTTATGGTTTTATGCTTAGACAAGGTAATACCTTGTCTAAGGTTTTATGGTTGTACTTTGTGCATTAATTCTTAAACTTTATGTTTGCTTTGATTTTGGCTTTTATTACGGTTTTCGATTTAGTCGCAATGACTTTACTTTGGACAAATAAAGATACGTATCTTGCAAATATAATCAGATGTTTTTTGTTGGAAATCTTTTCACAAACTACCATCATATATCATAACAATAACTACTAATTACTACATTACTAATTACTAAACAAATCAATTACAAAATATCAACATATTCAGATTTTTAAAAATGCAGTATTATATTTATTATACAAGTTAATAAAGAGACACTTTAATCATTGAGTAAAAGATAATAACTTTAGGAGTGGCTCTAACCACTAGTATATTTCACGAAATCTTAACTTCCCTTTATCATCGTGTGCATTGTTCTATTTTATTTTGAGGTGGTACGTAAATAATTATCTCTTTGGTATTGTCAAGTTTACATAAACGTCAAAAATACGACTTGAAACAGTTAAAGCAATAGTTATTTTCGTAATTAGTGTGCTGTTTACACATTTCTTGGTGCGAGGCCTTTATGTTTTACCCGAGGCGTGGCCAAAGGACAAAATATAAGGCCGAGCACCAAAAATGTCACAGCGCACGTGTTGCGAATACAATTTTTTGTAATCGTTTGTATAAAATTAGAAAAAAATAAAATTTTGAAATATTTGACGACAAATGTTAAATTAAATACATAAACAAAAAAGTTTATGTATTTAGTTATACCACTTTTTTGTTTATATATTAAAAGTAACGCTTACAAAAAGTAGTTTACATAAAAGATTGCTAAACTGCACCTTATGGTCTAACAATAAAATGTAACTTTTGTAACGTATTTCAGTGAATGACCGCAAAACAGAGACTAAAATGCGTCCCCTACATTTTATTTTCTAAAAAGATTGTATTTTTTATACCCAAATTCATTACTTCACACGAAATTTTCTTAAAAGTTTAGGAATAACTTAAATTTGTGTGACTAAAAATAATGTAATCTTGGATGATAATGTAACAATATTATTTTTATACAATAAACAATTAAAACATAACGTAAACCATAACAATATGTAATGAAGGTAGGCAATTTCTAGATGAATGTGATTTAAACAAATAAGTTTAAAATAAATGTTCAAAATTTCCACCTACAACGTCTATGCAAGTTTTTATTCGATTCTCATATGAGTGGGCTACATTTCTTGACATTTATACATCAATACTATTATAAGCTTCTCTTATCCTATTTCTCATATCATCTGGAGTTGTTGGAGACTTGTGGTACACACGGTTTTTTATGCAGCCCCACGTGAAGAAATTATCGCAGGAAGTGATTATTTAGATGGTTGTGAATTACGGCAGTGTGATGAACTGGAGTACCATGTGTAAAAATCACATTCTTTGTGAAATATTCAGTGGAAGATATTGAAGTAACAATGGCAAATGATTATTGAGAAAATCTAGATATACACCACCAGTCACACGGCCATCAAAAAAATGTGGGCCAATTACATAGTCCCCAACAAAACCACCCCAAACGTTTATAGACCACCTAATTTAACTATGGGTATTATTACAGTAGGACTGCTTGTTGCATAGTAATGAAAATTATGCCTATACACTGTTACATTTTTTTGAAATGTAGCCTCATCTCCAAAAAGGAACACAAAATCGAAAATAATCGGTTACCACAGATTGGTTGCAGATTGTTGCTGAGCCCATTCATAAAAAAAACTAATCTGCGAGGATAATCATCGTCTGTCAATTCTTGATGAAATTGTATGTGGTAGGGACGAATTTTATGTTTATGAACTATGTTTACAGCCGAGGTTTGACTAACGTCGTGTTGACGTGAAATTTCACGAGAATCCTCAGTAACGGCTAGCAGTACATCATATTCCTTTTCTTCGGTTATAACATTTTTATTCCTTTCATATTTGTCATATACGACTGATCCAGTACGAACAAAACGATCCATTAATCTTTCAAACGGTTTTCTTTTTGGGCGCCCTACGTTCAGGATATCGCTGTTTATGTATTCTGCATATAAGTAGACACTTTCGCGATCTTTCTCCTAATACCCAAATCATATCTATTAGTTCTACTACAGAACAATTCATTTTAAAGCTTATACACTACAAACGCACTGATTAAGAAGTCATTTTTTCAAAGCCTACCTGTTTTGTTTTCTTAAAGATACCTTGGTCAGGTTATTGTTGAAATAATATGCCTACCTTCATTGCATATTGTTATGGTTTACGTTAAGTTTTAATTGTTGATTGTATAAAAATAATCATGTTACATTATTATCCAATATTAAATTATTTTTAGTCACACAAACTTAAGGTATTCCTAAAATTTGAAGAAAATTAAAAATTTCTGGAAAAGTAATGAATTTAGGTATAGGGAGTGCTTCATAAAAATGAAAGGGTATAACAAATACAATCTTTTGAGAAAATAAAATATAGGGGGGTGCATTTAAAAATTTTGAAAATCGAATACAAACTTGCTTAGACGTTGTAGATGAACATTTTGAACATTTACTTACTTTGTGATACGAAATATTCTGTTTAAATCACATTCATCTAGAAATTGCCTACCTTCATTACATATTCTCATGGTTTATGTTATGTTTTAATTGTCTATTGTATAAAAATAATTTTGCTACATAATTGTCCAAGATTAAATTACTTTTAGGCACACAAATTTAAGGTATTCTCAAAATTAGAAGAAAATTAAATATTTCTCGGAAAGTAATGAATTTAGGTATAGGTAATGTTTCATAAAAATGAAAGGGTATAACAAACACAATCTTTTGAAAAAATAAAATATAGGGGCGAAGTGTTGCATTTAAAAATTTTGAGAGAATCGTAATTTTCCATTTTGGTTCACCCTGTATATATTTGTTACAGTTAGTTTCAAATCTTTAAATACTCTGTATGGTTATGTACGACCTCATATTGTAAGAACAGGGATTTCTGTCGAAACGTCAAGGAAAAACAGTCTCATATATATGTACATAATATATATATATATATATATATATATATATATATATATATATATATATATATATATATATTAATAAAAAAGCATGTCATGAGAATGAACATAATACATCAAAGTTTGTCTAGACTACTATCTAATAATAGTTACAACCCATCACATTAACAACTGAATGTCTTTTATCAATTCTAAGAGTGAAACGAATTATATATATATATATATATATATATATATATATATATACACTTAAGCAAAAAAAGCATGTCATGAGAATGAACGTAATACATCAAAGTTTGTCTAGACTACTATCTAACAATAGTTACAACCCATCACATCAACAACTGAATGTCTTTTATCAATTCTAAGAGTGAAACGAATTTAATATAAATATCTGGCATCTTCAATACTGCGGCATGCTATCTCAGCATTCCGTTACAAAATTGAATTTTACTCATAATAAATGGAGCTGTGAAAGCTCTACAAAAGGCAGAACCTGCGAGAAAACAATGGAAATTCATAAGGATATATCTTTTTATTACATACCAAATAATGGGCATACTGGCTTTGATAACAATTTAAACATTTAAATCATTAATACCTATTTTCATTAAGTACTGCAACGTGTACAAGAATTAAGTGATTCCAAACATCTCTATCAAAATTCCTTATTTCTAGATGTTAAATAAATAATAACTCGATGTTTCGTGCCTTGTTAGAAAATTGGTGTTGGTTTACAATGTTTTGTATTATTCTGGCGTATAATATCCAAACAAGGTTTCGTAAAAAATGGCACAATAATTCAAATGTTTCAGTCTAAAAAATTCTACCTAAATATGTATTAACAAATTTAATTAATTAATGACTTAAATTGTAAGGAAAGTCTATCTTGTCTAAATTACTTGTATAATTATATATTTGTATAAATTACTAGAATAGTATGACTAAGACAAATATTTTCTGCAATATTAAGGTATCCTACGTAAGGAAATGGGAAACTCAACAGATTATTAACGATTTCGATTAGGCCTTCATGCAAACAATTAATATCTTTGTCCGTTTATTTATGAGTGTACCATTGAGTAACCACTACACTGCCCATGTTTTTTAGCAATTGAAATAAATTATGGTTATCTTCAAGTTTGCGCTTGTATGATAATCAAGATTAGGCAAATTCGATTAGCTACGTCTGCACAAAATGGCAAACAATCGAGTTGTAAATAAAGTTGCTCATTCACAGCATTGCAAGGATTGTGAAGACTTAAGTTTGCAAATACTGTTTCCTCAAAACTATCTAAATAGTAATGTATATTATATGCGTTATCCATTATACATTACACGTTATACATTATACGTTATACGTTATACGTTATACGTTATACGTTATACGTTATACGTTATACGTTATACGTTATCCGTTATCCGTTATGCGTTATGCGTTATACGTTATCCGTTATGCGTTATGCGTTATGCGTTATGCGTTATGCGTTATGCGTTATGCGTTATGCGTTATGCGTTATGCGTTATGCGTTATGCGTTATGCGTTATGCGTTATGCGTTATGCGTTATGCGTTATGCGTTATGCGTTATGCGTTATGCGTTATGCGTTATGCGTTATGCGTTATGCGTTATGCGTTATGCGTTATGCGTTATGCGTTATGCGTTATGCGTTATGCGTTATGCGTTACGCGTTACGCGTTATGCGTTATGCGTTATGCGTTACGCGTTACGCGTTACGCGTTGTGCGTTACGCGTTACGCGTTACGCGTTACCCGTTACGCGTTACGCGATACGCGATACGCGTTACGCGTTACGCGTTACGCGTTACGCGTTACGCGTTACGCGTTACGCGTTATGCGTTATGCGTTATGCGTTATGCGTTATGCGTTATGCGTTATGCGTTATGCGTTATGCGTTATGCGTTATGCGTTATGCGTTATGCGTTATGCGTTATGCGTTATGCGTTATGCGTTATGCGTTATGCGTTATGCGTTATGCGTTATGCGTTATGCGTTATGCGTTATGCGTTATGCGTTATGCGTTATGCGTTATGCGTTATGCGCTATGCGGTATGCGCTATGCGTTACGCGTTACGCGTTACGCGTTACGCGTTACGCGTTACGCGTTACGCGTTACCCGTTACCCGTTACACGTTACACGTTACACGTTACACGTTACACGTTGTACGTTGTACGTTGTACGTTGTACGTTGTACGTTGTACGTTGTACGTTGTACGTTGTACGTTGTACGTTGTACGTTGTACGTTGTACGTTGTACGTTGTACGTTGTACGTTGTACGTTGTACGTTGTACGTTGTACGTTGTACGTTGTACGTTGTACGTTGTACGTTGTACGTTGTACGTTGTACGTTGTACGTTGTACGTTGTACGTTGTACGTTGTACGTTGTACGTTGTACGTTGTACGTTGTACGTTGTACGTTATACGTTATACGTTATACGTTATACGTTATACGTTATACGTTATACGTTATACGTTATACGTTATACGTTCTACGTTATACGTTATACGTTATACGTTATACGTTTACGTTGTACGTTGTACGTTGTACGTTTACGTTATACGTTATACGTTATACGTTATTACGTTATACGTTATACGTTTTACGTTATACGTTATACGTTATACGTTATACGTTATACGTTATACGTTCTACGTTTGTACGTTGTACGTTGTACGTTGTACGTTATACGTTATACGTTATACGTTATACGTTATACGTTATACGTTATACGTTATACGTTATACGTTATACGTTATACGTTATACGTTATACGTTATACGTTATACGTTATACATTATACGTTATACGTTATACGTTACACGTTACACGTTACACGTTACACGTTACACGTTACACGTTACACGTTACACGTTACCCGTTATGCGTTATGCGTTATGCGTTATGCGTTATGCGTTATGCGTTATGCGTTATGCGTTATGCGTTATGCGTTATGCGTTATGCGTTATGCGTTATGCGTTATGCGTTATGCGTTATGCGTTATGCGTTATGCGTTATGCGTTATGCGTTATGCGTTATGCGTTATGCGTTATGCGTTATGCGTTATGCGTTATGCGTTATGCGTTATGCGTTATGCGTTATGCGTTACGCGTTACGCGTTACGCGTTACGCGTTACGCGTTACGCGTTACGCGTTACGCGTTACGCGTTACGCGTTACGCGTTACGCGTTACGCGTTACGCGTTACGCGTTACGCGTTACGCGTTACGCGTTACGCGTTACGCGTTACGCGTTACGCGTTACGCGTTACGCGTTACGCGTTACGCGTTACGCGTTACGACGTTACGCGTTACGCGTTACGCGTTACGCGTTACGCGTTACGCGCTACACGCTACACGCTACACGCTACACGTTACACGTTACACGTTACACGTTACACGTTACACGTTACACGTTACACGTTACTACGTTACGTTACGTTAACGTTACGTTATACGTTACGTTATACGTTATACGTTACGTTATACGTTATACGTTATACGTTATACGTTATACGTTATACGTTATACGTTATACGTTATACGTTATACGTTATACGTTATACGTTATACGTTACACGTTACACGTTATACGTTATACGTTATACGTTTTACGTTATACGTTATACGTTATACGTTATACGTTATACGTTATACGTTATACGTTATACGTTATACGTTATACGTTATACGTTATACGTTATACGTTATACGTTATACGTTATACGTTATACGTTATACGTTATACGTTATACGTTATACGTTATACGTTATAGGTTAGACGTTACGCGTTACGTGTTACCCGTTACATGTTACAAGATACACGTTGCACGTTGCACGTTGCACGTTGCACGTTACACGTTACACGTTACACGTTACACGTTACACGTTACATGTTACACGTTACACGTTAACCGTTACGCGTTACACGTTACACGTTAGACGTTAGACGTTACGTTACGTTACACGTTACACGTTACACCTTACACGTTACACGTTACACGTTAAACGTTATACGTTGTACGTTATGTAACTTATGAAATCCGTAACAGATTTCACTAAGACTATATTTGAAGCTATTTATTAAATTATCTTGGTTTTATCAAAATTTGGTTCAAGTCCATTCACAAACAAGGGTACTTTATACAGAATGCAATAGCAAATCATACCTTTGTGGAAAATGGTTTGTAATTATTCCGAAACCTATTACATTTACTGAAGAAAGCAATGAACTATTTAGTAGATTAAGTAGATAAAGTTTGAAATGAAAGTTTTTTGTGGGTTAATAAATCTAAAAGTTCAATAAATTTTCTATATTTGAAAGTATAACTGTATAGCAAACAAACACTTTTTGTAATAGTAATATTATTTTCAATGTTTGTTTTTAGAAAGTTATAATATGAAACTAAACAAGCCACATGCCATGACTAACGTCTATTTTCTGTGCTCTACAAATGAACTTCATGCATGAACAATATTGCGCATGATCAATGCAAAAAAGAGTTAAAAGGTGGAAATTAAATGGATTTGATTTACATTTTTTTACTCTTTATTTAGTTACCTGAAGGTCGGGCCGGGTTTATTTGTAAAGCACAGGAAATAGATGCTAGTGCGTCTCATGTACGTGATTATATCAGAAAGGAATCTAATTCTAATATACCTAACCTTGATTTTTATATTTCAAACATGAATTGTCATTATTTGATAAATAGAAATTTAATTTGAATTGGGTATATAAAGAGAAGAAATGGTTTATATTTTATGTAGTCGGGTAGGATGTATACAATGTGATCCTCCTAGGAAGACACCCGTCATTAATTACACAGATTGTTGATTTTTTAATCAAGTAGTATTGGAAAAAAACAATTTTACTACAAGTCCGCTTAAAATAAACGTAATTTCTATTTCAAAAATTTAAAGAATCTGAAATTAGTTGAATCAGTAACAGCTGTACAAAAAATTTGAATGTAAGACCTTCATATTGCAAATAATTTGATACTACGCACAGTGCGTTAAATGTAAATTAAACTTATTTTAAACTCAATTACGAGAATACTCTATTTTTCCCATACCACTTGATTAAAAATAAAGCGTTTTGCAAAATCCATGGAGTCCTAGATCTACAAATAAACATATAAAAATGACATGACCTGCCATTATAAATTAAGTGGGCTAATGTCACAGATTTAGTATATGCGTATAGTGATCTAATTTTTAATCACGATTGGAAGATCAGGGTACAAGTTTATAATAAAACCTACATACTATTAAATCTTTCTCTAGTTTATAATAATTATTCAAGGGCCGAAAACGAGTAACATCCATATTTTATACTAGAATGTTTCTCTTGTGGTTTTAGTTTCTAAATAATAAGTATCAAATTATGCCAGTTGACATAGGCTTTAACGTACTCCCCCAAGTTAAACTAAATTCTCAGGTAGCAACATATTCCAACTTATTTTCTACTAAATTGTAATTTATCTAAAGAACGTCTCTTGTTTAAGTAAGAAGTAGATATATTTTGAAAACATGTCTGCTTATAAATTCGTTTTATGTGAAATTATACCTACCTCTGTAGACAAGTTAAATACTATAACTAACGTTGATACATGCTCTTGCACTTAGTACCCCACAGCTTCATTACTGTATAATACCGCATAATGACATTTTCACCCACATACGTCGCGTATGTGTTGCAAAGCATCCGTAATTTAGTGTTAAAAGCACTGTGACTAACATACTATTAATCTTACTCCATCAGTTATGTAAATACCCTTGTTTGCATGTATATAGGAAATTAGTCAAATGTAAGAAAATGTTTAACTCGACATCTTTTTTTTTAAATTAAAATACGTCCATTTTGTAATTTTTTCTAACGTGATTTTGAATAACAAACAAGCAATTTGTTCTACTTTCAACCTACATGTACATATGTATGTATCGACGGTTAAGGAATCGACTTTTTTTACACTGTTGCTTAATCGACATTCTATATCATTTTACAGAGTTTCGCCAAGATCGGCCATGATATACTGGGTGATTTCTAACCTATGGAGGAAACCGAAAGGGCAAGCAGAGGGGATCAAAACAAAGTTATTTTAAAAAAAAAATTTAGATCAAATGCTAATAATAAGAGTTACAACGGTTTAAAGTTCTTATAAGTTAAAGTCCGCGTATTGAGTACCGCTGATTTTTTATAATTCACGTTTTTTTTGTAGCAGTATTTTTTTACGGTAGGTATGTATGAATAATAAAAATCGTTCAAGTTCAGCGTTTACTTCAGCAGATCCATACACCATTATCATATCTACGTACTCAGTCAGTTCAGACCCTGTACCCAAATTTTCTCCCCAACTATTATTGTATATATATATATATATATATATATATATATATATATATATATATATATATATATATATATATATATATATATATATATACACACATATATATATATATACAGGGTGTCCAGTTTAAGATGAAATGCATGGGGATATTGGAAACCGTTAGAGATACGAAGATGGTTAAATGGAGAAAAGTTGCGTCATTATATGCCCAAGAAGTAACCATGGTTACATGTCAAAAATCCTTCCATTTACTAGACACAGGGTGATAACTGAAAATATGCGTTTTCTAAAATCGCTATATCTTGTTTCTTGCAAGAGATACATCCACGATTTTTGCAGGATGGGGTAACAGGTAGCGAGGATTTCAAAATGATTTTGAAAAAATCTAGGCCTACTAGATTTTGAGATAATGCACGCAACTTTCGATTTTCTTATGGACGCCATATTGGATTTTTGCATTTTGAATTCTTCATAAAAATGCTTTTCAACCATATATCATATGTTTATAATCTGCCAATGAGAAAGTGTCAAATTACACAATTAAATTTATATCAAAGCAACCTTGACATATTATGTATTTTAATTAAATGAAAATTAATCTACAAATTAAACTAACTATTGAGAACAATATTATTGATTATTAACATAAATCATAATAATAAAAGTGACAAAAACAACAAAAATAAAATTTAATATTATACTGAATTTTACTATTAATTAATCAAATGCTCGAATAAACCTCCATTCTCTTGCAATAATTGAATAGATGGTTGATTGGCAAAGGCCTAGTTTGATATAAATTTAATTGTGTAATTTGACACTTTCTCATTGGCAGATTATAAACATCTGATATATGGTTGAAAAGCATTTTTTATGAAGAATTCAAAAATGCGAGATGATATGGAACTCTTGTGATGCAGTGCTAACTCGATGCAGATGGTGTTTGCAGGAGAATGAAGGTTTATTCGAGCATTTGATTAATTAATAGTAAAATTCAGTATAATATTAAATTTTATAGAATATAGCTGCTGTACATTTTAAAAATATTTTTATTTTTACACAGGGTGTCCCAATATTAAAAAAACATTAAAGTTACCCAGTTTGATTTTATTTTTGGATTCTATGCTAAATTACGAATCACTTACATGTAAGGCGTTTTTACTTATCTGTCATCAATTTTGATTTGTGGCACTTTCTTTGCCAGAAATTCGAAATTTGTTTGAATGCCGCATCTTTTAAGTGTGCCAACTGCGATTTTTTAAACACGACAAATTAAAAATAGTAGTACGTAAATAGTAAAAAGTACGCGTATTGAGTGCCGCTGATCCTTTGTAATGCACGTTTTTTTGTAGTAGTATTATTTTTACGGTAGGTATGCATGAATAAAAAAAATTGTTCCAAATATGTCTTTCAGTGTCAGCGTTTCTTTCAGCACAGTAACCAATAATTAATAAATAGGTCAATAACAACAATTAAAGTAGGTACTTAATTTCTGACGTTTAATTAACTTCGACGTACTTGATTAGATTAAATAAATCGGCGGTTTTCAATAAATGAACACTCATAACTAGGTATTTTTAAGAACAATATTTAAATAGCCATAATATTATAAAAGTTTTATTAAAATTTTAAGTGAACTTTGTTTATTTAACTTTCAAATGAAGTTGTTTTTTTAATGGAATTTACCCAGTTTGATTTTATTTTTGGATTCTATGCTACATTACGAATCACTTTCATATAGGGCGTTTTACTTATCTGTCATCAATTTTGTTTTGTGGCGCTTGCTTTGCCAGAATTTCGAAATGCAGGGGCCTGTTCAAATATTTGTATCTTCCTAATCCTTGCAGATAAGTCAAAATAATTAACGAAATTTGATTTCTGAATGTTTGCCGTATCTTTTAAGTGTTAGTTAATAACCTGCTCAGTCGCATGTGCCTATTGCGATTTTTTAAACATGACAAATTAAAAATATCAAGAACTCATTTTCTTCAAATGCCAGAAGCTTTTTTGACAAGTTTTCTATCAATATCAGGTTTGTATAGACCAATGTAAGAATCTTAAAATAACTAAATTTCGAGAAGCTTTTCTCTTTAAAACAATAAAAATTGAGTGGGCTTCTATCAATGTTCCAACTCTTTACTCGCCAAGATCTAATTAACGTGGTATCTCAAATAATATTCAAGTTATGGAGCTTTTTAGGAAAGATTGGGACATCCTTTATATATATATATATATATATATATATATATATATATATATATACCGGGTGGAAATCAAATAGGGGCCACCTCTGTAACTTTTGAACGGGTCGTTAGATTTTGCATAAGTTTTGATGGGTTATTTTAGAGCCAGTTTGAGATTTTTTTACATAAAAAACAATATGACCGACTTTCGGTTTCACCGGAAATGACACAAAAGCTGAAAATGGAACAACCAGTTTATTTTTACACGTTTGGAGTGTACGGCTTCAAATACATACAGTTCATCTGCCCAAGAGCCATTTTACTTTCACAGAGTCGGCTTCAGGAGCATGTTGTTTTAATAAACATTCGAAAATTAAAAATTACTGCTTTATTTAGGAACTAAGGAAATTACTGTACATATCGTTTTACTAGTACTTGAAAGAGCTATTTAATACACAGTGTGGCCCATGTATGTTTCTATTGGGAACAGTGAGTTTTAGTCAAAAAACCGTAATTTTTTGATCGTTAACAAACTTCACAAAAATTAATTATTAGGAAAAATAATATTGTGGGAGTAATTGTACGTCAATTATCTGTCGTTTAGATGACAGATGAACTATATGTATTTGAAGCCCTAGAATCCAAATATGCAAAAATATACGGTGTGTTCCATTTAAATTTTCAGCTTTTCCGTCATTTCCGGTGAAACTGGAAGTCGACCATATTGTTTTTTTATGTAAAATAATCCCAAACTGGCACTTATATAACCCACCAAAATTTGAACAAAATCTAACGACCCGTTCAAAAGTCACAGGCTCTATTTGATTTACACATATATATATATATATATATATATATATATATATATATATATATATATATATATATATATATATATATATATATATATATATATATATATATATAGATATGATATATATGTTTTACAGAGTAGTAAACTCCCTTAGGCACGGGAAGGAATGTGTGCCAAAATTCATCAAAAATAAAGACGGAAAACTACTAGCCGAAGATGAAGACATTATAAAAAGATGGAAAGAATATTTTGAAGATCTCTTAATGACAGAAACCAGCAAAAATACAAGTGATCAACTTAGTAAAAAGAGAACAAGAGGAAGACAGAACAGAAGGAGAGGAGTCTGAAGCCTTGAAAAACTTAAAACGGGGAAAAGTAGCACGGCATGATGGAATAGTAACGGAGATGATAACAAATCTAGGAACAAAAACCGGGAAACTAATAGTAAAGCTAATAAACAAAGTATGGAGAGAAGTACAAATACCATAAGATTGGGAAATAGGAATATTAATGCCAATATACAAGAAAGGGGATAAATGGGAATGCGCAATTTATAGAGGGATAATTTTGTTGTGTGTAGCTGCCAAAATAAATGAATGGATACTGACTAAAATAATAGAAAGGACTGTTGAAGAACAATTAGAGTAGGTACGAAGTGGATTCAGAAAAGAAAGAAGAGTACAAGACCACACATTTTCACTAAACCAACTGATCGAGAAGCAGGCAAATCACAAAATATATGTGGCCTCATAGACATAAGGCAAGCGTTCGATAGTGTACCAAGCGACAGTATAAGAAGAAGAGGTGTAAGCGATAAACTAATAAAGTGCATTAAATCTCTGTACAACACCAGAAGGAACTATGTTAGACCAAGAAATACAAGAACCGAAGATTTTATACTAATGGAGGGCTTAACACAAGGAGGTGTGCTTAGCCCAATGCTATTCAATATAATAATGAACGAGATAATAAAAGAAGTGAAGGTAGAGGCAAAGAAAGTGAAGGTGAGGTACAGAAATACCTCGCCAGTAGATATTTCAGGTCTATTTGCTTCCTTTTGGCTGTTATGTGCGCTTTCTGATCAAGATAGAACCCGAGGTACTCAATTGTTGCTGCCACTATTTCTGATATTTCATTAATGGAGAGGATAGCGGTGTCATCAGCGAACATGACTATTGAGGTGTTGGCTGCAGTCGGTGTATCAGAAGTGTAGAGTAGGTAGGGCAACGGATAAAGTACACTACCCCTGACGTGATTTTATAGTATTCAGACACTGTATTGTTGATTTTGACTTGGTAGGTGCTCTTGGTTAAGTATGTTTTTAGGATTGGCAAGTGCAATTTAATCTTGTATAGAAGGCCTTCGTGCTATACCCTGTCGAATCTTGAGTGGTGTTGTCGAAAGCCGAATGGTAGAATGGAATTATAGTGTCAAGACTTACGGTTCCTTGTCTATAGGAGGAAGGTTGCGCAGGTGGTTTTCCAGGCTTAGCAATCATGATGATCTGAGTGTATCATAGTAGGATAGACGTCGGATGCTATTATAAATGGTAGTGAGCAATACTACAGCTTTATGAGGAAGATTGAGCAACACTTCGACCACTATCAAGTCATATCCGGGAGCTTTTCGAGTATTAGTAAGTTTAATTTGGTTACGTACTTCAGCTGGCGAAAAAGGTTTGATTGATAGTGTCATTTGGAATGGAGCTGTAAGAAATGATTCCATGTCTGTATCATCCTGAGTGCCTTGAGGCTACGGTGTTGTGAAAACAGTAGCGAGGTGCTCGGCGAATGTGTCCGCTTTTTATTTTTCAGATCGGGATCATCAGGTTTTTTGATTGGGAGTATCGTAGCTATCGGCCGCTTAAACGTTTTCGTAGCCTTCCATATAGTCTGGCCAGAGTTCCGTGTATGTATTGTTTGAATGTGTCGTTTCGAGTTTCCAGTATTGCGTTATGAAGCTGGCGAGTGAGTCTATTGTATAAGGTCTTATCATGTCTGCCTTTGGCTCGTTTCCACTTATTTGGTGCTCTGCGTTTTTCAACAACAAGATCTCGTACGTGACGGGGAATGTTGGTAGCTTTCCAATGGTTGGTTGATGTATTGGGCATAGCCTGCCAGGCAGCGTTTTGTATCGTTGATGTTAGATGCTGCGTTGCTTATTCACGATCTCGGGCATCTTTGATTGGCATAGAGAGGTTAATTTCACTTTCTAGTAGACTTTGGAAATGATCCCAATTGGTGTGTGTAGTGCAGAGTTTTGGTGTGAGTTCTTTGCCGATGATTGTTGTACTTAGTGTAGTAATAACCGGAGAATGGTCAGTGGACAGGTCGTAGTTAGATTCAATTCGGATGTAAGTATTTCCTATTCCATGAGTTACAGCATGATCGAGCAGATCAGGCAATTTATTTGGATCGGTAGGCCAATATGTGGGCTCTTCGGTTGAGAGGTAATTAAAGTTCAGGTTTTGTGTCGCGCGGAGAAGGTTACGTTATTTTGGGGTAGTTAGTCGCGATCCCCAAGCAGTATTTTTGGAGTTCCAGTCCCTTCCAATGATAAACTTCCTTTCGAGAGGTCGTACATGGTCTTCGTATTCTTCAGTGGAAATAGCATGTCTGGGTGTGCTGTAGAGAGCTGCTACAGTTAGTAGATATGGAAGAACTTGGACTTTAATACTAGCACTTTGTATTTTATCCGTTTGATGGGATTTCCATTCATAATGAGCAACTGTATTTTAACCAATGACGGCTGAACCGACGTGCGCCGTGTCGTCTGGACGGTTGAGATATGCTGTATAACGTGAGATTTTGTTTACTGTTCTGGATGTAGCGTGGGTTTCGGATCCGAGTAAGATGTCAACATCTTGTATTTGTAAGAAGACTATAATTTCAGGAATATGATTTAAGATGCCTTTGACGTTCCAGACGACAATATGTCGGAAGCATGTTTAAGACCATGCTGTTTTGAGCGAACATTGCTTTAAATTCCATGAGAAAGTTTGAAAGTATTTGGTTGATGTTTGTTGTTCATGGTTTGGGTGGTTACTGGGTCTTTCTTCGATTGCCTGTGGGTAGGTTAATCGGGTTTCCATATTTGTGTTTTGGGTCTGCGGTCCAATCGGTGGAAAATCATTTACATTTAATGGGATTTGTGGAGGGGTTTTGTTTGTAATTCTCCTAAATAGCATATTTCTTGCTCTTTGTACATTTTGGTAAACCGAGCATCCTTTGTAGTTAGCCGGGTGGCTTCCACCACATAAACCACATTTTGCTGGGGTAGGCGAGAGTTTCTTACAAGTGAAAGTTGCATGTCTTCCACCGCATTTTACACAGGCAAATGGTTTGTTACAGTACGTTTTTGTATAACCGTAATCTTGACATCGAATGCTCAGTGCTATATTATTTGTTTTCCTGGGTGGTTCTATCGTGACAATTATGTTACTGATATGTTTTACATCAAATATCGTCTTATTATTCTCCTTAGGTTCTAAATCAGCCATAAACAGCGGTAGTGGTTCTTTAGTTAAGCAATGGCGTATGTTAATTATGTTCGATACGTTTGTTTATGGAAGTTGATGTTGTGTCAGGTGTTGTTGAGAGCTATTCCTTTTTCTTTTTGTCTGTTTGCCATACGTGTTTTGATAAGAGGAATAATGGGAATAACAAAGAGGGATAGAGTAAGGAATAGTAGAATCAGAGAAGCACTCCAAATGGAACCAATAAAGGAAGATATATGTCAAAGACAACTACGGTGGTTTGGGCATTTGACAAGAATAGGAGACGAGAGGATAGTTAAAAAAAATTGGCAAGCAAGAACCCAATAGAGAAAACTTGAAGGCAGACCAAGAAGAACGTGGGACGTGCAAATGAAACAGATGTTAAGAGATAGGGGAATGACGTGGAGTGATGGGACAAGAGGGGCAAGAAACAAGAAGGACTGTGTCCGGACAATTTATGGTGTTAAATAAACAATTAGAGTTTAATATAAAATAGAAATGAATTAATTATGGTTTAGTGTGTAATTAAGAGTTTGTTTATTTTGGATATCACACCTTAACACTTAACGGAATGCAAGCTAACATAACATATATAACTAACCACTAAACAGGCATCTAAATTCGAAGATATTTCACAAAGTAGCAATTAACTTCTAAACACGTAAATGATTCGTTGCCACTCTAAGCCTTAATAAAGTGCGAAGGGAAGATTGGTAAGTTCTTAGAAATGATCAAAGTTTAATTTTCGCGTTATTATTTATTTTAAGA